>CM046435.1:39582188-40182188 GCA_025506505.1 Flaveria sonorensis | reverse complement strand
TATGTATCATGATATGAAGAAAGATTACTGGTGGCCAGGTATGAAGCGTGATGTAGCGGAGTATATGAGTAAGTGCCTTACTTGCTTGCAAGTGAAGGCGAAGCATCAGAAGCCATACGGGAAGATCCAACCTTTGGATATACCCGAATGGAAATGGGAGCACATCACCATGGACTTCATCACAAAGTTACCACGTACGACAAGGGGGTACGATACCATATGGGTGATAGTTGATCGTTTGACAAAGAGTGCTCACTTTCTACCGATTCGTGAGACATATTCATCTGAAAGATTGGCGGATCTGTTCATCAAGGAGATTCTGACCCGTCACGGTGTACCGGTGTCTATTGTGTCTGACCGTGACACTCGGTTTACATCTATGTTTTGGAAGAGATTCCATGATGCAATGGGTACGAGGTTGCATATCAGTACGGCTTACCATCCTCAGACAGATGGTCAGTCGGAGAGGACTATACAGACGTTTGAGGATATGCTCTGAGCCTGCGTCATTGATTTTGGAGGAAGCTGCGATGAACACTTACCGTTAGCTGAATTCTCATACAACAATAGTTATCATGCTAGAATTGGTATGCCACCATATGAGATGCTATACAGTAGAAGGTGTAGGACACCTGTGTGTTGGGGTGACATTGGACAAAAGGAGTTGGGAGGCATTGAAGTAATCAAACTACGACTAAAAAGCTGGAAAGGATCAAGGCCTTTATGAAGGCAGCAAAAGATAGGCAAAAGTCATATGCTGACAAGAGGCATAGACCGATTGAATTCAAGGTGGGTGATAAAGTGATGCTGAAGGTTTCACCTTGGAAGGGGATCATTCAATTCTGAAAGCAGGGTAAGCTGAGCCCGAGGTATATAGGACCTTTCCGAATCATTGCATGAGTAGGAGAGGTGGCCTACAGGTTGGAGCTACCCGATGAGTTAAGTGGAATTCATCCAATATTCCATGTATCTTATCTGAGAAAATGCCTAGCTGATGAAGATATTATTGTACCACTGGAGGACATTGAAGTGGATGAACGGCTCAATTATGTAGAGCAACCAGTGGCAATCATTGACTGAAAGGAAAAGAGATTATGAAACAAAGTGGTTCCACTGGTGCGAGTATAGTGGAGGCATAGGAAGGGATCTGAGTCTACGTAGGAGACTAAGGAGGAGATGAGACAACATTACCCATGACTGTTTAAAGAGTGACAGGTTTCGGGGTTGAAACCTCTATAAGGGGGGTGGACTTGTAACACCCGAAAATTTATTAAGAAAACAATAAAGACAAAAAGGAGAAGTTGCATAAGTGGAGGGGCTAAAGTGTACAAAGGACAAAACATTATTATTTTATGTTTAAAGTGGGCATGGCCGCCCACTACACTACTTCAACAACCTGTTACGACTGCTAGAGAGAAGAAAAGCAGAATTTCCATCGGTTCTAGAGAGAAGAAGAAGAAGATTTGGCTTGAAGGTGAGTTTTTGTGTGTTTTGTTCGGTTTCAGTTGAGTTTCAGCTTCGGGACCGATTCTTATGTGTTCTTTTGTGTTCGGTATTGTGTGTTGGTGTGTTTAGGCGTTTGAACTCTTTGTGCCCTCGAGTTTGGTGGAGTTTTGCTTGAAGGAAGCAATAGGTGAGTTCTAGATCCCCGGTTTTTACGGTTTAAACTTGTTTTGGGGCTGAAAATGCATGTAACTAACTTTTTATTATTTTCAGCATGTTTTAACCGTATGTTTATACTCTGTTTATATGGGTGGGTGTATGTTTGTGTATGTTTTGTTGATGTTTTATGTTTATATGCTTGTCTTAGGTGTTAGGTATGTTAGATTTGGGTTAGGAGCATGTTACAATGATGATTGGGTCTGAAAAGTAGTGTAAGTTTGAATTTATAACTGCCCATGCGCCTAATATAGTGCTCATGCACCTGGAAAGTTGTTCATGCGCCTAGAAATTTTGCCCATAAGCCTAAGTGTTGCCCATGCGCCCAAACAGTACCACATGTGCCCACTGCTCATATGCCTAAGTGCTCATGCGCCTAAGTGAGGTTCATGCGCCTAAGTGAGGTTCATGCGCCCAAGCAGTACTCATGCGCCCACTGGTCATGCGCCTAAGTGAGGCTCATGCGCCCAAGCAGTGTTCATGCGCTTAAGTTTTCTCATGCGCCTAAGTCTTTCCCATGCGCCCAAGTGCCGTGCGCCTGCATAGCACTCATGCGCCCAACATTTAGAAAATTTTCTGAAATTTTAGGAAATAGAAATTTTAAGACTAAGCCCTGGTATGTTTTGGTGGTTATGTTTGTTGGTGTTATGTAAGTTTGTGGCTTGTTTTTATGTTCCATATTACGTATTATTACGTGACCTTACATGGTGTGCTTATGCTCGTATACGTAAAGTATTATCTTAATGAAGCGAAAGATTAATGATAATAAAACGTGGAACATAATGAATGAATGAAAGTCTTGCAAGCAAATGAAAGGAGGTTCACAACCATTGGGTTATCAGCTCAACTATGTGCGGTTTAGCTAACCTGAAGGATGCACACAGGGTTAATCCTAGAGATTGACGGGACCCTTGTTGCTTGCCCCAGGTATTGGAGTCAGCTTCGTGCACAATGTCCGGTGTCTATTTATAGGCCCTAGGCCCAGTACCAGCTTCGTGCACAATGTTTGATGTATTGCACATTGGTTTGGAAGAAAGTGAAAGATAATGATGAAAGTATGAACTAAATAGAAGAATGATGAAAGATAGTAATGGATGTTATCTTGTTGTATGTATGATGCATGAACACGTAGGGAAGTAATGGATTTTATGAAAAGGATGTATTTTAAGTGACTGGGTTTGAGAATGATATTCTCGGTTGATGTGACTCAACCTGGGATTGAATATGTGGACTGAGTCAATAATATAGCAGCTGAATTACTATATTAAAAAACATTAACTGCTATAGTAAATGCTTGAATGTAAGAGAATCAAGAACCAAAGTAAATGTTGTAAAATATTGTGTATATTACTGCTAAAGTCAACCACCTTCAAAGTTAGGGTATGTGACCCTATTTATAGGCGAATTCATTGCCTGTACAAAAGACTAAACTAACCCTGATCTATACAAGTGAATCTAGTCTAAGTACAAAATAAATGTGTAAGTTGTTCATCCGCATTAGTTCATGCGGATGAACAACTCTTCATCAGCATTTGTGTTTGCTCACCAGCATTAGTTCATGCGGGTGAACAAGTCTTCTCAGCATTTGTGTTTGCTCACCCGCATTAGTTCATGCGGGTGAACAAGTCTTCTCAGCATTTGTGTTTGCTCACCCGCATTAGTTCATGCGGGTGCACAAGTCTTCTCAGCATTTGCTGTTGTTCATCCGCATGGACTAATGTGGGTGAACACTTCTTGTTAGCATTTCTTCAGTTCATCCGCATGGACTAATGCGGATGAACACTTCTGTTCAGCATTAGTTGTCTTGATCCGCATTTGTTAATGCGGGTGAACAAACACTTGTCCGCATTTGTTCACTAGTCATCCGCATTAACAAATGCGGGTGCTCTATACTTGTCTTTTCTTGCCTTCTGTTTTCTTGTGTTGATGATATCTTCTGTGTTCTTCTGTAAATAATGTGCTCCAACCAGAACAACCTCCAACCACTTCTTAAGTTGGCAAGTATGAGCCTTTCAGGGACTAACATTAAGAAATGATATTTATATATATACCCGGACTTTAATTTTAAAACTAGAACTCACTCAGCAACACTGACTTTTATGCATTTTCTGTTGGCAGGTAACTTGTTGCTGGGGATGGCACGCGGGTGAGGCTACTTGGCGAGCAAAGACTGGCATCCTTTCTTGCATGATGATATTGTTGTTTTGTAATACAACTGAATGATTCTTTTTGTAACCTTTATAATACAATGTTGTATTATTTAGCAACATCAAATATTAATGCATGAATGGTTTATGATAACTTAATCTGCTATGACGTTTTTATGAAATGTATTTATTTTATATAAAAAATGCTGTGATTGTCCAACTGTGAGGTCTCTGGGAATGGGGGTCTTACAAAGTCTTGCAAGCAAATGAAAGGAGGTTCACAACCATTGGGTTGTCAGCTCAACTGTGTGCGGTTTAGCTAACCCGAAGGATGCACACAAGGTCAATCCTAGAGATTGACGAGACCCTTGTTGCTTGCCCCAGGTATTGGATTCAGCTTCATGCACAATGTTCGGGGTCTATTTATAGGTCCTAGGCCCAGTACCAGCTTCGTGCACAATGTTCGGGGTTTTGCACATTGGTTCGGAAGAAAGTGAAAGATAATGATGAAAGTATGAACTGAATGAGAAGAATGATGAAAGATAATAATGAATGTTATCTTGTTGTATGTATGATGCCTGAACACGTACGGAAGTAATGGATTTTATAAAAAGGATGTATTTTAAGAAAATGATATTTATGTATATACAAGGGACTTAAATTTTAAAACTAGAACTCACTCAGCAATGCTGACTTTTAATGCATGAATGGTTTTTAATAACTTAAGCCGCTGCGATGTTTTTATGAAATGTATTTATTTATATGAAAAATGCTGTGATTGTCCAACTGTGAGGTCTCCGGGAACGTGGGTCTTACAAGTACCACTTTCCACATCTTTACTTTCTTCATCCGGAAAGGTGTGGTATGCTGGCATTCCTGATATCGCTTACTCTTCCATTTCTAGTTTGGTATAGATTCCTAGATAAACTCCGAAGATGGAAATGGATGTTTTTCGCCAACTTTTACCAGGTCTAAATGAAACAGCTTAATCATCTCACAGGTGAGTCTTTCATGCTGAATCTAAAAGATGCCAAAAATTCAAGAGTTAATTCATAAACAGAAGGTCTGTTTTATGAAAATAGACGTTTTCGATGAACATGCAATAAATTATTGTATCTTTCTAATTGTCCTGTGGCCGCCAAGGTGTCTTCATTAGCTTACAGATGTGATTTTTTAGCTCTTTGTAACCTGTCATGATACCACCTTTCATGGATCACATTAAGTTGCTTTTGCTTATCACTTGCATTACTTGGAGTTTCGATTTCTATTTCTTCCAGGATTGGTTGCAATGCAGGTGCCTCACCTTGAGTGGTTTTGCCACTCCTTATGGTGATGGCTTTTACTTGTGCATTAGGGTCTGTCATAATGTTGCTAGGCAAAGCTCCTTCGAGTCTCTAAGATATATTTTAGATAAGGTTTTTTCACACAAATTTAGTTTTAAATGGTTTTTACATATACTAAACTACACACACAAAAGGAAAATATACATGTCGTGTGATAATATAGTGTTGGTAAGAACTAAGTATCAATTCGTGGACACACTGTATATACTCAACAATTTTGTAATTGACTATCAGATTTGGGTTTTGTTTTGGGAAAATGATAAGTTGCATTGATGTAAGAATATTTTTAGAGTTTAAAAACAATAATTAAAATAAAAGTAAAAGTAAGATTAAGACTTTTGGGTTTTAAAACATGGAACTAAGGCTATCATCCTAATTAGATTACACTTATGTAACTGTGATGAATATCATGGTGTGATTAAAGATATAAGTTTTAGTAGTTATGTTAATGTTTATAACGTGAGCCAACGCGGATTTCTCGTCTTCTAGCTCCGTAGTGACAAGGACACCAACAACGAGTAACTTACAATGTTGATCAATCCAAGCTTGTAGTAATGTAGGTAGATCTCATGTAGCCTTTCAATATGCGATTTCTGAAAACATAAATTAGTGTTAGAAAGAGAGTTGATTAAGTTTCTTTTTAACATACCATTAGTTTTAGAGAACCATTACTGTAGATTTCTCAGACTAATAAAAGAGAACCCGCAAATGATCAGAAAGCTAAAGTTATATTATTTCAAATAATCATTTCTAGTTCATTAGCCATAGATTTGTTATGACGACCGGTTTCATGAATAAAAGCTAGTTATGAAATCATCCATGAAATGGAACAATAAAACCGGTGATCCACAATGGAAGATGTTTAGACAATCTCGAGCTTCTTCCAAGTGTTGTATGCACCTACCAAGCCTCCTAAGGGTCTTCAAGACTTGATTCCAGAGAGAATTCAGTAGGGTAACCCTTCCAGCAAAAGCTCTCCAAAATGATGGACTTAAGCCTCTATTTATAGGCTTTCTAGAGTGTTTAAGCACAGCGCTGTGCCTAAAAGGCACAACCCATGCTAGTACAATACTTATGAAAGTTAGTTGGTTCGTATCTGCATAGTGTGTCGGGCACGACCCGTGACTCGTAGGGCATGGCTCAGTGACTCATAGGGCACGACCGCGTGATTAGTTTTTGGGGACTGTACTTTTTGTCATGTTAGATGTCCCATCATACAGGTGTGCCAACATAAGCACGGGCGCATGCTTAATGAGGCACGACCCCATGCTTGGACTTCAAAGCTCGGTTTTCTTCAAATTCTTGCTAAGTATGCTTCTTTTGTCCATCTTGCCGTTTTGAACACCTGAAAACACAATTTAGCATTTTTTAAGTTCATTTTCTTCATTTTAAGGAAGATATTAAGGAATAACTGATGTGCTTTTGATAGGTTTTCTATGTATAATTTAGAGCACGTCATTATGTTTACTAGAAATCATCATGAGACTTCACTCTTCCACTCAAGCCTATCGGGTGGTTTAAAAAGCCTGTTGCATATGTTAAATGCAGCCGTGATTTCTACAAAAGTGAGTTAGGTTTATCTACTTTTTGAAGTTTAATAAAATTCATGAGAATAGAGTTTGGTTGAAGGAAAAATTGGTTTTTAGACTAAAAAAGATGTAAGGAAACTGCATATTTTATTAAATTGTTAGATTAACACACTATAAGTGGATTGCTTCTACATGAGTTTAGAAATGTTACGGGAACCTATTGCCAACATTTGGAGAAGTCTATGGCATATTGCAAATGATGTCAATTGGTGAATCTGATTCCAATCTGTATGTTTCATGAGCTTGGTTTACTTGCCATTTTTGTTTTTGTGTGCATTTTTGTCGGTTAGGTGGCATACAAAAGAACACATTGGGTAGAGATCTAAGGATAGAGTTTGTTTCAATGCCTTATTCCTATAACTAAGTACATAGTTGATTATTAGAAATTGAGGGCAATGTCAACCTCAAGTTTGGGGATGGGGAGGTCATGAAAAATTTATAAAAAATGGTTTTAAGTAAATTTCAATTATGTATGAAGATTAACTTTTCAATTTAGGTCGTGAAGGTCTGTTTAACCAAATGCACATGTAAAGATCCTTAGTCATGGTTAGCTCACTTAAACAAGCTGATTATTATTATTATTTAAAAAAAAAGTGGTCTAAACAGGGTAGCAACCTAGATAGTGGACCTTTTATGCATGCTTTCACATCCTTAACCTTCTACCACCGTTTCCGGTGAGAATGCAAGCCTGTACATGAGCTTTAGAACATCAATAGGTTTGATTGCTCAATATTCTTTCATATGTGTTTAGAAAAATGATTACACTTTTCTAGAACTTGTATACTTGATACGTTTCGAGACCATGGACCAGACCGCTGCATGAATATGATTGAGTCACTAGGACTAACCTTTTTTTTTGTTAGTTTTTTTCTTTTTATTATCCTACCCTGGAATTATCCTTTAGATGTCATTTTGAGCCCCAACTTATTCATTGGTTTGTACTCGTATTAACCAGCCCATTAGTCTTTCTAAACCACTTTTATTTTTAAACTCATGTGATAAAGTCCACTAAGTAGCGTGAAAGTTCTATCTGACATATTTAAGACATCTAGTTGTTAGTGTAATAAAAAAATACATAAAAAAGAAATAAAAAAGAAAAAAAAGAAAAAAAGAAAAGAAAAAGAAAAAAAAGAAAACATGTAATGTATCGGGTCAAAATGACCATAGTGGTGAAAATCAGATCCCAATTGTAAATTGGTGTTGATGGGTCAATTTTAACCTAAGTCGTTATGTAGTTTGTTTATTTTATTTTTTTATGGTGAGTTTCAACTTACTTATTTGGATTTTATCACAATTAGCCATTTAAAATTCTTATTCCACACCTTAACCCTAGCCCAACATTACAACCTCTTTATAAACCTTTTTGTTTGTGCACCATTTGTGTCATTCAATGGAGTTATGATTTGAATGGAAGCTTATGGTTATTGTGTTCCATTTTGGTTTGAGCATCTATAGATTTATACTAGTGAATCATTTGCTAGTCCAAATATTAACCTAAGAGGAGTGGAATTTTTGAGAGGTGTGTTTGTATGCATAGGGAGAACTAGAAAGTCTGTTGGGTCTGACGAAATTGGTTCGTGTTAAGATGCAACATCTTTGGCTAGCAAGTTATACTTTGAGCAACCGGGCAAAATTTTGTTAGTCGGGTATGATCTTGGACCTTAACTAGTATTAGCTGAAAGCATGGCCGGATCATTTTTGTTGTAACACCCCGAATTTTATTAAAAAGAAAACGAAAAGAAAAGTATCAAGAAAGAAAAGACAATGGGTACAAAAGGAAGGGGGCAAAGTGAAAAAGTGCACAAACCTTATTATTTTAATAATAAAAGAGGCATGGCCGCCCCATAAAAGCAAATCTGCTTTTTGGCTCTCGGCCAAAGCAGAAAGAGGAAGAAAGAATAGGGTTTTTGGAGAAGAAGAAGGAAGAAGAAGCTGCAAAGAGGTTGTCTCGGGATTTTGAAGCTGAAATCATAGGTGAAAGTGTTTGGGTTGAAGAGCTGCTTCAAGGTGAGTTTCTAGAACCCCTCTTTTACAGATTTTAAAGTGTTTTGGGGCTATTATGCATACCGGGTAAAAGGTTTTTAAAGATAACCGTATGTTTCAGCTTTTTGTTCGACGTATGTGTTGTGTTGTATGTTCTAGGCTTGTTTATGGTTTAGTATTGTGCTTCGTAAGTTTTAGATGCCCTTAGTATGTTAGATCTGTGTTTGGATGGTGTTCGAATGGTGTTCGGGTGAAGTTGGCAGTTTTAGACATATTTCAGAATGTTCTCATGCGCCCAAGTGTTATGCGCCTAAGTGTTCTTATGCGCCTAAGGGTGGTGCGCCCGAACAGGGCTGATGCGCCCAGAGTGCCCATGCGCCCAAGTGTAGGTGATGCGCCTGAATAGTGGTCGTGCGCCCAGAAAGTATGAAAATTGGCTAAGTGTGGGTCATGCGCCCGCATAGTGCCCATGAGCCCAGAATTGTTTCTGTGGCTAAGTGTTGGGACGCCCGAACAGGGCTCATGCGCCCAAATAGTGCTGATGCGCCAGGAGCTTTTATACTTAGAATTTTCTACTGATGCGCCCAGAAAGTTATGTTGTGCCTAGTTTTGGACTTAGGGCTTTCTTAAGGGCTTTAAGAAGTGATGTTTGAGATAGGTCCTGTTGGGATGTGTTGGCTTATGTTTGATGTGTGCATGATGGTGTGATGATGTTTATGATGTATGGGTGTATGTGTTATTTTTCTTCGTTAAACGGTTTTCAAACGTATGTATTATGTTACGTTATGTATGATGTATGACGTTACGTGGTATGGCTATGAATGAATGTAAAGTGTTATATAACAAAGTGAAAGATAATGATTATGAAAAATGGAACGTAATAATAGTCTTGCAAGCAAGACTGAGGTGAATGACTGTGTGTCATAAAAGACTCGTAGGCCATGGTTGGGGTGAGTGACTGTGTTGTCATAATAGACTTGTATGCCAGGCTGAGGTTAGTGACTGTGTGTCACAATAGACTCGTATGGGGTTTAATCCATGAGATTGACCCGAAGGGAGTCCTCGTGGCTCGAAAGGAGTCTTTGTGACTCGAAGGGAGTCCTTGTGACTCGAAGGGAGTCTTTGTGAATCGAAGGGAGTCCTTGTGGCTCGAAGGGAGTCCTTGTGACTCGAAGGGAGTCCTTGTGGCTCGAAGGGAGTCTTTGTGACTCGAAGGGAGTCCTTGTGGCTCGAAAGGAGTCCTTGTGGCTCGAAGGGAGTCCTTGTGGCTTGAAGGGAGTCCTTGTGGCTCGAAGGGAGTCTTTGTGACTCGAAAGGAGTCCTTGTGGCTCGAAGGGAGTCCTTGTGGCTCGAAGGGAGTCCTTGTGACTCGAAGGGAGTCTTTGTGACTCGAAGGGGATCCTTGCCGCGTACCCCGGTACTGTTGGTCTTCGGACATGAGTCGGGGGTATTGCATGAGACAGGATCCAGATTGAAGTGAAAGATAATGATGAATGTACGAAATGTACGAATTGAACAATGATGAAGATAATAATAATATTATCAATGTGTACGTATGATGTGTGATCGCATACGATTACGAAGGTTATGTTTTAACGAAAGTAAAGTATTTTATTTATAAAACTAGAACTCACTCAGCGTCACTGACTTTTTGTATGCATGATAGTTGGCAGGTATTTTGTTGATGCTGAGGAGTTGCAGGCATGGATGCCTACGCTACTGGGAGTGTTTCGGAGACTGGCATCCACATTTTGGACATGTTATTGTATTTTGAAATGTAAATGATTTATGTAATGAGATAACATGTTCTAATTATAAATGAAAGTTAGTAATTTCCGCTGCAAAGAAATGAGTATTTTAAATAATTTATGCGATGACGGTCCAGCTGTAAGCGTCCCGGGAACGGGGCCTCACAAGTTGGTATCAGAGCTAAAGTTTAAGAGAATTGGGTAAATATTTTCAAAAGAACCTAATCTTAAACTGAGAATGGGATGAAAGGAAAGGGATGCCAATCCTAGTAGCTACATGCCTGCAGGTAAAACTTTTAGGTAAAAGGTTTTATGTAAGTTAATGTTAACCGGTATTATATGCACATGTTATGTGGCTTGTGTGCTTCTGTACGGATTTAGATACTGATGTAGTCAGGATAGGAAACGCTTGAGAAATGAGGAGTAAAGTAAGTGGCTAAACACAACTGGCCACTGTGATTAGGGACTTACTATACTTGACATATCTTGAGCTGTTACCTTGATTGACCATGTTGGTGTTTGAATCTTGTAGTGTTTTAGATGGCGGGTGGTAGGTCTTCTGAGGCTTCGCGAGGTGGAGGTCATGGTGGACGTGGGGTTAGACCGCTTGTCACGAGGAGCAGGGCTAAGACTGCTGAGACGGCTCCTGAAGAGCCAGAGTTTCGTCACCAAGACGGTGAGGACGGGAGTGCTAATCTGAGAGCCTCAATGAAGGAGGCAGTAGCAGAGGAAGTCCAACAGGTCATGCAGACGATTCTACCAACTGTAGTGACCGATGTCATTAGATCTATGAAGGAGGATGAGAAGAAGGAGAGTGAGAAAAGAAAGACCTCTCGACGAGGAGGCGAGGAAGGAGGTCTAAGGGGGAGGGAGCAACCAAAGACTGACATGGTTGTCTCCAGTGACGATGAGGAGGATGAGGAAGATGTGCAGGAGACTGCGAAGGGATGCAGCTATGGAGCATTCCAAAGGTGTAGGCCTCCTGTGTTTGATGGAAATGGGAGTGCTGTTGCTGCACAACGTTGGGTGAGAGAGAAGGAAGCGGTACTTGATATCAGTGAGTGCCGTGAGGATCAGAAGGTGAAGTTTGCTACCCACTCATTTGTGGATTCAGCCTTATGCTAGTGGGACAACATTGTCCAGGCTGAGGGCACCAGAGCAATCGGGAGGATGAGGTGGAAGGAGCTAAAAAAGTTGGTGATCGAGGAGTTTTGCCCTCATAGAGAACTTGACAAAGTTGAGAGGGAGTTCCTGCAGCTGGAGGCGGGGACGATGACTCACCAACAGTACACCACAAAGTTCAACGAAATGGCAAGGCTGGTGCCAGATCAGGTGACTCCAGTGTCATGAAAGATCAAAAGGTATATTCAAGGTGTGCCAGCAGATATCCGCGGACATCTGATCACTGCCCGACCAAGCACGTTTAGGTCAGCGGTCGATTTGGCGGGGAGGCTGTATGACGAGCGAGAGGCAGTGGCGATGATGGATGAGGAGGAAGAGCAGAGTTATGCTAAGAATGGGAACGGAAGGTGGGATGATGATGATGGTGAATTTGAGGTTGGTGGTAAGAAGGTAAGGATGGATGATCCAAGGATGTTAACAAAGGAAGTGAGGGCATGCAAGAAATGTGGGAAGGAGCATGCAGGAGTATGTAAGCAGGGATCGAATCTCTGTTTTCAGTGTGGAAAGGAGGGCCACTTGGTGAGGGATTATCCTACAATAAGATGTTACAGGTGTGGTGAGAGTGGACACAGGAGTAGAGACTGCACGAAGTCAAGGGCTGGAAGCTCCGGTGCAAGGAAGGAGAATAGAGGATGAAGGTTAAAGCATTTTCCCTGACCGGGAGGAGGCTAGAGCAGACTTTGACGCGACGTCAGGTACGTTTCTGGTAAGTTAAATTTATGCCTCTATGCTTTAAATTGTGGTGCTAGTAGTAGTTTCATTTCTGCTGCCTTTGTGTTAAGTTGCACGTTAGGAGTAGGAAGATCGATGCATCCTTCGATGTAGAAACTGCTATTGGTAAGTCCACTAGGTTACCGGATGTCCTAGAGAATTACGCGATAGTATTGAGAGAGCACATGTTTCCAGCTAGTCTGTTCAGGACAGACATGGATGGATAGACGTGCGCCTTCGGATTGATTGGCTAGTGGCCTATGAGGCAAACACCGAGTGTTGCAACAAGGTGGTTTGAACAGCCGCGCCCGACAAGAGTTCGGTGCTGACCTACGGCGATGGAGTAATGATGAAGGCCTCGTTTTGGGAGAGAAGATCACCTGATTTTGAAAGTGAGTGAAGCTAATACCGAGGTGTAAAGAACTAATTTGAACTGTTACTCAGGTAGGATAAGTGGCATGTCGACTGGAGCTACCCGACGTGTTAAGTGGAAGTCATTCGATGTTCCATGTATCTCGTCTGAAAGAGTGCTCAATCGATGAGGATACGATCGTGCCACTTGAGAATACCGAGATGGATGAAGGATTCAACTTCGTGGAGCAACTGAGGGTCATTTCTGATAGAAGGGAAAGAAAGGCTAAAGGAATGGTGGTTTCACTTGTGCGAGTACAGTGGAGCCTAGAAAGGGACTAAGCCTACGTGTAAGATCAAGGAAGATGGTGAGACAGCGTTACCCGTGACTGTTCGTGAAACGACAGGTTTCGGGGACGAAACCTATATAAGGGGGGTGGACTTGTATCACCCCGAATTTTATTAAAAAGATAACGAAAAGAAAAGTATCTAGAAAGAAAAGACAATGGATACAAAAGGAAGGGGGCATAGTGCAAAAGTGCACAAACCTTATTATTTTAATAATAAAAGAGGCATGGCCACCCCATAAAAGCAAATCTGCTTTTGGCTCTCGGCCAAAGTAGAAAGAGGAGGAAAGAATCGGGTTTTTAGAGAAGAAGAAGGAAGAAGAAGCTGTAAAGAGGTTGTTCTTGGGATTTTGAAATCACAGGTGAAAGTGTTTGGGTTGAAGAGCTGCTTCAAGGTGAGTTTCTAGAACCTCTCTTTTACAGATTTTAAAGTGTTTTGGGGCTATTATGCATACCGGGTAAAAGGTTTTTAAAGATAACCGTATGTTTCAGCTTTTTGTTCGATGTATGTGTTGTGGTTGTATGTTCTAGGCTTGTTTATGGTTTAGTATTGTGCTTGGTAAGTTTTAGATGCCCTTAGTATGTTAGATCTGTGTTTGGATGGTGTTCGAATGGTGTTCGGGTGAAGTTGGCAGTGTTAGACATATTTCAGAATGTTCTCATGCACCCAAGTGTTATGCACCTAAGTGTTCTTATGCGCCTAAGGGTGGTGCGCCCGAACAGGGCTGATGCGCCCAGTGTGCCCATGCGCCCAAGTGTAGGTGGTGCGCCTGAATAGTGGCCGTGCACCCAGAAAGTATGAAAATTGGCTAAGTGTGGGTCATGCGCCCGCATAGTGCCCATGCGCCCAGAATTGATTCTGTGGATAAGTGTTGGGACGCCCGAACAGGGCTCATGCGCCCAAATAGTGCTGATGCGCCCAGGAGCTTTTATACTTAGAATTTTCTGCTGATGCGCCCAGAATGTTATGTTGTGCCTAGTTTTGGACTTAGGGCTTTCTTAAGGGCTTTAAGAAGTGATGTTTGAGATAGGTCCCGTTGGGATGTGTTGGCTTATGTTTGATGTGTGCATGATGGTGTGATGATGTTTATGATGTATGGTGTATGTGTTATTTTTCTTCGTTAAACGGTTTTCAAACGTATGTATTATGTTACGTTATGTATGATGTATGACGTTACGTGGTATGGCTATGAATGAACGTAAAGTATTTTATAACGAAGAGAAAGATAACGATAATGAAAAGTGGAACGTAATAACAATCTTGCAAGCAAGACTGAGGTGAGTGACTATGTGTCACAAAAGACTCATAAGCCATGGTTGGGGTGAGTGATTGTGTTGTCACAACAGACTTGTATGCCAGGCTGAGGTGAGTGACTGTGTGTCATAACAGACTCGTATGGGGTTTTATCCATGAGATTAACCCGAAGGGAGTCCTTATGGCTCGAAGGGAGTCTTTATACTCGAAGGGAGTCCTTGTGACTCGAAGGGAGTCTTTGTGACTCGAAAGGAGTCTTTGTGACTCGAAGGGAGTCCTTGTGGCTCGAAGGGAGTCTTTGTGACTCGAAGGGAGTCCTTGTGGCTCGAAGGGAGTCTTTGTGACTCGAAGGGAGTCCTTGTGGCTCGAAGGGACTCCTTGTGGCTCAAAGGGAGTCCTTGTGGCTCGAAGGGAGTCCTTGTGGCTCGAAGGGAGTCTTTGTGACTCGAAGGGAGTCCTTGTGGCTCGAAGGGAGTCCTTGTGGCTCGAAGGGAGTCTTTGTGACTCGAAGGGATTCCTTGTCGCGTACCCCGGTACTGTCGGTCTTCGGACTTTTTGTATGCATGATAGTTGGCAGGTATTTTGTTGATGCTGAGGAGTTGCAGGCATGGATGCATACGCTACTGGGAGTGTTTCGGAGACTGGCATCCATATTTTGGACATGTTATTGTATTTTTAAATGTAAATGATTTATGTAATGAGATAACATGTTCTAATTATAAATGAAAGTTATTAATTTCTGCTGCAAAGAAATGAGTATTTTAAATAATTTATGCGATGACGGTCCAGCTGTAAGCGTCCCGGGAATGGGGCCTCTCATTTGTTTAGTGATAGTTGTAGTGTTACAAGTGGATTCTCTTGAGGGCAAGCAAATGATAAGTGTGAGGATGTGATATCCAAGGGATTTCTATGATGTTAAATTGATTAAATATGGGGTTTTATTGTGTTATTACTTTAGAGAACCATCACTTTGATGTTTATTTGTTTATTTTAGGTTTTAAGCATGAATTAAAGACTCGATGGAGGTTGACGGACCAAAAGCAACAAGAGCCAAAACTGAGAAAAATGGCGTAGGTTACTCCACTACTGGCATACCTTACTCCGAGTGGAGTAATTATGGTGTCAAGATGGCATAGAGAAGTCAGCGTAACAAAGTGAGAGTTCACGAAGAGTTCTCCACATGTTGCATAGCGTACACCATTGTCAGGTCAACTTCGGAAATTTATGAATTTTTACCCTATTTAAGAGAGGATTCTAGGGTTTTATGATCCTAACCTCTCCTTGCATGATTTTGGGCAATTTCGGCTATTCAAGAGATCTTGTAATCAAGATCATCATCCTCTTTCATGATATCTTCCATTAATTCGAGTTTTGAAGATCATTTCATATTGATGTTTGGCTAATTCTATTCGTGATCATTCTTGAGTGTAGGGTTACTGAACCAATGTTTGATTCTAGTGTTCTACCTATTCTTTGACATTAATATTTTTAATCATTTGGTTATGGATATTTATGAGTTTGATTTTATATAACCAAAACAGTTTGCTTTGCAATTTTAGTTATAAAACATTTTAGTTCTCGGTATCTTGCTATTGTAATTTCAATGTTTAGGTTAAACTAGCAGCTAATGAATTAATATCTCAACATACCCAGAAGTATAGTTCTACTAGCTACAATATAATTGATCATTTATCTATTCATGTTTATGTGAATTCAAAGTGGTAGTTGTGACAACCCTAATTCTCAGGTTAATCTCGCTCCATTAACGTAACCTTCCTCGGTTGTGATAGGATTTATTAAATTTATGATTAACTAAATTACGATTATTAAAATAATAAATAATTATGATTATAAATAAAAAATTGTTATTGTAATTACTAACTAAAGAAATTTGGAATAATGAATTCGAGCGTGGCAAAATGTTGGTTGTTGAAGTTAAGTGTTGTAGTCATCACATGTACACCTGGCCCAACCCGAAAGCCCACAAAAAACCCTTAACATGCAAAATAATACACATACACTCCATGCAAAAACTCTCACTTCCCCTCAACCGATCATGAACCCCCCTCCTCCTCTCTCTTCGGCCGATCTCCCTCCTCCACCACCCAAAACCGCCACAACCACCCCCATCCGTCCCCCAATTGACCATTCCCCTTCTCATACACTCACCCTCTTGATCCTCAAGCCATTACAAGTGTTTCCCTTCTGCTTACTTCGAATTCTAAGGTACAAAGGTCGATTTCCTAGTGCTGCGATTTGTTGTTCATGTGTGTTCTGTGTGTTATTCTTTGATTTGATCATGTCTTTGCTTTGTTCCTTGTTAGAAGTCATGGGTATTGTGCTATGATTGATAAAAATCCAGATTAGGGTTGATATTGGGGCTGGAATTCGATTAAAGTGGGGGCAAATGGGTTGTGTTTGTCGATTGTTATGTGTAAACGTAGTTATCGGATCGAGTAATGATCATTGGAAAGGGTTTGAGTATAAATCGTATGGTTTGAGTTTTGGTAAAGCTTATGAACGTGCAAATACACTTGGATGAGTGTCCAAACTTCTTTTAGATGATAACATGGCCTTGTGAAGTCAATTGGTCAATGTTAGGATGCTTGTTTAGTGTAAACTTGAATATTTCATGATTCTGGCAGATTCTGTTAGCCAACTTGTGCACGTTGTAACTTGATGAAAATAAAATCAAAATCTGCTTTTCTTTGGTCCAAATTGTATATGTTTGAGTCTAGTTTCTAGAAAGTCCAACCACACTCAATTTGGACGTGTAAAACTCGAGTTATTTCCTTTATAGTGAAGGTAGGTCAAAACTGACCTTTTTGACAGAAAACAAAGGGTCAAGTGTTTTGATACATGGTTTGTATTTTGTTGAGGTTATGGTCAAAATAAATGATTTGGGGAGTAACCCCATGAGTCTTGGAGCACCTCCAAGTGGTTTCATCCCAAAATAGTGTATAGATGATTTGTAATGAATTCTTGTGTGAATTGTTGTCAAAGCTTGATTTTATACGTTGATGTGTGATATGACTTGGACATCGTAAGCATGTTTTGTGCACAAACTTATAAACCTATTTGTGTAATAGGTTGAGGTTACCGTTGTGGTATTTGGTTTCATTTGTCTGTCGTGCACCCTAAGGTGACTTCTCAGCCCTACTTTACTTGTACTCTTTTGGGGGAGAGAAACATGTTTCTAAACGTATTTTCATTTGATCAGTATTACTGTAATGTCACTTGTTTACTAGTGTGGTACCAACTTAAGTCCTCATTCTCAAACCGTTAATTTCTGTATTTCAGCTAGGTAATTCTGAGTAGATCTACTAGGTTTGACAAACCCCATCGGGGCTAGTCGTGCTAGCATGACTGCACGTCAAACGGGTGTTTAATTGACCTAATTTCTGTTGCTGTGGTCTGGTAACCACAACCGAGGCCTTCATTTACATTGTCAGCTTTGATTGCGAACTTCATACACTATGTAACCAGTTATGTAGAGTAGCTATCTACTGATATTACTTTGTTTGCTGGATATGTTTTCGATCACGTTACTGTTTATCAAAACCTGTTAACTCACCAACCCTGTGTTGACACTTTAGCATGTTTCTTTCAGGTTCTTAAGGTGCGTACAGTTAGGATAATCTCATTACTGCATTCACTATTTCTGGGTCAAATGAACAGTTTACAAATTTTCTACAAGTTACACTTTAATTGGTTTGGGCTTGTTGCGCCATTTGAATCATGAATTATTATGCTTCCGCAATTATTTTCATGTTTACGTTATTAACTCTGTTTTGGAAATTCCTAATACTAACAACCCATTTATGTCTTGTAATTAATATGTCGTTTGGTGTAACTAACGACTGAGATCCTGGTATGTCACGCGCCTAGCAGTAAAACCAGTTTGTGGAAATTGAGGGTGTGACAGTAGTTACTAGATTCTTTATTGTGTGAACTAACCTGAACCTGGTTGTGATTTATCCTCTCCTAATTGTTTACAATCTCAATAATTTTAGTTTTAGTTTTCTAAACAACTTCCAAACCATGTTACAGTGTATTGACAATTGGTAATTAAAATAGTTCTATGAATCAAAATTTCTTTCAAACACTAATCACTAATTCCTTGTGATTCAACACTCTACTTGCTCTAGCTAGATAAGGTGGATAGGACACTTCTAATATCTATTTTTGATTAACTCTAAGACATCAATCAGATATTAGGTCTTCACTGGTAAGACTTGATCATTCGGCATTGCACTGTGATCTTCAACATGCAAGGAAATTTTAACCTTTAATGGCAAGCTTTACTTGGATTGATGAAATATTCAGTCAATCTTTGTAAATCAATTGTGTTTGGCTTTGTTGTAACAATCAAAGAATCCAAAACCTTTCATCATAGTTTTCCTCATCAATTATAACCACCTCCTAATATATAACTTCAAAGGCTATTACGTCTGGGTCAAGATTTATCCATTCCATCCTCGAAAGTAATCATCCAAGACTTAAGTTGTATTAGACATATGACAAAGAGTTTAAATTTCTGAAAATCAACATCAAACAAATCAATTCCCCAAAGATAATAAATTTGATCATTTCCAACACTAAACTTCCAATATACTATACAATATCCATAATCACATGACTTAATCTTCTTCTTCAAATAGTTGTGTCTGACTCTGTCTAATATCTTTCTAAGTCTACCGATTACTCGCAGTCTTTCATTTCAGATATCCCCCTCTCAATATGCATATCCTTAAGTGTTTCAAGTTCAAACTCATCAATAACTCCTCTAGGTATAACGATACGTATCACTCTATTCCAACAACATACAGTAAAGGTTCAATCTTCAACTAATCAAACAATGAATTAGTCAGTTTCAATACAAAAATACAAGATATTGTCTAACACGTGGAAGTGATCATCTATTATCCCATAATCTTTAGCTAAGGTCTTTATTCCTACTTCAATCCATTCCGTTTGGATCCAAGATGAAAAATCAAACCAAAAAACTAAATCTTATCAAATAAATTTTCATATATGATTTCATTCACAACCTTGTTTTGAAAATAAACAAAACTTTGATAAACACAAATTTTTGTTTCCCTCTTTTATTTGAAAAACGTTGAATTGAACATAGCGCCGTTCAATTTCAACTTCGAAAATGCAAAATTTGATTAAAATCCTTCAGTTAAGCGAAAATGAGTAATTTCTCTTCTTAATTTTGCATGAGACAATATTTCTATTGGGAGATATTTTCTCTTGGGGGATGAGTGTCCCCTATGGTTTAATTTCGCATTGGGGATCAATTTCACTAGGACCCTAATTTCGCCTGATTTGTTGCATTACAACAATTTTGCTAGTAACGAACATTTCAACAAACTTCTTCATCTCCAACAACTTTTAGAGTCCAAACCTGCACCCAAAACCTCAAGTTCGAACTTTTAAGCTCTAAAACTCAAATTCCAGTCAATCTAGCTCAAATTAGACAAAATCTAACTAGAGAATTCTCTCAAAATCACAATACAAACATTCCTATCTTGACAAAACTTCAAAATTCCTCCCCGTTCAACTTTTCATGGTCAAAGTATGAACTTCAAACACTGAATTACTAGCGAATGTTAAATTGAATAAGCAGTCAGTCCTTCCGATTCCTTAACCAAAACTCTTATACCACTGTTAAAGCCATGAGAGCCTCGCGGATCATTATAGCCACACACTCTTCAGTCATCACACCATCTAATCAAGACAAGAAAGAATGCGGTCAATCAAATCGTAACAAAACTAAACATAGATGAAGATAGAACGAACACGTATATTGATAACGATGTCATTAATGATTGTAACAACATACATACATCCATACATACCATTTAAGCTCACATACAACCCTAGGTGAGCTCCCTAGGTTCATTACCCACGCCTCTTATTAGAGTTCTTCCATAGAAGAAGAAGCTTCACCTAAACAGTATGTAATTTCTCCTTAGTAATTTTTCTTCAACTGGTCTAAGGAAAATTATGGCTAATTTCACTTATTCTAGAATTATTTCAGAATTTTAGCAACATTCATAATATTATCATCAAGACTTAAACATGTTAATCTTGGGTGAATACTTTGTTTGACCGAGTAGTTTTGGTGAACCAAGTTCCTTGTATAGATTCATTGGAGAATAGTGAATACCTTTAGTGTTAGTTCATGGCATCTTTGTCTTAGAGTTTGAGCAACATCAACATTTACATTAATTTAGAAAGGAAATCACGAGTGGAACTAAATCTCCTAGAGTTGTATCTGTACATGTATTTTTAGACTGAAATTTTAGGTACAAGAACTATGTCAAGTTCATGATTTAAAAAATGTAGAGGTCTATCAAGAAGGGTCATGTGCCTTTGTATGAGAAAGGAGATAAAACCAAGGCATCTAAGGATCTTGAATTATATGTTAATGTTGATTATGAGACAATTTAGAAAGATGAGAAGGCCTTTGCCTCTCTCACCATGGTAATGTTCACAAAGATTACCCATGGTTTCAAATGGTGCATTACTACTATGAAACTTTGGGAGGCCCTAGTTGAAAGGTATGATAGAAATTAGAATATGAAGGAGAATAGAAAGGACAAGTTGGAACAAAAGTTCAATATGTTCAATCACATCATGGGTGAGACTCTAAAGGCTCAGGTCAGTAGGTGTGTGCATCTGGTCATAGAAATGAAGAATGTTGATATTCTGTTTCCTGATGGAGAAATAAATAAAAAACTTCTACACTCTTGGCGATACAACTAGAATTTTAACTGCACAAAAATAAAGAAGTCTAAGGATATGTATAAGATATCCTTGACTTACCTTATCTCAACTAATTACTCATACGAGATGGATGATAAGCAGCGAACACTTAATCATGATTGAGTTCCATGGGAGCTATCTGTATTCAAAGTAACAATGCTTTGATTTCTAACATCCGCTTGAGCTAACAGGGAATTACTAATAGTGTGGGTATAGTCTTGTTCAAACATATTTTATTTCTCCTGTCCAGCCTCCAAATAAGACTATAATTCCAGCACAAAATGTCAAAGTCACCAAGGATAACATTGTTCTTTGCATCTTTGATAAATAACTATAATGCTTTCATTTCTAGAAACCTCGCTCCTACTAATGTGAAACATGATGATCTGAATTAGATCAACCCTAATAACGCTGAGAAGATGGATATCAATTGGAAAACATTCATGATAGTCTTCAAGGTTAATAATTTCATTAAGAAAACTAGAAGGAACATGTTCGGGGATAACCCTGTCAAGAAGATGGGGTTCGACAAATCCTAGTTGAGGTGTTACAACTATAATGAGCAGGGAGATTTTGCTCATTAATGCCCAAAGCCAAAAGTCAACAAAGACAAGGAGATGGATATGAGAAGTGAGGATGAATAATCCTTATCTACATCTAACTTAATGGCATTGGTTAGCCCACAAGTAGCTGGATATGTTAGACGGCTCAAGTTTGGGTACTGGATCTCAAGTTCAACCATGCTTTCATGGCAGATGTGTCTGAATCTTCTTTTAATGTAAATAAGCATCTTTATATTTTTGATAAAGGAATGATAATGAGGATTTGATAAAAGAAGTCAATAAGTAAAAATATTTCAATTCTGGATTTTTGAAAACCAAAAAGACTTAGAAATCCAAGATTATAAATGTGAACAGATTCCCTTAGGAAAATTAAATTTAAAACAAAAAAATTTACTTTTGGTTTTGTTTCAAACAATTTTACTTCTGGTTTTGTTTCAGTTGTGATAGTTTTCAAAGTTTGATTTTTAAACATAAAAATTCGTCTAGTTCTAATTGTGATGCTTTGAAAGTAGTTTCTAAAAAGAAGTTGTTAAACCTATTATTAATTGTGAAAGATATATATCTAACTATCCTAACATGGATCGTTATAATATAAAAGAGCAAGGCAAGTCAGTTGGACAATATAAGGTTGTTCCTCACTCAATTGGTGCTTCACAAATACACTTATCAATGAATACTTTTTACTTTAAGATTAGTAAATAAATTTATTAAAATTATGAATAAAATTAAAATCTAAGAGTTTTTTTGAAAAACAAACAAAAGGATGTGAGAATCATTCTAGAGCCTATAGGCATCAACCTTTGCAATCATCATCATCATCATCATCATCATCATCATCATCATCATCATCAACATCATCATCATCATCATCATCATCATCATCATCATCAACATCATCATCATCATCATCATCTTCATCATCATCGTCATCGTCATTATTCTGGTCCAACAGTTCAGGATATGCTCCTTATGTAAGGAAGCGAAAGTGTTACATCTATGGCAATGTAGAACACCTTGCTAGAATTTGTATCTCGTCTTTATGAGCCTTATCATCAAAATCATTAGAGAGTTACAAGGTTGAAAAACCTAAGGCGATGAATAATACCCATCCTAAAGTTAAACCTTCAGATGGAAATTAGTATGCAACCAAAAAAAGAAAATTTTAGAAGTTAATAAAAAAATCGCTCTCGAGCAACATGTAAAATCTAAGGTTACTACATCCAAGATAACCAAACTGTTTGTTAAACCAAAACCATTACGAAAAGCCAAACCAAAGTTGGTTGCATCTTAAAAGATTAGAAATGAAAAGGACTTTAGATTATAGGACGTGTCTTTTATATGATGCTATGGGGATACCCAAGGCAACAATGGCTTAGTACCAATGGCTAACTAATCTCCTTACACGTGCAGGGATAGCCAAGGAGGACTAACTATAACCTCTTGTATGTTAATAGTGGTTGTTCTAGGCACATGACAAGATACATCATGCTATTACTCCACGTCAAACCATTAAGGATAGTATGTATCTTTTCAAGTTGATAAAGAATGTAATATAGGCATTGTGCTTTGAAAATGTCAATTATGTTGAGGAACTAAACAACAGTTGGTTAAGTGTATGATAGATTTATGATAAGAAGTTTTTGACACAAAAAAAGAATACCTAATCTTAAAATTAGGTTTTGCGGTACCTGAGAGGTGGATTTTGATAAGAACACCTACTAGGATAACTCTTATGTCATTTACATGAATAGTTCTGCTATTAATGAAAATGCATGTTGGTTTTCAAAATCATTTAAGTCTAATGCATTGTTATGGCATCATAGGATGGTGATGTGTGTGAATTTGATGAATGAAATGGACTCTGAATTATGTATGTTTAGTGAGAATAATATGTTTAAACAAAGTATTTTTCTGTATTTTTCTGTGTTGCAGGTTTTATGCTTGGTGCACATGAAACCAAGCATGATTATGATGAAGTTTATGAAAATGAAGGGATGATTAAGGATTAAAATTCTTCATGGATAAAGCAATTTTGTCATCCAAATCATGCCTTTCACAACCGGATTCCCCAATTTCAATTCCAACCACAATTATGTGCAGCTAAACTCACTGTGATCATGTAAGGGTGCGGGGTTTTATTTTAGTTGATGTTCTTCTGGGTTGTAATTATACTTGACATGAAATTACTTTGCCTCTTAAGTGTTAGTACTATAAGTGAATTATGTGTTAACTTTCTTGTGTTGATCTAGAGAATATGTTCAATCACATCAATGCATTGTTTCTTTGATTTGGGTTAGTTTTCATTGAAGAGCAATTTGTATTTGATTGCTAGTGTTAAGTAATGAGTTGATATTATATGTGATCAAATTATACATCCTAAATTATTCGGTTTCATTTTCCTAAGTATCATTAAGTGTTATCTACTTATCTTTCATACAATTAGGTTAATGACACTATGTCTATGTGGTGTATGAGTACAATTACCTAATCTAGAGAGTTGTTAAATTATTAAACATGAATCTTTACATGGTCCTACTTTCTTCCATTAAAATTTATTAGCTTTATTTGTAGTGAACGCACTTTATTTTTATAATTCTAAAACTAAATTTAGATTTTAATTTATGTTGAATAATCCATTTAAACTAAGAGCCATCCACAAACTCGCCACTTTTCGACACCCTACTAGCCCTACTAGCTAAGGTGTATAGGTTCATAAACTCTCCTTTTTTATCTTTGATTAGTTCTTTAATGCTGATCAAAATATCAGTTCCGTTGCCAGGGAGTTTAGGTGATTGGCTATTTTTTTATTGATTAGTAATTTTTGTTTACGTATAAATCCAAAATCCAAAAATATTATAAGTTTGTTTCTTTTCTTGCTTTTTCCCTACTACGCGAGCTGTGTTGTTTGTGTTTGTAC
Organism: Flaveria sonorensis; assembly: GCA_025506505.1. Classification (NCBI taxonomy): domain Eukaryota; kingdom Viridiplantae; phylum Streptophyta; class Magnoliopsida; order Asterales; family Asteraceae; genus Flaveria; species Flaveria sonorensis. The sequence goes on along the minus strand of CM046435.1, from coordinate 40,157,619 downwards.
ATTTAATAGGAGTTTGCATGCATACACAAGTCTTAAACAGATCATCACCTTTGTCTTTTGACCCAGAGATTGAAAAAACTACATAACAAAATAATAGAGATTTTCAACGTACATCATTATCGATGAATCCGTCACCCGTAGAGTTGCAAGCTTGGAGAAGGGAGCTGGCATCATCATCAGACGAATCAAAACGATAAAAATAGAGAGACCACCATATCTTAACTTTTATATTAACATTAGAAAAACTTTAGCGCCAAATCAGAAACACAACAAATGTTAATAATCAAATCAAGACAATCCATCATGAAATGGAGGAAATAAAATGCGGATTTAGCAGCCACCATAAGATAATCATGCACCAAACAATACTAAGGGTATTGTAACAATCACAAAAATAATGTGATTGTTATTCACAACTATAACCAAGAGCATATAAGGAATAACAATAAGGGAGCAGATCCAAACCAATATCAAGGATGGAACAACTTTAATTATAAAGGTGGTAGTGGAAATTCCATTAAATTATGGTGGAATTTCTATGGTCATGGAGCTTCGTAGAATCAAGCTGGGTTTGGATACATCAATTCAATAACAACAACTACCAAGCACAACATGAGTTGATACATATTATCCAGCTGCATTTCAAAATCCATCCCGTATGGTGAGACCAGGAGGTCAAGGTCGCCAATTTTCAATTAGGCCACAACATTTATCGATTACCCCTTCATTTCATGGATTCTATTTGTATCAACTGTATTCACACTTACAAGAAGTTCTATCCATTTGTAGCACCATGAACACCCAAGGTTTGGGATCATGCTAAGCTACATTTATTTCAATTTTCATTAATAGATAAAACTAAGCAATGGTATGTTTCACTTCAACCTGATAATATTCATACTTAGGCTGAAATGCAATAATAATTTTTTGATGATTATAATTCAATAAGTAAAACAAGTGAATCCCAGAATAACAAAATAACTTTTCAATAACTTTTGGGTGAATCTTTACATGAATCACTTGATAGACTTAAGGAAATCCTTAGACTTTGTTCACTTTATGGTATACATAAATGAGAACTAGTAAAAGCTTTTAATGATGTGTTGTGTTAGGAAGATCAAAAATTAATTGTGGCAAGTCGTGGGTGCAATTTTTAAGACACACTATGGAAGTGGAATAGTAAGGCTAAACAAGACCATGATAGGATTGATAATGTTGAAAAGAAACTTGATCAATCATCCATGGGACGGGAAAGGGTCTCGGTAATATTACACAAGTACAAGAAACTTGGAAGTGTGTAGAGATCAATCACATATATTAGTTGGATGTTCATTCTTATCTAAAAAAGAAGAAGAAGGGGTGAATTAAATGTTTGGAGTTCGCAAGCCATTAGAGATCATTTGGAGTTAAGGAATCATCCTAACTTGGGTTATGTTAATGCAGCAGACCAGATTAATCTATAATTTGAAGGTGTTAATCAACAAGCTCAGCCACCAAATCAATATCCAAGACAAAACTTTTAAAGTAATTATAATCATGGAAACTATAACCAAGGAAGTTAAAATTAGGGTTACAATTAACAAGCAACCCAACCTTAAGGATTACAATCAATGCCAAGTTCGTTTCCTAAATTAAGCACAAGATTGATTAAATAATCAAGTGTAGTTGTTGAAAACTCAAATGGCTATAGTTTTGGATACATTAAGGAAAAATAATCAGGTCAATGAAGTCTGAGACAAGTTATAGCAGCCGTTGGATAAAAATTAGAGAAATGAGAGAATAGTTATCCATAAGAGCACTAGGAACTCTACCAAGTAATACATAAGTGAATCTACAACATTAAAGTGTAAATTATGGAGATTCACAAGCATAGGTCAATTAGGTACATACATTGTATAGTGGTAAGGTTTATGGTAGCATTGAAAAATCTTTGTTAAACATTTATGAGGGTATAGTAGATGATTGTGATTCCATTGATGAAATAGTACCAGAAATCATTAAATAATAAAGTCCAAAGATTGATTCAAATAAATTTCAAAATCATTGAAAAAATCAAATTACATTAAAGAGGGTGATAAGTGCATGAGGAATAAGACAATTTCTTATTCATCCGCTTTGGTTAAAGTTGAAAAACAAAATTACGAAAAAATTGTCCACAAGCCGACAAGAGCTGAGAAACATTCAAACAAGTTAAAATCAATATCTTATTAATTGATGCCATAGAGAAATGCCAACTTATGCACAGTATTTAAGGACTTGTGTATCATAATAGTTAACATAAACTCCCAAAGAAGTTAATTTTGACATCAAATATTAATTTAATTTTGACAAATACAATTTCACCTAAACTAAAAGATCTAGGTGTGCCATTATTCAAATTCAAATTGGTGATTCTAGAATTAAAAAAGCACTTATTGATAGTGGGGCAAGCATGAACATCCTCCCTGGAAGCTTATATGATTTACATGATTTTGGTCCATTGCAAAACACCAACACTACTATAATGTTGGTAGATTTGTCACTAAAAATTCCAAGGGGGATGTTGATGGATATCATAGTTAAAGTGGAAGAGTTTTACTATCCGGTGGATTTCTTGGTACTAGATTCAAAGGAGGAATGTAATGAAGCTCAACCAAGTGTTATTCATAGTTGACCTTTTCTCACAACCATTAATGCATGAATTGGTTGTGGGAAAGGATAGGTGGACTTAACTTCTACTATCAAGAAATTAATATTGAATATTTTTCAAAACCATAATATTCTTTTGATTTATAGTGATTATTTTTTGTTCGATATCATTGATAGGTGAGGTCAAGACATCGCACCAAGGTTGGTCTTGATGATACCCTTAAAAATGTGTTTGTGGATGACAGGAATACATTTCGTGAAATAATGGAGAAGGAGTTGTTAACACTCATAATAAAGGAAGGAATACCAACATTGACATATAAAGTAGAGAGCTTACTTGAGCATGTCGATTCAAAACTCAAGTTGTCTTTGGAATCTCCGCCAAAACTGGAGCTAATAACATTGCCAAATCACCTAAAGTATGCATTCTTGGGTGATATGAATTGTTACTAGTGATTATTGCATCAGATTCGATAAAAGTGAAACAAGAAGCGTTGATCAAAATGTTGTATAAACACAAGGCGGCTATATGATGGACAATTGCAGATTTAAAGGGAAGCCCATCCCTTTGCATGCATCAAATTATTATAGAGCTAGCAGCAAAACCATAAAGGGATGCCCAAAGAAGATTAACTCCAAACATGAGAAAACTGGTTAAAAAAATTCCTTAAATGGTGATGTGGGGTGAATATATCCCATATCTGATAGTGATTCGGTGAAACGTAAAGATGGAGGAGAGGTTGCTACTCATCCCTTAACAAGATGGTAGGTTTATATAGATTATCAGAAGCTTAATACAGCCACCTTCAAGGATCATTTTCTCATTCTTTTGTTGACCAATTTATAGAGAAATTATCTGGTTAGAAGTTCTATTGCTTGTTTATTGGTATTTGGGGTACAATCAAATTGTTGTCCATCGAGAACATTAATAGAAGACTATGTGTACATGCCCTTTTGGCATGTTCGCCTTTAGGGGAATGCCATTTAGTTTCTGTAATGCCCCCATCACCTTTCAAAGATGTATGATGAGTATCTTTTCAAATATCTCTGGAGATTCACTTAAGATAGTTAGATTATTTTTCCATCTTGGCCCTACTTTTGAAACATGTTTACACAAACTTGAAAATGTTCTTAAAAGATGTGTGAAAACAAACTTGGTGTTAAGTTGGGAGAAAAACAATTTTATGGTTAAGAAAGGAGTTGTACTTGGGCATGTGTTCGCAAACATGGAATTGAGGTTGATCCAGCCAATGTACAAATTAAATCTACTCTTCTACTAATGTAAAGGGTATTTGTTCATTTTTAGGACATGAAAGTTCTTATAGGCTATTCATTAAGGATTTTAGTGCTATTTCTAAATCAATATGTAACTTACTTTTAACAAAAACACACTTTATCTTTGATGATACTTGTATGCATGCTTTCAATGAACTCAAGACAATACTAATATCATCCTAATTCTATAATCACCAAATTGGTATTACTGTTTGGAATTATTTGTGATGCAAGTGACTGCATGGTGGGGAGGTATTAGGGCAATAGGTGAACAAAAAACTATTATGATTTATCATGCTAGTAAAACTCTATCAAATGCTTAACTTAATTATACCACAACTAAAAAAGATATGTTAGAAATAGTATAAGCTTTGGATAATTTCAGGTCTTATATTTAGGGTTTAAAAGTAATAATCTATTTGGATTATAGTGTAGTTTGATAGTTAATGAGAAGAAGGATGCCGAACCATAGTTAATTCAATGGATACTACTTCTTCAAGAATTTGATTTTGAAATTAGAGATAAGAAGGGGTGTACTAAGGTTGTAGTTGATCATCTTTCAAGGCTTTCTATAGGTGTGGAAGACAAAAAGATGGAAATTAATGTAAAAAAATTCAAGATGAGGGTTTGTTTGCTATTAACAATGTACCTTGGTTTGTTGACTTTTTGAATTATTTGGCTGTAGGTAAAATCCTGGAGTTTTGGACAAGTAAAAGGAAGAAACGATTTTTGACTCACGTCAAGCATTATACATAGGATGAACAAGATTTTTTTAGGGTGGGAGATGATCAAGTAATTCGTATATGCATTCCAAAAGGATGAAATCTCAAGTGTTTTAGCACATGCTCAATCATACGCATGTGAAGGTCATTTTAGTTGCAAGAAAACTTGTCATAAAATTTTAGATTGTGGATTAGGCCATCTATTTGTTGGGATTCTTTCGTATATGCATAACAATGTACTCGTTGGTAACAAGTTAGTGGCATAACCAAAAGAGATGAAATGCCTCTTAATCCCTTCCTTGTAGTGGAAAATTTTAACATATGGGGCAAAGATTTCATGTGACATCCGGTAAATTTTCCGTTATCAAACTCCATTAGTTCCGTTAGGTTTTGCATACACGTGTCGTGAAGACAAACTAGTTGTCATTGAATGTTGGTGACTTAATAATAATTAATTTGGATAAGAAATAATAACTTAATTAATATTTTTGATTTCAATTATGTGATTATGCGATTTAAGGTGTTGAGCATCATTTTATGTGTTACGCCTGACAATATGACTATGTGCTGTGGATGATCTCATGGATGATAGTTATCAATTGGTTTTTATATTATTTGTTAGTTAATAAAATCTATGACTTATGAGATGAAAAGTTATTTAAAAGTTTAAAAAGTTAGTTTTTATAAGTTATAATGCATCAAGGGGGAAATTAGAGAAATCCTTACCATATTTAAACCACCAATCAAACCCTAATCCCCCAAATCCCTCTAATCGGACGAAACACCTCTCCCAACCCCCCCCCCCTTGCGATTTCAGCCTTCAAACATCCCAATAAAATTGATTTTGCTCAATTCCAAGTAGTACCAAGTGGAATTGTTGATCTATATCACGTTTAAGGTGAGTTTCTCAACTAATCTTCATGTTTTTCATCAATGATCAAACCCTAGTTCAATTAACATTGTTAATGTCTAATTTGATGTTGTGTGATCATGCTGTGATGTTAGTTGTATTATATTGGTGTTAGTTTACGTGGATTATACAAGAAATTCATAGAATTGATGTGTTGTTCATACTTTACTATAAGTAGTAACTTTTGTGCATGAGATTTGGGAATTATGATGAATTGATGGTGTTTATCATGTCTAGATGATTGCTATGAACTATATTAGATATAAAGTTGATGAATTTATGATCGAATTAGATGATAGATTGATTTTTGGGTGTTACTTTCTTGAAAGGGAAACTTTATTGATGTGAATCATTGGATGTTGTGAATTAGGCATGATTATGATGTTAGGATCATGCTAGAATGCTTGTTGATGATGTCTAATGTGTTATAATGCGTTAATTGGATCATGTGAATACTAGGTGGATTTCTTAGAAATCTAGGTTTTATGAGATACTGTGAAAGTGTTGAGTTTTATGTTAGGAGGTTATAGAATCATGTCTGGGATTACAATAGATCATTGTTGTGTATGTTAGTTGGTATGAATCTTGTTGAGTAATGTTTTGTATGAAAATATATGTTGGTATGATGAACTTGATAAAACTTAAGACTGATGATGTGGCATACATGGATAACTTGTATGATAACCATATGGAATGAGTTGCTATACTTCATCAAACAAGATTTTAATTAACATGTCACCAACAGGTCAAACGGATCAACTAGGTCAAATGAGTCTTTGTTTTTCCAAAACCCTTGGGTCAACGTGTCTATTGAGCACTTAGGGTTATTAAACTTTTTGGGTTACACGTACTTATGTACTTGCGTGTTCTAGGTAACCTTTGACGGGTTGTCTTTCCATTCACCGTAGCTTTGAATTATTCTTTTTGTTGGCGCACCAGGTGAGTTCATGCCCTACTTTTAAACACTCTCTTTTTAGGGGAGATATCATACTCTTTTACAAACGCTTTATTTTTATAAGTTGTGTATAGTGTAACATAGTGTGATATACCTTGAAAGTCCTCACACTTTTGGTTCAATAATAATGGTAACTAGCGAGGAAATTTCGGGTAGTACTACTGGGTCTGACAAGCCCCACCCGTGCGACTCGAGGTCAAACTGGTGCAATATTGTCCTGAACACAAACATCGTCATGACCTGGTATGTCGTGAAGGGAGGCAAACAAGCGAACACAGGCAACTTCTATCGTGAAATCACTATGGTTATTACTTATGAATATAGACTAGCTATCTATTGCAATGCACTTCTTATGTTTTACAACTGGTACTGCTTATGTTAAACGCAAACTCTTGAACTCACCAACCGTTGTGTTAATTTTTTACTATGCTATTCTCAGGTCGAGGTTAGCAGCAGCGCCTAGGAGCACTCACGGGTCAGCATGCATTGGAATAAACATTGTTTTCCATTTGGGATTTAATATACATATTGTTTTAATTAATGGTTTGGAGCGTGTTTACGCATTTTACATTTCATTACTTTAGGTTTGACTTATTTACCAAACGCATCCACATAGTTTTTAAGTTTCTAAACTCTGGGTTGTTTTTAAATGTATCATACAGTGTCGTTCTGAGTAGCTAATGACTTAGATCCTGGTTTGTTCACACACCTCATGGTAAAACCCCGCATGCAGAATTTGAGGGTGTGACAGATTGGTATCAAAGCCAAGTTCTCGACCCCTTGTGTTTATATCTGATGCGTATCTTACGGGTGAGCCTATGATTGAGTAGGACATGGCTAATCCTGATAATTGGGGCTGGTATCGTACTGCATTGATCAGGATGCTAGAAAAGGAGTATGTTCCATTTTTGATCCCTATCGTGACTAGAGATTCCATACTATACCCTTTACCCTGCACCCCTTATAGGGCTATCGCCGCTGTGATGACCTCACATGATCGACTGCGATGAATTGTCAAGGAAAAATTTAAAAGGTTGGACGCGTGACAGGAGCATGATAGCAGAGTGCGAGGAGATGGAAGACTCTTAGCTCGATATGTAAGGACGCCAGGATGGTCAGATAGGAGAGATCTAGGCTCTGCGTGGACAGGTTGCTGAATTAATGACTACTCTGAACGCGACACGTGATCAGCTTCACGAGGCTATAGTTCATATACATGAGTTAGACAACTAGCTCGAGCCTTAGGAGGCCCCGATGAAGGAGCCTAAGGAGGTACCAAAGGAGGTACCCGAGGAGGAACCAGAAGAAGATCCGGAGGAAGAGCCAGAGGAGGAACCAGAAGAAGATCCGGAGGAGGAGCCTGAGGAGGAACCGGAGGAGATGGAAGAGGACAGTGATGGGTCTGAAGTGGTAGACTGATTTCTCTTATTCATCTGACTTGGACTGCATGGTGCTTTTTTAAAAAAAAAATTATATGTGGGAAGGGTTGTTTTCCACCCAACTGATAAACTTGAAATTTTGACACTAATTAAATATTTTGTGAATTACTTACAGTTTATTTATCCTTGGTTATTATTTTGGTTATAAATGTTGTGGTTGATGAACTTCATTATTCCCTTACTTTTTTTTATGCTTTAATGAGATAAATATGTTAGCTGTTTCTCATTAAATTGTTTGTGAATGTAAAGTGAAAATGGAAGGAGGTGGCAGAGGAAGTGGCGTAGGACGCAGACATGGCAAGGGTGAAGTCAACATGACCCCCGCTGAACTAGCTACTTTAATAAATAAGCATTTGTAGGTAGCAGTGGATGTTGTACAAGCTGCACAGCCAACACGTAATGATACAAGTGGTAATAATAAATATGGTAGCTATTCATTTAATCCGTTGAACTAAATGTTTTGGTTTGTTCGCATAGGACCCCCACTATGTACCTACAAAGCCTTTATGGATTGGAAGCCCTATTCCTATAGTGGAACTGAAGGGGCTTTTGGGTTGGTGCGGTGGTTTGAAAAGACTGTGTCAGTCTTCACGAAATTTAACTGCGTGCTAGACCAACAGGTGCAATATGCTACCGGAACCCTTGAGGGCGCGACACTCTCATGGTGGAACACCCAGGTCTAGATGCTAGGTTAGGCAATGGCCAATGATTTACCATGGGAAGAGTTCACGAAGATGACGACCGAAGAATATTACGCTCGTGATGAGGTGCAAAAATAAAAAACTGAGCTTTGGCAACTAAAGATGCAAGGGTCTTAGATTAAGGTCTATACCACTAGGTCTCACGAGTTGACAACCTTGTGCTTGGGGATGGTGAACCCGATGCATAAGAGGATCGAGCTGTATTTACGTGGTTTGGTGCCTGAGATTCGTAGTATGGTGACAGTCTCCAAACCTATTACCATACAACAGGCCATCTAGTTAGCTCACAAGCAAACAGACCAGGCGGTGGAGCAGGGAAAGTTACCTAAATGAGGCACGATGGCAAGCGTACCCGATAACAAGCGTAAGTAGGATGATTCAAGAAGCAAAGGTTCAACATCAAACAATCAACCTCAGCAGCAACAACAGTGGAAATTTGACAATAATTGCAACTACAACCAATCAGGTTTGACAACCCAAGGACAAGGTGGATACGTGGGAAAGTATCCAAAAGGCAATCGATGCAACTATCATCACACCTGCAGGTGTGACAACTTCAAATGCCAGCGTTCTGGGAAGCTAGGGCACGTAGCAAAAGAATGTCGTGGCGCATTGATGATGAAGCCACAACAAACACTAAAAACACCAAAAGACTGCTTTGAGTGTGGAAAAGAAGGGCATTACAAGAGGAACTACCCTTAATTAAAGATGAATGACAATGGTAATGGGAGTGGTAGAAATAAGAACAACAACACATGAAACGGGGATAATAATGGTAAGAACAATGGTGGAGCCAAGGGAAGAGCTTTTGTCATTGGCTCAGGTGAGGCCCTAAACGATCCTACTATTGTTACTGGTAAATTTCCTATTAATAGTTGATATGCTACTGTACAATTTGATACTGGAGCTGATAGGAGCTTTATTTCCAGTAAGTTCAGTAGTCTTTTAAATGATATGCCTTCACGTTGGAATCCACGTATACTGTAGAGTTAGCTGATGGTAAGCAAATTCACATCACGCACATTCACAAAGATTGTAAGCTAGAAGTGGTCGAACACACTTTTGACATTGACCTTATGCCTGTTACGCTTGGGAGTTTTGATGTGGTTGTGGGCATGGACTGGTTATCCGAGAAGCAGGCAGAAGTAGTGTGTCATGGTAAGATCGTACGTATTGCTCTTGAGGGTGGTGAAATCCTTGTTGTTAAGGGTGAGAAGGGTGGTGCATTGATAGGCGTCATATCATTTATGAAAGCATAGAAATTGCTACGCAAAGGTCGTCTAGCCATATTGGCCGTGGTAACTGACAAGCCGCTAGGACAGAGGAAGATAGAGGATATCCCAGTAGTTCATGATTTTCTAGAGGTGTTTCCAAAGGATCTACCTGGACTACCACCTCATAATCAAGTTGAGTTTTAGATCGATTTGACTCCCGGAGCAGCTCCAATTGTGAGTGCACCTTGCCGGTTAGCACCAAACGAACTGCAGGAACTACCAGCACAACTTCAAGAGTTATTAGATAAATGATTTATTTGACCGAGCTCATCACCATGGGGAGCTCTTGTTCTCTTTTTTAAGATAAGGGATGGCACATTCTGAATGTGCATCGATTACAGAGAATTGAATAAAGTTACAGTCAAGAATCGATATCCTTTATCTCGCATAGATGATTTGTTTGATAAACTTCAAGGATCTAGCTACGATTATAAGGTTGATTTGAGGTATGACTACCATCAACTGAGGGTTCGAGGGGAAGACATCTCGAAAACCGCATTGCGTACTCATTATGGTCATTATGAGTTCTTGGTCATGCCATCTAGGTTGACTAATGCACCAGCAGTATTCATGGATCTCATGAATCGTGTGTACAAACCCTACCTCGATCAGTTTGTTATCATGTTTATCAATGACATATTGATCTATTCTAAGACCAAGGAGGAACACGAAGAGCACCTATGCCTAATCTTGGAACTACTTAAGAGGGAACTGCTTTACGCCAAGTTTTCCAAGTGTGACTTTTGGATTCGTGAAGTGCAATTCTTGGGTCATATTGTTAATGAAGAGGGGATTCACGTGGATCCATAAAAATTGAGGCAATAAACAATTGGTCAGTTCCCAAGACGCCGACAAAGGTAATGATTGAATTTCGGGATGAAATTTCTTTCAACATGGGGATGATGTGACAACTCACTTGATTTCTTATGCCAACGCAGTAGACCAGTGAAGTAACACAACCCTGTAACGCAATTTTCAGGATGAAAATTCTTTCAACATGGGGATAATGTGACATCCGGTAATTTTTCGGTTATCAAACTTCGTTAGTTCCGTTAGGTTTGGCATACACGTGTCGTGAGCACACACTAGTTGTCGTTGAACGTTGGTGACTGAATAATAATTAATTTGGATAAGAAATAATAACTTAATTAATAGTTTTGATTTCAATTATGGGATTATGCGATTTAAGGTGTGAGCATCATTTTATGTGTTACGCCTGACAATGTGACAATGTGCAGTGCATGATCTCATGGTGATAGTTATCAATTGGTTTTTATATTATTTGTTAGTTAATAAAATCTATGAATTATGAGATGAAAAGTTAATTAAAAGTTTAAAAAATTAGTTTTTATAAGTTATAATACATCAAGGGGGAAATTAGAGAAATCCTTACCATATTTAGACCACCAAACAAACCCTAGCCGCCCCTCCAAATCCCCCTAATCGGCCGAAACACCTGTCCCAACCCCCTCCCCTTGCGATTTAAGCCTTCAAACATCCCAATACAATCGATTTTGATCAATTCCAAGTACTACCAAGTGGAAATGTTGATCTATATCACGTTTAAGGTGAGTTTCTCAACAAATCTTCATGTTTTTCATCAATGATCAAACCCTAGTTCAATTAACATGGTTAATGTCGAATTTGATGTTATGTGATCATGCTATGATGTTAATTGTATTATATTGGTGTTAGTTTACGTGGATTATGCAAGAAATTCATACAATTGATTTGTTGTTCATACCTTACTATAAGTAGTAACTTTTGTGCATCAGGTTTGCGAATTATGATTAATTGATGATGTTTATCATGTCTAAATGATTAGTATGAACTAGATTAGATATGAAGTTGTTGAATTTATGAACGAATTGGATGATAGATTGATTTTTGGGTGTTACTTTCCTAAAAGGGAAACTTTATTGATGTGAATCATTGAGTGTTGTGAATTGGGCATGATTATGAAGTTAGGATCATGCTAGAATGCTTGTTGATGATGTCTAATGTGAATACTTGTGGATTTCTTGGAAATATAGGTTTTATGAGATACTGCGAAAGTGTTGAGTTTTATGTTAGGAGGTTATGGAATCATGTTTGGGATTATAATAGATCATTGTTGTGTATGTTAGTTGGTATGAATCTTGTTGAGTTATGTGTTGTATGAAAATCTATGTTGGTATGATGATCTTGATAGAACTTAAGACTAATGATGTGGCATACATGGATAACTTGTATGATAATTGTGACAACCGTGATTTTGGGCCGGAAAAAAAATAATTTTCTAGAAACCTTAGCGGGCCACACAAAGATCACATCGGAGGCCCGTGAAATCGGCCCAAAAAGGTTAAACTCCAAAACGTAGACATACACACACACACACCATAATGGGCTTGGGCCCATCAAACTTTAAGCTGGTCATTGGGCCATAGTGTTAAATGGGCTTGATCAACAAAACCCTATTGAGCCATTGGGCCATGTCATGGTAATGTTCCTAGACTACCGACACTAGTGGGCTTTAGGCCTGATGCCCTAGTGGACTCTATTGGACTCAAAAAGTGTATAGAAGGATAATGCTTGCCATAATCAAACACAATGTGTTCTAACATTCAAACAATCATTAACTAACACATTAGCATCATTAACATTCATATCATGTACTAATTATTGCTTAAATTTCTTTTTCAGGTTTGTAGATTAAAAGAAATGTTTGCTAAGTGTTGGCAACATATGAACAACTGTCTACAGCGGATACACAACAGTCAACAGCGGATGAAGTTTGAAGAAGTCCAAGTACTTATAGTGGATGAAGAACATCATAGCTGATGACTAAGTACACACAGCGGATGAGTAACTTCTCACCGCTGATGACTAAGCACATACAGCGATGACCAACTCCACAGCTGATGAACAATCCACAGCGGATGTACATCAACAGCGGATGAACACTCCACAATGGACAACAACACAACACAGCACACACACCAAGTGTTCACAGCGGATAGCATCCAAGGCACAGCGGACAAGTATTCAATATCCACAGCGGATAGTTTGTTATCCACAGCGGACAGTCTATCATCTACAGCGGATGACTTATAGCCTTAGGATTTTATGTAATTTTCATTTACATAAGGATATCTTTGTAATTGTATACAGCTATTGTGTATAGGCTATCAATAGTATAATACCCTAATCCTTTGTAAGCTTATGAACAATCAATACAAACAAGCAGTTATTATCATTCAAGCATTCAATCACTAGAAAACACACAATCACACACACACACATGGATATTACATCATTAATCATAGGTTTCTGCACCATGATTATTGAGTGTTGAATACATATAACAATCTATTGTTATATTGTGAGAGATTTTAAAAGATCCTTGGGGGAATACAATCTGATTATTGTTCTTGTTCTTAAGTTCATTAATCAGCCTCAGCATTATGTTTCATCAGGTGGTATTAGAGACTTGGCTCAAATCAAACACTACTTTTTGATCCTCTCCTTCAACACCATGATATCTGTGGTTCATTAGCTTCATAACATCCATTTTCGAGCTGAAAATCATCACAAAACCCTCTTCTACTCCAAACATTCAACAAATGCTTAAAACATGATTCATTAATCTATTTCTATGCATTTTGTAGACGTTTTTGTGTTGTTGAAGCTCTAAAAAGCATTCATACACTGTTTTCAAACATGTTCATCATCACAAAACCTCAAAACCTGTTCGGTTCAAGGGTTTTTGATAGAACAGTAGCCAATTACTGTTTTATCAAGTTTTCTTCAAACATACATTGTTTTTTGAACATTTTGAATCATTCTAAGTGTTTAAAATCATCATATTCAAGGGTATACACACTTGAATCAAGTTTGTGTTCTTCAATGACAAACCGATTGTTGATTTCTGTGTAGAACAACTCAGCCGCAAACAAACCCTAGGATAAACCCTAGTTTTTGTTCATACATAACCTTCAAAATCTACGGTGATTTTTTTGGTTTTTGCATCAAAACAAAGAAGAAACTGATTCTTCGTTTGAAATTTTCAAAAAAATCACTTTTTGATTCGAAAAAGTTAAGTTTTAAAAACATATTAATTGTTTTTAGGGTTTTTGACTTTTTTGACTGACATCATTGGGTGATTGACATTCCTTAAACAGAATATTCTTTTATTTCACCGAGACTTGACAGTGACATATTAGTGAACTTAATTAATTAAATTCAAATTAATTAAATTCCTTTATTCGGTAATTTAAAAGTCATTAAGCAAAACAAACAAATCCTAGTGACCTTAGGATAAATCAAATTTAGCATCGAGCTAAATCATCAAACAAATTTGACTTAAACCATTAAGGTAAAATTTAACAATCATGTTTGATGAAATTTCAGGATCAAGCAGTGGTCTCAAACGACCGAGGCTAAAGAACAAAGTAGATTTCAAACAATGTAAAATTATGTTCAGAAACTGGATTATTTTCCAAGACCCGGATCTATGGACATCCATAACCGAGGGACCATACATACCATTGACTGTTGGTCTATTTTACAACATACAAAAACCAGTTAGCTTAAGAGTGTAGCTGGTGATGACCTGAAAAAGGTCAAAATAGACATGAAGGCTTATAGCATACTAGCTCTGACTCTGCCTTTTGAAATTTTAACCAGAGTTGAAAATTTCAAAACTGCACACAAACTATGGAAGGTGCTTCACACCATGTGTGAAGGAAGTGAGGAAATAAGGAAAATCAAAAAGGAAAAATTAAGGACCTAGTATGAAACCTTCCACCATGTTTAGGGAGAATCAATACTATAACAGCTTCATAGATTTGTTCAGCTGGTAAATGAGATGATAGTCTATGGTCTCAAATACGAATTTGTGGAGATCAATAAGAAAATGTTGCATACACTGCCAGAGAGCTGGACTCAATCAGTCTCTTTGATGAAAGCAACATTGGATCTTGAAGCATTATCTCTAGATGCACTAGTGGCCAAAGTAGAGGCACTAGAACTAGATGAAAGATCCAGGAACAACAGAACGATCAGACATGTAGAATCATACAAGTTCAAGGAACTTCAACAAACAGACAGTGCATTCTTGACCTGCACTGGTGAAGATGAAGATGAGGAGTTTCTGGACTCAAGTGAAACTTTTTTCTTCTCTGATCTTGAATCATCCCACAACAAACAAAAGTCCAAGAAGACTGGTGTTCATGCTTCCCATGAAGCAACACCTCAAAGCAAACAACAACCACACGCTTCCAGCTCAAGCAAACAGCACCCAACAATAACTCAAAACATTCAAAAATTTGAGAAACCAATGGATGCACTAACAATCATATTGCACCATGAGGAGCAAAAGGCAGCTTTTGTAGCATTTTCAACAAGCTTTGAAGCCTACTTAGGGGATAACCTCACACCATCACAGATCATACAGCAAGACTTGGATGAATTGCCTCCTGATATGGTTAAAGAAATGGATCTTCAATGGTCAATGGCAATGATTGCATACAGATCCAAGAAGTTCCTACAAAGGAACAGGAGGTTAAGCATGGATAAGAAAACCAAAATTGGTTTTGATAAGACAAAGGTGAGATGCTATAACTACCACTCTATGGACACTTCTCCAAAGAATGCCAACAACCTAGAGTTGATAGAAACAACCAACACACACAAACCTCAAGTAGTTCCACTCAAATAGACAAATCCCACCTCCTATCAGTATTTCCGCTACACCAACCCCAGCTCAAATCACACATTACAGCCTAAATCAACCTTTAAAATCATCTGGAATGATTATCAAATAAGATGGTGAATGTGATTGGAGTATGTACAAGGATGAGATCCAATCTACTTATCATGCCCTCATGGCAAACATAGAAGATAAGATTTCAGAAATCCCAAAAGAGTTAAGGGAAAACCTTTGTACACAAGCATGCATTGATGAAGTCAATAAACACAGAGAACATGCAGACAAAATTTCCCAGAAAGTAATTGAAAGAAACATTTTAAATGAAAGTTTAAAATCAAAACAAAAACAATATGGGACTAAAATTCTTTCATTACAAAATGATTTGGACAAATTGATGTCTAAAAAACTAACACTTGCAGCTTAAGTAGAGCAACTCTCTGAATCATTGACTCAGTTGAGCAACAAGCTGAAACTAAAGTAAAAGTTCAAAAAATTCAGATGAGCAACAAGAAGTTTGAAGAACTTCTTACTCAGCAAAGGGCATTTAAAGACCCTTCAGGTTTGGGATATAATAAGGTCAATCCACCTTATAATGACAGTTATATCCCACTTCCTGATTCCATGATAAACAAACAGGGTGAGTCTCTTGACCTACATGACAGGACTGACGACTCAAAACAATCATCATCAGCATCATCATAATCTTCATTAATATCAAAAACAACTTTGATAAAATTTGTTAAGAGCCAAGCACCTCCACAAGTAAAAATAATAGATTTTTATCAAGGAGAAAATAATGAGTTTGATGATCAAACAACTGATGAAGATGATGTTGATCTATTGGATGATATTAGATCAACTAATTATTGAAACTACAAAAGTTTCAAATGTGGTTGATACACCAACCAAACTACCAAACCAGACACAAGGTTTTAACATCTGCTCTAGTGGAAGAAAAGTTGGATCTTCCACTGCCTCTCCTAAACAAACAAACAAAAGGAAAGGCAAAGCTCCTATTCAGCCAAAACAATCAACAGTAACTTTTGATATACCATTAAAATCAAATTTAAAATCAAAAGTTATTACCCAACAAGGCAATGCAAATTTACCGTATTACGAGTGGTGTGATCAATACACTCACACCACAGAAAAATACAAATACGGTAAGTACTGTAAACACTATGATATAAACAATCATAGTACAGAAACGTGTCATTTTCATAACTACTGT
Source organism: Flaveria sonorensis (assembly GCA_025506505.1). Lineage (NCBI taxonomy): Eukaryota > Viridiplantae > Streptophyta > Magnoliopsida > Asterales > Asteraceae > Flaveria > Flaveria sonorensis. Next base: position 40,140,795 of record CM046435.1, on the reverse strand, counting down.
TCAATTTCTAAAAGAAACAATCACAGCACTGCTAACTACTTTTTCAATAAGAAAAACAAGAAGCAAAACAAATAACCTCAAGTTGAGAAATCAACTAAGAAACATACAGTTGTTCCTAACAAGAACAAAGGAGGAGTACCATGACAAAGTCCTCATCAAAAGGTTGTTTCAAACAATGATAAAACCTTTTATGACACCTTTAGACAATCAACCAGGAGACATAAGTCTTAGAATAGACAACAATCAGACATTAGCACTCAAAGGAGAAGAGCTCAAAGCACTTCTCCTAATAGAGCTAAACACATTCAAAGGAAATCTAGTGTGCCTAGATGTGACGACCCTAAAACTAAGGTTAGGCAAATTAAAATTCTATGAATTATTATAAGTTAGTATTATATATATATACATATTAAATTGAGAATTGCTAAGATGACTTTATTTGATTATAGTTATAAGAGTTTTATATATATGTTTTAGCATGTGTAAGTATGTGTATATGTTTCTTAAACGTGCATGCATGCATAATAATTTACATGAGTATGTATGTAAATATTTGAGAATATGAACTTTATAAGTTATTAAGGACATGCATGTAAGTTACCAAATCATGTATGTGCACCATAGGATATTAATACACAAATATATTGCTATTAAGTAATGAAAAAGATCAAAAATTAAACTAATTTTAACCAAATAATCCTAAATCTATAAGATGTTTGCTGTGGATGAACATCCGCTATGGACAGTTAATCAGCTGTGGACTAGTCACCGCCTGTGTATGCTTGTTCATCCGCTGTAGACACTTGGAAGCTTTTCTTCATCCGCTTCAGACTCTTATTCATCCACTGTGGAAAGTCTTCATCCGCTGCAGACTTTTGTTCATTCGCTGTGGAAAGTCTTCATCCGCTGTAGACAGTTAGCAAAAATTTCTCTTTATCTACAATCCTGAAAAAAGAAGTTTAAGCTACATTAGTGTATGTTACGAATGTTAATTATACTAATGTGTTAGTTAATGATTGTTTGAATGTTAGAACACATTATGTTTGTTAATTGCAAGCATTATCCTTTTAATGCACTTGTTGAGTCCAACATCAACAATAAACCTAAAAACCTAAACTAATGTTAGTCACTTGATTACTAAGATATTTACACAAACTAGTCCAAATCAATGGATTACTAGAATACTTGTCTAACCTAATCACTAACCAATTGCAATTAATAAACTCATAAACACATTAGCATGGGGAGATGACACCTATCCCCTTTGACACTAAACACTCTCGGTAGTGTGACACACACACCCCATAATTTGACACACACATACACTCTACAATTTGACACATACACACCCTACACTACACTAAGCCCAGAGGTAATGATGGAGGTTAAGATTTTTATCTTCTTTTCTTTTGAACCTCGACCAAACCCAGTAAAAAGAGGGGTTCAAGAACTCACCTGAAGCAACTTCCGAGCAACACACTTCCACCTGCAAACTCAGCTCCTAAACCCACGAAAACAGGAACTTAGTACCACAAATCTCGGCCTAGAAGCTAAAAATTCGGTTGAAACCAAACATTAACCCAATAAAACTCACCTTCAAGAAGATTTCAGCTTCTTCTCTCACTAAAACCATGAACTCTTCTTCTTTCTTCCTTTTTTAGCCGAGAACATAGGTGGGTAGTGGGGGCATGGGCGACCATGCCCTTCTTTTTAAAAATAATTATTTTAAAGTTTGCAGCTTGCACAACTTCAGTCTTTCAACTTGTGTTATTCCTCATTTCTTTCTTTATACTTTTATTTTCTCTTCTTTTTAATAAAATTCAGGGTGTTACAAGTCCACCCCCCTTATATAGGTTTCGTCCTCGAAACCTGTCGCTTCTTGAACAGTTGCTGGTGATGCTATCTTATCTCTTCCTTGATCTTATACATAGGCTTAGACCCCTTCTGGGCTCCCCTGTACTCGCACAAATGAAACCACCCTTCTCCTTAGCGACGTCTCTCCCTTCTATCAGTAATGGCCACCGGTTGTTCCATGTGGTTAGTCGTTCGTCCATCCTGATATCTTCTAGTGGCACAATCATATCCTCATTGATTGAGCACTTCCTCAGATGAGACACATGGAACGTCAGATGAATTCCCAACTCATCGGGTAGCTCCAGTCGATAGGCCACTTCTCCCACCTGAGCAACAATTTAGAATGGCCCTATATACCTAGGTTTCTTTCCTTGCATTCTGAATCGGATGATCCCCTTTCCCAGATGAGGCATTCATCATTACTCCATCGCCGTAGGTCAGCACCAAACTCTTGTCGGGCGCGGTTGATCAAACCACCTTCTTGCAACACTCGGTGTTTGCCTCATAGGCTACTAGCCAATTCTACCCAAGGCACGTATCAATCTACTTACGTTCGTCCTGAAGAGTCTAGCAGGAAACACATGCTCTTCCAATTCTATCGCACAATCCCCTAGGACATCAGGCAACCAAGTGGACTTACTAATAGCAATTTCTACATCGAAGGGCTCACCGACCTTCCTATTCATAACGTGCAACTTATCACAAAAGGTAGCAGGAATGAAACTACTACTAGTACCACAATCAAAGCACAGATGCACATTTAATTTACTAGAAACGTACCTGACATCACGTCAGAGTCCGCTCTAGCCTCCTCCCGGTCATAGCGAATGCTCTGACCTTCATCCTCTGCTCCCCTTCCCTGCCCTGGAGCTCTCTGCCCTCGACTTCTTGCAGTCTCTGCTCATATGTCCAGTCTCCCCACAGTCGTAACATTTAGCCATGTGGCATTCCCTCGCCCTGTGGCCCTCTTTCCCACACTGGAAGCAAATGTTCAGTCCCCACTTGCACTCCCCCTCATGGCCTCTACCACACTTCTTGCATGCTTCTTCCCTCCCTGTTACCATCCTCCGATCATTGACCCTCAACGTCTTACCTCCAGCCACAAATCCACCATCGTTACCCCACCTTCCATTCCCATTCCTAACATAGCCCTGCTCCTTCTCTTCATCCATTATCGCCACCGCCACTCTCTCATCATACAGCCTCCCCGCTAGGTCGACCACTGAATTAAACGTACCTTGTCGGGCAGCAATCAGATGTCTGCGGATATCTGCCGGCAGACCTTGAATGTACCTCTTGATCTTCCTCGCCTCCTTGTCTAGCGGTCTTCCTCTTCTCAGCCTCCTTCCTCTCATCCTCCTTCACAGCTCTAATAACCTCGGTCACTACAGTCGGCAGAATCGTCTGCATGACCTTATGAACCTCCTCAACCACCGCCTCCTTCATTGAGGCTCTCAGATTAGCACTCTCATCCTCACCGTCCTGGTGACTGATCTCTGGCCCTTCAGGAGTCGTCTCAGCAGTCTTAGCTCTGCTCCTCATGACACGCGGTCTAACACCACGTCCACCCGACCTCCACATCATAAAGCGTCAGAAGACCTACCGCCAGCCATCTAAACACAACAAGATTCAAACACCAACACGGTCATTCAAGGTAATAGCTCAGTTGATGTCAAGTATAGTAAGTCCCTAATTACAGTGGCCAGTTGTGATTAGCCACTCACTTTACTCTTCATCCTCCAAGCATTGCCTATCCTGACTACATCAATATCTAAATCTACACAAAAGCACATAAACCACATAACACGCGCACATAACTCCCCTTTTTCATTAACTTACATAAAACGTTTACGTAAAACCTTTACCTGCAGGCATGTAGCTACTAGGACTGGCATCCTTTTCCTTTTCGTCCCATTCTCAGTTTAAGTTTAGGTTCTTTTAAAAATATTTACCCAATTCTCTTAAACTTTGGCTCTGATACCAACTTGTAAGGCCCCGTTCCCGGGACGCTTACAGCTGGACCGTCATCGCATAAAATATTTAAAACATACATTACTTTTGCAGCGGAATTTAAAAATTTTCATTAATAATTAAAAACATGTCAATACATCATATCTTTAAATTACATCATCAAAAATTGTATTAATACAATATCATCTCAAAATGTGGATGCGAGCCTCAAAACGTCCCAGTAGCTTCTGCATCCATGCCTGCAACTCCTCAGCATCAACAAAATACCTGCTAACTATTATACATACAAAAGTCAGCGACGCTGAGTGAGTCCTAGTTTTATAAATAAAATACTTTACTTTCGTTAAAACAACCTTTTTACTTCCAATCGCAATCACACACCATACGTACACATTGATAATAATTAATTATCTTCGTCATCGTTTATCATCAAACAATACATACTTACTATCATCCGAATCCTGCCTCATGCAATACCCCCAACTCATGTTCGAAGACTGATACTATGCCGGGGCCTGTAAACAAACCCCCGACTCATGTTCAAAGACTGACATAGTACCGGGGCGAGCAACAGGACCTCATCTATTTCACATGCCATCCTGTCTCATTCAATACCCCCGACTCATGTCTGAAGACTGATACTATGCCGGGGCCTGTAAACAAACCCCCGACTCATGTCTGAAGACTGACATAGTACCGGGGTACGTGACAAGGATCTTATCTCTTTCACATACCATCCTGTCTCATGCAATGCCCCCGACTCATGTTCGAAGACTGATACTGTGCCGGGGCCTGTAAACAAACCCCTGACTCATGTCCGAAGACTGACACAGTACAGGGGTATGCGACAAGGATCTCATCATCCATTACTTCCATTATCATCATTCATTATTTTCCACTTTCATTACATAATACTTTACGTACATTCATACATCATACCATGTAAAGTCATAACATAAAACATAACGTATTACATAACATTATAAATACATTTTGAAAACCGTTAAACATAGAAAGATAACCCATCACACACCTCATAATCATCACATCATGCATAGCACACCAAGCACAAGCCATCACATCACAACAGAACCTATCTCAACCAACTACCTCATAAAAATCCTCAGAAAACCCTAAGTCCAAAATAGAGAGCAGTTGGACATCTCAGGTGCATGGGCATAAAAATTCTAAGGAAAATAGCCTAGGCGCATTACCACTATACAGGCGCATGAGCCCTTCTTAGGCGCATGGGCACTACTGGGGCGCATGGGCACTACTGGGGCGCATAGCCAACACTTAGGCGCATGAGCATCTCTGGGCGCATGGGCATTGCTGGGGTGCATGTCCAACACTTAGGCACATAGGCATTCTTCTGGGCGCATGGACCACTGTTTGGGCATCATGCTGGGCGAATGACTACTATTTGGGCGCATGATCTTGGGAGCATGAGGTCATTTGGGTGCATGACAACAATTTAGGCGGAACATTCTGGGCACATGACCAACAATCTGAAATATAACAAATTCTACAAACCACCCCCAAACATCGGTCTAGCACATCTTAACATAAATCTACCATGCTACAAACACTAAAACATGCTAAACATCAAACATAACCTCAAAACAGCCTTAAAAAAATACAACCACAGAACAACGATCGAACATCAAAGCTAAAAACCCACGGGTACTTTAAAAATATTTGCTCGGTATGCATAACAGCCCCAACACTTAAAAACCAGTAAAAAGAGGGGTTCAAGAACTTACCTGAAGCAACCTTCGAGCAACACACTTCCACCTGCAGATTTAGCTCCTAAACCCATGAAAACAGGAACTTAGCACCACAAATCTTGGCCTAGAAGCTGAAAATTCGGTTGAAACCGAACATTAGCCCAAGAAAACTCACCTTCAAGAAGATTTCAGCTTCTTCTCTCTTTAAAACCATGAACTCTTCTTCTTTCTTCCTTTTTCAGCTTAGAACATAGGTGGGTAGTGGGGGCATGGGCGGCCATGCCCTTCTTTTTAAACATAATTATTTTAAAGTTTGCACCTTGCACAACTTCAGTCCTTCAACTTGTGTTATTCCTCATTTCTTTCTTTATACTTTTATTTTCTCTTCTTTTTAATAAAATTCAGGGTGTTACATTAGAAAAATGTAAGATGGAAACTACCAACCAGATTCTTAAGAAGGTTAAGAAGATACAACGAGAAATTCGGATGATCCAAGCGGATGTCAAGGAAATGAAGGAAGGAAGCAAAAGTATTTTCACTAAAATATGGAACTGGGTTTGGGAAAAATTAGAAATATTGGAAACCTTATCTATTATGTGACTACTTTAAATATGTAGAATAAGAATACAATGAAATATTTTGTTTATGACTATTAAATATTATGATATAGTCTGAGTAAAATTTTGTGATATTAGTATAATTGGTATGTAGTGAAATATGCCGCCAAGGAGAAATACTCAACCTGTACTAAGAACTACATGTGTTTCTCAAATAGTGACTCAACAATTGGAAGTTGCAATACCTACATTAGTAACTCAACTCCAACAGAACCTTAACTTTGAAAGTGTACTGCCTGGGAACGATGAACCAGGAAATGCCAACAGATTAGAAAACCAAGAGGAAGAAGTTATAGACAGAATTAGAAAAGGTTGTTCTTATAAGACTTTTATGTCTTGTAAACCCTAAGACTTTGATGGAAAAGGTGGAGCAGTGCAAACATTACGTTGCTTAGGGGAAAGGGAGTCAGTGTTAAATATCAGTGATTGTGCCGATAATTGTAAGACTAGGTTCGCTTCATATTCTCTTAGAGGAGATACATAGTCTTGGTGGAAGATGGAAGTCCAAACCAAAGGAAGGAAGGATATGAATGGATTAAGCTAGGAAGAGTTTAGGAACCTAGTGATTGAGAAATATTGTCCCTATAACGAAATAGAAAAGATAGAAGCAGAATTTTTGGCACTAGAAATGAAGAGTGTGTTGGATCTTATATGCCCAAGACACATACAAGATTGATGTGGTTAGTACGTTATGATCCAAGTCAGGTCATACCTAATAACAAGCGAAGCAAATACCAATAAATATTTATTTGTTGATATGATCAAGCATTTAAATATTGACACCAATTTAGAAAATGGGTTTTCTAAATTATTGCATTTGAGATAGAACAAACTATATGGATATTTTGTCCATGAGATATGATTTGTAATGTTATTTAAATAAGTTAAATAACATCAAATAAAAGAGTGTATAAGTTATAAAATTAAAATGGGTTTAATTATATAACTTAACTAGTAACTAGCAATGAATTAAAAGGAGTTTTCAAAATGGGTGGGAAACCATTTTGAACCCATTTTCGGCCGCCCCCATGTGGTGTGCCTTGGGAACATTTGTCTTGTTATAATACAAGACATTTACTTCATTTGACTACTACACTCAAAAGCTCTCTCTCTCTCTTACATGCAAGACTCTCCTTTCTCTCTTCTTCTCCAAAAACTCACGGCCAAGAAGAGATTTCAAGAGGGTTTTTGGTGTCAAACTCCCTAGCAAGTTGGGTTTTGCAAGAAGCTTGTGGGTATACAAGCTTGAGGGCTTCTCTTTTGAAGGCTAGACGTTCAAGAAGCATCATCTCCTTCCTCTCATCCATATAATATTCCCTTTTTACTGAAAGGTAGTTTTAAGAACATCCTATGGTTGTTCCTTTTCGTTTTTGATAGCATTTCTTTTAACATACTAATGATCCTTGTTCTTGGGTTTGTCTTGAACATAAAAATGGTTTATTTTCAGAATATAAAACAAGGTTTAACTCTCAAATATCTGCTATGTTTTTATGTTTAAATAGATAAATTACTTTGATAAAACTTGTAAGAAACCCAACAATGGCATCTAGAGCCGGTTATGTGGAAAACTTGCTTCAAAAGTCCAAGAAAAGTTAGTTTTGTTGGACTTTCTCAACCCATTAGGGGCTGTTTTGTTATGGATGTATGAATCTCTTATCTTTCAAAGTTTTATCTTACATGCTTTAGAATAAACCTTGGATGATTAACATCAAGTGGTTGATTGTTTTGTTTGGACAAAACCCTAAAGTTTTGGTTTATGTTGGCCGAAACTTTAAGGGTTAAAAAGGGAGTTCATGGTTGTTCTTGGATGTTGTATTTGATACATATTTTGGTGCATAACATAGCCTTGACCTAATGTGTTTTGGATTTGGATTAATGTGTTTTGTCATGTTTGGTTTTATTCATTAAAGGGTTGTAATAATAATTTTTGTGTTTGTAATTTTGGGTTGTAATTTATTTATTCATTGGTTATGTAATAAATAGATTAGGTACATTTCTTTTATTAGAAAAATTGTATTAGGATATGATTTTTGTAAAAGAAGATGCACAAGTTGGAGACTCAAGGGAAGATACAAAGGAAGAACTCAAAAGACATGGACACTTGAAGCATTTGGATGCGGATTCGAGTGGGAGTTCTTGGACACATTTTAATGTGTTATTATTAACCCTTAGGAAAGACCAAATGACAACACTTGTGATGGCAAACAAGTGTGGTCACCTTAGTGGCTATGGTTACGCACTTGTGATTGAATGGTTGTGCTTGTTTGGTTGTTTATTTTATGTTGGTTGTTTAATATATGGATATGCATAACAAACAAATTAATAAACATAACAAGCTGAAATAAAGTGGTTCTTTATCATAAAGTGGTTAATAAAAGGTTATTAAAAGGATTAATGATTTTAAATAAAAAGGGTTTTATTAAAAGAACCATAGGGTACCATGTATTTGAGAGCATGCAAATACAAGGTACATAGAGTTTTCTAAACTAGAATTATGAAAACTTAAATTCCTTTTGAAAACAAGTTTAACACCATCCTTTTACACAACACTTGAGTCACTTGAAAACTCTTAATGGGATAAAGGTCACCTAACCATTTTGAGGGAACTTGTGATTTGAGGTGGGAATGCCATATTTGTGGGATAAAGATCACCTAACTACTTATATCGGTAAACTCACATGTGTGTGTAAGTAGGCTGACTTGATTTGCAAACCATGTTAAATGAATCACCTACAATGTGGTTTACAAAAGGTGTTGATGGGATTAACATGCCGACTATACATATGATGTTTAAGTCGATCCCATACCTCTAGAAGTTGCAAAGGGTTGCAATTGTCAAATGTTGACTACCTTGTTAATTTAAATAATGGGATAAAGGTCACCTAACCACTATTTAAATGTAACGTTGGATTCTAAAATTTTAATTTGTGTATGACACATAAAAAGGTATTAATAATTAAATATGATAATATCGTAAATACTAAAATTGAACTTTGTTAAATTTTGTAGATGGCCACCAACAACAATGAAAATAATGATATTCCGTCCGCTCATACCCTATCACTAAGAACCATTCTCCAAAAGGAGCGTCTAAACCATAACAATTTTATTGATTGGTTTCGAAACTAGTGAATTGTTCTCAAGCAAGAGAAACGGTCATATATCTTAGACGATCCGATTCCCAATGAACCCAATGAGGAAGATGAAGACGCCTACATGAATTGGGTGAAATACACTGAGGACTCGGTCCAAGTGTCTTGCCTCATGTTGGCAAGTATGACTCCGGATCTCCAAAAGGAGTACGAACATCACGGAGCATACAACATGATAACCCAATTGAAGGAAACGTTCCAACAACAAGCAAGGGTAGAGCCCTTCGAAACGGTTTGAGCACTCCATGCATGTCGTATGGATGATACCCAATAGGTATCGTCTTATGTACTTAAGATGAAGAGCCACATAGACCGCCTCGAAAGGCTGAATTGTCCCGTCTCGAAAGAGTTGGCTACGGATTTGATCCTCAACTCTTTGTCAAAAAGGTTTGACAATTTTGTTATGAATTATAATATGAATGGTTGGGACAAGAACATAACTAAGCTTCACTCTATGCTCAAAACAGCCGAGGCAGCCATGGGTAAAAGGGGTTTACCCGTTCTCACCATCAATGAAGGTGGGAACAAGAAGAAGCCTCACCCCGTACCCAAGGAAAGTTTTGCCAAAGGTAAAGGGTACATTGGGGAAAGGGAAAGAGAGTGGTAAAAGTGCCACCACCAAAACCAGCGGAGAAGAAGCAAAAGGTTGCTTCGGATGACCCATGCTTTAAGTGTGGGAGATAGGACATTGGGCAAGAAATTGTCCTGTTCATCTCAAAGAGTTGAAAGCTAAGAGGGATGCCGGGCAAACCTCAGGTACAATTTTCATGATTTATATTGATCTCAATTTAATATCCTCTAACACATGGGTATTGGATACCGGATGTGGGACTCATATTTGCAATTTGTTGCAGGGGTTCAAAAGAAGTAAAGACTTCAAGAAAGGGGATGTTAGCCTCTACATGGGCAATGGGGCGAAAGTTCAAGTTGAAGCCCGAGGGGACTACATCTTAAAGCTTCTAAATGGTTTGGTAGCAATTTTGAACAATGTTTTGTATGCTCCTAGTTTGAGTAGGAACATTATTTTAGTTGCCCAATTAAGACAATATGGTTATGTTTTGACGTCTATTGAAAATGAAATTCATGTTTCTTTAAATGACATCTTTTATTTTAAAGCTACTCCTATTAATGGTATTTATGAATTGGTTCAAGAAAACACATTATATGATAGCTCGTTGTACCAAACTAGTACCAAGAAGCTCAAATTGGATTTGAGTGACACCTATCTTTGGCATTGCCGTCTTGGTCATATAAACAAGAAGCGCATACAAACACTTCAAAAGAATGGTCTTTTAAAAGCAAGTGAATATGATTCATTTGATGTATGTGAATCTTGTTTACAAGGCAAAATGACTAAGGCACCTTTTAGTGGCAAAACCGAAAGGGCAAAAGATTTATTAGGTATCATACATTCGGATGTATGTGGTCCTTTTAAGCCAATGACTAGGTACAATGAAAGATACTTCATTACCTTCACCGACGACTAAAGTCGATATGGGTATGTGTACTTGTTAAGACACAAAGATGAAGCTTTTGAAATGTTCAAAACCTTCCAAAATGAAGTAGAAAATCAACTCAACAAATCAATAAAAATTCTCCGCACCGATAGAGGAGGTGAATACCTAAGTGATGCTTTTAGAGATCATCTTAGAAGTTGTGGAATTGTCTCACAACTATCTCCACCTAGAACACCACAACACAATGGTGTGTCCGAGAGGAGAAACCGAACTCTATTGGATATGGTTCGATCTATGATGGCTAAAAGCTCATTGCCTCTATCATTTTGGGGTTTCGCTTTGCTCTCTGCGGCCCGTATTTTGAATATGGCCCCAACCAAGAAAGTAGAAAAGACACCTTTTGAAATATGGTATGGAAGGGTTCCATCTCTATCATATTTAAAGGTGTGGGGATGTGAGGCTTATGTAAAGACTCCCACCTCAAACAAGTTAGAAAGTCATTCCACTAAGTGTATCTTTATTGGATATCCTAGAGATTCTATGGGATATTATTTCTATGATCCATTAGAACAAAAGGAGTTTGTTGCCAAGAAGGGCGAGTTCTTGGAAGCCAAGTTCCTTATGGAAGGTGCTAGCAGTAGAACAGTGGATCTTGAGGAGGATCAGGAACCACAACCCAATACATGTTTGGTTGACACTAGCACTCAACATGAGGATGTTGAGAATGATCAAATGGTTGATCAATACACACAAAACGTTCGCAGATCTGGTAGAACTATTAATCCACCTGAAAGATATGGATGTTTCATGGATGGATGCTATGTGGTTGATTCTGATGAACCAATCACATACCATGATGCAGTGTCCAATTTGGATTGTGACAAATGGCTTGAAGCCATGAACGTTAAGATGCAATCCATGTATGACAACCAAGTGTGGGACTTGGTTGTACCACCTCTTAACTCCAAGGTAGTTGGAAGTAAGTGGGTTTTCAAGAAGAAAACCGATATGCATGGAAACTTGGATACTTATAAAGCTAGACTTGTAGCAAAAGGTTTCACTCAAACTCAAAGGGTTGATTATGATGAGACCTTCTCGCCAGTTGCAATGCTAAACTCTATTAGGATATTATATGCCATAGCTGCTCATTATGATTATGGGATTTGGCAAATGGATGTCAAAACCGCTTTTCTAAATGGATATCTTGAGGAAGATGTCTATATGGTTCAGCCTGAAGGTTTTTTCGACCCAAAACATCATAACAAAGTATGCAAGTTGAAGAAATCAATCTGTGGATTGAAGCAAGCATCAAGAAGTTGGAATCACCGTTTTGATGAAGAAGTAATCAAATTTGGGTTCATCAAAAACGCTGATGAGGCTTGTGTGTATAAGAAAGCTAGTGAGAGCATTATCACTTTCCTAGTATTGTATGTCGATGACATCCTACTATTTGGAAATGACATTCCAACCTTGGAAGGTGTAAAAACCTGGCTTGGAAGCTGTTTTTCCATTAAGGATCTTGGTGAAGCCGCCTATATTTTCGGAATAAAGATCTATAGGGATAGATCAAGGAGGTTGATAAGTTTAAATCAAAGTGCATACATTGATAAGATCTTGAAAAGGTTCAAGATGGAGAACTCTAAGAAAGGTACAGTACCTATTCAAAGAGGAACAATATTGAGTACGACTCAATGTCCAAGCTCAAAGGATGAGCAAGATAAAATGAAGGGAATTCCGTATGCGTCTGCTATAGGATCCATCATGTATGCAATGATATGCACTAGGCCGGATGTGTCATGCGCTTTGAGCATGACAAGCCGATACCAGCAAAATCCTGGAAATAGTCATTGGATGGCTGTTATGAACATACTTAAGTACCTAAGGATGACTAAAGATATGTTCCTAATCTATGGATCTGGTGAGGAGGAACTCGTGGTAAAAGGTTACACGGATGTGAGTTTCCAAATTGATCGGGATGACTCACGATCACAATCGGGATACATTTTCATCCTAAATGGAGGAGCAGTCTCTTGGAAGAGCTCTAAACAAGATGTGGTGGCATTATCAAGTACAGAGTCATAATACATCGCCGCTTCATTAGCAGCTCAAGAAGCTGCATGGTTGAATAAATTCATTGCCGATCTAGGGATTGTCCCTTCCATTCAGGACCCCCTAGAAATTCTTTGTGATAATGAGGGTGCGATTGCACAAATCAAGGAACCCCGTGCACATAAAAAGACTAGGCACATTGAGCGAAGATTCAACTTCATAAGGGATGAAGTTGAAAAGGGAAAGATATGTATTCTCAAAGTTCACACGGATCAGAACATTGCGGATCCACTCACAAAGCTCCTTGAAAAGGCAAAGCATGAAGGTCATACTTGTGCCATGGGACTTCGATATTCTAGTGACTGGATTTGATCTTGTAATCTTGTATTTGGATATTGGAACCTTTTATTACTTGAATGAATTATTTGGTTATAATGCTTCAACTAATGTTCCAAGTTTGCATGTTTAATCCATGAGTAAATCATTTACTATAAACGTCCGTAGTCATTCATACTTGTGGGAACAAGCATGAGGGTAAGACTATTATGAACTTGGATTGGTGGATATTCATATGGATGAATATAGAGCAAAGGGTTGCTGCCAAAGTTCATAGATATTTGTGGGATACAAATATTGGACTGACCCGCATCTCAAATATTACTACATGGAATCTTTTGATTGATCATAAGTAAATTTGAGTAAAGGCGAATATCATTTGGTACCTCTGACCTGAGATACATATTGGGTCTTGATATTCATCGGGTATTATACTTTGACTTAGTTCTTCGCTGTTCTGAAACATGGCAGTACATAAGACTAAATTCAGGTATAGCACGAGGTGATTATGAGAGACGTATGTAATCAAGATGGGATTTGTCCCTCTTATTCATTCAGAGCAAGATGTCTAAGGCCCGCTAAAGTTAAATCAATAGAGAATGATCATTCTGTGTCTCTAGAATTTAACATGACATCTGTGACAAAAGGACACATGATTGATTCACCTAAAACATTTTCAAGTAAGGTACTTGAAGGAGATGATGTTATTGAATGGCTCTTAGTCATACGTATTAAGGGTAGTAAACCATTGTTAGGCGGTATTTACTGCTTGCATCAATCTTCTATGAATCTTGTGCAAGTGGGAGATTGTTGGATCTTATATGCCCAAGACACATACAAGATTGATGTGGTTAGTACGTTATGATCCAAGTCGGGTCATACCCAATAACAAGCGAAGCAAATACCAATAAATATTTATTTGTTGATATGATCAAGCAATTAAATATTGACACCAATTTAGAAAATGGGTTTTCTAAATTATTGCATTTGAGATAGAACAAACTATATGGATATTTTGTTCATGAGATATGATTTGTAATGTTATTTAAATAAGTTAAATAACATCAAATAAAAGAGTGTATAAGTTATAAAATTAAAATGCATTTAATTATATAACTTAACTAGTAACTAGCAATGAATTAAAAGGAGTTTTCAAAATGGGAGGGAACCCATTTTGAACCCATTTTCGGCCGCCCCCATGTGGTGTGCCTTGGGAACATTTGTCTTGTTATAATACAAGACATTTACTTCATTTGACTACTACACTCAAAAGCTCTCTCTCTCTCTTACATGCAAGACTCTCCTTTTCTCTCTTCTTCTCCAAAAACTCACGGCCAAGAAGAGATTTCAAGAGGGTTTTTGGTGTCAAACTCCCTAGCAAGTTGGGTTTTGCAAGAAGCTTGTGGGTATACAAGCTTGAGGGCTTCTCTTTTGAAGGCTAGACGTTCAAGAAGCATCATCTCCTTCCTCTCATCCATATAATATTCCCTTGTTCCTGAAAGGTAGTTTCAAGAACATCCTATGGTTGTTCCTTTTCGTTTTTGATAGCATTTCTTTTCACATACTAATGATCCTTGTTCTTGAGTTTATCTTGAACATAAAAATGGTTTATTTTCAGAATATAAAACAAGTTTTAACTCTCAAATATTCGCTACATTTTGATGTTTAAATGGTTAAACTACTTTGATAAAACTTGTAAGAAACCCAACAGAGTGCTGCATATCAAGAGTATACAGATAGATATAATGAGCTATCTAGATTGGTGCCACATCAGGTGATGCCGGAAACAAAAAGGATAGGAAGATATATCTAGGGTTTAGTACCACAGATAAGAGGATTGGTTAAGTCGGCAATGCCCAAGAATTTTTATGATACGGTGGCTTTAGCGGGAAGTTTGACTGATGAGATGATAAGGAACGGATCACTAACTGATCTGAAGGTAGGAGAGAAAAGGAAATGGAACAACAACAACTCAGGAAGGAAATTTTGAGGAAACCGGAATAAGAAGATAAACAAAAATCTGGAAAGGAACTTTATGGGAATTGCACAGGAAAGAAGACCACAGACAGAAGGTTAACCATGGTGCAATGCCTGGAAAAGTTACCATGATGGGAAATGTATGCTGGTAATCTGTTATAATTTTAAGAAGAAGGGACATACATCAAGAGAATGTAAGGGACCCGCAAATCCTAAGACAGTGTATTACTAGTGTGGAAAAGAGAATCACCTACGCAATGAATGTCTGGAACTGAAAGGGAAAACTCTAAGGAATCCAAACAATGGGCATGGTCGAGCATTTTTACTTCAAGCTGAAGAAGCGCGGCAGGAACCAGAAGTTATGATGGGTACATTCATTATTAATGATCAGTATGCAACAGTGTTATTTGTACAGGAGCAACCCAAAGTTTTATTTAAAATACATTCAAACCCTTACTTAGACGAGCATCAAAAAAATTGAAAAATATGTATATGATAGAAATAGCTGATGGAAAAATAATAGAGGCCAGTGAAGTTATTCCTAACTGTACCTTGAATTTAGATGATCAGTGCTTTGACATAGATTTGATCCCTATTGAATTAGAAGGTTTTGACATTGTTGTGTGTAACACCCGGAAAATTTCAGGAAGAAGAAAACAAAATAAAGTAAGGGAGAAAAAGAGTATTATTTTAAAGCAAGGGGTTAAAAGTGTGCAAGGGGAAAAATTGCCCATAATGGGTTCAAAAAGTGTGTTAAGGCCACCCATACCCTCTCTCTTTCATGCACACTTTCGGCTGAAAAAGAAAGAAGAGTTCCCATCTGGTTTTTAGAGGGATAAAGTAGAAGTTCTTTAAGAAGGTAAGATTTTCTAGTGTTTTCTTCTTGGTTTTCAGTTGGGTTTGAACTTCTGGACCGATCTTTATGTGTTTCTTTGTGTTGGGTTGCTTGTTTTTTTGTGTTTAGGTGCTAGAACTCCAGGTTGCTCTCGGGTTTGAGTAGTTTTCACTTGAAAGTTGTTAGAGGTGAGTTCTAGATCCCCTCTTTTACATGTTTCTGCTTGTTTGGGAAAGGTATGCATATTAAACTGTTGTTTTCTGCACCAAACTAAGATTTTTTTATGAAAAGTACGACTGATATGAAGAATGTTTGTTTTAAATGACTTCTAAGATGTTGTGTATATGTTTATTATGTTTTAAGTGTGTAATGTGATAGATATATGCTAAGTATATGTTAGAATGATGTTTGGGGACTAGAAAGTGCGTATGATGCATTGCAGGTGTTGGTTAAAGTGTCCGCTGTGGACACTTGGGATAGTTATAGTGTCTGCTGTGGACACTTAGAAAAATTAAGAATCATCCTCTATGGACATTAGACTGTCCGCTTTGGACACTTAGTCATATAAACTATCCGCTATGAACATGCATGTCCGTTGTGGACTTTGCACGTCTGCTCTAGACACTTAGAAAAATTATGCATGTTGTCCGCTGTGGACTTTGCATGTCCGCTGTGGACACTTAGAGAATTTTTCATGTTGTCTGCTGTGGACACCTAGAAAAATTATGCATGTTGTCCGCTGTGGACTTTACATGTCCACTGTGGACACTTAGGAAATTTTATGATTTTCCGCTGTGGATTTGTTCATCCGCTGTGGACTTTGTTCATCCGCTGTGGACTTTGCTCATCCACTGTGGATACTTAGAATGTTTTAGTCATGCGCTGTTGACTTTTGCTGTCCGCTGTGGACTTTGGTTGTCCGCTGTGGACACTTAGGAAATTTTAAGCTGTCCGCTGTACACTTGTTCATGCGCTGTAGACACTTAGATTATTTCTGAAATTTTAGGAACCATGACACACCAACAGTACACAACAAAGTTCAATGAGATGGCGAGGCTGGTGCCAGATCAGGTGACGTCTGTGTCATGAAAGATCAAGAGATACATCCAGGGTCTGCCGGCGGATATCCGTAGACATCTGATTGCCACCCGGCCAGGTATGTTTAGGTCGGTGGTCGATTTGGTAGGGAGACTGTATGACGAGAGAGAGGAGGTGACTATGGTGGGGGTGAGTAAGAAAGGTGGTGGTGACAGAAACTAGAACGCGAAACGATTTGGCAGTGGTGGTTTTACTCCCAAGAACAAAAAGGAAAGGGTTGATGATCGGAAGGTGGGGACGGCAGGTACAGGGACGAGGAGGTGTAATAAGTATGGGAAGGAGCATGCGGGGGAATGTAAGTGGGGGTTGAACATCTGCTTTTAATACAGGAAGGCAGGGCATATGGCCAAGGATTGTGGGGGGATAAGGTGCTATAACTATGGAGAAACAGGTCATATGAGTTGGGAGTGCATGAGGCTAAGAGCTGAGAGCTTGAAGGTGGGAAAGGAGGCTGAGAAAGGGAAGGAAGTGCAGAAGGCCAGGGCGAGAGCTTTTACCATGACCCGCGAGGAAGCTAGAGGGGACCCCGATGTTGTATCAGGTACATTTCTGGTTAATGACGTAGTTCCTTTGTATTTTTTGATTCTGGTGCTAGTAGGAGTTTTATTTCTGCTGCCTTCTGTGATAAGTTGTCTGTTAAGAGCAGAAAGACTGATGAGCCATTCGATGTAGAAACTGCCATTGGTAAGTCTACCAGGATACTTGATATGGTAGAAGACTATGACATAGAGTTGGAAGGCCATAGGTTATCTGCTAGGTTGTTTGTGATGCCCTTAGGCAGATTCGATGTAGTCCTGAGGATGGATTGGTTAGCAACCTATGTGGCAAACATCGTGTGCTATAAGAAGATGATTCGGTTGACCGCGCCCGATGGGAGTTTGGTGATGATGTACGGTGATAGAGTTAGTACGATCCCAAAAGTAACCTCAATGGTTGTGGCAGAGAAGTGTATGAGGCGTGGATGTGGTGCCTATTTGGCTTATGTGAAGGATGTGGATGTGACAGTACCACGAATGTCAGATGTACCGGTTGTGTGTGACTTCCCAGATGTATTCTCGGAAGATTTATTAGGTGTGCCACCTGACCGCGAGATTGAGTTTCAAATTGATCTGATACCTGGTGCCCAACCTGTTGCAAAGGCGCCATATCATCTCGCTCCCTCTGAGATGAAGGAATTGATGACTCAGCTGCAAGATTTGTTAGATAAAGGGTTCATTTGACCGAGTATCTCTTCGTGGGGTGCTCCGATCTTGTTTGTGAAGAAGAAAGATGGTAGCATGAGGATGTGTATCGACTACCGTGAGCTGAATAAGTTGACAGTGAAGAATTGGTATCCGTTATCAAGGATTGATGACTTGTTTGATCAGCTCCAAGGTGCCAGTTGGTTCTCGAAGATAGACCTCCGATCTGGTTACCACCAACTGAAGGTGAAGGAGTAGGATATTCCTAAGATAGCTTTTCATACACGTTATGGACACACTGAGTTTCTTGTGATATCTTTTGGTTTAACCAACGCGCCAGCTGCTTTTATGGATCTGATGAATCGGGTGTGTCAGCCTATGCTAGATAAATCAGTGATTATGTTTATCGATGATATCCTGATTTATTCAAAGAGCGAAGAAGAGCATGCCAGTCACCTTCAGGAAGTTCGGGATACGCTTAGAAGGGAGAAGCTGTACACCAAGTTCTCCAAGTATGCGTTCTAGTTACGCAAAGTGTAATTTTTGGGTCATGTGGTTAATCCTGAAGGGATCATGGTGGACCCGGCGAAAGTTAAGGCGGTGATGCAATGGAAGTCTCCAAAGACACCATCTGAGATTCGTTTTTTCTTGGGTTTGGCGGGCTACTACAGAAGGTTCATTCAAGATTTCTCCAAGATAGCTTCACCATTGACTAAGTTGACCCGTAAGGAGGTGAAGTTCGAATGGGGTCAAGAGCAGGAGAATGCTTTTGAAGAGTTAAAGACAAGATTGACTCAAGCTCCGGACTTGACGTTACCCAAAGGGAATAAAGACTTAGTGGTCTATTCGGATGCTTCTTATTCGGGATTGGGTTGCTTGTGGATACAACGGGGGAAAGTTATTGCCTATACGTCCTGACAGTTGAAGATCCATGAGGCTAACTACCCTACTCACGATTTGGAATTGACGGAGGTGGTCTTTGAATTGAAGATTTGGAGGCACTACTTGTACGGGATGAAGTGCACTATCTTCACAGACCACAATAGCTTGAAATACTTCTTCAAGCAAAAAGGATCTCAATATGAGGCAAAGGAGATGGTTAGAGCTTATCGAGGACTATGATTATGAGATCCATTACCATCCGGGTAAGGCCAATGTGGTGGCGGATGCCTTTAGCCGAAAGGAGAGACCCGAGCCAATTCGGGTAAAGGCTTATCAGATGATCATGACCTCTAATGTGATGAAGCAGGTCAAAGAATTTTAGGATGAAGCGCTGAAAGAAGATCAGATTAACTCCGAAAGGATGAAAGGTTTAGTCACCGAGTTGGGGGAGAACACTCTTGGTGTGAGGAACCGATCCGGGCGGATGTGGATTCCTCGTTATGGGGATCTACGTGGGAAGATCATGGATGAGGCTCACAAGACTCAATACTCAATTCATCCTGGTGCTACAAAGATGTATCATGATATGAAGAAAGATTACTGGTGGCCGGGAATGAAGCGCGATGTGGCAGAGTATGTGAGTAAGTGCCTTACTTGTTTACAAGTATAGGGGGAGCATCAGAAGCCATACGGGAAGATCCAACCCATGGATATACTCGAGTGGAAATGGGAGCACATCACCATGGACTTCATTACGAAGTTGCCACGTACGCCAAGGGGATGCGATGCCATATGGGTGATAGTTGATCGCCTGACGAAGAGTGCTCACTTTCTACCGTTTCGTGAGACGTATTCATCTAAGAGGTTTGCGGATCTATTCATCAAAGAGATTGTGACCCGTCATGGTATGCCAGTGTCTATCGTTTCTCACCGTGACACTCGGTTTACATCAATGTTTTGGAAGATATTCCATGATGCGATGGGGACGAGGTTGCACATCAGTACGGCTTACCATCCTCAAATAAATGGTTAGTTAGAGAGGATGATTCAGACACTGGAGGATATGTTACGAGCATGCGTCATTGATTTCAGAGGAAGTTGGGACGAACACTTACCGTTAGCTGAATTCTCATAAAACAACAGTTATCATGCCAGCATTGGTATGCCTCCATGTAAGAAGCTATACGGTAGGAAGTGTAGAACGCCTGTATGTTGGGGTGACATAGGGTAGAAGGAGTTAGGGAGCATTGAGGTGATGGAGGCTACGACTGAAAAGTTGGAAAAGATCAAGGCCTTTATGAAGGCGGCAAAGGATAAATAGAAGTCGTATGCCGACAAGAGACGTAGACCGATCAAATTCAAGGTGGGTGATAAAGTTATGTTGAAGATTTCTCCTTGGAAAGGGATCATTTGGTTGAGAAAGCGAGGAAAGCTAATCCCGAGGTAAATAAGGCCTTTCCGAATCATTGCTCGAGTAGGAGAGGTTGCTTTTGGATTGGAGCTACCCAATGAGTTAAGTGAAATTCATCTAACGTTCCATGTATCTCATTTGAGGAAGTGGTTAGCCAATGAAGATATGATCGTGCCACTTAAGGATATTAAGGTGGATGAACGGTTTAATTATGTGGAGCAGCTAGTAGCCATCATTGACAAAAAAAAGAAGAGGCTAAAGAATAAAGTGGTTCCACTTGTCCGAGTACAGTGGAGACATAGGAAGGGGTCCGAGTCTACATGGGAGACTGAGGAAGAAATGAGACAGCATTACCCACAGGTGTTCAAGGAGTGACAGGTTTCGGGGATGAAACCTATATAAGGGGGGTGGACTTGTAACACCTAAAAATTTCAGAAAGAAGAAAAAAATAAAGTAAGGGATAAAAAGAGTATTAATTGAAAGCAAGGGGTTATAAGTGTGCAAGGGGAAAACTTTCCCATAATGGGTTCAAAAAGGGTGTTAAGACCGCCCATACCCTCTCTCTTTCATGCACACTTTCAGCTTAAAAAGAAAGAAGAGTTCTCATTTGGTTTTTTGAGAGAGAAAGTAGAAGTTTTTTAAGAAGATAAGATTTTCTAGTGTTTTCTTCTTGGTTGTTTGGGGTTGGTATGCATATTAAACTGTTGTTTTCTACCATCTCGTTAAAGTTCATTGTGTACTGTTGAGTGGGTAGCACAAGGCCGAATCCACAAATGAGTGGGTAGAAAAATTTACCTTCTGATCCTCTCGGCACTCGCTAATATCAAGTACCGCCTCCATCTCTCTCACCCATCGGTGAGCAGCCTCAGCACTCCCATTTCCATCAAACGTAGGGGTCCTGCATCTTTGGAATACCCCATAGTTGCACCCCTTTGCAGTTTCCTGTGCCGCCTCCTCCTCCTTATCATCACTGGAGACAACCATCTCAGTATTTGGTTGCTCTCTTGCCCCTGAACCTCCTTCTTCACCCCCTCGCCTAGCAGCTTTCCTCCTCTCCTCGTTCTCCTTCTTTTCATCCTCCCTCACAGCACGAATAACCTCAGTCACTATAGACAGCAGAATTGTCTGCATGACTTGATGAACCTCCTCAACCACCGCCTCCTTCACTGAGGCCCTCAGATTAGCACTCTCATCACCTCCCTCATGGTGATTAATCTGGGGATCTGCAGGTGCCGTCTCGATAGTTCTAGCCTTATTCCTCGTGGCATATGTTCCAGCACCACGTCTACAAGACACTCCACTTCGGGAAGCCTTCAAAGATCTACCACTGGCCATCTCAAAGTGCTATAAGATTCAAACACCAACACGGACATTCAAGTTAATAGCTCAGATCATGTCAAGTATAGTAAGTCGCTAATTACAGTGGCCAGTTGTGATTAGCCACTTACTTTACTCTTCCTTCTCTAAGCATTAACTACATTGGTATCCAAATCTACTAAGGGCACATAAACCACATAACACATGCACATAATTCCTTTTTATTATCTTACATAAAACATTTACATAAAACCTTTACCTACAGGCATGTAGCTACTAGGACTGGCATCCCTTTCCTTTTTCGTTCCATTCTCAGTTTAAGTTTTATGTTTTTGAAATATTTTACCCAATTCTCTTAAACTTTGGCTCTGATACCAACTTGTAAGGCCTCGTTCCCGAGACGCTTAGTGTCGGTCAATCATCGCATAAAATATTTAAAACACATCATTTGCATTAACATTCATCAATTCAAATCATTCAAGTACATCTCAAAATCAATAATCAATCCCAAAAATATGGATGCCAGACTTAAATCATTCCCGGTAGCTTATGCATCCATGCCTGCACCTCCTCAACATCAAACGATCACTTGCCAACTATTATACATATAAAAAGTCAGCGACACTGAGTGAGTTCTAGTTTTATAAATAAAATACTTCATTTATATAAACATATCATTTACATCCCATGTCATCACACATCATACGTACATTCAGATAATAGTTAATTATTGTCTTCATCATTGTTTATCATCATTCGTTACTTTGTTCATAATTATATAGATTCTGTCTCATGCAATACCCCCGCGTCATGCTTTAAAAAGCTGATACTATGCCGGGGTTTATAAATAAACCCCCACGTCATGCCGAAACTGACACAGTACCATGGTATACTACAAGAATCCCATCAAATCATGGACAATCTCAAGGATTAGACCCCTGTGCGCATCATCAAGGGTTATCTAAACCGCACACAGTTGGAGCATACAACTACCTCATGAGTCATGAACCTCCCTTATTTTGCTTGTAAGACTTTTCATTCGTTCATTATGTTCGTCATGACTCACCTTCGTTATCTTACACTTCATTACATAAACCTTTACTTACAATACGTACATAGCAAGTAAAGCCACATCATAAAACGTATAGTTTTAAAAATTGTTTAACGTGAAAATATAACACATCACACAAACAGCATCACATGTGAAAACTTAACATACATCAGCAGCATCTCGGGCGAGAACTACCCCATCGTGCGAGAACCAACCTATCGTGCGAGAACTTACAAGTCGCGCGAGAACTATCTGTCACGCGAAAACATGTATATGGCGCAAAAACATCCCAGAGTTCAAGATCTTAACGCACATCAAAACTGCTCGC
The DNA here is from genome assembly GCA_025506505.1 of Flaveria sonorensis. Taxonomy (NCBI): domain Eukaryota; kingdom Viridiplantae; phylum Streptophyta; class Magnoliopsida; order Asterales; family Asteraceae; genus Flaveria; species Flaveria sonorensis. The sequence continues at coordinate 40,117,552 of CM046435.1, read as the reverse complement.
ATGAAAACTACAGGGTTTTCCCACCTAATCATAACTTATCGTGTCTAAGGCTGTTCTAACACGCTAACATCTTAAACATCATCAAACCAAGCATAGACAAGCATTTTAAAATGTTCTAGTATGCATAATAACCATAAAACATAAAACTTCTATAAAAAAGGGACTAGAAACTCACCTCTTGAAGTTCTAGCATAAACACAACCTTCTCGAAGCCTTTGCGGAGCGAGAACTACATAACCATGCATTATATTCAACAATAATCCATTCTTAGTACATAAGACGAGTTACTACACGAGTTACATACCGTAAACACTTGGATTCTTCACTTTCTCTCTCTACACAGCCGATTTCTCTCTCTACCAGCTGAACTTTTCACGCGAAATGGAGTCAAACGGGGTGTTCTCAGCTATTTATACCCAGATCCACTTTTCGCTTGGACTTCTCGCATGAGGTTCTCACGCGAGAACTTTCCTTCATGCGAGAACTTCATTCTGGCTTCTTTTCTTCGAAATTTTCGGGTGTTACACCGCTGTGGGCACTTAGAAAAATTATGCATGCTGTCTGTTGTGGACTTTACATGTCCGCTGTGGACACTTAGGAAATTTTATGATTGTCTGCTGTGGATTTTTTCGTCCGCTGTGGACTTTGTTCATCCGCTGTGGATACTTAGAATGTTTTAGTCATGCGCTGTTGACTTTGGCTATCCGCTATGGACTTTGGCTATCCGTTGTAGACTTTGGCTGTCCACTATGGACACTTAGGAAATTTTAAGTTGTCCGTTGTACACTTGTTCATGCACTGTAGACACTTAGATTATTTCTAAAATTTTTGGGAAATATAATTTAGTATTGAGTCCTGATGATGTATGGTGGTTTATGCCTGTTGATGTTATGTCTGCTGGTGGGCTGTTGGTGATGTTCCATATTATTTATTATGATGTGACTTTACGTGGTGTGATATGTGCTTATGTATTTAAAGTATTATTGTAATGAAAGTGAAAGATAAAGATAACGAAAGTGGAACGTAATGAATGAAGGAAAGTCTTGCAAGCATATTAAAAGGGGTTCACACTCATTATGGGTTGTCAACTCGACAGTGTGCTGTGTGCATACAAAAAGGTCAGTCTTCATGATTGATAGAAACGTATGAAACGGGATCCTGGCCGCTTGACCTCAAGACTGTAGTCACTTTATGCACCAATGATGGGGCATAGCATATGGCAGGATCTAGATAGAAGTGAAAGATAATAATGAAAGAAAGTACAAAACAAACGATTATGAACGATGATGAAAGATAATAAATTATTATCAAGATGTACGTATGATGTGTGATCACGAACAAAAGTGAAGGAAGGTTTTATCAAAAGTAAAGTATTTTATTATATAAACTAGAACTCACTCAGCGTCGCTGACATTTTATATACATATCAGTTGGCAAGTAATCGATGATGCTGAGGAGGTGCAGGCATGGATGCATAAGCTATTGGGGTTGATTCGAGTCTGGCATCCATATTTTGAAAATGTTAATGTATTAATACAATTTTTGGATAGTAAACGAAATGATATGATGATTTGACATGTTTTTATTTATTAATGAAAAGTTAAATTTCCACTGCAAAATGAGGTGTTTTATATTATTTATGCGATGATTGACCAACTGCAAGCGTCTCGGGAATGGGGCCTTACATTGTGGGTATGGATTGGTTAAGTAAGAATTAGGCAGAAATTATTTGTGGAAAGAAAATGATTAAAATTCATTTGATTAAAGATAATAGAATATTTTTCATATATGGTGAGAAACCTAGAGGTGCTATAAAAATAGTCTCTTGTATGAAGGCTGAGAAATATTTGAAAAAGAAATGTTGAGCATTTTTAGCCCACGTAGTTGATACGAAACTAGTTAAGAGGAACTTGGAAGATGTTCCTATTGTTAGAGAATATCCAGAAGTATTTCTTGACGAATTATCAGGATTACCACCCCCTCGTCAAGTAGAATTCAAAATTGAATTAGTACCAGGGACTGCACCTATTGCCAAATCTCTGTATCGTTTGGCGCCCACAGAAATGAAGGAATTGATGAATCAATTATAGGAGATGTTGAATAAAGGATTCATACGTCCTAGCGTTTCACCATGGGGAGCTCCAGTTTTATTCGTGAAGAAGAAAGATGGAACCTTTAGAATGTGCATTGATTATAGAGAACTTAATAAAGTAAACCATTAAGAATATATATCCACTTCCTAGAATAGATAATCTATTCGATCAATTGCAAGGACCTATGTTCCGAATATCATCAGTTAAGAGTGCAAGATGAGGATATACCTAAAACTACATTTAGAACTCGATATGGTCATTATGAGTTCCTTGTAATGCCATTTGGGTTAACTAATACTCCATCAGTATTTATGGATCTAATGAACAGGGTGTGCAAACCTTACTTGGATAAATTTGTGATAGCCTTTATAGATGACATTTTAATTTATTCTAAAAGTAAGGAACAACATGAGAAGCACCTAAGGCTAACTTTAGAGTTACTTCGAAAAGAAGAACTGTACGCCAAATTCTCAAAGTGTGAATTTTGGAAAAGAGAAGTACAATTCTACGGACATGTGGTTAACCAAGAAGGAATTCAGGTCGACCCAACAAAGATTGAAGCAATTAAGAAGTGGGAAGCACCAAAAACACCAACTGAAGTACGTCAATTCTTAGGTTTGGCTGGTTATCGTAGAAGGTTTTTAGAAAATTTCTCGTGAATAGCTCAACCTTTGACAGAATTAACTCAGAGAGATAAGCCATATGTTTGGGAAGAAAAACAAAATACTACATTTGAAACCCTAAAACACAAATTTTGTAGTGCTCCTATTTTAGTCCTTTTAGATGGTACTGATGATTTTGTAGTATATTGTGACGCATCATATCAAGGTTACGGATGTGTTCTAATGCAATGAGATAAAGTAATTGCATATGCATCTAGACAACTCAAAGGAAGTGAAAGGAATTATACTACTCATTGACTTGGAATTAGGAGCAGTAGTATTTGCACTTAAGATTTGGATACATTATCTATATGGAACCAAGTGTATAATCTATACAGACCATAAAAGTTTGCAACACATATTCAATCAAAAGATGTTAAATATGAGGCCAAGAAGATGGGTGGAATTACTGAGTGATTATATTTGCGAGATCAAGTATCACCCAGGCAAGGCAAATGTAATGGCAGATGCTTTAAGTATGAAGGAAAGAATTAAGCCATTACGAGTCCATGCTATGAGAATGGAATTACACTCAGATTTAGTAAGTCAAATTTGAAAAACCCAAAAAAAAGATGAATTGAGAAGTGTGATATGGCAGAACGAACAACTAGAAGCTACGTGAGATGGAATCCTGAGATTTAGAGGAAGAATTTGAATTCCTGTTAATGACATGCTTAGAGAAACTATTCTAAAAGAAGCACACAAATCGAGATATTCAGTACATATAGGAAACAATAAAATGTACAAAGATCTAAAAAATCAGTACTGGTAGCCAGGTATGAAGAAATCCATCATAGAATTTGTAGGAAAATGTAATACCTGTTCATGAGTAAAAGCTAAATATCAGAAACCCTCAGGATGTTTGTAGCAACCAGAAATCCTGAGTGGAAGTGGGACCAGATTACAATGGATTTTATAACGAAGTTACCCAGAACTCCAGGTGGTTATGATGCGATATGGGTTATAGTTGACAGATTGACTAAGTCAGCTCACTTCTTGCCAATCAGAGAAGATTATAAAATGGAAAAAATAGCTAGGATCTATATGAAAGAAATTGTGTCTAGACATGGACTACTAATTTCAATAATATCTGACAGAGAAAGTAGATTTACTTCAAGATTTTGGCAGACTTTACAAAAATCATTAGGAACTCGAATAAATATGAGTTCTGCATATCATCCAAAAACAGATGGATAGAGTGAGAAAACAATTCAGACATTGGAAGATATGTTGCGAGCCTGTGCATTAGATTTTTGGTGGTAATTAGGATGTACACTTACCTTTGATAGAATTTTCATATAACAATAGTTACCATGCCAGTATAGGGGCAGCTCCATTTGAAGCTTTATACGGAAGGAAGTGTAGATCACCTCTATGTTGGAATGAAGTAGGGGATAGACAACTTACAGGACTAGAACTCATATAGGAATCATCTGATAATGTTAGTTCTAGATCCTTTGTATAGGTTTAGATGATAAATCAACTCTTGTAATAACTCATTGTAATTCTCTTTTGATACCATAATGTACTGCATGAATTATATGTTAACCCATATTATTATGCGTGTTGGTTTATGTGTCATTGAAGGAAACATCAGACTTGGTAAACTTGGAAAATTGACCAAGTGTTAGAACAACTGCGGATGAACAATTTTGTTCTTCCGTAGATGTTTTTCCGGGGCATAACTAAAGTTTGTGCTTCCGTAGATCTCCTACGGAAGAACAACAAATGCTGAACAAATCCAAGATCAAGTGGAGCTACCAGGGAGTTTGCTGCGGAAGACCAATTGCTGCGGAAGAAGATGGAAGACAAACTCCTACAGAAGATCAAAAAGTCAACAAGTCAACATGTCAAAGCAACATCATCAAATCAATGACGGCAGAAGATATTGAAGTCAAGCGAATATTCCACGTCACATCAATAACATTCTGTTTGTAATTTACAATTTCCAATGTAAATTGTGATCTCTTATGCCGATAAATAAGGGAAGGATGCACACATATAGAAACAGAATAGCGAAACAGAATAGCGAGATATTAGCAAGAAAATAGGAACAGAATAGAGAGAGATTGAGAGATATCGATACTTAAATAGGTGTATATATTGATAGAAACGATATCAATCAAGGATCACTCAAGAAAAATAGCAATACAACAAGAACAAAGAAAAACAACAATATCAACATCAATTTAATTGGTTTGTTGTGAATGAAATGCAATTGAAAATCATCTTTGTGTTACTTTATTACATTGTGTGTTCAAGTTGTTTTATTTTGTTCATCAATTTCAATTTATAAACAATCCATTAAACAGCAAGTATTGATAGTTTCACGATCATTACTTGTTAAAATCAAATTGATAATTCCTGCTTCGATCCTTAGATTCATAGGTGGTATCAAAGCCAAGTGCTCATTGATCTCAATCAATTGATCTATCAGTTTGATTTGTTTAATTGGTATTTATTTTAAACAAGTTTGTTAATTTTTGATAATTAGAATAGTTAATTAACATGAGCAATTCAGTGGTTGGCACGTATCAACCTCCGAAGTTGGAGAACAAATCTGATTTCAAAACATGGAAAATCAAATTCAGGAATCATGTTAATTATATAAATTCTGACTTATGGGTGTCTATCACTGAAGGTCCTTATATTCCACCTGCTTTAGGACCTGATTACAAAGATAATAATCAGCCCATAAGTCTGAAAAATTTGTCACCTGATGATGCCAAGAAAGTCAAAGTCGACATTAAGGCCTATAGTATGCTTACTATGGCTTTACCTGAAGACCTATTGATCAGGTGTGAAGCATACAAAATGCTAACTTATTATGGAAAATTCTTCACACTTTGTGTGACGGAAGTGATGAGATTAGAAGTATCACGAAGGATACCCTACGTTCACAATATGAAACATTCCATCACATTCAGGGTGAATCCGTCCTCAACAACTCCACATGTTTATGCAACTTGTTACAGAGATGAATATCTTTGAACTGAAGTACAACAATAAGGAGTTAAATAAAAAGATTCTTCATTCATTACCAGAAAGCTAGACCCACACTGTGTCTATGTTCAAGAATACTCTTGATCTGAAGTCAATTGGGTTAGACACTCTTGTTGCAAAGGTAGAAGCTTTGGAGTTGGACGAGAAAACCAGAAACAAGAGTGTTAAAGCACCTATAGCACCATACCAATTCAAAGAATCTAAGGGTGTTGGAAGTGCCTTTATCTCTAATGATGATGAGGGTACCTCTTGTGTTGCGAGTGACAATGAAGAGGAAACTGGCTTCTATGCTGCCAAGTCCTCTAAATTGAATTCTCAAAACAATCAAAACAGAAAAGCAAAAGGAAAGGCTGATGACTCCAAAACCAATAAAACTAGCAATCAAACAGAACCAATCACTGTGGTTCTGGAATCAGAAGAGCAGAAGGCAGCCTTTGCAGCCTTCAGCTCAAGCTTTCAAGCTTACTTGGGAAGTACCTTGACTCCTACCCACTTCCGTCAGCAAGACCTTGAAGAACTTTATTCTGATGAAGTGGAAGAGATGGATCTACAATGGCAAATGTCCATGATTGCTTACAGGGCCAAGATGTACATGAGAAGGAACAAAGGACTATCTGTTGCAGGAAGAACAACAAAGATTGGTGTTGACAAATCAAAAGTAAGGTGTTACAAATGCAATTTGTATGGACACTTCTCAAGGGAATGCAACAGCAATCAGCAATCAACAACAGACACAAGATAAGCAAATCATAGAAGCTTCAAGCAACCTCAGCTAACAAACTCATCCCCACCAACCACAAGTTCTTCAACAGGTACTAGTAACTCAAAAGAAACTAGTTTGATTATTTTGCAGGATGGAACTTGTGATTGGAGCATGTATGAGAAGGAAGTGCAAGAGGAAAATCAAGCACTGATGGCAAACTTGGAAAACAAAGTTCCTCCAATGGCCAGAGAGGTCAGAGAAAGGTTATGTTCTTCCTTATGTGTTGATAAGGTTGAAAGATATAGGGTTCATGCTCAACAATTGGGATAAAGTCAAAAAAACTATGCTTTTAAATGAATCTCATGTAAGAGAACATAAACTTTATCAGGTCAAAATCAATTCATTACAAAAGGATTTAGACAAACTAGTGTCTGAAAATTATAATCTGAAAGCACAAGTTGAGCATTTGACCACCTCCTTAACAAAGTCCATGTCGGATCATGCATCTACTGAAGTGAAACTTCAGAAATTTCAACTATCATCATAGCAATATGAGAAGCTTTTGAGTTCTCATATTGAATCAAAGAACAGATCTGGATTGGGATTTCATGCTGTTACACCACCAATAATTGATAACTACACAACTCTACCTGAGTCCATGACCAACAGTCTGTCAAATCATTTTTTGTCTAACTGCAAAACTAAGTCAAAAGTTGAAAATAATGAATTGGTAAATGATGAAGATACTGAAGGCAGTGAAACTGATTCATCTGAATCAAAATTTTCAAAACAAAATGAATCAGAATTTGACTTTGATGACTGTGATGATCTGGATGAAGTTGATGAGCCTAATGAACAAGAAAATGTTGGTTTGGGTAAGGGTAAAAATGTAATATTTGAACCAATATTTCCTAAAGTACTTGATGAAATCAAGCTACCTTATCCCCCAAAACAAAGAAATTTGTTGAAGACCATCTACACAAGAATTGTTTAGCTGAATGAAGGGATTCGGGTGCTCAACAAAAAGCATAGCAGTCATCCAGCAACAAGAACTACAGAAGAAGAAAAGAAAAACACTTCAGCAGAACACATGCGGAAGAAGAAGATAGGTCCTCACACATCCGTATAAAAGCAAAAGAAAAATGTTCCAAAGTCAACATCCGTAGAAGATCTACGGAAGAAGAAAAAACAGTCTTCCGTAGAAAATCTGCGAAAGAAGAAATCATCAGAACCAAAGCAGTCATCCGTAGAAGATCTACGGAAGAAGAAAACACCTTTTGTTTCAACTGCTAATGTAAGGCCATATTTCCGGAGACCTCACAGTTGGTCAATCATAGCATAATATATATAAAACAACTTACATTTCATAAATAACACAACGGAAATAATACCAAAAACCATTCATTTCATTAATAATTATTGTTGCTAAGCAATACATCATTGTTTCTTAAGTTACAAAAGACCCCTTTTTAATTGCATTACAAAACAACAATAATATCATTAAGCATGAATGGATGCCAGTCTTGCCCCGACAAGTAGCTTCCCCCGCGTGCCACCCTCTGCAACATTTACCTGCCAATTGAAAATGCATAAAAGTCAGCGTTCCTGAGTGAGTTCTAGTTTTAAAACATTAAAATAATTGCGTATATATATGAAAATATCTTTTCATTGAATTACTTCCTTTTCATAAAATTCATTACATTCGTACGTGTTCACACGTTATACGTAAAACAAGATAATATTCTTCGTTCTCTTTCATCGTTCATTTTGTACTTTCGTTATTATCTTTCACTTTCTACCAGACCAATGTGCAATACCCTAAACATTGTGCACGAAGCGGGTACTGGGTCGGACTATAAATAGACCCCTAACATTACGCATGAAGCATGAACCAGTACCAGGGCATGCCATAAGGGTCCCGTCAATCTCAAAGATTGACCCTGTGTGCATCCTTGGGTTAGCTAAACCGCACACAGTTGAGCTAACGACAACATGGTCGTGCACCTCCATTCAATTTGCTTGCAAGACTTTCATTCATTCATTATGTTCCATTTTTCATTATCATTAATCTTCCACTTTCATTATGATAATACTTTACGTATACGAGCATAAACACACCACGTAAAGCCATATAATAAATATATAATATGGAACATAACAACAGGCCACAAGCATGCATAATAACAATAAACATAACCACCAAAACATCCCAGGGTTAAGTCTTAAAATTTCTAATTCCCATGAGCACTATGTAGGCGCATGAGCACTATGCGGGCGCATGAGCACTATGTAGGCACATGAGCACTATGCGGGCGTACCAACACTTAGGCGCATGAGAAACTTAGGCGATAAAGACTATTTGGGCACATGAACAATACTTAGTCATTTGGTCAGTAGGCATATGAGGTACTGTTTGGGCGCATGACTAAACACTTAGGTATTCTAGGCAAGTTTTCAGGCACATGAGGCACTGTCTAGGCACATGGGCTGGTACTTAGGCTATTTGGCAAAAATTCCAGGCGCATGGGAACTATTGGGGTGCATGAGCTTCACTTAAGTTTTCTAAGTCAAAATTTCAGGCTCATGAGCCCTATTTGGGCGCATGACCAACACTTATGCATATTTCAGACTTATTTTCAAACCCAATCTGCATATTAACCTGTTCGAAGCTTATTCCTATCTTTCTAAGCATCAACAACACATAATCAATCATAAAACACAAACATAAACACACATAAACATACGGGTAAACATAAAACAATTGTAAAACCTTTTTAAACATGCATTTTCAGCCCCAAGAAGTTTAAAACACATAAAAACCAGGGTCTAGAACTCACCTATGCAACTAACAAGTAAAACTCCTCCAAACTTGAGTGCACAAGAGTTCAAACACCTAAAAACACACCAAAAAAACAACAAAACACATAGAACACATAAAAATCAGTTTTAAGGATGAAAACCCAGCAAAACCAAACCAAGAACACATAAAACACTCACCAATATGCAAATTTCAGCCTCTTCTTCTTGAACAACCAAGAGAAACAAGCTCAATCTTTGTCTTTCTTCTTTTCAGTCGAAGAGCAGAAAGTAGAAACATAAAATGGGCGGCCATACCCATTATATAATAAAATAATGGCATTTTGCACTTTTTACACTTTGGCCCCCTCCACTTGTGTTCTTTTTCTTTTCTTTCAAGATACTTTTCTTCTTCTTTTATTTTTAACAAAATTTTGGGTGTTACAGCTAACCAGAAAGGTAAACAAAAAAAAGAAGGTCTTTCAGCTGCTAAGTCTGAAAAAGAATTAAAGCAACAAAAGAAGATACTGATAAAGAATTAGACAAAGATAGAAGCTGACTCTAACAGTGAATCTGAAGAGATGTATTGCAAATGGTGTGAAATGCACAACCACAGCACAGAAGAATGCTACTTCAGCAGCTATTGCTCCATATGTAAAATGAACAATCATATGACTTCTGATTGTTACTTCAACAAGTATTGTGGCATATGCAACAAGAACAATCATTCTACTCAAGAATGCTTCTTCAAAAAAAAGAACAAAACAAAGATTTCCATGAAGCAAAAAGTTAAGATTGCTGAATCAGATTCACAATCTTCTGAGAATGATGAATCAAAAGTCCAAAAGCAAAAGAAGCAGCAACCAAAGCAGAAGATCTCAAAGACAAAGCCAACGGCTGCTAATGATCAAGCAAAGAAGAAAAAGGAGAAGCAACAATATCAAAGCAAGACTCCTCACAAGAAGGTAGTGTTGCAAGTAGATGAACCCTTCTTTGATCACTTTGAAAAGGGTAACCATGTTCCTCAATCAAAAACAAAAGATGCTCAAACCTTTTCTAACAAAGCATCATCTTCAAGTTTAAAGAACAAGGTACTAAAAGAAGAAGTGACAGAAGAAGTAACTGTGAATCAAGATCAAAGTGCATCAAGTTCACCTTCAACAGAATCATCCTCAACCTAAACAGAACATAATGAATCAATTGGGGCTAGAAACAATATTGAGACATCTAGGCTCATTCATGATAGAGTAACTATTCTAAATAACAATGGCAAGCCCAAGACCATTAAGGCTTGGGCTCCACTTTCTAATTGATTTCATTATTTTTGCAGGAACATCCATGGAGGACTGACAACAAGTGGTATCTCAAATGGAGTACTCAAGTTTGAGAAAGTTAAATTTTATGAAAATTTACAATACAAATTACTCAGTGTATCTCAAATTTGTGATCAAAATTATACCACCTTGTTTGATAACTCTTTCTGTTACATTCTTAAACCAGGTTTTCAAGTTCCAGCAGAATGGATCCTTCTTAAATCACCAAGAAAAGGAAACACTAATGTTTTGGACATGAATAACACATCTATGACAAGCAATGAAACCTGCCTGATCTTTAAGTCATTAGAAGATGAATCACAACTCTAACGTAGAAGGATGGTTTATTCCAACATGAAGAACATGAATAAGTTGATCAAACATGACTTAGTCATTAGCCTTCCCAAGAAAGAATTTTATTCTTCTAATCATTGTTCATCATGTTATAAAGGGAAACAACATAGGGTGTCACATAAGTCCAAAACAATCAACACAAACACAACACCACTCAAACTGCTACACATGGATGTTTTTGGTCCAACCAATGTGCTAAGCATTGGTAAAAGACAATACTGTCTGGTGAATGTTGATGATTTCACTAGATTCACATGGGTCATTTTCTTAAAACACAAAAGTGAAACATCAGAAACCTTAATGGAGTTTATCACTAAGATTGAAAACCAACTTGATTTAAAGATCAAAATGTTAAGAAGTGATAATGGAACTGAATTTGTTAATCATGTTTTAGATTCCTTTTGTAGAAACAAAGGCATAGCAAGACAATTCAGTGCATCAAGAACTCCATAACAAAATGGAGTTGCTGAAAGAAGAAACAGGACTCTAATGGAAGCAACAAGAACAATGCTAGCTGATTCATAGATGCCTATCACATTTTGGGCAGAAGCAGTGAACACAACATGCAATGTTCAAAACAGAACTTTAATTGTCAAAGAACCCTATGAACTTTTGTTTAAAGAAAACCTTTTTATAGGTTATCTTAGAGCTTTTAGGTGTCACGTGTCAATTTCAAGCACCAAAGTTCAATTAGGAAAGTTTGAGGAAAAAGCTTATGATGGTTTCTTTATTGGTTACTCATCAACATCTAAATCATATAGAGTATACATTCCTCATCATCATATTGTAGAGGAAACACCTAATGTATCTTTTGATAAATCCTTATTTTCAAAATCTATGAAAGGTTCATCTTGGTTGTTTGATATAGATGCATTAACAAATTCATTTAACTCTGGTTATTTGAATGTTGCAGGTCCTGTGGATACATGTTATCCTTATTTACCTCCAAGTTTGTGTGAAGTGTCATTGTCAGTTGATCCTCCATGATTACCCTAGACACATACTTTAAGTGTTGCTGATCCAGGCCCCTCATCTTAAACAAGCAATGAAAACACTGATGGACATGGAAATTCAACTTCAGTAGAAGTCAACAATGCATCCGTAGATGTTCCTTACACATGTGTAGATGTTCCATCTACTTCTGGAGATTCTTCATTGCCTTCAACTGCAGTTCCAAACTCATCAGAAAACATTCCAACAACATTCACATCTGCAGAACAACAAACTCCTACATCCGTAGTTGTTCCTGTAGCTGCTATGAAAGTTGTAACTACATCTGCGAAAACACAAATTCATGAAGATGGAGTTCATTCAGCATCAGAAGGCCAAAATGATGAGGATCTTAATCACCTTATTGATTCTCCATCTCAGCTGGGTCCATCTCCATCAACCAACATTTCCATTCTAGTTGAATCAGTACCAACAACAAGAATTCATAAGTATCATCCTATTAAAAACATTATTGGTGATCTTACTAAAAGAACCATAAGAAGTCAAGAGGGAGCTGCCAATATCTGTCTGTTCTCCTGTTTTCTTTCTCAAGTGGATCCAGCCAACATAACTGCAACATTGAAAGATAACAACTGGATTGAAGCAATGAAAGAAGAACTTCAGCAATTCAGAAAACAAAAAGTCTGGAATCTAGTTGATCTTCCTGAAGGCCAATATCCAATTGGCACAAGGTGACATTTCAAGAACAAACTAGATGACAGAGGTATCATTGTGAGAAATAAAGCAAGGCTAATAACACAAGGCTATACTCAAGAAGAAGGGATAGACAATGATGAAGTTTTTGCTCTTGTTGCCAGGATTGAGGCCATTAGAGTCTTTCTAGCCTATGCATCACATAAGAAGTTCGCAGTTTACCAGATGGATGTAAAATATGCCTTCTTAAAAAGAAGTCTATGCTGCCCAACCACCAGGCTTTGAAGACCCTGATTTTCCACACAGGGTATACAAGCTTGACAAAGCTTTGTATTGTCTTCATCAGGCCCCGAGAAAATGGTATGAAACATTGTCATCCTTCTTACTCAAACATGGTTACAAAAGGGGCACAATTGATCAGACTCTCTTCCTAAACCATGATCATCAAGATCTCTTAGTTGTCCAAGTCTATGTGGATGATATCATCTTTGGATCAACAAACAAGAGATTATGTGAAGAGTTTGAATGTTGGATGAAATCTGAGTTTCAAATGAGTTCCATAGGAGAATTAACATTTTTCCTTGGTTTGCAAGTTCATCAGAAACAAGATGGCATTTTCATTAATCAGTAGAAGTATATGAATCAAATCTTGAAGAAGTTCAACCTTGCTGATTCATCCTCATACAAAACACCAGCATCAACAATAGATAAGATTGTACCTGATCCTACAGGGAAGTCAGTTGATCAAAGATTATATAGATATATGATAGGATCATTAATGTACTTAACTGCCAGTAGACCTGACATAATGTTTGCTGTGTGTGTTTGTGCTAGGTACCAATCAGACCCCAAGGAGTCATTCCTAATGCAGTCAAGTGGATATTCAGATACATCAAAGGGAAGCCAGCTCTGGGACTTTGGTATCCCAAAGAAGGAGAATTCAACCTCTACTCATATTCTGATAGTGACTTGAGGGTGTAACAACAACAAAAAATCCACAACTGGTGGATGCCAATTCCTAGGACCAAGACTTGTTTCTTGGCAGTGCAAAAACCAAACAAATGTATCAGTATCCACAGCTGAGGTTGAGTAAATAGCTCCTTCAGCTGGTTGCTCTCAGGTTTTATGGTTGCAAAACCAATTACTTGATTATGGTTACAATTTTCTTCAAACACCAATACATATTGATAACTCAACTGCTATGTTCATCACTGCTAATCCAGTGCAACATAATAGAAAAAGCACATAGATATCAGATATCATTTTTTGAGAGATTGTTGAGAAAAAGGTTTAATCAAGTTGATTAAAGTGGATACAACAAATCAGCTTGCTGATTTATTCTCTAAAGCCTTTGACTCAGTGAGATTTAATTTCTTAATTGAGTCCTTAGGCATGATCAACTTAGATTAATTAATCAACACAAAGAAAAGCATGATCTGTCCTTAAAATTTCTTAATATGAAAAAGCCAAAACACTCATAAAACATATAAAATTCCAAAAATGTTGTCTTAGTTTCATATTTTCTTGAATAAGCAATTCATATCATTAGAAATGATAGTACACTATACCTTGGCTTAATTTCCTGAATTTATCACATAATAAAGACTGATTAGATGTGATTTGATATTTAAGTAGGTTCAGCTTGAGTTGAAAATAAACAAGTTCATGCTTAACATAATGTCAAGGTGACAAATTGTGGCCAACTCCATTTTGAGGAACAAGCAAGTAAGTCTTATCCTACTGTGATCAACTTATTCACCTAAGCACACTATGTTGTGACACTTTGTAACCTCTAGCTTTGCACATCATAGACCCTTTGTTTTGTGTAAACAAAAACCTGGGTTCACAGGCACCTTTACGTAAGTAAAGACCTGGTGTCCTGTTGATGATGATAAAAAAGATTCCAAAAAAAGGAACAACTCTAAAAGAATCCAATGTGATCAACTGTATATTAATTCAGAGCTTACAAATCATATCAGCATTAATAAGATTTTAAAGAAATCTTAAGATAGAGCTTATAACTTAAACAACATAGTTTTAAGTGTGAAAAAGTGATAAATTGACTCACAAACGGAGAACAAACTCTAATGTGAATTGAATGTGGAGTCCATATTTGTCTATCTTTAATTAGTACCAAAACATGATAAACAACATGACAAGTTGAAACTACACTCTTGCTTGAATTTATGTGGATCATAATACTTGCAATCAGCACTAGATCTATGTATTCTATCATCAAACAAAACTGATTCAGGAAATTGCTTGGTGTCATAGTATGATCCCATTGTATGATGCAAATGCTTGTAAATAGTTTTTGTTCTTTTCTTTGCTAATAAGTTGGACAGATAATTTCTTTTCATGCTATTCTCTTAATAAATTTTTGATAAATGCATAAGTTCATCATTAATCATAAATTTAGGGGGAGTAGTACTCAGCATGAAAATCTGAGTTTAATGTGTTTTATTTTTAAATGAAGAAAGTTGGAACTTGAGCACTAACTAGGCTACAGGATATCTGTAAGTTATTAACAAACCATTTCTTGCACAATTGCCATGAAGCAAAGTCAACAAGGTCCAATAGCAAACAACAAATGATCTAACATTATGTTTAGATCATACATCAAAAAGAGCAAAAATTTCCTTTCCGTAGATGGGTAACCTACGAATAAAACAACAAATTCATAACAAAATTTGACTTTCGTAGATGTTCCTATGAAAGAATTAATTAAGAATAAAATTAAAACAAAACAAAAAGGAAAAGTTTTGCTTTCCGTAGATGATCTACAGAAGAGTAAACTCGTGGATAACCACGAAAGGGTATTTAGGGTTAAGGGTCCCACAACATTAAATAAAAGGTTTTAATAGTGTCCGAGGGAGTATAAATGATATCCGATCATTGTCATTTTTATTCACTTTTTCAGAACCCCTTTTCAGACCTAGAAAAACTCAATCAAACCAAAAACCCCTTTCTCCACCAACATTCAAATCTTCCATACCTCAACAATCCTCACCTAAATCACCTCTCTAACAACATTAATATGGCTAATTGTTTTGCTAAAGATCATAATGTCTATGCGTTTCTTAATCCAGAGGATTCAGTAGCTGATGGATGCTGAGATATTATCAGATATTTAAGACGATCTAGATTTTTCTATGCTTTATCAGCAGGCCCTGTTATCTTTCAAGATAATCAATTTTTGGAACTCAGCATGAATTGAGGAGGAGCAGGATAAAAAGGTAATCTATGCTACAATCAGAAACAAACAGCTGAGGATAGATGACCGAATAATAAGGAGGGTGCTGGACTTAGGAGAAGGTGAAGAAGGACACCCTGATGTATTCGACCATGAATACATTCAAAACATTTTTCAACTGATGGGTTATGATGGTGATGATAGAAATGGCAAAATCAAGAAGGGAAGGTTGTGTAAGCCATATAGATTCCTATGCCATACTTATCTGAAGTGTATGTCTAACAGGAAGTTAGGGTTGGATAGATTTTCAAGGCATATCTCCACCGGAATCATTGGTATATTTGAAGGAAGGACATATAACTACTCTAAGTACATTCTTGGATGTTTATATAACCACATCAGGGAAGAAAAGGAAAACAAGATGTATATGTTCCCAAGGTTCCTTCAGCTGATCAGAATCAAAACTATGCCCAATGTTGATAGAGAAGGTGATGTCTATGTCCAAACTCACCTAAGAAGATCTGTACTCAACAAGTTGAGTGGGCAATATCAAGGGGAAGATATGGAGATGTTCCCACATGTGATTGATGAAAATGCTGATATACCTCAGGAACTCTATTCCCTGTACCCCCACAGCAACAAACAACATCATCTGAGTCTTCTGATCAACCACAACAACAAACTACACAGGCTGAATCCCCTGAACTACCACATCATGAACCCAATCCTCCTTCACCACCATCCTTTACCAACATACCAGATACACCACCTGTAGATCCCATCTCACCACTAAGTGAACACACCCAACCTTTATCACCTTCACTTTCCTAAACATCAATAAACTCTGCTTCAACTGAAGTAGTGTCACATGATCAAATCCCACAACAATCACCACCTGTCCAAATTATCTCACCACCAAGTGAACATACCCAACCTATTACTCCTGCCCAATCTCAATCATCAATGAACACTGGTGCCATTGAACCTGTCTCTCCTAATCTGACTCAAACACCATCTCATCCAACAACACTACCAACTTTCTCACCCACACCTACTGAACCTGCTGAAAGCCCAACTTACACTAAACTACTCAACCTTCATAAGGATGAGCATGATGCTGTGAATGAAGGCACTACAGAGGAGATTTGTTTATATGTAGAGGGGGAGAATGATGAAGAAGTTGAATGAGAACCTGAGATTGATAGTTAGTTTGTTGATATCACTGCTTACAATGAGAATGATTTAAGAGAGGAAGAGATAGATGTAAGAAAGAGTTTCCTGGTGGAAAAATACAAAAATCTTATCATTAAAAGCGATAAAAAGTTAGAGAAGTAAAGAAAAATAAAAGGGGAGATGATGAGAAAGACAAGGCAATAGCAGCTAACTGAGAATAGATAGAAACAAACAATGAAGTGATTGACTGGATGGATCAGGTTGTAACTGAGACATGTGAATATCTTGAGAAAGAGAAACAAGAAAAAAAAAAGGTCATGTCTAAGCTGAACAAGTCATTGTATATTATCTCTGACCAGTCAATGTTGCTGAAAGCTAAAGATGATGAAATAAAGACTTTGAAGAAGAAATTGCCTGATCAAGAGATGGGCAATCAAAAAGAACACCTCAAAGAAGCTGATATTCCATGGTTGAAACCAAAGGAACCAACAATCATGTATAGCAGGAAGAGAAAGTACTTGGGAAAAGTTTCAAGAAGTTGTGATTGAACTTGGAGACACCCTCAATTAAAACAAAGCAATATCCAGAGCCACACCTCCACTGAACCCATTGAAGTAGATAGTGATGATGAGTGGGAAGAATTAACAAAAGCGAGCCTGCTGAAGCTGCTAAAGAAGCAAAATGATGACTTGCTATTAACCACTGAAGACATTTTTGAGAAAGAGCCCAATCTTCAATGTTCATGGATTTAATAACAAAGGGTTTCCTTATGATATGGTTGAAAGAATGAACATGTCTAAAACGATCCAAGTTTTCAAAAAGTTTGATGTTGCAAGGCTAATGTTGTCGGTGTGCAACTATGAAACATTTTGAAAATTCAAAGAAATGGAAAAGATAAGGAAAGAACTGGGCAATTGTGACACAAAGAAGCTGACTAGGTACACCATGACTTATTTGTTACAAAGTCATAACTATGAGCATCATGAGCTTAAAGGAAGAACAATGAGTTAATTGAGAGCAATGATGGAGCATGTAATGAAGGTTAAGCTAGACACAGGTGTGAAATTTAGGACTGGGGCTCCCAATCTGGCTTACAAACAACAAGCAAAACAAACTCCTGATGAGCCAACAGTAGTTGAGAGCAGAGACATGTACAAGGGAAAAGAAAAGTTGATTAGAGAGCCAAGAGATATGATAGCCAACAAAATATGGCCATTGGGCATTGCTGTGAGGGAGATAACTGAGGAAAAGACTACATTGATTCAACTCTTTGATCTGATGACCACTCCTAGATCAGCTGAAGAAAATAGAATAATAGCATGGAGATTTGATGCAGAGTGGAATTGTGCCATTATAAAGCGAGCATCAGGGATGGTTCAATACTATCCTTGGATGGAGCCTCTCCTCTCTCTACCAGATGCTGATCTGCAATGTCTTCAAGCCATTCCTATCACCAATTATCCCATCAATCCAAGAGGAAGGGATTTCTCTGGAATATTTGCAAACCTGAGACATAAGTTAAAAGGGGATGTCTTGAAAGAAGCAAGAAGAGAAGATGAATAGCAGAAGAGAAGAAGACAAAGACAGAAGAGGCCTCATACCAGTTCTTTTCAATCCATAGATGATGAATTCTTAACAAGAATTGGATATGAAAACAAGGCAGAAGCTTCAGTCAAAAATCTATAAAAGGAAATCAATATTCAATCCCTATCACAGAGTGGGGTTATGTAGAAAGAACCAAAGAGCTGGTGTTGCTAAGGAATGATCCAGAGAAGAAAGGTTCAAGCATAAGACTTTTTGACCCAATGGAAATCAAGCTCCTTCATCCTAGTTACAATTCATATCTACATGACAAGTACCTCCCCAAGCTAAATGACCAAAATGCTCAAAATGACCGTGTTTGTATGTTCATATCATTCAAGTTATTGACAAGCTGCATGCTAAAGCTCATAAGAGAAGAAAATTTGAAGCGGGCCAGCTGATGGGAACATAAATTCAATCAATCACAGAGCTAAGAATATCAGAACAAGATGAACTTGAAGTGGTTTCAAATAATAGTGTTGTTGCAACACTTACCACTGAAGAGGACATCCTGGGTCTGAAATACAAGACATTGAAGAAAATGAAGAGAATGAAGATTAAGTACTTGTATGATGATAAAAAAAATGCAGTTGAATACTTCACAATAAGAATTTTGAGAAGAATTCAAGAATTAAGAGCACTAAACCAATGATTATAAGAGACTAAACCTATAGGGGGAGTATTGTTAGGTCTAGATCCTTTGTATAGGTTAAGATGATAAATCAACTCTTGTAATAACTCATTGTAATTCTCTTTTGATAACATAATGTACTTCATGAATTATATGTTAACCCATATTATTGTGTGTTTCAGTTTATGTGTCATTTCAGGAAACATCAGACTTGGTAAATTTGGAAAATTGACCAAGTGTTAGAACAACGAATGAACAATTTTGTTCTTCCGTAGATATTCTCCGGGGCATAACTGAAGTCTGTGCTTCCATAGATCTCCTACGGAAGAACAACAAATACTGAACAAATCCAAGATCAAGTGGAGCTACCGGAGAGTTTACTGCGAAAGACCAATTGCTACGGAAGAAGAATTTCTTACGGAAGACAAACTCCTACGGAAGATAAAAAGTCAACAAGTCAACATGTCAAAGCAACATCATCAAATCAAGGATGGCAGAAGATATTGAAGTCAAGTGAATATTCCACATCACATCAATAAAATTATGTTTGTAATTTACAATTTCCAATGTAAATTGTGATCTCCTATGCCTATAAACAAGGCAAGGATGCACACATATAGAAACAGAAAAGCGAAATAGAATAGCGAGATATTAGCAAGAAAATAGGAACAGAATAGAGAGAGATTGAGAGATATCGATACTCAAATAGGTGTATATATTGATAGAAATGATATCAATCAAGGACCACTCAAGAAAAATAGCAATACAACAAGAACAAAGAAAAACAACAATATAGCATCAAGAGCATCAACATCAATTGTAATCGGTTCCTTGTGAATGAAAAGCAATTGAAAATCATCTTTGTGTTACTTTATTACATTGTGTTTTCAACTTGTTTTATTTTGTTCATCGATTTCAATTTAAAAACAATCCATTAAACAACAAGTTTTGATAGTTCCGCGATCATTACTTGTTAAAATCAAATTGATAATTCCTGCTTCAATCCTTGGATTCAAAAATAAAATCTTTGAAATCAAAAATAGATTAAAAGCAGCACGTGATAGACAAAGAGTTATGCTGATAGAAGAAGAAAGCCTTTAGAATTTCAAATCGGGGACAAAGTATATCTAAAAGTATCACCATCAAAAGGAATTATCCGATTCAGAAAAAAGAATAAGTTAAACGCTAGGTATGTTGGTCCTTTTGAAATAATAGATAGAATTGGACCTGTAGCATACAAGTAAGACCTAACTCAGGAGTTAAGTGGAGTACTAACACCTTCCATGTATCCAACTTGAAGAAATGTCTGATTGATGAGACATTAAACATACCAATAAAGGAAGTCAAAATAGATGAGAAACTTTATTTTGTGAAAGAACCAGTAGTAATTATGGATAAAGAAGTAAAAAGTTTAAAGAGGAGTAAGATCCCAATAGTAAAGGTCAAGTGGAATTCAAAACGAGGACCTGAATTTACATGGGAACGGGAAGATGAAATCAAAAGGAAATATCCATATTTATTTGAGGTTAAATTGAATGAAAAGGATAATTATAAAGACAAACTCTCCATATCACCAAATAGTAACAATAGATAAATTTCGGGATGAAATTCTTTTTACAGGGGGAAAATGTGACGACACTAAGACTAAGGTTAGGCAAATTAAAATCTAGGAATTATTATAAGTTAGTATTATATATATATACATATTAAATTGATAATTGCTAAGATGAGTTATATATATATGTTTTAGCATGTGTAAGTATGTGTATATGTTTCTTAAACGTGCATGCATCCATAATTATTTACGTGAGTATGTATGTAAATATTTGAGAATATGAACTTTATAAGTTATTAAGGACATGCATGTAAGTTACCAAATCATGTAAGTGAACCATAGGATATTTGATACACAAACATATTACTATTAAGTAATGAAACAAGATCAAAACTTAAACTAATTTTAACCAAATAATCCTAAGTCTATAAGTTGTCAGCTGTGGATGAACATCCGCTATGGACAGTTCATCAGCTGTAGACTAGTTATCCGCTGTGTATGCTTATTCATCCACTGTAGACACTTGGAAGCTTTTCTTCATCCTCTGCAGACTCTTGTTCATCCTCTGTGGAAAGTCTTCATCCACTGCAGACTCTTGTTCATCCGCTGTGGAAAGTCTTCATCCGCTACAGACACTTAGCAAAAATTTCTCTTTATCTACAATCCTGAAAAAAGAAATTTAAGCTACATTATTGTATGTTACGAATGTTAATGATACTAATGTGTTAGTTAATGATTGTTTGAATATTAGAACACATTATGTTTGTTAATGGCAAGCATTATCCTTTTAATGCACTTGTTGAGTCCAACATCAACAATAAACCTAAAAACCTAAACTAATGTTAGTCACTTGATTACTAGGATATTTACACAAACTAATCCAAATCAATGGATTACTAGAATACTTATCTAACCTAATCACTAACCAATTGCAATTAACAAACTCATAAACACATTAGCATGGGGAGATGACACCTATCCCCTTTAACACTAAACACTCTCAGTAGTTTGACACACACACCCCATATTTGACACAGACACACTCTACAATTCGACACATACACACCCTACACTACACTAAGCCTAGAGGTAATGATGGAGGTTAAGATTTTTCTCTTCTTTTCTTTTGAACGTCGGCCAAAACCCAAAAATTTATTAAGCACCAGCATTTTCTTCAACTATCTCTTTTACGCTCGGCGCAAAAACACCATCACTCACTCTCTTTCTCTCGGTTCTTATATCACCCGAAACCACTATCAACATTACCATAATACCACCTTAAAACCATCATCTACTAGACATCTTAATGGTATCATTCCAGTTCAAGAACATCCACTACAAGCTTGGTGGCTTGAAGATTTCCTTATCCACTCTTTACACTTTTTTCTTTCTATACAATAAAGGTTAGATTTATAAACTTTTGTGATTAAAAGCTTACAAAAATTTTGTATGTGTTTAACATACATATAAACCCTTGTGATGATTCACTATCAAAATTTAATTACAAATTCTACAAACTTCTTTGATTTTCAATAAAAATTAGTAACAAAGTTTATGAAATAGGAAGTTTTGAGGGTTTTATATAAAAAAAAGTTTTATATTTTAGAACAATTAATAAGAAGGAAAATCAAAAGTGATAGCAAAACAGTAGCCAAAATCATGAAAATTTAACATAAATTATTAGACATTAAACTAAACAGTGTATGTGATTTTCAGAATTTTTAGGGATAATAGCTATATCTGCCATTAATTCGAAATATTGTAAAAATTACAGAAAAATACCGATAAGGATATATGAAATAAAAATTTTATATAATAATCTTGGTATGAAGGTACTACTGTCGGTAAAATTTTATAATTTTTGGACACTGATAACTATAGTTTTAAGAATTAGAGCTTAATTAATAATATCTTTAAATATAGGTGAATATAAATTAAAAGAATAAGTATTTATTCTAACAAACAATTATTTTATAGGAAATTATTGACAAGGACTAGAACAAAGGTGAGTAACATAGCCCTTTTTTATTTATAAATTTTGAGGGGAAAAGCATACTGTTTAATCTATTGTTGATGTCAATGTCAATAAGGATTTTTGATAAGTTACTATCATTTGACCACCATGTATCACAACCATTAATTCGTATAAGAATCGTCAGATAATATAGGTAGCGCTACTTAGGAATATGTTTCTTGCACCGACTGGACCCAGTTGAGACTGCCGAATAGGAGTCGTGATGTTATATTATTTGATTCTATGATTTATATGTGTGACAATTATGAATCACTTGGCATATAAGTAGGTTTGGTTGTGGACTTGTTTATATTGCATCAGTTAAGAAAATTAGTGTTAAGTTACTAAACCTATGTTCTCACCAACTTTATGTTGACTGTTTGAGTATGCTTTTTCAGGTAATTAGAATGTTTTATAATCTCATGTGTACTTTCACCCTATACAATGGATGGTATGAGTATGTAGGGAGGCTATGCGTATGGATAACCATGGACTTGATGGACCTCAGCATTTACTTGGACGTTCACGTCCATTACTAGCTGGGAGATTATAAGAAGTGGTTTAAACAAATATTTTGAAGTAGGGTTACTAGTTAATATGTAAAAGTCTCATAGAGATAAGTGTATGGAACTGAATATGTAACCCAATATATATAATTATCTAATGAAAGTTATCTTCAGTTATCGTTTGTGAATGTATGTTTTTGTAATCAATGTGCTGTGAGCAAAAGTCACCCCCAAGCATTTCATGCTTCCGCCTAGATGTGACACTGGAATTCCTAAACCATCAGACAATGCCACATTAGAAGAAATAATCGTTATGGGAAAAGACAAAAAACCCAAGACCATCTTGGCTTGGGTTGCACCAGCTAACTGATTTCTTTGTTTGTGCAGGGACATCAAAGAAGGCCTGACAACATCTGGTATGTTGACAGTGGATGCTCCCATCACATGACTGGCAATTGTTCCATCCTTCGAGATTTTAAAAGCAAACATGTAGGAAATGTAGCCTTTGGAGGAGATAAGACAGGTGAAAGATACCAGGTGAAGGAACAGTATTGTTGGATCATATGAGGCTAGTGCAACCAAAACAACACTTATAATATTTTTGAAGTACAATTGAAGAAGTCTTGCAAAGCTAAAGCTGCTCTTCCGAAGACAAGTTGAAGATCTTCCGAAGCTTAAGTATGAAGAACTTCTGATGGAAAATCTAAGTCTTCCGAGACTAAGTAGT
Source organism: Flaveria sonorensis (assembly GCA_025506505.1). NCBI lineage: Eukaryota > Viridiplantae > Streptophyta > Magnoliopsida > Asterales > Asteraceae > Flaveria > Flaveria sonorensis. The sequence goes on along the minus strand of CM046435.1, from coordinate 40,093,604 downwards.
TTTACTTCTGAAGTATATGAAGAACTTCCAAAGGTAGAATCAAGTCTTCCGAAGTTTATGAAGACCAAGTAATTCTCCTTCTGAAGCATTCACACTTAGAAGATCCAAGACAAAGTCTTCCGAAGAATGAAGTCACAAAGAATTGCAGAAGACATGGAAGAAGTTGATTCTTCCTAAGTATAAATGCTTCGGAAGAACTTATTCTTTCGAAGCCATTTTGGCTTCGAAAGAACCAAAAATGAACCAGTGGACATAAGTATGGGTTGTCTGACATCCGCTGACAACTCTGATACACTGCATGGCACTTTCCCACTCCCATGTAGTTGACCATTCATTGATTGATCTAGTGTAGGTTGGACTCACCATAGTTGTTAGGATTATTTTATTCTGTATGTAATAGGATGGATGTTAGTTTGTTTCTTTGTAAATTTGCTTTTGTACAGTTTCTATGGCCCAGCAAAACTACGAGCGAAACTATAGTTTCGCTCGTAGTCAGCTGTCCTAGGTCACCAAGCGAAACTGTAGTTCGCTGCCGGGTGAATCTAGTTAATGGTCAAGACAGTTTTGCTAGCCAGCGAAACTATCAACGAATCTAGCTTAGCTTATACATTGTCATGTTTTTATCTTTGTAAGGGAGTTTTGCAAAACCATAATATTGAAATATCTTTATTATAACTGTGTGTTTTGGCTGGAAGTTCATTTATCATTATTTTTTAGCCACTTGTTGATTATTATTTTTTAAATTCTCAATTTGTTCATTATGTTATTGATATTGTGGTGTTGATTCAGTGGGAATTCTTTGTTTACACATCAATTGCACTATTATATCGATCAGATAGGACCAACAATATGCGAGAAATAAAGATGAAAAGATATCTGATTTTGTTGATCGATTTCTAATGGTGCAAGCAACCTTAAGAAGTATGATGACCAGCTGGGGAACCATGAACAAGTCACAAAACGTTTGGAATCTCTTCCTCCATAGTGGAGTTCACAAGTTAGATTGTTAAAGCAGGAAAGAAATTTTGCTGACTACAAACTCATTGAAGTTCTCAATAAGCTGAAGTCATTTGATTTGGATATGAAAAGAGGAAAGTGTAATCAATTCATGTATGGTGGTGTATCTTCAAGTGTTGAGATCATAGAAACTAAAGAAGAGGTCAACCATGCATTGATGGCTGAGGTGGTAAATAGTGATGAGGATTCTGTTGAGGATTTTGATCCTTTCTGGGAGTTCAAGAGTGAGATTCAAGAAGAAGCTATTGGTGAAAGTGGTGAGCAACAAGTTCAAGTTGAAGAGGTGAAGACTGGGAAAGTTAAAGAAGAAAAAGGTGATTGTGAGAATGTTGAAGAGAAAGTGATAGTTTGTGAATTAAGTGAAGGGAAGAAGGATGTCTGTAAAGAAGAAAAGAAGGAGGAAAGTGAAGCTGAGGAGATTAGGAAGAAAGCAGGAAGAACACTCTGGTTTATCAGTATGAAAAGGCCCTGGCTACTGAAAAGGTAGTTATAGGCCTCCATTATGAGGTAATTCAAGACATGTGTTCTCCTACATGCAAAATCTGTTTATTTGGGGTATATAAAGCTAACAGACTATTATTAGAAAATGAAAAAGAATTAAAACAAATAAATAAGGAACTTAAAACAAATGAGTCTAAATATTTTGTCAAGTTAAGTGAAGCTTTAAAAGAAAATGAGCATTTAAAAAGAAATCTTTTGGAAAGAAACGTTGAAATAAATGCTTTAACTGAACGTGTAGCACTTGCTGAATTTGAAACAAGAAAATTAAAAACTAAACTTGAAAAATAGACAATATCTGGGATGGAACAGGAGGAGTTGAGAATTCAAAAGGAGAGGAGAACAAAAAAGAAGTCTGATCAAGGAGAACCAGCTCATGTAACTGAAAGGAGATCTAAGCATAAGCAGCCAGTTTTTGAAGAAAGATGTTATTCGAAAACTGAATACATCTTTGGACAATGAATTGGGGATGATAAAAACAAAGCTGGTGAATCAGGAACTGAGAGAAAAGGAGAAGGATAAAGAACTGGAGAGCATGAAGAGAATGATGGTAGACCAACAGGAGTTGATTAAGAGATTACTCAAAGAGGTAAATGAGCTTAAAGCTAATCCTGGCCTGCCCAACTAGTTATCTCAAGCAGAGCTAGATGATCTTACAGATACGTCCAAGTATTCATATTTGAAGGTGGGGAGTTCAACAGGGATTGGATGAGATGCCAGTGGAGCGGGAGCAGGTGCTAGTGGCAATAGTGATGTGGCCCCGATGTTGGATTTGATAAAGTTGTCGGAACTGGAGCTGAGAAGAGAAGTGATGTGGAAGGTGCTGTAGGAGATGAGCCTAGGGTTGTAGAGGCTGAGTTTATAGATTTGGGGCTAGACATAGACATTGATTTAAGTGGGGATGAAGTATTTAGAGAAAAAGCAGTAGAAGGTAGCAAGAAAGAAGCAGAGATGAATCTTATAGATGAAGAAGAGGAATATGAGGAACAGCTAGTTGATTATGATTCTGAACCTGAATTCTATAAAGTAAATGAGCATCCAATGACTTATGTGGCTCAAAGGAGTTCTGACGAAGTAGCTGTAATCGAGCTAAGCAAGGAAGATTGGTTTGTCAAGGAGAAAAAAAAAGAACAACTGACTCCATTGTTCCAAAACATAAGTGAACCAAGTAGGAAGAAATCAGATAAGAAGATAGTGAGTTGGAAGTACAACCATGAGTTAAAAATGTTTATGATTAAAAGAAGGGGAGGGGAAATTTCTTACATGCATAAAAGGAAGGCTTTCAAGACCTTGCCTAGATGGGATTTGAGGAGACTGTCGGGAATTCCCCTTTTGGAGGCACATGTAACTGAGAGGGCAATGTTGTTGGAGAAGGAGATTAAGATGGGGATAAATGATAAATTTGAAGCATTTGGATACATGAAAATAGAAAGGAGGAGATCCAAGAAGGATTTGGATTGGGCTACAGGAAAGAGGAAGATAGTGTTGAAGCTTAAGCCAGCCAAAACAGTTAATAGAGTGAGAGTGCCCAATCCACTTCCCTAAAGACTACAAAAGTTTGAGAAGTGGTTCTAAGATAACAATTCTGGGGAAGCTGTGATTAGATTGAAAGGTGGTGAAGAGATTAAACTATTTGACCCGATGGAAGTGTTCTTATTTTGTGATGAAGACTTGGTGGTGCTATGCGAGAACCACATCAAAGCTGGAGCTAGAGCTGAAACAAGAACTGAAGCCAGTCTATTCTTAAAGGTGGTTAACAAGGCTAGTGGTGTGAGGGCTGAGGTCAGGGAGCTTACTGAGAAAGTATTACAAGTTGATGAATTGAGGATGGACGTGCAGGAGCTGACAAAAAAATTTGAAAAAGCCAGTGCAAGGGGAGAAGAAGAAAGTACAGCTAGAGTTTATCAGGAGTCTTCAGAAAAAGATGCTATGGAAGTAGGAGATGAAGAGGAAGATTAAGGGTGAGGTCCAACCTAGGGGGAGTATTGATGATCTAGTGTAGGTTGGACTCACCATAGTTGTTAGGATTATTTTGTTTTGTATGTAATAGGTTGGATGTTAGTTTGTTTCTTTGTAATTTTGCTTTTGTACAGTTTCTATAGCCCAGCAAAACTACGATCAAAACTGCAGTTTCACTCGTAGTCAGCTGTCCTAGGTCACCCGACAAAACTGTAGTTCGCTGTCGGGTGAATCTAGTTAATGGTCAAGACATCGAATCTAGCTTAGCTTATATATTGTCATGTTTTTATCTTTGTAAGGGAGTTTTGCAAGACCCTAATATTGAAATATCTTTAATGCAACTGTGTGTTTCGGTTGTAAGTTCATTTATCATTATTTTGAGCCATTTGTTGATTATTATTGTTTAGATTCTCAATTTGTTCATTATGTTATTGATATTGTGGTGTTGATTCAGTGGGAATTCTTTGTTTACACATCAAGTGCACTGTTATATCGATCAGAAGGACCAATATTAATCCACTGTTTACCTTTTTCAGTTAGTACAGTTACCATACTTAGTTGGTGACAAAAGGTAAGTTATGGACCTGTCATGACTACCTAATCTAGGATATTATTTTATCTTAGATATTTTACTTCTAGTAATGTAGTATTTGCTTAGAGGTAAATTCCAGATAGTTTTCCAAGTATAACCGGCTGTAGATAGTAGTATATATAGTTTCTCATTGTAACTTATGTAACCATGCTTGTAAGAGTCTTGTAATACTGAGTTGAGAAATAATATATATAAGTATCTTGAAAACCATTCTTGTGTTCATCAACTTATTATATTATTATCAACTTACTTAGAGATTCCTCTTCATCAACTGAGTGAGACTTAGTGAGTTTGTGAGATACAAAACTTATGTTGAGAGAGCAACACCGATCCTGCAATTGGTATCAGAGCTTTTTAGGCTCTTGATTATGAGATCTAACCATCCCAAATCACCATCGTTTCTTCACACTTACTCACTTCACTCAAATGACTCTTAACCAAAAAAATTTTGAGTCCAAAATGGGAACCATAACCAAGGCTCCTATCATCACCCTTGATGATTTTGGAACCTGGTGCAAACATAATGAAGGTTTTATCAAGTATCAAGATAGCCGCATGTGGAGATCTGTCACTCATGGTCCTTACAAGCCAAAGGTGGCGGACCCGGCTGGTAATGGCGCCATGATTTAGAAAGCTGTTGAAGATTACTCTTATGAAGACTTCAAGAGGTTGGACATCAGCTACAAAGTGATGACGGTGTTGCTTACTGCCATACCAAACTCCATAATGGCAGGCTTTAAGCAATGCGAGACCGACAAAGAACTCTTTGATGCTTTGAAGCTGATGTACTCTGGTTCCACTGAATCCAAGGAAACCAAGAAAGATATGCTGAAGCAGTAGTTTGAAAACTTCACTTATATTATTGGTGAGACATTGAGCCAACAATACTTCAGGTATATGGACTTGATCACCTCTCTTCAGACGATGGGAGCTGCTCTTGAGAAAAGAGACATAGTCAGAAAATTCATGAGTGCACTTCCTCATGTGTGGACTTTTTACTGTGTCTCAATCAAGAGAACCAAAAATCTCAAAACTCTCACTATGACTGAACTATATGGCATATTTGATGGATACCGTATAGAGATGGAGACTCAGAAGAGCCAATGGATGAACAGACCCTCAAATCCTGCAGTCAACAATGCTCTACATGTTGCTGAAGGATCAAGAACTCCCCAGCCGCAGTTGTACTTGAACTACCCCCAAAATCCATCATCATCTTTTGGGCCATACATCACTTTTCCTGAGATACCTAGGTCTCAACAGGCTCAACACACTCCCTTCCAGGAGCGTTGTGCTTTTGTTTCAGGGAATGAGCACTCTAGAGATTTTCAATACTGTTTTGATGATCTAGAGTGTTTCAGCCCAAATGATGTTGAATACGTGGACATTGTCCAAAAAATGGCTCTTTTAACCTACAGAGCAAAGAAGTTCTTCAAAAGAACCGAAAGGCAATTTCCTCGAAACCCAACCAATAGTAAATTCGGGTTTGAGAAAAGCAAGGCCAAATGTTACAACTGTAACCAGCTTGGTCATTTTGCTAGGGAATATAAAGCTCCAAGATCTAATCCTGGAGCAACTTAAGCCTCCCAACATCCTGCTACCTCAAAAGCTGCAACTAAACCCACTGAGCCATAAACTGCAGTTGTTGCTCAAGAGGTTGACTGGTGCAAGATGTCACTCCTGCTCAAGCTCTCATGGCTGGAACTAAAGATAGCAAGGTATATGAACACCTCTGTACTCCAGCTTGTATTGTTAAGGTTAAATTGTATTAGGACTACAACATGGAAATTAGATCTGATATTGAGTCTTTAGATATCCTAAAATCTAAATTTAAAAGAGCAGAATCTTACTATAAACTCAAAATTAAAGAGTTAGAGAAAACTATATCCTCTTTAAAACATGAACATACCAACTATAGGACTGAAATAAAAGATCTAATATCCAAGTTGACTGAAGCTCAAGCCCAGCTAGTCATAGCTGAGGCTAAAGCAGAGAAGTATGCTATTCAAGAGCATAACTTCGACACCATTATAGCATCATCCTCCCCTCCAAGATATTCTATCAAAAAAAAATGGGTTGGGATCCAATGAAATAGCTCCACCACACTCTCTTATGTCTATTAGACAACCAAGATATGGTACTGATAAGCAAGATGTTCCAACTGCTGACCCACTACCTAGTGAGCAGAAGAATGATGCAATAATGGAAACCACCATAGAGAAGGATAAGGTAGAAAACCTCATCCTCATAGTTGATAAACCTTTAACCACCAAAGTAAGAAGAACAAGATCACGGCAGCAAGAAAAACTGCCAAAAAGGTGGCTGAGACTAAGATGAAAACAGACCCAAGGTAAAAGGGTGTATTCATCTCAGCTGGATTCTAAATGGATGTAAGTTCTGATTCAGGAAAGGAGAGTAGTACCAGCAATCCTATCCAGCTGAAGGATCAGAAACTAAAAGGAAAGGATGTTGAAGAAGAGAAGAAGTGCAAGAAACAACAGCCCACAAATCCCACTAAGATTAACATTGAATGCATAATATATGGCCTGCATAACCACATGGCTAAAGATTGTTACTACAATCCAGCAAGCACACATTATGCAACCAATGTTAAGAAAGGAGTCAAGGATGGTTTCACAATTGGACCTTACCATATGGTCCAAGTGTTAAGGAAAGGAAAGTTTGTTTCCGAAGCCAAGTTGCTTTCGGAAGAAACTCATTCTTCCGAAAGGAAAATAGCTTCGGAAGACAAGCCAAAGAACAAACAAAGAAACAAAAACATTTCCTTGAAACCTTCTAAAAAGAAGGCTGCTTCGGAAGAAATGTTGGTGAAGACTTTTTCCGAAAAGAATAAAGCTTCGAAAGCAACTCATGCTGCATAAGCCTCCTCAGGCTCATCAACACAGGTCAACCATAGGATGGAATGGAAGACTAGAAAGGATGATGCAGCCCAAGCCTCTTCTTCACAAACTATAATTAAGCCCCCATGCATACAATTTGGTTCAGTTATATCATCTGTATTGGAAGAACCCAAGACCAACAAGGCTTGGGTTTCCAACAATAACTAATCATTTCACCTTATGTGCAGGGACATCCACATGACAAGAATGGAAATGTCTGGATTGTGGATAGTGGATACTCCAGGCACATGACAGGGAACAGATCTTTCCTACAAAAATTTGAACATTTTGATGGAGGTCCTATTTAGTTTGGATGTGAAGCCGGAGGATACATTTCTAGTAGAGGTAGTGTATCTAATGGTAAGTTAAACATTGACAAAGTAAACTTTGTCAAACAGCTTGAACATAATCTCTTGAGTGTTTCTTAATTCTGTGATCAAAAGCATCAAATGCTTTTCACAGAACATGAATGCATTATCCTCAAACCCGGGATGACAATTCCTCAGGAATTGGTGCTTCTTAGATCTCCCAGGAGAGGGGATATATACAAGCTTGATATGAACAATGCTTCTCCACTGGGTGAAGTATCATGCTTTCTTTCCAAAGCTAATGGTGATGAGTCAACTCTTTGGCATAAAAGAATATGCCATGTTAATTTTAAAACCATGAATAAGCTGGTTAAAAATAATTTGGTACATGGTGTGCCTAAAAAGCAAATTTTTGTAAAGAAAACTATGTTGCTTGGCTGAAAGGAAAGCAGCACAAGGTTTCTCACAAATCCAAAGAAGTTAGCTCCATCACCACTCCATTACACTTATTACACATGGATCTTTTTGGTCCCATAAGTGTAATGAGCATTGAAAGGAAATCATATTACCTTGTGATTGTTGATGATTTTACAAGATTTACATGGGTATTCTTTTTGAGAACTAAAGATGAAACAGCTAAAACTTTAAAATCTTTTATTCTTAAAATTGGAAATCAAAAGGATCAAAAGGTAAAAATCATTAGAAGTGATCAAGGGACAGAGTTTAAGAATAATTTTTTTGACTCATGCTGTAACTCAAACGGGATCGCCAGACAATACAGTGCTTCTAGAACTCCTCAACAAAATGGTGTTGCTAAGAGGAGGAAAAGGACACTAATTGAGGCTGCAAGAACCACGTTAGCTGATTCAAAGCTGCCTCTAACTTTCTGGGTAGAGGCAGTCAACACTGCATGCTATGTGTAGAGCTGAGTTCTCATTGTTAAGCCCGATGGAAAGAACCCTTATGAGTTATGGAACAAGAGGCCACCGTTCATTGGCTTTCTTAGGTCCTTTGGCAGCAGGTGTACCATACTTAACACAAAAGACAATTTAGCAAAATTTGCTGAAAAGTCAGATGATGCTATCTTTGTTGGATATTCCTCAACATCTATTGCTTATAGAGTGTATAATATTAAAAATCAACAATTTGAGGAATCATCCAACATTGTTGTTAATGAGCACACTCCTTGTGTTAGAAGGAATGGGCCTGATCATATCTTCAATCTAGAACTGTTTCCAAACTATTCTAAACCATCTTGTGAGAATGTTTCAGCTGGAACAGGAACTCAAAGTGACATCTATGAAGATCAAATGTTTGAGTTACCCAGACCTATTTCTAGTTCTCCAAGAGGAATTGAGAACAAGCTCCCACTACTAGAATTCCTAAAAGCTTGAACATATCAGGAAATCATGGAGCTTCAACAAGTTATCAGCCAACTAAGCCTCAAAACTCATCAGCTGACAACTCCAGCATTCAACACCAAGCTGATGAAGATAGTAATCTGGAGGAACAGGAAACTATTCACACTACTTCTCACCAGAATATAATTGATGTTGTCATACATTCATTCAATCAGTCCTCATTGAATGAGTGTGAGACATCAGCTGGTCATGGTGTTCAAAACCCTAAGCAAAACTTCTCAAATCTGGATCTTTCTATACAACTAGATGTGATCCCTAGGCTCAGGATACACAATACTCACCCAGCTGAGAACATCATTGGGAATGTCTCAGAAGGTGTGAGAACAAAGAGTCAGACCCACAATGGGAATGTCTGCTTGTACTCATGCTTTCTCTCTCAAGTTGAACCAAAGAAGGTGGAAGAAGCCCTCAAGGACAACAATTGGATTGAAGCTATGCAAGAGGAGTTGCTTCAGTTTAAGAGGCAAAAGGTATGGAACTTGTGTCCATTGTCACCTGGCCAAGTCCCTATTGGCACCAAGTAGGTATTCAAAAATAAGAGAGATGATAGAGGTTTGATCATCAAGAACAAGGAAAGACTTGCTGTTCAAGGATACACACAGGAGGAAGGAATAGATTACATTGATGTCTTTGCACCTGTTGCAATACTTGAGGCTATGAGAATCTTCCTTGCTTTTGCCGCATCCAAGAACTTCACTGTCTATCAACTTGATGTCAAATGTGCATTTTCATATGGGGATATTGATAGAGAACTCTATGTGTGTCAACCCCCTGGATTTGAAGACCCACAACACCCCAAATATGTGTGCAAACTTGATAAAGCTCTCTATGGGTTGCATCAAGCACCTAGACTGTGGTATGAGACCCTGTCTCAGTTTCTTCTTAGGAATGGCTACACCAGAGGCACCATAGATAAGACATTCTTCATAAAGAAGTCTAGGAAGGACATGCTACTTATTCAAGTCTATGTTGATGACATCATACTTGGTTCCTCAAATGACCAAATGTGCAAAGACTTTGAAAGCATCACGAGAAAGAAGTTTGAGATGAGTTAAATGGGAAAGACGGATTTCTTCCTTGGAATTCAAGTGAAGCAGATGGAAGAAAGGTTTTTCATCAATCAATCTAAGTATGTCAAGGACATCTTAGAAAGATTTGAGATGAAAGATTGTAAGCCAGCCAAGACACCCATAGCCAAAAATCACAATCTTTGTCCTGATTCCAAGGGGGAGGATACTAATCAGCATCAGTACAGGGAGATTATTGGATTTCTGATGTATCTCATTGCAAGTAGACCTGATATCATGTTTGCAACCTACATCTGTACAAGATATCAGGCTACTCCCAAGGTGTCTCACCTAATTGCTGCCAAGAGAATTCTTAGATACCTTAAAGGAGCTCCCAAACTGGGCCTTTGGTATCCTAAGAATAAAGACTTCAATCTCTATGGGTACACTGACAGTGATTATGGTGGCTGCAACATCAACAAGAAATATACATCCGGAGGATGTCAATTTCTTGGTGGATGGATTATCTCCTGGCAATGCAAGAAGCAATCATATGTCTCAACATCAACTGCTGAAGCTGAATACATTGCTGCTGTGAGCTGCTATGCTTAACTGCTATGGATTCAAAATCAAATGTTGGACTATGGTTTCAACTTCATGTAGACTCCTATCCACATAGACAACAAGAGTGCCATTTCTATCACAAAAAATCTGGTCAAGCACTCCAAGACAAAGCATATCGACATCAGGTATCATTTCATTAGAGATATTCATGAGAAAAATCTAATAAAGCTAGTCAAAATGAATTCAAATGAACAATATGCTGATTTGTTTACCAATGCCTTTGATGAACAAAGATTTAAATATTTAATTACAGCTATTGGGATGATTAACATTGATTAGTTCTTCTCTTTTGAAAAACCATTTTAAAATATGCCTTGTCTATGTTGTCTAACTACAATCTAAACCCTGTTACAAAAAGGCTCTCTTTAAAAATCTAAGTGTAAATACTTCCGAAGATAAATTTACCCCGGAAGAAATCATTATTCTTTTTCCGAAGGCAAATTCCTCTGCCTAAATATTATCTTTCGAAGAGCTTTTAGCCTCGGAAGAACAATTGATCATAGATCAAATTTACTTTTGAAGCTTACTAACTTCTTTTCTCGGAAGAAGATTGTACTCTCAGAAGCAAACTTGTCATTAAGACATGGTTTGCTTTCGGAAGTAAAAATGACTTTGGAAGACAATATTGAGAAACACAAGTGTTTTCTCTCGGAAGCAAGTTTACCTTTAGAAGAACATCTTTACTATGTAACTGACATCTTTGAGCCCCACTTTGTAAAAAGTAAAATTTTAGCGATGATTGTCGAAATATTTTAAATGTTTTATCTTACCGCCTCTGTCAAATCGAAACCTAAACTGTCCTTTCACCTTATCGGTTTGCTTTTTAACCCGCATTTAAAATTTCTGACTCTCTCTCTTTACTTTCTTTACCATAGCAAAAGCCCCAAAATTACCACCATCTTCTTCACTCACTTTCAAATTTCTTCAATCCTACCTTACCTCTTAACAATGGCTCTAAATCCCTAACATAATCAGGTCGCTATCCTTGACTCTTCAAAGGATGCCGACTTCGCCCCTATCATCAAATTTTTGTACCAATCAGCATACTTCACAGCCCTAACCATTAACCCCACCATATACTTTAACCACATGGTTGAATTTTTGGCCAATGGTCAAGATGAAACGCTAAATGGTGAACACGTCATCCGTTCAAGGATCTACGGACAAGAGATCATCATTGCTGAATCAACCATCAGGGAGCATCTGGAGCTTCATGATGAGGGTGCCCCTATTAAGTTCCCTAAATCTAAGTTCCCTATAATTGGAAGTTCTTGTTGCATATTGTCCTCCACTGCCTATCCAATAAGTCTGGGGGATGGGATCAAATCCCATATGATTTGGGTTGCCTCATCCACGGGTTGGTAAAGGGCCTGTGTTTCAACTACTCAAGATTTGTGCTAAACAATCTAAGAGGCAATCTTACCCGGGATCCATTCTACATGTATCCCCGGTTCATTCAGCACATAATCAACTGTGAGCTAGACTAGGACAGATTACATTATGCAGATATTCTACTGGTCCATCACATATGGCCTGGCATCTTCAAGAGCTTGAAGAAGGTGTCCACCAACTTCATTGGAATATTCACTGATCTTCTTCCAGGTATGCACGAGCCAACGGCTCCTAGTGACATCCCTGCAAGCCCAGCAGGTGATGAACCCACACCGGCCACCACCACTCAAATGCCAATCACTTCTTCCCACCCAATCAAGATTACATACACTAGACGCCCCAAACGAACCCCTGATGTAACACCCAGATATTTAAAAAAATGGAGAAAGAAAATAAAAAAAAAGAGAAGTATAAAGAAAGAAAGGTGAAATAACCCAAGTTGAGGGGTTAAATTTGTGCAAGAGGCAAACTTTAATATTATTATGTTTAAAAAGTGGGCATGGCCGCCTACTCCCTCTGCTTACCAACTGCTCGACCGTAGAAAGAAGAAAAAGCAGAGAGTTTCCATCGCTTTTTAGAGAGAAGAAGAAGAAGAATCTGCTAGAAGGTAAGATTTTATGTGTTTTGTTCAGTTTCAGTTTGGTTTTCATCTTGTAGACCGAGTCTTATGTGTTTTTCCGCGTTCGGTTGGGTGTTTTTGGTGTGTTTAGGTGTTTGAACTCCAAGTGCTCTCGAGTTTGGAGGAGTTTTACTCGAAGGCTGCTGTAGGTGAGTTCTAGATCCCCGGTTTCTCTGTTTTAAACATGTTTTGGGGCTGAAATGCATTTAAACTATTATTTTTGCAATTTCTAGTATGTAAACCGTATGTTATCCCCTGTTTATGTGGGTATATGTGTTTGTGAATGTTTGACTGAATTATGAGGTTGTATGCTTGTTTTATGTGCTTAAATTGCTAGATTTGGGCTAAGGATATGTTAGGATGATGATCGGGAACTGAAATTAGTATAAGTTAGAACTGGTATAGTGCCCATACGCCCAAACTGCTCATGCGCCTAAGTTTCCTATGCGCCCAAGTACTCATGCGCCTGCATAGTTCCCATGCGCCTAAGTTTTTTTGCCCATACGCCTAAGTGTCTGCTCATGCGCCTAAGTTTCCCATGCGCCTGCATAGTACTCATGCGCCTGCATAGTATCCATGCGCCTAAGTTTTTCCCATGCGCCTATGTTTTTCCCCATGCGCCCAAGTGTTCCCATGTGCCCAACTGTCTGTGCGCCTGCATAATGCCCATGCGCCTACATAGTGCTCATGGGCCTAAGTTGACTTAGAATTTTTCTAAAATTTTGGGAAAAATGAAAATTAATGGTTAAGCACTGGAATGTTTTGGTGGGTTATGTTTGTTCATGTGATGCATGTTGTTGCTTGTTTTTGATGTTTCTTATTACATATTAGTACATGACTTTACGTGGTGTGTTAATGCTGTTATACGTAAAGTATTAACATAAAAGAAGCGAAAGATTAAAAATAATGAAAAGTGAAACATAACGAATGAATGAAAGTCTTGCAAGCAAATTTAAAGGGGTTCACAACTCAATGAAGAGTTGTTAGCTCAACTGTGTGCAATGTAGAGTTTGATCTTGGCTAACCCATGAGGGTGTACACATAGGGGGTCAGTCTGGGTGACTGATCCATACTTGCGAAACGGGATCCTTATTGCTTAACCCCAAGACTGAGGTGGCTTCGTGCCTAATGATGGGGTATAGCTTATGACATGACCTAGATAGAAGTGAAAGATAATGAAAAAGTGCGAAATGAACGATTATGAACGATGATAAAAGATAATAATGATATTATCAAGATGTATGTATGTTGTGTGATCACAAACGAAAATAAAGGAAAGGTTTTTACTAAAGGTAAAGTATTTTATTACTTACAATTAGAACTCACTCAGCAACGCTAACTTTTTATGCATTTTAAGTTGGCAGGCAGGTTGTTGCTGAGGATGGCACGAGGGTGAAGCTACTTGGCGGGCAAGACTGGCATCCATCTCATGCAATAATAATGATGTTGTTTTGTAATATAACTAAGTGATATTTTGTAATCTGTTAAACGACGATGTATTACTTGGCAAATGTGTTTATTAAAGCATGAAATGGTTTTTGATGAATTATTCCGCTGCAATATTTTATTTACTTAATAAATCTTAATATGTTTTGATATAAAAGAGGTTGTGATTGACCAACTGTGGGGTTCCCGGGAACGGGGCCTTACAAATCGGTATCAGAGCCAAAGTTTAAAAGAAATGGGTAAATATTTTCAAAACCTAAACTTAAACTGAGAATGGGACCGAATGGAGGGATGCCAGCCCAAGTAGCTACGTGCCATCAGGTAATTTACTTTCTTAAGGTTTATCGGTATTATGTGCGCGTGCTATCTGATTTATGTGCTCTTAGTAGATTTTGATACTGATGTAGTCAGGATAGGCAATGCTTGGGGGATGAAGAGTAAAGTAAGTGGCTAATCACAACCAGCCACTGTAATTAGGGACTTACTATACTTGACATAATCTGAGCTATTACCTTGAATGATCGTGTTGGTGTTTGAATCTAATAGTGTTTAGAGGATGGCGGGTGGTAGATCTTCGAAGGCTTCTCGAGGATGTGTGCAGGGTGGTCGTGGTGCTAGGCCACATGTTAGCAGGAACAAGGTTAAGGCTACTGAGACGGCTCCTGCAGCCCGAGCTTCATCACCAGGAAGGCGGTGATGAGAGTGCTAATTTGAGAGCCTCTGTGAAGGAGGCAGTTGTGGATGAAGTTCATCAGGTCATGGTGACTGAGGTTATTCGTGCTGTGAGGGAAGCAACCAAAGACTGAGATGGTTGTCTCCAGTGATGATGAGGAGGAGGAAGTGGTGCAGGAAACTGCCTAGGGTGTAGTTACGGGGCATTCCAAAGATGCAAGCCCCTAACTTTTGATGGAAATGGTAATGCTGCTGCTGCTCACCGATGGGTGAGGGAGATGGAGGCGGTGCTCGATATCAGTGAGTGCCGAGAATCAGAAGGTGAAGTTTGCTACCCACTCATTCGTGGACTCGGCTTTATATTGGTGGGATAATATTGTCCAGGCCGAGGGTAGCAGGGCTGTTGGGAGGATGAGGTGGAGTGAACTGAAGAAGTTGGTGATTGAGGAATTTTGTCCTCACAAGGAACTTGACAAGATTAAGAGAGAGTTCCTACAGCTAGAGGCAGGAACCATAACACACCAGCAATATACTACTAAGTTCAATGAGATGGCATGGCTAGTGCCGGATCAGGTGACGCCGGTGTCAAGGAAGATCAAGAGGTATATCCAGGGTTTCCCGGCAGATATCCGCAGGCACATGATCACCGCCCGGTCGAGTACGTTTAGGTCGGTGGTTGATCTGGCAGGGAGGTTATATGATGAGAGAGAAGAAGTGGTAGTGGTGGAGGTGAACAAAAAGGGTGGTGGTGACAGGGACTGGAATGGGAAGCGGTTTAGTCGTGGTGGTTTTTCCCCGAGCAAAAAGAAGGCAAGGATGGATGACTAGTGGGTAGTGTCGGCAAGTACGGGGACTAAGCGGTGTGGTAAGTGCGGGAAGGAACATTCAGGGGAGTGTAAGTGGGGACTGAATCTCTGCTTCAAGTGTACGAAGCCCGATCATATGGCAAGAGAGTGTGGGGTTGTAAGGTGTTATAACTATGGTTAAGAGGGCCATCCGAGCAGGGATTGCAAGAGGCCAAGGGCCGAGAGCTCTAGGGTGAAGAAAGGGGTTGAGAAGGAGGGACCAAAGGCAAAAGCCAAAGCATTCACGATGACTCGGGAGGAGGCTAGGGTGGACTCCGATGTCGAGTCAGGTACGTTCCTAGTAAACCAAACTTATGCCTCTGTATTATTTGATTCTGGTCCTAGTAAGAGTTTTATTTCTGCTGCCTTCTGTGCTAAGTTGCCTATTAGGAGTAGAAAGATTGATAAGCCCTTCGATGTAGAAACTGCCATTGGTAAGTCTACCGGGATTTCTGATCTGAAATTGTGACATAGAATTGGAAGGCTATAGGTTCTCTGCTAAATTATTCGTGATGCCCTTAGGCGGATTCGATGTGGTTCTAGGGATAGATTGGTTAGCAACCTATGAGGCAAATATTATGTATCGCAAGAAGATGATCCGATTGACTACGCCTGATGGGAGTTCAGTGATGATCTACGGTGATCAAGTTACTATGGTTCCGAAGGTGATTTCGATGGTGGTGGCAGAGAAGTGCATGAAATGTGGATATAGTGCCTACCTGGCTTACGTGAAGGATGTGGATGTGTCGGTACCACAATTGTCTGACGTACCAGTTGTGTGTGACTTTCCAGCATGTTCCAAGAAGATTTACCAGGTGTGCCACCAGACCACGAGATCGAGTTCCAAATCGATTTGATACCTGGTGCTCAACCTGTTGCTAAGGCATCGTATCAATTGGCTCCGTCTGAGATGAAGGAACTAATGGTTCAGTTTCAAGAGTTGTTGGACGAAGGGTTCATTCGACTGAGTATCTCTCCCTGGGGTGCTCCGGTCTTGTTTGTAAAGAAGAAGGACGGTAGTATGAGGATGTGCATCGACTACCGTGAGTTAAACAAGTTGATGTTTGAAGAACCGGTATCCACTACCCAGAATTGATGACTTATTTGATTATCTCCAAGGTGCCAGTTGGTTTTCGAGAATAGATCTCCGATCTGGTTACCATCAGTTGAAGGTGAAGGAGCAGGATATACCTAAGAAAGTTTTTCGCATGCATTATGGACACTACTAGTTTCTCGTTATGTCTTTTGGTCTAACTAACATGCCAGCTGCCTTTATGGATTTGATGAACCTAGTGTGTCAGCTGATGTTAGATAAATCAGTGATTGTGTTTATCGATGATATCCTGATTTATTCGAAGAGCGAAGAAGAGCATGCCGGTCATATTCGTGAGGTATATGAGACACTTAGAAGAGAGAAGCTATATGCCAAGTTCTACAAGTGCGCTTTCTGGTTGCGCGAGGTTTAGTTTTTGGGTCATGTGGTAAATTCCGAAGGGATCATGGTAGACCCGGCAAAGGTGGAGGCGGTGATGCATTGCAAGACTCCAAAGACGCCATCCGAGATCCGTACTTTCTTGGGTTTAGGGGGCTATTACAGGAGATTCATTAAAGACTTTTCCAAGATAGCCTCACCATTGACCAAGCTAACCCGCAAGGATGTGAAGTTTGTATGGGGTTTAGAACAGAAGAGTGCTTTTGAAGAGCTAAAGACAAGATTGACTCAGGCTCCTATTTTGACATTGCCCAAGGGAAGCGAAGACTTAGTGGTCTATTCGGATGCTTCTTATTCAGGATTGGGTTGCGTGCTGATGCAACGGGGAAGGGTTATAGCCTATGGGTCCCGATAGTTGAAAATCCATAAGGCTAATTACCCTACTCATGACTCAGAGCTTGCGGTTGTGGTCTTGTATTGAAGATTTGGAGGCACTACTTGTACGGGATAAAGTGCACTATCTTCACTGACCACAAGAGCTTGAAGTATTTCTTTGAGCAAAAGGATCTTAATATGAGGCAAAGGAGATGGTTAGAGTTAATCAAGGATTATGATTGTGAGATCCACTACCATCCGGGCAAGGCCAACGTAGTGGTGGATGCCCTTAGCTGAAAGGAGAGACCTGAGCCAATCCGGGTGAAAGCTTACCAGTTGGTGATGACCTCCAATGTGATGAAATAGGTCAAGGGGTTCAAAGATAAGGCGTTGAAAGAAGAGCGCCTTAACTCCGAAAGGATGAGAGGTCTAGTCTCAGAGTTGGGTGAGAACACTCTCGGAGTTAGAACCCGCTTCGGGCGGATGTGGATCCCTCGTTATGGAGACCTACGGGGGAAAATCATGGATGAAGCTCATAAGACTAGATACTCTATTCATCCTGATGCTACAAAGATGTATCATGATATGAAGAAAGATTACTGCCGGGTATGAAGCGTGATGTAGCGGAGTATGTGATGAAGTGACTTACTTGCTTGCAAGTGAAGGCTGAGCATCAGAAGCCATATGGGAAGATCCAACCTTTGGATATACCCGAGTGGAAGTGGGAGCACATCACCATGGACTTCATTACGAAGTTACCACGTACGACGAGGGGGTAAGATGCTATATGGGTGATAGTAGATCATCTGACGAAGAGTGCTCATTTCTTGCCAATCTATGAGACGTATTCATCTGAGAGGTTGGCTGATCTATTAATTAAGGAGATTGTGACTCGTCATGGTGTACCAGTGTCTATAGTGTCAGACCGTGACACACGGTTTACATCTAATTTTTGGAAGAGATTCCACGACGCGATGGGGACGAGGCTACATATCAGTACGACATACCATCCTCAGACAGATGGTCAGTCGAAGAGGACGATTCAGACACTGGAAGATATGCTACGGGCATGCGTGATCGATTTTGGAGGAAGTTGGGACGAACACTTACCGTTAGCTGAATTCTCATACAACAACAGTTATCATGCCAGCATTGATATGTCACCATATAAGATGCTATATGGTAGGAAGTGTAGAACACCCGTATGTTGGGGTGACATCGGACAGAAGGAGTTGGGGAGCGTTGAAGTGATTGAGGCTACGACTGAAAAGTTGGAGAAGATCAGGGCCTTTATGAAGGTAGCAAAAGATAGGCAAAAGTCGTATGCTGACAAGAGGCATAGATCGATTGATTTCAAGGTGGGTGATAAAGTTATGCTGAAAGTTTCACCTTGGAAGGGGATCATTTGGTTCAGAAAGCGGGGTAAGCTGAGCCCAAGGTATATAGGACCTTTCCGAATCATTGCTCGAGTAGGAGAGGTGGCCTATAGGTTGGAGCTACCCGATGAGTTAAGTGGGATTCATCCAACATTCCATGTATCTCATTTGAGAAAGTGCTTAGCCAACGAGGACATGATTGTGCCACTGGAGGATATTGAGGTGGATGAACGGCTCAATTATGTGGAGCAACCGATGGCCATCATTGACAGAAAAGAGAAGAGATTATGGAATAAAGTGGTTCCACTGGTGCGAGTACAGTGGAGGCACAGAAAGGGATCCGAGTCTACATGGGAGACCGAGGAAGAAATAAGACAGCATTATCCCCAACTGTTCGAGGAGTGGCAGGTTTTGGGACGAAACCTATATAAGGGGGGTGGACTTGTAACACCCGGATATTAAAAAAAGGAGAAAGAAAAGAAAATAAAAAAAAGAGAAGTATAAAGAAAGAAAGGTGAAATAACCCAAGTTGAGGGGTTAAAGTTGTGCAAGAGGCAAACTTTAATATTATTATGTTTAAAAGTGGGCATGGCCTCCCACTCCCTCTGCTCACCAACTGCTCGACCGCAGAAAGAAGAAAAAGCAGAGAGTTTCCATCAGTTTTTATAGAGAAGAAGAAGAAGAATCGGCTAGAAGGTAAGATTATGTGTTTTTCTGTGTTTTGTTGGGAGTTATTGGTGTGTTTAGGTGTTTGAACTCCAAGTGCTCTTGAGTTTGGAGGAGTTTTACTCGAAGGCTGCTGTAGGTGAGTTTTAGATCCCCGGTTTCTCTGTTTTAAACATGTTTTGGGGCTGAAATGCATGTAAACTATTATTTTTGCAATTTCTTGTATGTAAACCGTATGTTATCCCCTGTTTATGTGGGTATGTGTGTTTGTGAATGTTTGACTGAATTATGAGGTTGTATGCTTGTTTTATGTGCTTAGTATGCTAGATTTAGGCTAAGGATATGTTAGGATAATGATCGGGAACTGAAATTAGTATAAGTTAGAACTGGTATAGTGCCCATGCGCCCAAACTGCTCATGCACCTAAGTTTCCCATGCGCCCAAGTACTCATGCGCCTACATAGTACTCATACGCCTGCATAGGTCCCATGCGCCTAAGTTTTTTTACCCATTCGCCTAAGTGTCTGCTCATGCGCCTAAGTTTCCCTTGCGCCTGCATAGTACTCATGGGCCTGCATAGTACCCATGCGCCTAAGTTTTTCCCATGCGCCTAAGTTTTTCCCCATGCGCCCAAGTGTTCCCATGCGCCCAACTATCCGTGCCCCTGCATAGTGCCCATGCGCCTACACAGTGCTCATGTGCCTAAGTTAACTTAGAATTTTTCTGAAATTTTGTGAAAAATGGACATTAATGGTTAAGCTCTGGAATGTTTTGGTGGGTTATGTTTGTTCATGTTATGCATGATGTGGCTTGTTTTTGATGTTCCTTATTACGTATAATTACGTGACTTTACATAGTGTATTAATGCTCTTATACGTAAAGTATTATCATAAAAGAAGCGAAAGATTAAAGATAATGAAAATTGGAACATAACTAATGAATGAAAGTCTTGCAAGCAAATTTAAAGAGGTTAACAACTCAATGAAGAGTTATTAGCTCAACTGTGTGCAATGTAGCATGCGATCTTGGCAAACCCATGAGGGTATACACACAGGGGGATCAGTCTTGGTGACGGATCCATACGTGCGAAACGGGATCCTTGATGCTTAGCCCCAAGACTGAGGTGGCTTCGTGCCTAGTGATGGGGTATAGCTTATGACAGGATCTAGAAAGAAGTGAAAGATAATGAAAAAGTGCAACATGAATGATTATGAATGATGATAAAAGATAATAATGATATTATCAAGATGTATGTATGTTGTGTGTTCACGAATGAAAGTAAAGGAAAGGTTTTTACTAAAGATAAAGTATTTTATTATTTAGAACTAGAACTCACTTAGCAACGCTGACTTTTTATGCATTTTCAGTTGGCAGTAGTTTGTTGCCGAGGATGGCACGAGGGTGAAGCTACTTGGCGGGGAAGACTGGCATCCATCTCTTGGAATAAAAATGATGTTGTTTTGTAATACAAGTAAGTGATATTTTGTAATCTTTTAAACGACGATGTATTAGTTGGCAAATGTATTTATTAAAGCATGTAATGGTTTTTGATGAATTATTCCGCTGCAATATTTTATTTTTTTAATAAATCTTAATATGTTTTGATATAAAGAGGTTGTGATTGACCAACTGTGGGGCTCTCAGGAACGGGGCCTTACACCTGATCAATCTACTCTGATTGGTCGGGTCCCCTCTTTTATATCCAAAAGGGCTCGAGTGGAACTCAGGGCTCCCACTCAGCCAGAGGTCCAACCATCCTCCACCATTGACCTCAATGTCAGCGTTGAGTCTCTTCAGTCTCAAGCTGACGAGCCCACAACCAAAGCCTTTAGCCCTGAGGGTGAGTCCCAGCACTCCCCTGAGCAGCCAAAAAGGGACAATAACATCATTGGGTCATCTGCTCTCGTAGAAGAACTCGTAGGTGCTGACCAAGGTCCTGGGTCATTAGATCTACCCTCTCTATCCCTTATTGATCTATCAACCAAACCTGATGAGGACATTATGTTTTATCCATGCCATGATGTTGATCTACCATACCACTCTTTAGATCAGCTGAGCCCTATGGAACCTCTAATGTCTAGCCCACATCAGCAATACCTAACTGAGGTGAGTCAAACTGGTGTGGAGGTGACTCATGTAGGATCAGCTACCACTACTGAGAGTGTTTCAATAACCTCTCAGGACAGTGGTAAGATAAGTGGGACTGAGTCTAGGGAAACCTTTCCTCTTGATGACTCTGAAAGAGACATCAGCAAGCAAGGGTATCCAGGGCGCCAAAAACCATTACTGGTGGTGATGATGAACATACCAGGTATGTTATCTCATCTCCCGATGATTCTTTAAAAGATGATAAGGGTAGCCTAAAACTCATTATCAGAGACCTGATTTCTAAAGTCTCAAACATTGAATCAAAGGTTAAGACTTTAGAGGGAAGGTCTACCACTCAGCAACTTGAGATTGAAGATCTCAAGGCACAACTAGCTGAGACACAGATTGAGAAGTCTATCAGGCACGTACATACTTAGGTTTCTTTAAGTTCTTCCTCTAACTCATCTACTTCTCAAGATGATGCTACCAAAAAGGGGGAGAATGTATAGAAAAAAAGACATGAGGAACCCTGCCTTGGGATCATAACAACTTCCTTTGATGCCATATCTTCTTTGTACCCCACACAGCAATACCCGGCAACTACCTTCCCTCAGCCAGCTCCCATCACTATTCAAGTGGATCCAAAAATGCTTATAGACCTCAACATGTTTTTAACAACATTTTTGATAAGCTCATCCATTTAACAACCTTCCCCTGATGTAGTCGTTGCCTACTTTGGAGCTAAGGAGCTACAAAGACTGAGTGCACCACCTACCTCTAAAAAGGAAGTTGGTCAACCTACGGTCTCTGTTGAACTCGAGATTAGCTTTGAAGGGATACACAGACTCATGGCCCAGCAACCAATTTGGAAGGGATAGGTAGTGCAGTTTCAACTACTTCTGAAGCAGAAATACAAGTTGCAGAAGGAATAATTGAATTATCTTCCTCATCCAATGATCTGTTCATCACTGAGGCTATTCTGGACCTAGCCTCTAAGGTAAACAGTGAGGACTTCCTTCCAACCCCTCTCTCCCAAACACCACAGGTCCAACCCCACTCTCACCAACCTGAATCTTCTAAACCCGAATCTCGAAAGGCTGAATCTTCCTCTGATCCTAAGGGGAAGAGGAAGCTCACTGCTGAGGAGCTTCTAGAGGAGGAAAGGTTGGAAAAGATTAAAAAGAAGGGAAGAATTGATACTGGGAAGTTGTTGGCTGCAAGCAGCAAAGCAGCAGCAGCCGCTCAAGAAAGTATCAATAACAAGAGGAATGTGGAGGTTATTGACAGGCTCATCAGCCTGGGAGTAGTCAATAAAGACATCCTTCTACTCCCACTTCATGAGATTGTAAGACTAGAGAAGGCATCCTTGCTACAAAAGGAAAAGGAAAAAGCAGCAAGGTTGGCCGAAAAGGAGGAGAAAAGGGAGAGGAAGGATGAGGCTACTGAAAGGGAAAGGAAGGAAAGGATAGCCTTTCTCTTCTCATGAGGCTATTCTCAAGAGGAGCTGGCACCCATGATTATGACACGATCTTGTTTCTTTTCCATAAAGAGCAAGATCAAATCAACAAAGAGAGGAAGAAGAGTGCCAGGGAAAAGCTGAGGGAGAGAAAAAGAAGGAGGAAGAGGCACAACTTGTCGTTGCCAAGAAGGTGGGAGATAAGGAGTGGATGAAAGCCTATCCCAAAGCCCATCGCTTCACCGGCAGGCAAGTGGGTCCTATGTCTGAGAAGACCCTACAATGACATGGCATTGACATCAAGGCTAATGTTCACGAAGGAAGAAGGCAGGAGGTAAGTCAATTGCCAAGTGTTCAGAAGAAAGCACCCAAACCAACACCAATACCCAAACCAGCACAACCTACACCCACACCTCTTCCCTTCCCCGTCAAAACCGAACCAACTCCTGAGCTTTAAACCCCTGAACCCACACCATCAACCTTACCTACACCCTCACCCAGTGCTTCCCAACAACCACCACCACCACCTATCCTTAAACCCAAAACACAACCCAAAACCCAATCTTTACCCAAAACTTCTTCTGAACCTTCTAAGCCCCTGACATTAGAAGAATTCAAGGAGATCAAGAGGAAGCTCATCAACTGCACAACATTAAGCGACATCTCTTATGAGGAAGAGTCAATTAACCTGAAATACACTGATGGCTCTTCCAGTTCCCTCATAAGAGACGCATTCCTTGATCTACCTAGGGGAGCACTGGACCAAGCTCTCCAACTTCTTGCAACCAACTCAGATATTCTTACGAAAGAAGAGAAGAAGTTAAGGAGGAGGCTGGTGACTCTACTGGACACTAGGAAGGGGGACAAACTTTCATCCAAACCCCTCCATCCTAGAAAATAAATAGTCCAGTGGAGGTTCGATGAACCTTCCCACAGCTTTGTTATGGAAAGAGAGAATGGTGATGTAAACAGGGTTGATACCTCATCTCTGCTACATTCCAGCAGATTAGACCTTGCTGAGTTAGCAGAGAAACCATTCTCCAATCCCTCTAACTCTCAAGTTGTTGCTCACATAAAAAATCATCTGAGCAGCCTTCATCTGGCTGAGCTCACAAAGAAGGCCAAGACTGAAGAAGAGTTGAAGAGGAGAGCAAAGGACGAGGAAGAAGGCACAACTACAAAAGGAAAACCATTCCTTCAGATGGTTGAAGGTTCAACTTCTAATCCTATAGTTAGATGGGAGTATGACTACAATTCCCATCAACTAACTCTCTTCAGAGGGACACAACAAAGGGTGCGTGTCATTCAAAACAACAGGCTCAATCTACTATCTACGAATGACTTGTACCAGTTCCTCACCACCACATCAGGGAAGAACAAGGAAACAGATAAATATCTTCTTTCCCTGGTGTTGAAGACTTTAAGGAGCAAAAGGAAGTGAAGTTTTGGTAAGCATCAGCCTAGGGGGAGTTTGTTGGATCATATGAGGCTGGTGCAACCAAAACAACACTTAGAATATTTTTTAAGTACAATTGAAGAAGTCTTGCGAAGCTAAAGCTTCTCTTCCAAAGATAAGTTAAAGATCTTCCAAAGCTTAAGTATGAAGAACTTCCGAAGGAAACACTAAGTCTTTCGAGACTAAGTGGTTTTACTTCTGAAGTATATGAAGAACTTCCAAAGGTAGAATCAAGTCTTCCGAAGTTTATGAAGACCAAGTAACTCTCCTTCCGAAGCATTCACACTTAGAAGATCAAAGACAAAGTCTTCAGAAGAATGAAGTCATAAAGACTTGCAGAAGACTTGGAAGAAGTTGATTCTTCCGAAGTATAAATACCTTCAGAAGAACTTATTCTTCCGAATCCATTTTGCCTTCGAAAGAATCAAATATGAACCAGTGGACATAAGTATGGGTTGTCTGACATTCGCTGACAACTCTGATACACTGCATGGCGCTTTCCCACTCCCATGTAGTTGACCATACTTTAATCAGCTGTTTACCTTTTTCAGTTAGTATAGTTACCATACTTAGTTGGTGACAAAAAGGTAAGTCATGGACCTGTCATGACTACCTAATCTAGGATATTACTTTATCTTAGATATTTTACTTCTAGTAATGTAGTATTTGCTTAGTGGTAAATTCCAGCTGGTTTTCCAAGTATAACCGGCTGTAGATAGTAGTATATATAGTTTTTCATTGTAACTTATGTAACCATACTTGTAAGTGTCTTGTAATACTGAGTTCAGAAATAATATATACAAGTATCTTGAAAACCATTCTTGTGTTCATCAACTTATTATATTATTGTCAACTTAGTTAGGGATTCCTCTTCATCAACCGAGTGAGACTTAGTGAGTTCATGAGATACAAAACTTGTGTTGAGAGACCAAAACCGATCCTGCAAGTATCAAACGGGTTGATCAGCTTTTAAAATGTCAACTACTGCTCCAACCTATAGTTCAATCTTCTCAGCGTATCCAAATTTGTGATAAAGGATATGCCACCTTATTTGATTCCCACAACTGCTACATCCTTAAGATGGGTTTTCAAATACCTAAAGAATGTATCCTTTTGAAAACACCGCATCATAACAACACATACATTGTCGATATGAACATTGTTTCAGCATCAACCCCTGAAACATGTTTACTATCAAGAGCATCAGAAGATGTTTCCCAATTATGGCACAGGTGTTTGGGACACTCAAATTGTAACAGAATGAATAGACTTGTAAAAGGTGACTTAGTAATAGGTTTACCACAAAAAGAATTCTTTTGTACAGACCACTTCACTTGGACCTGTTTGGCCCAACAAACATCCTAAGTGTAGTAAAGAAGCAATACTGTCTTGTCATAGTAGATGATTACTCCAGATTCACCTGGGTAGGTTTTCGTCCTACTACACAAGTTAGAAACATCAGAAATCATCAAATCCTTTATCACTAAAATTGAGAATCAATTAGATCTTAAAGTTAAATCCTTAAGAAGTGATAATGGTACTGAATTTAAAGATTATTCATTTCTTCTTTTTGTGCAGAGAAAGGAATCAGTCATCAATTCAGTGTAGCAAGGGCTCCTCAGCAGAATAGAGTTGATGAAAGGAGAAAAAGAACATTAATAGAAGCTACTAGATCTATGCTAGTTGACTCTCTATTACCCATATCCTTTTGGGCTGAAGCAATCAACACAACTTGCTATGTTCAAAACAGAACATTAATAATCAAAGAACATTCCAAAACTCCATATGAATTACTGTTTAAAAGAAAACCTTTCATTGGATTTATTAAAGCTTTTGGATGTTCTGTTTCAATATTAAACACCAAATAACAATTATCTAAGTTTGCTCCAAAATCAGACGATGGATTTTTTATTGGATACTTCGGAAGCTCAAATGCTTACCGTGTATACAATCCACGACTGAACATAGTGGATGAAACAATAGATGTTTTTTTAATGAACACTCTTTCACTAAGAAAGTTATTGGATCAGACTGGTTGTTTGATATTGACTCACTAACAAAATCAATTGATACATCTTACTTTGATGTTACAGGTACCAAGAATGACATTGAGTATCCAATGGTTCCTCCAATAACCATTGATGTTCCAATAATTGCGGATCCTCCAAGGAGAACAAACATCACTCCTTCCAGTACCACAGTTTCCACTCCTCCAAAACAAACAAACACATCAAAAGAAACATCACCAGAAACACCATCTTCATCAACTCCAGTGAACAACCAACCACATCAACCAGACACAGTTGACGAAGATGATGACTATCATTCATTACCTAATACCCATCATGAAGATGAAATCTTAGATTGCTTTTATGATTCACAACGAACATTCATTGAACCCACACACACATACAATCAAACAACAATAGATACCCTTGATCATCCATCATTACCCAATCAAACAACCACCAATCTTGATTCAACCATTCCTGTTGATTAGATTGAAACAACCAGAGTTCACAAATATCATCCTTTAGAAAACATCATAGGTGAGCTCAATACCAGATTGACACGAAGTCAATCTGATACAGCAAACATTTGCTTGTATTCTTGCTTCCAATCTCTAACTATACCCAAAAACATCACTGAAGCACTCAAAGACAACAGTTGGATAGAAGCAATGCAAGAGGAATTATAGCAATTTAAAAAGCAAGAGGTATGGAAGTTGGTTGACCTACCTGAAGGTCAATATGCCATTGGCACAAGATGGCTGTTCAAAAACAAAGCAGATAACAGAGGAATTGTTATCAGAAACAAAGCAAGGCTAATTGCCCAAGGATATACTCAAGAGGAAGGCATTGATTATGATGATGTCTTTGCTCCTGTAACTAGACTAGAAGCCATCCGAGTGTTACTTGCATATGCCTCATCCAAAAACTTCACTGTCTTCCAAATGGTTGTCAAGTGTGCATTCCTCTATTGAAAGATAGATGAAGAGGTATATGTTGCATAACCACCAGGGTTTGAAGACCCAAAATTCCCTCACAGACAAGTTAGATAAAGCTATGTACGGTCTTCGTCAAGCACCTAGGAAGTAGTATGAAACTTTATCTAAGTTTCTACTACATAATGGGTATACCCGGGGGAAGATAGATCAGACATTGTTCTTAAAAAGAAAAGAACAAGACTTGATAGTTGTTCAAGTCTCTGTGGATGACATCATTTTTGGCTCTACCAACATCCAACTTTGTAGAGAGTTTGAAACTCTTATGCAATCAAAATTCCAAATGAGCTTAATAGGAGAACTTTCCTTCTTCCTTAGTCTTCAAGTTCAACAATCTGCTAAAGGAATTTTTATCAACCAAAGCAAGTATGTGTATCAAATATTGAAGAAGTACACAACATGTCAAATTACACATCCAGAAAAACACCATTTGCAACTAGATTGAAGTTTGGCCCTGATCCAAAAGGAATATCAGTTTATCAGAAGCTCTACAGATCCATGATAGACTCCCTGATGTACCTAACTGCAAGCAGAATAGACATCATGTATGCATTTTGCATGTGTGCCAGATACCAAGCAGATCCAAAAGAATCACACAAAAATGTTGTAAAGAGAATTTTTAGATACTTAAAAGGCAAACCAGCACTAGGTCTATGGTATCCAAAAGATGGAGATTTCTCTTTATATGCATACACAGATAGTAATTATGATGGATGCAACAGCAATAGAAAATCAACTACAGGAGGTTGTCAGTTTCTTGGATCAAGATTGATCTCCTGGCAATGCAAGAAACAAACAAATGTCTTTGTGTCAACAGCTGAAGTAGAATACATAACTGCTTCTACATGCTGTTCTCAAGTACTTTGGATTCAAAACAAAATGCTTGATTATGGCTTTAACTTTCTTAAAACACCTATACACATTGACAACTCTGCTGCTATGTTTATCACTAACAATCCAGTTCAACATTCAAAAACAAAGCACATAGAAATCAGATATCATTTTCTGAGAGATAGCTCAGAAAAGGGTTTGATAAAATTGATTAAAGTCCATACAGACAATCAATTGGCTAACCTATTTACCAAACCATTTGATTTAACAAGATTTGAATTTCTGGTTTAGTCACTTGGTATGATTAACTATGAATCAAACAAGTAATGTTTTTAAAACACTAGTTTCAAACAAGCTTGATTTTGTCAAAATCCAAGTTTAACATCAAACAAACATCTTTCAAAATCAAGACATCAAACAAACATCCATGTTTTCAATTAACAAACAATTTGAATCACACATAACCTCACATGATAAATGATAGTACACTGGATTATTTATTCACTTGAGTCATTTTCCACAAATATAGACTAATAATACTTTGTTTGATATGTGGATAGGCTCAGCATGGGACACTTAACATCACATACAATAGTGAAGAACTAAATTCTCATGATTTTGTTGTCAGCAACACACATCTTGGTTTATGGTGAGTATTGGTCCACCCAATAAAGATTGCTAGTAAAGTAACTACAATACACCAAGTGAAATAGTTTATAAATTGCTCAATCATACAAATGTCTCCTCTGTTATGATTTTTATAGACCTGGAGTACACCAAGGCATTCTTTGTTGTGCTGAGCATAGACTTGAATGACCTACATCATGATCCAAAAAGATTCCTAATAATAATCAATAAAGTCTTTTACACTACATTCCTTGTGAATGAATCAAAAGAATCTCAAAGAGGATCACCTTCCAAAATGAAATGAAAAAGAATCCCAATGTGGATCAAACAACATGGATCAAGTTGGGCATTTATACTCCTAAGTAGCTAGGTTATAGGTATTGAAAGTGCTTTCTAGCATATCTTGAGGAGGATTGATCTTAACATACAATCAGATGTGAGGTACATACAAATCATATTAATACACTCAAAACATGATAATCACTCACTGGTTTAATCAATCATTAATACAACACATGAGTTTAAGTGGGTCACAATATCCGCAATCAATATTGTATTAGTCTAAGTCTATTCTCAAAATCATCCAAACAACTTAGTGAGAATTTAGGACTAGTATGATCTCATGATATGTGCAAATGATTCAAGTCCAAACATGAAAATCATCCATTTATTAATTAGATACAATGTTATCTTTCTAAGGGTTTATCATGCAAACAATCAAATTGGACTTCGATAATTTCCATCAAAACAATTTCAAATTTTTGTCATTTTATAAAAGGTTTTTTATAAATATGCAAAAATTTAGGGGGAGAAAATGAACATGGAAATATCAAACTCAACTGAATATGTGCATAGTCATACATTTTAAAATTTGAAATTTAAAAAAAAAATTGAGTTTAAATAAAGCCAAGTCAAGCCAACACCCAAACACAGCAGTTTGACACATATACATCTGCAAATGTTGCACAATATTGCTTGTGAGTGATATTTTAATATCCACATATTGATCCCATTAAAATTTTATAATTTTAACAAACATTCAAATTTTGAAACATTTCAAAATAATTGTAATTTTCAAGCAAAACATAAAATTTTCTAAGTCTACACAGCATATGTATTAATTTACATAACTGATGAGCAAAAATTTTCAAAACAAGCAAAAACTTTAAATTTTTTGATAACTGTTGTCATAGCGGACAAACAAACATACATCCGCTGTAGATACAGTTAACCATCAAAACATGCAAAATACACGAAGTGTATATAGCGGACAAACAAAAATGTATGAGCTATGCACTAGTGAACATACAAGTGTTCAAAGTGCATGATGTTGGTAAGGCATCCGCTGTGAATGCACTGCCATTCCACAGCGCATGATTAACTTTAGTCATCCGTTGTTGAAAGAGTACAAGTGTACACAGCGTATGTACGCAGGAAAACAAACGTTGTACACCATCATCAAGTATTCACAAGGCATGACAATAAGTCATCTTGTGTGAATATCTCTTGATCAAACAAAGTGTACCCAGTGCATGAACAAATGTTCA
This sequence comes from Flaveria sonorensis, assembly GCA_025506505.1. NCBI lineage: Eukaryota > Viridiplantae > Streptophyta > Magnoliopsida > Asterales > Asteraceae > Flaveria > Flaveria sonorensis. The sequence goes on along the minus strand of CM046435.1, from coordinate 40,063,446 downwards.
TCCGCTATGAAAAATCAAACAACTAATCAAGTTTATACAGCGCATGAACAAATGTTCATCCACTTTGTGAACAGTGTTCAAACACACAGCGCATTCAAGTGTCCACAGCGCATGACCAAGTAGTCATCCGCTGTATACATAGTCAACATTCAAAGGGTCCACAGCATACAACTTAAAGTTGTACAGCAGACGTAATGTACCCATGTATAACTCACAGCGGACAACTTAAAATTAAATTTTAAGTTTTAACTGTTTACACAACGCATATTCAAACTGTACACACAGCGGACTTTCAATTTTTCTGTTGTATATATAGTCCAACACTTGTCAAATTTTTCATTCATCACGAGTGAGAGAGACAAAATTAAATTTTCTAAAACGTTACGCAATGCGATAAAACCTTAAATCCCTAATCAATCAAAACCTAATTTCTATTTGATTCAACTACTAATTGTCGATTAAATAGGTATAACAACATGTTTCTTAACATCAAACAATCATTAAAACATCCGATCTTTGACTTTGAATCTGACATTGTCAAAACCTAAGTCGACCAATGAACTGAGATCAAACATGAATCTGTTGATGTTTTAAATGAAATCCAACATTGAATACATAATCAACAACCCTAGTTGAATGTATTAGGATTGTCATTGTGAAGAAATTTGATTAAGTGTTTATCGAGGTTATGAACAGTCATGATGTTCATGCCAAAATCAAACAAAAATTAACTTTTGATCTTTGAAAATGTTTAAAATGACTTGAAACTTGTTATAACTTTGCAAATATGTTCAAAAGTTAGTTACGAACATTTAAAATCAATTAATTTGGCATAACATTAACCACAACAACATTAAATGCTTATGCATTCAATGTGCATTGAATGGTAGTTGTTGACTTTAAAAGTCAAACTGAAAATCTTAGTTGATGTTGTTATGAACTAAAATCAGAACATGATTTGAACCAAACAACTTATTGTGATGAAACAAACATGTTACAAAACAATGTGAATCATAATGACTTGAAAACAACAAGATTTGCAAGTTTAAAATTGATCAAATTTGACTTTTGAAAGTCAAACTGCTCAAAATTTGATAATGGTCAATTAACAAACATTTTGACATAATCAATGGGTTTAACATACATGACTCAATCATCTCATATCATACATCTGCCTAATGAACACATGATCAACATTTCATCACATCAAACATTACACATTCATATCATACAAGTTTCTAACACATTTTTCTTCATCATTGCAGATATGGCAAATTTAATATTTGTTAGAGATTATAATCTTTGTGCATATCTCAACCTAGACTCACCAAAGGCTGAGAACTATAGAGATATCATACAAGCAATCAAACAGACTAGACTAGTCCATGCTATGATAGCCAGGCCAGAGATATATGAGGACCATATTGTCCATTTTTGGACCCATTCTCATCTGGAGCAAATGAATGACCAACAAGTTATTGTGTCTAACATTCATGATCATCAAATCATCATCTTTGAAAAAGTCATTAGAAGAGTTTTATGACTTGGAGATGAAGATGCAGAAGGACCTGTTGAATTTGATGAGAATTATGTCCTGCATGTCTTTAGACAGAATGGGTACACTGGTACCATAGACAGAAAGTAGATCAAAAAGTCCTATATGTGTGCCCAAATCATATTCCTTATGCACACATATCAGAAAACCATGACAAATAGGAAGACTGGCTAGGATGCCACTTCCTTAAGGAGCTCTTCATCTATAGCAAGCATCATTGCTAGAAGGCCCTTTAACTTTGCAGCATAAGTGTTGAATGGTATGGTTTATAATCTAAATGAAGTGAGGAACAAGTTTCAGATGTATCCCAGATTCTTTCAGATGGTCATTAATGATCTTTTACCAAACATACCAAGAGAAGGAGCTATCTTCAAACCAGTTCATTTTAATGAACATGTTTTTAACAGAATCAAGTCAAGCCTTTATCAAGGAGATGAAGTTCCTATTCCACCTCATATGATAGATCATGATCTTCCAGTACCTAAAGTATTTTTGAGGATTCCTAGTCAAGGTGACCCTCACATTCTCTTCCAAAATATGATTCACCAAGATCCTATAATTCAACATGCACCAATCATTCAAGAATAAGAAGCTGCACCCATACAAGAGCCAATAGTACAAGAAGAACAAGCTTAAGAAGAAACCCAAGAACAAGAGCATCTTTATTTTGAACATCACATGCCTTCTCCACCACAAAGCCCAACCTTTTGTGATCAACAAACATTATCATCTCTGTTAAGAGACATTGATGCTTCACTAGCAGAACAAGCAACTCATCAAGAAGATGTTGGTACATCTTCCATGCATGAACATGAGCAAGAAGAACAAAGTGTTCATGTTGAGCATTCTGAACATGAAGAACAAGCAAGTGAAGTACCTATCGAGGAAGAGATAGAGTACTCAAAGGTTTTTCTATTCACTGAATATAACAAGTTGATTGAAAAATCAAACAACAGAGCAAGGAAGTTGAAAGACAAATTAAAGAGTAAAGATGAGGAGATCGAGAAACTTTCTGCTGATAAAAAATCATAGAAGTTTATTGTTCATATTATAGAACAACAACTAGATCAATCAAGGGAAGAAGTGAAAGCAAAGGATCAAGATCTAAACAGTATAAGGTTAGATGTTGCCTATCTGACTGAGCACATAGATGCAAAAAGATTCTGAGATAGATGAGTTGAAGAAGAAGATCTATGCTCAAGAAGAAGAGATAAAAAGGATAAACAGAGAATTGGATCAAGCTGACACACATCTGAATGAGGAAGAACATTCAGAAGGTCTAAAACAACACCTGAGTGATGAATTTGATGAACAAATCATGTCTCATGCTGAAGAAAGCAGCTCAAAGGATGCTAAAAAGGCTATTATAATCCCTGAAGAGTCTTTTTCAATGGATGAACTCTTTGGAGAGGTGAATCCAATTGAAAACATACACTATTCACCCATCCTTAGACAACATTTTCATACACAAGACATCCAACAAGCTCAAACAGACATCATTCCAGTTAATCCTCTATCAGAAAAACAGAAGTAATTAATCAAACAATTTGCAGAATCTGTAAAGGAGCAAACAAAATCATCAAAGGATCAAGCATCATCATCACAGCCTCAATTAAAAACTTATGAGAGGAAAAGAAAAAGACTGTATTTGGCATCTTTAAAGAAAGGAAAACATAAGGTTCAAGAGTTGGATGAACCTGAGTCTCCACCACTCAAACTTCTCAAAGTTAAAGCTGAACCAATTGATGAAGATGAACAAAGGTAAAAACAAACAGAGGATATACTGTTAGAAGAAGGTGAGATTGATCAGACAAAATATAAGCAAACAGAGCCTATCATCATCTTAAGTGATTCTAATAAAGAAGATGAAGAACAAGATGAAACTGATATGGAAAACATTCAAGATTTACTGCCTAATGATCCTGAAACCCTTATAGGAATAGAGCTTGTAACAAGGGGATTTCCCTATGACTCTTTCATGCACCATAACCTTTCAGAGGTTAAAGACTTGCTCAAGGATTTCCAAGATGTATGAAAAATGAATCTGAGCAAACATACAGAAGGTATAAAGAGATAAAGGATACATAATAGTTTGAAAAGAATCTGCCCAAAGACCCTCAAATTGATAAAATGACCTACTCCCAGGTGAAAAGCTGGTTGAGTCATACAAGAGTACCATACAGGTCATATGATGGCAGATCTCTCTCTCAAATGAAGGATATGGCTAGAGAAATTTACAAGAACATATTGGCTAGTGCTTTGAAGCCATAGATATCCAGACCTCATCCAGCTTCATCTCTATCAACATATCATCAAGCCCCTCCTGAGCTACATCCAATTGAAGAACCCAGACAATTCATGCCTCACAGGCTTTGGCCAGAAGGTAATGCGGTGAGGGAGATGATCAATGCAAACACCAACTTTGTTAAGTTGTATGACAGAATAACTTTGACTGCATCTGCTGATGAAAGAAAAATAGTTGCATGGAAATATGATGAAATCTAGGATGTTGTGCTAATAAAAATAGTATCTGGCATAGTCTAATACCTATCATACATATCCCAACTAGGATCTTTGAGCTATGAAGATAAATTAGACCTAATGCAATTGAGGATGGTCAATCACACTAATAATCCCAGGGGAGTTGATGTCTATCATATTATGAGATCTTACATGAATTGAAACTATCATAAGATGAAAGCCAAAGCAGACTAAGAAGATAAGCTTCACTTAGCCAACTTGAGAAGAGAACAACAACTGGCAAGTAAGCATAAGAAGCCAAGTGAAGAAACTCCAACTCAGATTGATAGTGAAATTTTGGAAAGGGTTGGATATCCTCTAAGACCATTAGATCTTAAGCTCATTATGAAGAAAACTGATGGTAACCAATACAATCACCCAATCACAAAGTGGTATTATGAGTAAAACCACTTTGAAGTGGTGTTGGAGAGAAAGCTTGAAGGGAAAGAAGCTTCAGACATTAGGTTGTTTGACCCTATTGAGATCAAACTCCTACATCCTTCTTATGTCTCATTTTTGAAAACCAAGTCATTCCCTACTATAGAAGATGTTCTATGCAAGGGTAATTGATGCTATTTCATTCACATGTTGAAAATTTAGGAACTATATATGTGAATGCTGCTCTTAAGCAACGAATTGAGACAAATCAGCAATCATTAACACATATAGAAGGAATCACTGGCCTAAGGATCTCTGATAAAAACAATCTAGAAGTTCTAAAGGGGAATCATATTGTAACCACATTGGTTAGCAACATTAATGTGCAAAGCTTGGATTTATCAACCCTACAATAGATGGTTCATCTCTCCATACATTGCAAATATGATGAACAAAACAACGCAGTACAATATTTTGCTGAGCATATTGTAAACTGTCGGAATGCTTTAAAGATCACTCCTCTGACTGACAAAGTCAAGAAAGCTGAAAAAGATCAGATCACAGAGAATGATGCTAAAGAATCTCTAAAGGCCATAGCTGAAGTTCAAAAGAGTGTTAATGAAGCTGGACCATCTCACTCTTAAGGTTTATCTAACAGACAAACAAACAAAAACAAACAAACATATCTAACCTTTCAAACAAACAAAACATCCAAAGATACATAACAAACAACAAATAAATCAAAGCTTCAATCATTCATCAAATTCATACATATCATCAATCATAACATCAATCACATAATTACAAATCATACAAACAAACATATATGATTTAGAACATACAATGCAATCTGATTACACATGTGTAATCAGTTAATCATACAAACAAGTAATCATTCATGTAATTAAATAATCATTCAAATAATCAATCAATCATACATAATTAGTTAATCATACAACCAACCAATCATACATGTAATCATGCAAATCATTCAATCATGCAATCGAACATTCTAAGTCAATCATACAAACATGCAATCATTTATTCAAACACAAACACACACTTTATTACTAATAAACAAAACATTAACAAGCAAACATTAAAGCATGGCAACATCATCCTTAGGGGGAGTATTGTTGGACTCAACAAGTGTATAAAGGATAATGCTTGCCATAATCAAACACAATGTGTTCTAACATTCAAAATATTATTAACTAACACATTAGCATCATTAACATTCATATCATATACTAATTATTGCTTAAATTTCTTTTTCAGGTTCGTAGATTAAAAGAAAATTTTGCTAAGTGTTGGCAGCAGATGAACAACTGTCTAAAGCGGATGCTCAACAGCCAACAGCGGATGAAGTTTGAAGAAGTCCAAGTACTTAAAGCAGATGAAGAACATCACAGCTGATGACTAAGTACACATAGCGGATGAGTAACTTCTCATAGCTGATGACTAACCACATACAGTGGATGACCAAGTCCACAGCTAATGAACAGTCCATAGCGGATGTACATCAACAGTGGATGAACACTCCACAATGGAAAACAACCCAACACACACACCAAGTGTTCACAGCAGACAGCATCCAAAGCACAGCGGACAAGTATTCAATATCCACGGCGGACAGTCTGTTATCCACAGCGGACAGTATATCATCCACAACGGACGACTTATAGTCTTAGGATTTTATGTAATTTTTGTTTACATAAGGGTATTTTTGTAATTGTATATAGCTATTATGTATAGGATATAAATAGCATAATACTCTAATCCTTTGTAAGCTTTTAAACAATCAACACAAACAAGCAATTATTATCATTCAAGCATTCAATCACTAGCAAACACATAATCACACACACACACGAATATCATATCATTAATCGTGGGTTTCCACACCATGATTATTGAGTGTTGAATACATATAACAATTTGTTATTATATTGTGAGAGATTTGAAAAGATCCTTCGGGGAACACAATCTGATTATTGTTCTTGTTCATAAGTTCATTAATCAGCCTCATCATTGTGTTTCATCAGACTCATTTATCAATTAGACTCAAAAACGATAGGCGGTTATAAACGGACCTTAATACTTAGCAATCTAAATATAAATAATAAGGAAACAAAATAAACGTAACCGAACACCGAACATTATTCAAAGAAAATATATAAACCCAATTACGTGAAATATCAAAACCAAGTATCCATCAATAAATAAAAACTTACATTTTAGTAAGCCTCAACCCTAATTAAAAAAATAAAAACTCTTGCAAGGCACCAACTATATATAAAATAATAATAATAATAATAATAATAACATTTATAAAACTAAACCATAAACCCACCTAATACTTTTACCCTAACAACAAAAATCAAAATAATTCTACAACAAATAAAAAGTAACAAAATGGTTTGTTCCACTCACAACACACACACATACATACATCCATGGCATCCATACATACTATACATACATACATACATATCGACACACACACACTTTATATACATACCTACATACATGAACATTCAAATGCACATACATGTATATATATACTTGAATTATAAAATAACACACACACCCACACATTATCAACATTTCAAAATATACATATATTTACACATTCATATATTTATGCAGGCATACGTATAAATATACACACACATTTGGAAGCCGAATTTTTGAGCATGGAGATGAAAGGCACATCACACTTGGAATACACCAACCGATTTAATGAACTGTCATTACTGGTACCGCATTTGGTGACTCCTGAATCCAAGAAGATCAGTAGGTATGTGTGGAGTTTAACCCCAAAGATTAGAGGAATAGTGAAAGCAGCTGAGCAAAGGACATTTCAGGAAATAGTAGAGATTTCAGCAACATTAAATGATGATGTGGTGAGATGCGAGGGAGTGAAAGGAGTAGAGAGTGCAGGGGTTAAGCGAAAATAAGAGAACTTTCGATCTATGAGTGGAAGTTCAAGTAGGAAGAGTGTGGTTAATCAACAACAAGGAGAAAAGAAACCCTACCTAGGGAAGCAACCATTTTGTGGAAAGTGTGGACTCCATCATGTAGGGCAATGTAAGGAATGGATGGCGGTTAAACGGCAGGTAAAGGAGGGCAAGACCACTGTGGGCTACGAATGCAACAAACCAGGTCATTTTTCAAAGGAATGTAAGTCTGTAGCTATTGGACCTGTGAGGTGCCTTGAGTGTGGCCACATCCACCCTGACTGCCCCCAAATTAAAAGCTAAGAAACCATTGGTAGGACGCCCCAAGGGGCGAGCATTTGTGATGAATGCAGAGGTTGCAAGGGAGGAGCCCGAAGTCGTGACTGGTATGTTCTTAGTAAACAATCATTATGCTTATGTACTGTTTGACACCGGGGCCAATAGAAGCTTTGTTTCTATGAGATTTTAGACTAAGAATCAAACTAGACTCGTCTAGGCTAGCCGACACGTACACCATAGAATTAGCCAACGGAACGCTAGTCAAAGCCGATGAAACAATCGTTGGGTGTACGATAGATTTGGATGAGCATGAATTCCTTATATACTTAATACCAGTAGAACTAGGAGGGTTTGACATAGTGGTAGGTATGGATTGGCTGGCAAAGAATAAGGCCAAGATTATATGTGACAAGAAATTTTCAAAGATTCCCCTACCTGAAGGAGAAACCCTTGTGATAAATGGTGAGAGGCCAAGGCAAGGCATGAACATCATTTCCTGTATAAAGGCTAACAAGTGCCTATAGAGGGGGTGCATTGCATACCTAGCCTATGTAAAGACTACTGAAGAGGAGAAATGACTTGAGGACATCCCCGTAGTATCAGAACTCGTAGATGTATTTCCTGATGAACTACCAAGACTCCCTCCACATAGGTAGGTAGAGTTTCGCATCGACCTAATACCAGGAGCTGCACCAATAGCTAAACCACCCTATAGGCTAGCCCCTTCGGAGATGCAAGAGTTGATGGTGCAATTGCAAGAAATTATGGACAAAGGGTTCATTAGGCCAAGCTTCTCGCCATGGGGAGCTCTGGTCCTATTTGTCAAAAAGAAAGATGGAAGCCTAAGAATGTGCATTGACTACCGAGAATTAAAAAAAGTCACAATCAAAAACCGATACCCACTTCTGAGGATTGATGACTTGTTTGATCAACTACAAGGGTCTCGATACTACTCCAAGATAGACCTGAGGTCGGGGTATCACCAGTTACGAATCAAGGAGGAAGATGTACCAAAAACCACGTTTAGAACTAGATATGGGCACTATGAGTTCCTAGTGATGCCTTTTGGTTTAACTAATGCACCTGCAGTGTTCATGGATCTCATGAATAGCGTGTGTAAACCATACCTAGACAAATTTGTGATAGTTTTTATAGATGATATTCTGATATACTTCAAGACTAAGGCAGAGCACAAACAACATCTAAGGTTGATTTTAGAATTACTGCGAACTGAGCAGTTATATGCCAAGTTTCCAAAGTGCGAGTTCTGGATGTGAGAAGTATAGTTTCTAGGCCACATAGTAAGCGAGAAAGGAATTCAAGTCGACCCCATGAAGATTGAGGTGATTAGAAGTGGGAACCACCCAAGGCCCCCACCGAGGTGTGACAGTTTTTAGGGTTGGCCGGCTACTACCAAAGATTTATAAAGAACTTCTCAAAGATTTCCAAACCATTGTCGTACCAGACCCAGAAGAACACTAAGTTCAAATGGGAAGCAAAGCAACAGGAAGCTTTTGAAACCCTGAAGCAGAAGCTATGAAGTGCGCCAATCCTGTCCCTACATGAAGGAACAGACGATTTCATAGTATATTATGATGCCTCACATCAAGGACTCGGTTGTGTCCTGATGCAAAGGGGTAAAGTGATAGCATATGCTTCAAGAAAATTAAAGGAGCACGAATGAAATTACACCACCCACAACTTGGAGTTAGGAGTCGTAGTGTTTGCACTTAAAATCTTGAGGCGTTACATGTATGGTATGAAGTGCGTAATCTTCACCAATCACAAAAGCCTACAAAACATCTTTAATCAGAAGATGTTAAACATGTGACAAAGAAGATGGGTGGAATTTCTTAATGACTATGATTGTGAAATCCGATACCACCCCTGTAAGGAGAATGTGTTAGTCGACGCTTTAAGGAGGAAGGAGAGGGCCGAACTGTTTAAGGTTCATGCCTTGCGAATGATGGCATAAATCGATCTAAAGGACCAGATACGAAGAACACAAAAGGAGGCCCTGAATAAAGAAAACTATGAGAAATAGGGACTAAAAGGAATAGAGAAACAACTAGACACCCAAGATGATGGGATACTGAGGATGAATGGAAAGGCATGGATCCTAACGCTAGGTGGGCTAAGAGACACCATTTTAGATGAAGCCCACAAATCAAAGTATTCCATTCACCCTGGAAGTGACAAGATGTATAAGGATTTAAAGATTAATTACTGGTGTTCGGGCATGAAAAGAGAGATAGCTACCTATGTGGGAAAGTGTTTGACTTTCTCCAAGGTGAAAGCAGAGTATCAAAAGCCATCAGGATTGCTCCAATAGCCAGAGATACCAGAATGGAAATGGGAAAGGATTAGCATGGAATTTGTTACAAAGCTTCCCCAAACCCTAAGAGGGCGTGACACTATACAGGTAATAGTGGACCGATTGACCAAGTTGGCACACTTCTTGGCAATAAGGGAAGACTACAAAATGGAAAAGCTATCTAATAGATACATCAATGAAGTTGTATCTCGACATGGAGTACCCTTGTCAATTATCCCTGATCGTGATAGCCAATTCACCTCCCGAATTTGGCAGTCATTTCAACAGGATTTGGGAACACGTATAGACTTAAGCACCGCCTACCACCCTCAGACCAAAGGTCAAAGTTAAAGGACGATTCAAACCCTTGAAGATATGTTGAGGGCTTGTGTGATCGAATTTGGTAGAAACTAGGACACCCACTTACCACTAGCTAAATTCTCCTATAATAACAGCTACCATGCAAGCATAGGAGCTGCACCTTTTGAGGCGCTTTGTGAATGTAAGCGTCGGTCTAGCTGCGGTGAGAGATCGACAGAAGAGCTATGCTGATAACCGACGCAAACCCTTGGAATTTCAAGTATGAGACTGGGTAATGCTAAAGGTGTCCCCATGGAAAGGGTTAATTAGATTTGGAAAGTGAGGGAAATTGAGCCCGAGATACATTGGACCCTTCAAAATTCTAGACAGAATCGGACCCGTTGCCTATAGGTTAGAACTACCGGAGGAATTAGGAGGAATACATGACACGTTCCACATTTTGAAACTCAAGAAGTGTCTATCTGATGAAAACCTGATAGTGTTGTATACGGAAGTGCAAGTTAATGACAAACTTCAATTTGTTGAAGAACCACTAGAAATAATGGGGCTACAGGAAAAGAAGCTTAGGCGTGGTAAGATTCCAATAGTGAAGGTCAAATGGAACTCAAGACGAGGTCCTGAATTCACCTGGGAACCAGAAAGCAAAATCAGAACGAAGTACCTGCATCTATTCTAGCCCAAAACCCCCCAACAATGGAATTCAAGAGAAAGTCGATAAAACCCTTAACCGACATCACGGTAAATTGACTTTACACATATTTATTTTTAGTTAACTAAATATGACACTCTATGAGCATTGATAACTAACTTAACCCATGGCATTGCTAGGATTAGAGCAAAACATCATAGGGTAGCCTTAAGCAAATTACGAGGATAAAATTTCTGTAAGTAGGGGAGGATGTAACAACCCCGATTTTGGGCTGGAAAACAAAATTTAGAAACCTTAGCGGGCCACACAAAGATCACATCGAAGGCCCATGAAATGGGCCCAAAAAGGTTAAACTACAAAACATAGATATATACACACACCATAATGAGTTTAGGCCCATCAAACTTTAAACTGGTCATTGGGCCATAATGTTAAATGGGCTTGACCCACAAAACCCTATTGGGCCATTGGGCCATGTCATGGTAATGTTCGTGAACTACCGACACTAGTGGGCTTTAGGCCCGATGCCCTAGCAGACTCATTTCTCAATTAGACTCTAAAACGATAGGCGGTTAGACCTTAATACTTAGAAATCTAAATATATATAATAAGGAAGCAAAATAAACGTAACCCAACACCGAACATTATTCAAAGAAAATATATGAACCCAATTACGTGAAATATCAAAACCAAGTATCCATCAATACTTGGTGTTTAATCTATTAATAATACTAAAATCAACCAATCAAACAAATAAAATAAGAATAATCAAACCGAGAGAACTCAATAATATTGATCGTAATGCTTTCTTGTTGCTATTGATGTTGCTGATCTTGAATACAATGATTCAGAAAATGATTACTGATGATTCTAATGATTCTCAACTATTGTTATGTATGATCTATGTTGTTGATCTCATATATATATATAGAGATATAATCCTGTTCTATTGCTAGCTATTTTGTTGCTATAATTAAGCTAATTAAACTTATCCAAATCCTCGCCATGTTTATCGGCTTAGGAATTTGAGATTTACAACGAATCTAATAAGAATAAAGTTGTTGATGTGACGTGGAATATTCGCTTGAATAATATGTCTTCCATCATCATTAATGTTGTTGTTCTGTCACGTTGACTTGTTGACTTTATGTTGACTTCTGAGTTAAATTGGTCTTCCGTAGGAATCTACTCTTTCGCAGGTAACTAGTCTTCCGCAGCAACACTTTGTTCTTCAGCACTTGTTCTTGTGATTCCGTAGGAGTTCTTGTCTTCCGCAGCAATCCCTCCTTCAGTAGCTTGTTCTTTTCTTGTTCAGCTAAAGTTGTTCTTTCGCAGAAGATCCACATATTATGTTAAAATGATGAAAATACATAAAAATGAGCCCTTAAGCTAAAACCATGAAATATCCAGAACCAGAAAGTTATTCTAAGTATATTATAGTTTTATGTGACCTAAGTGTGACAAAAGTCAACCCAAAACCAAAAACCCGTTAAAAACCAAGACCCTAACGTTACAATACAAAAATCAATAAAACACCTCCAAATAATGAAACTACAGTAGCAAATGGCCTAATAATGATAAAAATAAACTAAAAACCAAATATTACCATTTATGGAATTTTCTAAAAATGTATATAAATTTTACTGATAATATAAGCAAGTTAATGCCTCACAAAAAAATAACAATAAAATACATAAAAATTATTAAACTAAGAAAATTGATATTTTTCAGTAAGATACGAATCTCAAACTCAAATAAACAACTTAAAACTTAGTAAAACTAATAACCTTAAAAATACGATATATAACGCGCCCGAAACGCGTCCCGACACGCGTTTAAAAACTGAATAATCAACTCATCAGCCCTATGAACAAAAACCATACTACTTTAGAGACTAAATAACACTCAAAATAAGTAATAACCTAAAGTAAATATTATTTGGACCACTCAATAACCTTAACTATGAAAACTCTAAATTCCTCCTTCACGAAACGCATAACCTAAAAACAAGCCCTAGAACCCGTTAAGAAAGACCAAGAGACAATAAATATCAATTAATTTCGGTAACCCAAATTACTTAAAACAATAAAAGTTACTATAATTAGTAAATGCACCAGGTTTCAAACTCTAGGGTTGAAAGTGTCAATTTAGCAAAGTTGAGGGACTAAACTTGCCAGCTAAAGAAACCCTACTTTTCTAGAACCAAATATTACTCATAAGCACTATTATAATCTGAAATTATTATGTAATAACCCAAATATAATCAAAGACCACATTAAGACTCCTAAACTTCAAGATTTGAATTAAATTACACATACGTAATGTAATCAGCTAATCTGGTAGGATAAACCTGAACTAGAGGGGTTAGACTTAGTTAATTGACTAAGATAAAACTAATTCATAATAATTTAAGCTAAGGTGAGTCTCATGAACCCCTTTTTACTTAAACTTTTGGTTGGAATACATACTCTATAAAACTTATTTTATGGTGAAATATTACCTACTCTTGTCCCCAAATGTGAGCACAATCATTAACTCCATTGGGGGTCGCGTGATTTGTGGATAGTACTATTTGGAAAATCCCCCGCACACAATGGGCCGTAAGGATAGGGAAACCACCCATTGAGATTTAAAATCATTGTGTCACAAATTAGTGTAGATTATATGTTCTTAGCAGGGAACGCTTAAGCCCATAACAATAAGGGTTATGGGTTAGGGGATGATTTAGCACTCAGGAGGGTCACCCAGGTCTAGGTTTGATTGAGATGATTTCTTTTATGCACCATTACTATTGTTATCTTATTTTATGAATTGCATTTAGTCTTGTGTCATAAAATTATTAGCTCACCAACATTATGTTGACATATTTTGGGTGTGTATTTCAGAAGAAGGAAGATTTTACCAAGTGATCATGGATAGGAGTTGACTTAGTCAAATAATTGGAGATTAGGCACCACCCTATCTAATTGTTAACTTTGAGAAAATTTACTTAAACTTATGTATTTTGGATTAGACAATATTTAACTAGTATTTGTATTATCATGGATGCCATGTAGGCAATGAATGATTGGGTGAAATTTATTTAAATAACGTTATTTTCTGCTGCATTGTGTTGATATCAGTCGTCATAGCCGGACTCGGTCAACGGGGTGTGACAATAATCATGTGGAATGAGTTGTTATACTTGATAAAACAAGATTTTAATTAACATGTCACCAACAGGTCAAACGGGTCAAATAGGTCAAATGAGTCTTTGTTTTTCCAAAACCTTGGGTCAATGTGTCTATTGAGTACTTAGGGTTGTTAAACTTTATGGGTTACATGTACTTATGTACTTGCGTGTTCTAGGTGATCTTAGACGGGTTGTCTTTCCATTCACTGTAGCTTTGCATTATTTTGTTTTTTGGCGCATCAGGGGAGTTCATGCCTCACTTTTAAACACTCTCTTTTTAGGGGAGATAGCATAATCTTTTACCAACGCTTTCTTATTATAAGTTGTGTATAATGTAACATAGTGGGATATACCTTGAAAGTCCTTAAACTTTTGGATCATTAATAATGGTAACTAGTGGGGAAATTTTGGGTAGTACTACTTGGTCTGACAAGCCCCACCCATGCGACTCAAGGTCAAACGGATGCAATATTGTCCTAGACACAAACATCGTCCCGACCTGGTATGTCGTGATGGGAGGCAAACAAGCGAGCACAGTCAGCTTCAATTGCGAAATCACTATGGTTATTACTTATGAATATAGACTAGCTATCTATTTCAATTCACTTCTTATGTTTTACAATAGTTACTGCTTATGCTATGCGCAAACTCTTGAACTCACCAACCGTTGTATTGACTCTTTTAGTATGTTATTCTCAGTTCGAGGTTACTAGCAGCGCCTAGGAGCACTCACGGGTGAGCATGCATTGGAATAAACATTGTTTTTCATTTGGAATTTAATATACATTTTGTTTTAAATAATGGTTTGGCGCGTGTTTGCGCATTTTATATTTCATTACTTTGGGTTTGACTTATTTACCAAATGCTTCTGCATAGTTTTAAAGTTTCTAAACACTGGGTTGTTTTTAAGTGTATCATATAGTGTTGTTCTGAGTAACTAATGACTTAGATCCTGGTTTGTTCACACCCTCATGGTAAAACTCCGCATGTGGAATTTGAGGGTGTAACATTTCATTGGTCCTTTCCTAGTTTTATTTGGTTATGAATATATTCTTTTTATGGTGGACTATGTGTCTAAGTGGATTAAGGTTATAGCCTCAAGAACAATGACCATAAGGTAGTATGCAATTTTGTTAGATCAAAAGTTGTATCACCACATGGAATCCCTTGAGCCATAATAGGTGACGAGGATCTCATTTCAAACATTTTCAAATTGTAAACTATTAATACATTATGGCATTCACCATGGTGTAGCAACTCCGTACCATCTATAGACAAGTGGATAGGCTGAGGTATCTAATTACAAATCAAAGATATTTTACAAAAAACAGTATAAACATATCTGAAAGATTTTTCCTTGCATTTAAATGACACCTTATAGGCCTATTTTACTGCTTTTAAAATATGGATTGGTACAACTCCTTATCGCGTTATTTATAAAAAAAGGGTGTTACTTACCGGTAGAGATTCCTCGCTAGGCACTTTGGGTGGTGAAGAGTGTCACCTATGATTATGAAAGTGTAGGTCGAGAGAGTAAATTACAATTGTGTGAACTTAAAAAACTTCTTGATGAAAAAGAGGCCACCATCAAGTTATGAATGGACATAGGTTGAAGCCATATATCGTTGCTATTGATCAAAGGGGTGAGCCAATTGAAGTTGTGAATTTCCTTATAGATTAACAAACTTATGAAATCAAGTAAAGGGCCAGGTATTGTCAGGCTAAAAACATTAAACATAGCAGCTGATATGTTAATAAGTATATATATTTATAATACATATCTCTTTGAATTTTATGTCATTTTGTTACAAAATTCATTGATTTAGACACTTATTTGTGTTTTATTTAATTTTGTAGTTGTCGGATGAAATTCGGTCATTTTTTTAAGAAAACTCAAGATTTAAAGAAGTTCAAGAGGAAAAATGTTTTTGATATGAATATATTGAAGCTGAATATGTCCATATAAGCTGTCAAACTCCAAGGAGCTCATCTTGTAACTGAATATGGTCATATCGCTTCTGATATGGCTATATTCAGACAAAAAACAGGTTTATAACCCTAAAACACCCCATTTCCAACATAATGTTCATTCTGTCACAAACCCTAGCCTCTTTCAAACTCTTAGATGGTTTTGAGCATTTCTAAAGATTTCTAGGAGATTTGAAAGCAAAGATTCAAGATTTCACACTTTCAAGAAGGATCTAACATCATCCACCATTCCACCCCATTTCCACTAAAATTGGTTTCAATTCCTCTAGATCTACTATAAGTTCTTCTATGTTTTTGAGTTTGCGTGTGTTTTTTGTAAGCCTCATAGGCTAATTCTTACTGTCACTTGGACTACATGAAACTTAGCATGATTTAACAACTTGTACATAATTCTTGGTGTTGTTTGTGTTAATTTTATGATAAAAAATGATTATTCTTTGATGAATATGCGTATTTATTCTAGTTTGATTAAATGTGTATCCTGGTGGGTGTTGTAAGCATGTGTTGTTGGAAAAACTCTTGTCTTTTACAACACTTATGCATATGATTGCATCTTTTATGTGTAATTTTATGACATTTGACTAGGAATGGTGAATGAAGATTGGAGGTTTAGTAAAATTAGGCAAATGTGAATTCTTATGCTTATGTTTGAGAAAACCATGGTGTATGTCATGAATCTCTCTGTCATTGGGTATGAATTGATTTTGTAATCATGGTTTAATGTTCATGAGTTGAAAAGTAATTATAGTTTTGTATATTTTTTGCAAGTTATGGAGGTTTTCATGTGTTTATCATGTTAACTTTTCAAAATTTTATGGAATTAGATAACCCTAACGAGAGTTTAGTTTATCTTTAAAATTAACAAAATTCTATCATTAGTTCCTCATGGCATAACTTTAGGTGGTTATTGTGTGCTTATTATTCTATCATTCTAAATATCTATATGTCAAGATATCGTGATGGAGGTTTAGGCTATTTCCATGTATCATGTGAAAAAAATGGTCTCACCTTGAGTTTGTGCTAGTTGTTATTTCTATGCGAATTGCAATCAAAGTCCAAGTTGTATCTTTAATTAATTGTGTATCTTTCTTTTTTAATTTGCTAATCGTTTTATTTAATTTCAATATCACAAGTTCAAAATTAATATATCAATTAGATAGTGATAATTATTTAATATTATGAGCCATTTTGTCCATGAATCGAAACTCGGTTCTTACATAAAGCTATACTACTATGCGATAGGTTCACTTGCCTATTGTGTATGTAGTTAGTCTAAAGGTGATAATTGTTTCTTTTATTAAAACAAATTGTATGATTTTTCATATCAAATTGTAGGAACCTCTGAAGTTAAGATGCTGATGCAACCAAAAGATACCAAAATAACCAAGTCTTCCAACATGCACTTTGGAACAAAGGTGAACTAGCTTCAGAAGTTTTACAAACTCAAGAAAAATGCCAAGTGTAAAATCTTCCGAAGCCAAAGTTTAGAAGAAACTGCTGCGGAAGCTTTACACTGAACTTGGAAAATATTCCAAGTATAAAGTCTTCCGAAGCCAAAGACTCAACTCTTCCGAATGTAAAAGATGAAGTCTTCCAAAGCTCTCAAGACAAAGTCTTCCGAAGCTGTTTAAAGACAAGACTGATTTTCCTCTGAAGAGAGAGAAAAGATACATTTTTCATCAACTTTATCATCAAGTAACCTAACTTCCGCTGCATGCTCTGGTAGTTCACCTGCTATCACTAGTTGGTGAAACTTCCATACTTTATGATAAAGTAGATATGGTCTTCGCCTGCAAGTTTCTGTTTTTGTTCCTTTTTGGCTTTTTGTAATAGGAAAGTCAGTGAGCTATGGCTTGTCATAGTCACTAGTCAAAAGGCAATCTGCCTTTTGACTTTAGCCTGATCTTGTTGTCTAGATTAGTCACTTCCAACTGTCTTTTTGCATATTGACAGTTGTAGGATGTAGTATAAGTAGTATCCGGTTCTTGTAGTCAAAACATACTTGTACAACACTTGTAACATAACTAGAGAAGCAATATACAACTTCCTTGAAAACTTTATCTTGTGCTCTTGTTCTTGTTTTACTTGTGTTTATCTTATATCTTCAGGAAAGGTTCATAGTTCCCTATTTGAATTGTTAAGTGATCTTAAGATTCTCTTAAGTGTGTTAACTAAGTGCAAGCTTAAGTACCCTTTAACGGTCCTGCATTTGGTATCTGAGCATTCCAGGCTCTTGATTGTAAGATCTCACCATCTTCAAATCCTCTTAGTTACACACATCACTTAACTCTTCAAATGGCAGCTATCTCCAAAGCTGATATGGAAACTGTAACCATGACAAAGTCCCCACTGATCACTCCTGAGGATTTTGGCACTTGGTGTCAAAGAATGGAAGGCTTTATCAAGTCTCAAGATTCCAGGATATGGGAATCTCTTGTCAATGGACCTCATGTACCATGCACCTTTTCAGCTGCTGCTGCTGGTGGCATGATACCAAAGGAGAGGGCTGACTTTTCTGATGCAGACTGGAAAAGAATTGATGTTGATCAGAAAGCCATGACAACTCTCCAAACTGCTCTTCCAAACTCCATCTACAGAGGTTTAAAGAAGTGCAAGACTGCTAAACAGCTATGGGATGCATTGAAACTAATGTATGAGGGTTCAAATGAAGCCAAGGAGAACAAGAAGGGTCTCCTAAAGCAGCAGTTTGAAAATTTCACCTTCAAGACAGGTGAAACCATGACTCAATAATACTTCAGGTATGTTGAGATTGTGGATACTCTGGCTGATGTTGGGGTAACTATTGAGAACAGGGATATTGTTAGGAAGTTCATGTCCTCTCTTCCAAGACAATGGACACACTACTGTGTGGTTATTAAAAGGAGTGAAAACCTCAAGACCCTTACTCTCATTGAGTTGTATGGGATACTCAGTGGATACCAGATGGAGATGAATATGCAAAATTCATCTGGTAGCTCCGACACTCACCAGAGTTCAGCCCTTCATGTGGTTGAAAGGGATAGCAGAGAACCACAGCATCATCTCATCTGCTACCCTGAAAACTCATAAAAGGGTCCTTTCATCACCTTTCCAGAGACACCCAGAGAGAGCTACATCCAAGGAAGTCCCTTCCAAGAGACAAGTTCTTCTCAAGCTTTTGTC
The DNA here is from genome assembly GCA_025506505.1 of Flaveria sonorensis. Lineage (NCBI taxonomy): Eukaryota > Viridiplantae > Streptophyta > Magnoliopsida > Asterales > Asteraceae > Flaveria > Flaveria sonorensis. The sequence continues at coordinate 40,044,147 of CM046435.1, read as the reverse complement.
TCCACTGATAAGAGTACAGGCAACTTTCTTTTCACTCTTGAAGACCTGGACTGTATCCATCCAGATGATCTGGAGTGCATGGAGATAGTCTAGTAAATGGCTCTTCTCACTCACATGGCCCAGAAGTTCTACAAGAGGACTGGAAGAAGGTTTCCTAGCAATGCTGCCAGTGGCAAGTTTGGGCTGGACAAGAGCAAAGTCAAGTGTTACAACTATAACCAGATAGGACACTTTGCTAGAGAATGCAAGGCACCTAAGTCAAATGGTGGCCAAGCTTCATCCAGGCCAAACTACACTGAAGGAGGGAACCAGAATGAGAGGCCAAGACAACAGGCTGCAGTTGCTATTGAAGAAAGAGGCTTTGACTAGAGCTTTCAAGTTGAAGATGCATCTCCAAACCAAGCACTCATGGCTGATCATGATGAAGCCAATGTACTTGAACATCTTTGCTCTCCTGAATGTATTGCTAAAGTAAATAGATACAGGTCCTACAACTTGGAAATGAGATCTGATATTATGTCTTTGAATATTTTAAAAACTGATTTTAAAAGGGCTGAAAATGACTATAAACTTAAGATAGAAGATCTAGATAAAACAGTTTCAACTCTTAAACATGAGCAAACAAACTACAGGACTCAAATTAAGGATCTCATTACCAAGTTGACTGGATGACAGGCTGAGCTTGTGATCAGTAAAGCCAGGGCAGAAAAATGTGTTCTTGAAGAAGAGACCTTCAAGAACATGATATCCTCATCTCTGCATGCAAAAGTGTGTTATCAGAATAAACAAGGATTGGGATCTAGTGAGATAGCTCCTCCACACACTCTACTATCAGTCAGATCTCCTAGGTGTGGAACTAGTAAAGATGAGCTACCATCCATAGACCCAAGTGATGAAGAGGATGAAGAGGAGAATGTGAGGGATGACTCTGAGATGAGTAAAGAGAGTTAATCCAAAAAGGGTCACCATGCTCCTAAGGAGAAAAAAGAAGCTGGTTTGAGCAAAATCAAGAGAAAGAACTTGATTAGAAGAGCAAAGAGAAGATCCAAGAAAAGCTCAAGAGTCAAGACCACCTTTGATCCCAAACAGAAACAAGTATTTATCTCTGCAGGGTTCAAGGTGATGAAAGCTGAAGATCCTGTCAAGAATTCTAGTGCCAAGAGTTCTACTTCAGCTTCAACTCACTCCAGCAACAACAAGAAGACTGATCAGCTGTGTGTCACTGCTACACAGCCTGAACCATCCATTTCAAAAAGCAAGCTTCACCCTAAGAAGCCTGCTGCATCATCTGAAAAGGTGGAGAAAAAAGAGGAAAGTGTTCAAGCTCAGTCTTCTTTGTGAAAGAAGACTCTCAGAAGGAAAGAATTGGATTGCGTTATGTCTGGTAGTACTTCACATCTGGCTAAGGATTGTCAATACAATCCCAAGAGTACTATCCATATGATCAAGAAGAAAACTTCTAAGTAAAAGAAGAAACAAACAACTTCGGAAGGAAAATCTGTTTCCTTCGAAAGCTCCAAAATAAAGAAGAATGCAAGTAGGAAATTGCCTACGAAAGAAAAGTTGGTCTCAGAAGAAAGGAATGCTTCTGAAGCACTGAAGCCTGCTGCAGTGAAAGCAAGAGCTTCTGAAGGATCCGTCTCCAAAGCTTTTGAAGCTACAAAAGCTTCCAAAGTAGTGAAGGTCAAGCCAAATCTTCCAAAGGTGGTGTGGAAGATGAAGGAAGACCTTGAGACTAAAAGCTCCTTTTCAACAACAACAAATGATCCTCAAAGCCTGAACATAGGATCACTTACTGTTTCATTGCCTTCATCTGAACTTTATAAGCCCAAGACCAATGAGGCTTGGGTTTCCAAATGTAACTAAATCATCTCTTTTGTGCAGGGACAGCCAAAGGCAAACAGAAATGTGTGGTTCATTGATAGTGGCTGCTCCAGGCACATGACAGGCAATGAGTCCCTACTTCAAAACTTTGAAAGAATTTATGGAGGACCAGTTGCTTATGGAGGAGATGCAGGAGGTTAAATTACTGGTAGGGGCATGGTCTTAAATGGTAAGCTCAGCATTGAGAAGGTAAACTTTGTCAAGGATCTTGGATACAATCTTTTGAGTGTGTCCTAATTTTGTGACCAAAAACAAAACATGCTCTTTACTGAGCATGAGTGCATTGTTCTCAAGCCCGGGGTCGACATTCCTCAAGAGCATATTTTGCTCAGAGCCCCCAGGAAAGGGAACATGTACAAGATGGACTTGCAGGAAACATCTCCCTCTAGAGAGATTTCTTGCTTTCTATCTAAAGCAAATAGTTATGAGTCTTTCCTTTGGCATAAAAGAATGTGCCATGTAAACTTTAAGAACATGAATAAACTTATTAAGAATGATTTGGTAACTGGAATGCCAAAGAAAGAGTTTACAAGTGATGACCACTGTGTTGCATGCCTGAAGGGGAAGCAACACAAAGTGTCTCACAAGCCAAAGGAAATGAACTCTATCACTACTCCCCTACACTTGTTACATATGAATCTGTTTGGCCCCACCAGTGTAATGAGTTTGGGAAGGACCTCATACTGTTTAGTGATCACAGATGACTTCACAAGATTTACTTGGGTGTTTTTCCTTAGAACTAAGGATGAAACTCCTGAAATCTTAAAGAATTTCATTCTGAAAATTGAGAATCAATCTGATCACGAGGTCAAAATCATAAGATGTGATCAAGGAACCGAATTCAAAAACTTAATCCTTGATACATTTTGTGATGAAAAGGGTATTTCAAGACAAACAGTGCTCCCAGGACTCCTCAGTAAAATGGTGTTGCTGAAAGGAGAAACAGGACAATTATTGAAGCTGCAAGAACCATGTTGTCTGACTCTAAGCTGCCCATCACCTTCTGGGCAGAGGCTGTCAACATAGCCTGCTATGTGCAAATCAGAGTTTTGGTAGTTAAGACACATGGTAAGACTCCTTATGAACTGTGGCACAAAAGAAGACCATTCATTGGTTTTCTCAGAACATTTGGATGTCCTTGCACCATCTTGAATACCAAAGATCAAATAGCCAAGTTTGCTGAGAAATTAGATGATGGACTTTGTTGGGTACTCTTCTCAAGCTAAGGCTTATAGAGTATACAATCTCAGAACTAGAATCATTGAAGAGTCAGCCAATATGACTTTCAATGAACACACACCCTGTGTAAAAGGTTCTGGTCTGGATTGGTTGTTTGATCTTGACTTAGTTACTAACTATTTTAACAAATATTGTGAGAATGTTTCAGGATCTACAGATAACAGGTCAACAGAAGATCCTGATCCAAGATTTGAGCTGAGAAGACCTAACAAGAAGACTACTTCAGCTCCTATGGTGACTAACCCTGCAACTGAAGCTCCCATCAGCACTAGCATGACAAATACTGCTGATTCAAATGAACTGCCTTCAAATTCTAGCTCAAAGGCTCAGAATTCAGGAGAATGAACTTCAAATGCAGGAGGAGGAACTGGAGGTGGTGAAAGTGATCAAGAATTTCTTGATGCTGAAAAACACTCCATTGAAGACAACATGAATGCTGTTACACACTCATTGGATCAAGTCTCTTTTGATAAGTGTGCTGATATGGTGGGAGACACCTCATTACCATATCAGAATTTCTCAAATTTAGATCTGTCTAACCAACTTGCTATGATCCCTCAACTTCGGATCCACAAGTCACATCCCACCATAAACATCATTGGAAATGTTGACTCAGGGGTAAGAACAAGAGGACAAGCTCATGACAGCCATGTTTGTCTACATTCTTGTTTCTTATCCCAGATAGAGCCGAAGAAGGTTGATGAGGCTTTGAAGGATGGAAGCTGGATTGAAGCTATGCAAGATGAGCTGCTTCAAATCAGAAGATAGAAGGTTTGGAACTTATGTCCTCTTCCTCAAGGGAAGAGTGTCATAGGAACCAAATGGGTATTCAGGAACAAGAAAGATGATAGAGGGATCATCATCAAGAACAAGGCTAGACTGGTTGTCCAAGGATACACTCAAGAAGAAGGAATTGATTACACTGATGTCTTTGCTCCAGTTGCAAGACTTGAAGCTGTAAGAATATTTCTGGCTTATGCTGCTCCAAGGATTTCAAGGTCTACCAGCTTGATGTGAAGTGTGCTTTTCTCTATGGGGTGATTGATGAAGAAGTTTATATTAAACAACCACCTGGCTTTGCAGACCCAGATCATCCTGATTATGTCTGCAAGCTTGATAAAGCCCTTTATGGACTGCATCAAGCCCAAGAAAGTGGTATGAGACACTATCAACATACCTCTGTCAACATGGATACAAAAAGGTACTATTGATGGGACTCTCTTCATCAAAGAAATAGGAAATGATACATTGCTAGTTCAGATATATGTTGATGACATCATCTTTGGTTCAACTAATCCAAAGCTCTGCAAAGACTTTGAGATGCTGATGAAGAATAGATTTGAAATGAGTGCCATGGGGGAACTCAATTTCTTTCTAGGAATTCAAGTGAAGCAGGTTGAAGATGTCTTCATCAGTCAGTCAAAGTATGTACAAGATTCAAGATTCAAGACTGACTGTAAGGTTGCAAAGACACCCATAGCCAGAAACCACTCCCTTGGTCCTGATCTTGAGGGGGAGTGTGTTGATGAACATCTCTACAGGGCTATGATTGGGTCACTTATGTATCTTACTGCTAGCAGGCCTGATATCATGTTTGCCACATGCATATGTACAAGATATCAAGCCAACCCCAAGATGTCACACCTAATCACTGTCAAAAAGATCCTTAGATATCTCAAAGGTGCTCCAAATCTAGGCCTTTAGTATCCAAAAAATTCAGACTTCAATCTGTATGCCTATACAGATAGTGATTATGGTGGTTGCAACATGACTGCAAAGTCCACATCTGGGGGGTGTCAGTTCTTGGGTGGAAGGATAGTCTCTTGGCAATGCAAGAAGCAATCCTATGTGTCTGCATCAACTGCTGAAGCTGAATACATTGCTACTGCCAGCTGCTGTGCTCAAGTGCTTTGGATTCAGACTCAGATGCTAGACTATGGGTTCAATTTCAAAGAGACTCCCATCCATGTAGATAACAACAGTGCCATCTCTATTACAGAGAATCCTGTGCAACATTCAAGGACCAAACACATCAACATCAGGTATCATCTGATTAGGGATAATTTTGAAAAGGGATTGATAAAACTAATCAAAGTTAACACAAATAAACAATATGCCGATCTGTTCACAAAAACTTTTGATGAACAGAGATTTAAATATCGTGTATCAGCTATTGGGATGATTAACTTTGAGTAAATTTTTCTTAATAACTTAATCAATATTATTTCTTAAAACTGTGTGTCCTAGGTTGTCTATTAGATCACTTCATAAGCCCAGTTCTCTTTGGAAGAAAAAACAACTTTTAGAATGATATCTCTTAGAATGATGAAAATTTACCTTCGGAAGAAGCAAAAGTTGCCTTCGAAGAAATTTATGTCTAAATCGTTTAAACAGCTTATCTGAGATTTACCTTCGGAAGAAATTCTTGAAGTATCTTCCGAAGTTTAAATTTTGGTATAAGTACTTGAATTCTTTTAAGAACAAATTTCTTCCGAAAGCTATTTGGTCTCAGAGGCAATTTAGTCTCGGAAGACTCATTTATTTCTTCCGAAGCCAAAATTTTCAAAACTCTTTGAAATATCTTCCGAAGCAAAATTGCTTTCGGAAGCTTTGATTGCACAGCTTCCGAAACCAAAATTGTCTTTGGAAGCTTTTTCTACTTCCAAGAAAACTAACTTTTTGGGCGCCTTTTTCAGAAGTAGGACCCACTTACGGATTTCAAAGTTTATCTTTTTGTCATAACTTTGTCTCAAATCCAGAGTATATTTTTCCAAACGGTTCTATTTCATCTCTCTTCTCTTATTGTTCCTTAACCTAAAATTACCCCCAAATTTCATCTTCTTCTTCTTTCCTTCACTGCCAAGCTTCTTCAAATGGCCAATCTTGATCGTCGTAACTACCCTGATTTCACCATGCACCTACACAGGCAACACAATCAAGTTGCTCTGTTAAACTCTGAGAAGGATCCAAGCTTCTCAGACGTGTGTAGGTATCTTTCTTTGTCTCACTACTTCACCTCCCTTACAATCGATCCTCCTCTCTATAAGGATCAGTTGCTTGAGTTCTGGTGGACCTGTCAAAAGGTCACCATGGATGGGGAGAAGGCACTGTCAGCCACAGTGCAGGGGAGGACGGTTTTCATTACTCCAGCAATTATCAACACCCATCTTCAGCTGGATGATGAAGCAGGTGAACTGTCTTTCCCAAAAACAACTGTCAACCAATCCTTTGAGCAGATGAGATATGAAGGTGACTTCTCAGTCAAGACCTTCAGGAAGGGGAAGGTCTCCTTCAAATGGAAATACCTCCTCCATGTCGTCATTCACAGCTTATCCAACAAACACAGAGGATGGGACCAGATTCCAGAAGACCTCTCCTTCATTGTCCATGGGATGGTTCAAGGGGTCAAATTCAGGTACTCTTAGTTTGTATTTACAAATTTACTAGCGAATTTGGATTCCTTAGAATATTACATGTTCTCCCAGTATTTTCAACACATTCTCAACTGTGAATTGGGACCACAGTTGAGGGGAACAGGTAATGTTCTTAAACTTGCACACATGAGGCCCGATATTTTCAAGATATTGAAAAAGCCAACTGTTGGGTTCTTCGGGGTAGAAACAACCATTGTCCTGAAAATGTTTGAGCTTTGCTCAGGGTGACATCCTAGCTGCACCATCTAGTGATGAACCAACACCCTCTACTTCTCAACCACCATCAAGGCCAACAATTACCGTCACCTACACTAGAAAATCCAAACGAACCCTTGCACTTGCTATTGAGCATATGCAGGCCCACATATCACAACCCACACAGGAGGAAGTGGACACTCGAGCTCCCACTTCCCCTGAGGAGCAAACCACTCCCATTTTTCAAAAAATCAGTGCTGAGGTTCCTCATGCTCAGCCTGATGAGCTCACAACTCCACAAACAGCCTTAAGCCATCACTTTGAGTCTCAACACTCGAGTGATCAACCTTTAGGGGAAAGCTACCATCCCCAGCCTCTTGATCATAACCAACCCATTCCCAGCCTTGACTTCTATTCTGATGAAGATTTGGGTTTTAGTGAGTATCATGACTCTCCCCTCTCTACCCATACTCAAGGGGAGATGAGTACTCCTGCTTCACCCATGTCTAGCCCACATCAGACACCCCAAACTGAGGTGGATCTTCCTGTGATTGTCCAGGAGATCCATATGGAAGAGGCTCTCACTGTTTCCAGTGATTACATCCTTAGTACTCAACCTCGGCAACCCAGCCTCTAGACACTGTCATTGGGTAGGGGAAATCCAGCAGCCAAGAACCCTATGCTGGTAGTGAAGGAGCAGATCTCGGTTCACCTCCTTCATCCCCCAATGATTCTTCAACTGAAGATGAGGGGAGTCTGAAACTCAGGCTGCACTAACTCAAAGACATCTGCACCCAACTGGTTTCACAGATAGCTCACCTTGAATCACAGGTGACTATCTTGCAAAGGAGGGTCCATGACCAGCAACTTGAGATCACTGATCTCAAGGGCCAGTTAGCTGAGAGACCTATAGGACAAACTCATCCAGGTCCATAAGAACCTGTGGATATTATGGATCACTTCCCCAGCTCACCTATGCCTAAGGGTGATGCTACCAAAAAGGGGGAGGAAGTTCTGACAGCCACAGAACCTGAGAGTTCTTCCTCAAGTATGGACATAAAGGACTCACCATCCTATCTTGCAGTTGTCCATGCTCAGCAACCTCCTCTAGACAGTGATCTGGAACCGCTCATTCAACAATTGTTTGAGGAGGGAGTACCAAGAGCAATGTCTGCCCCATCTGAGAACCCAATCTGGGGTTGGGGGTATGACAATGATAGGAAAGCTCTTGTGATCTCTAGAGCTCAGGGTCAACAAGAAATTCTCAACATCTTCACCCTGAGTTTCTATGAGAGTATAAACTTGGTAGATTTGGCACTTGTCAACCCAAGCAATAATAGACAAGCTGTCAGATTAGCCAATCAAATTCAAGACTAGGTGCTGGCAGAATTCAAAAGGAGAACTGCATTATATAGACAGAGGCTAGCAGTTGAAGCCTTTGGTCAAATGGATGTTGAGGTAGACCCCAAGATTAACTTCGAAGGGAAAGCCCTGACTGAAGGCCCAAAGGCTGAGACTGTGAACCTTGAGACAAGATCTCCTCCAGCACCCCCATACCCTCAGTGAGGCACCAGCTGGTGATGGTGCTTCACAACCTCTCTCTGGCCAGAGCTTCACTCTTGAATCAAGCAATGAAGGCCAAAGCTCTCCTCAGACTGAGTCATCAAGATCTACAATTAACAAAGGCAAAAGGAAGATGACTCCTGAAGAGATTGAAGAAGAAAAGAGAGAGAGGAAGAGGAAGCTGAGGGGAGAGAGTTCAAGTGGTTCCCCAGGATTCATGCAAGCTGCAATTCTGACTGTCCCTATAGCAAACACTCAAGAAGATGAATTAAGGGCAGCCAGGCTCAACTATCTAGGGACCAGAAACTACAACATAGATGAACTCATCTCTCTTCCCTTAGAGGAGTTAAATGAACTGGCTGACATTGAATTGTCAAAGGAGAGGAAGGAAGCAGAGGATGCAGCCTTGACCCTCAAACACAAGGAAGAAATGAGGAGAAAAAGGCTTTACAAGAACATTCCTGTCCTCTCCCTAGTTCAAGAAAGTCCTGAGTCAGAGATTGTGGCTGCTGAACAACCTCAGGTAGTTGATGAAGAAGAAAGATTAAAAATGATCAACTATCTAAGTGCCACAGGTCTCTATCAGGCACCTGCACTCCTTCCCTTGCCTTATGATTATATATTATGCGAATACAATAAGCAGCTGGAAGAGCAAGCCAAGAAAGAAAGGCAAGCTGCAAAGAAGAGGCAAAGGGAAGAAGCTGCAAAATCAAGAGCCATCATCCAGAAAAGTCAGAAAAAGTCTGCAGATAGGCAGATGATGATGAGCTTCTTGAAGCTGTATGGGTTCTCTGGAAGGAGGCTTGGTCCCATGTCTCTATCCACAATGGATCAGCACATAAGGGTGATCAAACAGAAGATAAAAAGGGGAGAGCTTGTGGACCTTCATTCATCATCAAGTCAAGCTCAACCTAAAGTTGAGGTAAAGGTGGAACCTACAGAGACAACACCACCTGCACCTGAAGCTGCACAATAGCCAACTTCATCTTTAACACACAACAGGGTTCTCCTCCCTCTCCTTCTGAAACTGGGAGAGAGGAGATCATAACTGAGAGGGAATCCACTAAAGAACCTGGTATAGAAGACCAACCCTCTCAGTTAAAATCATCAGGGAGGAAAAAGAGGGTGGCCAAAAGAAGATCATCTTTAAAGAAGAAAAGAAGAAAGGCATCCTCCTCCCAACCTCAGGATGAGTCAGAACATCCTGAGGAAGTGCATGAAGAGGACTCTCAACCAACTCCTATCATAGTAGAGCCTCTCTCTATTGGAAGACAAATTCTGTCCTGGACTTTTGCTGAAGATCCAGACAGATGGTATGTCACTAGAGATCAGAGAGAACAACATGTCTACTTCACAAGTGACATGCTTGAACTCCCTCTGCATGATCTCTATGACATCAGAAGGTACTTTATGAGTCTGAAGAATCCAGATCTACTGATGAAGAATGAAATTCTGAAGATCCTCATATAGACTATCCCAGTCTGAAGAACCTCTCTGTTTTGGTAGCATCAGCCTAGGGGGAGTTTGTAGGAACCTCTGAAGTTAAGAGGCTGATGCAACCAAAAGATACCAAAACAACCAAGTCTTCCGACATGCACTTTGGAACAAAGGTGAACTAGCTTCGAAAGTTTTACACACTCAAGAAAAATGCTAAGTGTAAAATCATCCGAAGCCAAAGTTCAGAAGAAACTGCTGCGGAAGCTTTACGCTGAACTTGGAAAATATTCCAATATAAAGTCTTCTGAAGCCAAAGACTCAACTCTTCCGAAGGGTAAAAGATGAAGTCTTCCGAAGCTCTCAAGATAAAGTCTTCCGAAGCTGTTTAAAGACAAGACTGATTTTCCTCTAAAGAGAGAGAAAATATACCTTTTCCATCAAATTTATCATAAAGTAACCTACTTTCCACTACATGCTTTGGTAGTTCACCTGCTATCACTAGTTGGTGAAACTTCCATACTTTATGATAAAGTAGATAAGGTCTTCGCCTGCAAGTTTCTGTTTTTGTTCTTTCTTGGATTTTTGTAATAGGAAAGTCAGTGAGCTATGGCTTGTCATAGTCACTAGTCAAAAGGCAATCTGCCTTTTGACTTTAGGCTGATCTTGTTGTCTAGATTAGTCACTTCCAACTGTCTTTTTGCATATTGATGGTTGTAGGGTGTAGTATAAGTAGTATCCAGTTCTTTTAGTCAAAACATACTTGTACAACACTTGTAATAGAACTAGAGAAGCAATATACAACTTCCTTGAAAACTTTATCTTGTGCTCTTGTTCTTGTTTTACTTGTGTTTATCTTGTATCTTCAGCAAAGGTTCACAGTTCCCTATTTGAATTATTAAGTGATCTTAAGATCCTCCTAAGTGTGTTAACTAAGTGCAAGCTTAAGTACCCTTTAACGGTCCTGCATAAATATATATACATCAACACACATCAAGAGTTTGCCGCCGTTGTTGGGGACACGGTGATTACAAGAAAGATCCAAGTTACTAGTTTAAGCATTTGTACATATTATATGAGTTGCGACAACAATGAAAGGATATGTTTTCACAACCTACCATCGGTTGTAATCAAGATGAGGTTGAGCAACAAGAAAGTAATGCTATCAAACTTGATGAATAATGCCATAGATTAGAAGCACTGAGTGTTGAAGTTAATAGATTATATGTCTGGCTTCTACAAAAGAGTTCATCTTGCAACACAAATCTAAGCACTAATTTAGAGAAGGAGGATGGAAGTGATGCCAATCCTGCTATGTGGTTTGATATGTTAGAGGAAGAATCAGAACCAAAGATGATAATGAATAAAACATAATTACATGTATGTTTACCAATGATGAGTAAGATCTCAAGGAATCATACAAGAAAGAACAACAAGAGGATGAACTCATGGATGAGACAAATGTGGTTCCACGGTGTATCACTGATAGTGAAACCACAAACCACATTGTTTTATCTTGGGAGGATAAGTTTGGAGATGAATTAGTGAACATACATTTTATGGAAGTGAGAGAAAGACGGTTTGACTTAGTTGTCAATCTTGATGAATTAGAAACATTGCTTCATGGGAACTCAACTGTGGTAGTTAAGGAAAAACTACACTGAGAAAAAAAATATGAAAATGGCTTGGTTCACTAACGAACCAATGACCATGGTGATACCCAATTCTCAACATTACACCAAATATAGTCGTCCTATAATTAACCATTATGATGATTCATCCCACGAATCAAACGAATCATGAGAGAGTGCAAACTACTTCACGAACCAACCAACTTTCAAGGTACAACATAGGTCCATCAAGAATCATAAGTCAATAACATATTATTGGGGTGATAATCTACTCCAATATATAAGTTGCATCAGGTTTAATTGGTCTAGGCAATTTCAAATGTTGGTGGCATGAGCTGTTTGTATTGTGTTTGCGTTTAGCATTAGGTTCCTCACTAAGTAGTGGTAAATGCGCTAAATGCGCTAAATCTAATGGGTTGGATGACTTTTCAAGCATCATAGGCCACCTGTTTGTTAATTTGTCTCATCACTTGCCCTATAATGTTAAGCATGTAAAGTCGAGTCATGCTAATGACTCATTACTAGAGAAAGCACTTTAGGGAGACAACCCGAGGTTTAATTGTTTTTATAGCGTGATTCAACTAAAGAATGGATGGTCTACGTCATCAGGTACGTGTTTCGTTACTTACAATGAAAGTGTGTTAAGCTAATCAACAATTGGGGTGGAAATATGGTGAGGTCTTAAAAAAAAGGTGGAGTTTTTTAAGTGACTATAAACATATTTTTAACAAAAAGGATTAACATGTGGTGGATGTTTAAATATGTTAAAAAAAACTTTTAAAAAGTATAAAAAGTTAATAAAACAACTCGATCTCACAAAATACACAATAAACCCAATTTGTATGTCAAATTGTTGATATACATGATTTTTCAAAAGTAATAAGAGAATCCGGTTGTCAAAAACAACAAAAACAATTTAATGATAAAATATGGAAATTTAATGTCAATGCAGGTTGCCCATCAATCCAAAAGATGAACTCTATAATCTCCTCCACACTTTAGTGACTTTTGATGGAATGAATTCAGGACATGTTTAGGTTAAAATGCTTGGAGAGTTATTTAATGTTCCTTTTTTCCGATATCCCAAATCTTATTACAAACAATTTGAAACATTTGCATGACTACTATCAAAGATTATTCCTTAAAATATAATTCCAAGGAGATGTAACAAAGTAGTGATTCAAAAAAATGAGTTGGGGTGTTATTTTCATTAATCGGTTATCCAGTTTTACCTTTTAGACAAATAATTATGTTGAAGGTATGAGAAGCATGAGAGAGTGCATCATGAATTATTCATCCTCGTTGTCGATAGTTAAAAAAACTCTAGAAGAATGCTAATGTGCTTCCCAAGAATACAATGCCAAAATTTTTGCCTTGTATACCATTTAACAAGAGACAATTAGGGAGGAAAGAGTTTATGTTTAAAGAAATAGTAAGATTTTTTGTTTTGCATGATGAAAGGGATCATAGTGTGTATGAGGTCTTAAAGAATATGGACTTGGGAAAAGGATATGACAATATGCATAAAGAAGAGAGAGAGAGAGAGTATGACCACTTATATGTAAATGAACCAACAAGGGTATATTCTAGGAAGCCAGCTATATTTGGAAGATGGTCACTAAATGCAAGAGAGCATTTGGAAATAAACAAACATGAGTATGAAGCAGAAAAAAAGTGGAGGAAAGAAAAAGGTGTTGATGCATTGCCACATCTATGAATCAGAGAAGTATTATAATAGTCAATTTGATTTTTTTGAGCGGGTGCATCAGCATGAAGATTAGCGTGCTGAAATACCTTATCAAGAGGGCTACACATAGGTAGATTATTGCACCTTACCTCCATAAGATCAAAGTTTTGTTGGAGAAACCCTTCTCAAGTATCCATATATGGCACCTCCTGATTGATGGCCAAGAACAAAACCATCTTAGTATAATCCAATAATGGTAGGGTCAAGCAGCATGCAACAAGCTTTAATTGAACTACCCGACACATTAAAGCATTTGACATATCATCCATAGGGAGGAGTTTGTATAAGTCCATCTTTCGAAATAATTAGATTTCTCATTGATTGGGACACTCGTTGATCAGATACGAGCAGGTCCATGTGTTCCTCTTATCTCTTTCACTTTCATCTATCTTCGGCTTAAGACATTAGAATCGTGTTTTGTTTAGTTATATGGTTGGTGTTGTAGACAATCCATGTTTGTTTTTAAGTGGTTGTTTAGGTATTTAAGTTATGTTATGTTATGTTGGATGATGGAATCACCGTACTTCTTGTTTTGAGGATGATCCTCCTATGACCTTTTCACTCTCTCAACGGTATCAACCATCAATCATCATGGTGTGAAAACTCATGATGAATGATATGATCTCTAGTGTGTGCTTGCGTGTTTATGTGTTTGTGTTATAATGCGATTGTATGATTGAATGCTCTATAAATTCTCAAAAATGCATGTTTGATTGATAATTGTTCAAAAGCTTACAAAGGATTAGGGTACAAGGCTATTTATAACCTAGTTACATACTATGTACAATTAGAAAGGTACCCTTATGTAAACAGAAATTACATAATAATTCTAAGTCTAAAGTGTTGTCCGCTATGGATGATAAAGTGTCCACTGTGGATGCTTGAATGTCCGCTGTCGATGGTTGAATTGATGTTGTCCATTGTGGTTGTTAGTCATCCGCTGTGGATCTTATGCATTAGCTTTAGACTTTGTTCATCCCCTATGTATGACTATATGTCTGCTGCCAGCACTTGGACATTTCTTGATTGTCTTCATATTCTATGGATTCAATAATCTGATGTGAGCGCTTCCTCATCTGCTGCTAACACTTTGAAAAATTTCTTATATTTGCAATTCATTCAAAAGAAACATAAATGATAATTAGTGTTATGATTGGATAATACTATTATATGTTAGTATATGATTATTTGAATGTTAGAACTTGTTTGTTAGATTAAGGTAGGCATTATCCTTCAATATGCTTATTTTAGTCCAACAATACTCCCTCTAAGGATGATACTACCTATTTGAAATGTTTGAGTTGTTATCGAATTGTTTGATTGTGTTTGTTAGACATGATTTATACTGATTGATTGTTATGTTTGATTGTGCTTGATTGGATAATTAGTTAAGTGATTGGTTGATTTTAAGGCCCCATCCCCGAAGACCCCACAGTTGGTCATTCATAGCATAACTAATTATTAAAAACACCTTAAATCACATTATTATAAGAAAACAATCGCAGCGGAATAATTTAACCAAAAACCATTTCTTGCTTTAATGATTACCTTTGCCAAATAATACATCATTTTTAGAGTTACAAAAGAATATTTAGTTGCATTACAAGACAAAAATATCATAATTGCATAAATGGATGCCAGTCTCCATTCACCAAGTAGCTTCAGCCGTGCCATCCTCAGCAACATCCTTACCTGCCAACTGATATACATATATAAAAACTCAGCGTTGCTGAATAAGTCCTAGTTTAATAATATAGAAAATATACTTTGGTAAACTTCACATGGTGATCATTCATCATCATACATAATCCATCATTAAGAGATTCTTTATCTTTCTTTCTTTCATTATCTTTCACTTTCATTGACTAGGATCGCACAAAGCAAGAGCCTACATTGTTGGTTGGCAACAGATGTCGAACCCCTGTCAGTACACATTAATAAGTGGTAGCTAACCACTGAATAGTTGATCCACACTGCTAGGCACGAAGCCTGCTCATGAACTTTGATCCTATTAGTTTATTGGTCAATCACAACGATTAGACCCCGGATGTGCCTTTCTTGGGCTGAAACAGCCACACATCAGTTGAGCTAATGACAATATGGTCGTGAACCTCCGTTGGAAAAGCTTGCAAGGCTTTTCACCTAATGTTAAGGCCCTAGGGTAACATTTATTAAGTTTTACTGTCATTTTATTCCTTTGTGTCCACTTATTATGAATAATACTTTTATAATATTATTACCTTAAAATCACATATCATGAAACAGTAATAATTATTCATAGCAAGCAGCCCTTAAGAAGGTAAATAAAACATTTGAAACATAGAACAAGCATAAACACCCATTAAGCATAAGTTCTTAACACTTAAACTCTATACCCAAAATTTCAAAAAAACTCCCAAGTGTTCACAGCGCATGAGTAACTTATACAGCGAATGGCTTAAAGTACTAAGTATCCACAGCTAACAACCTAAGGCTACAACAAACAACCAAGGTCCACAGCGGATGAGTGAAACACTAAGTGTTCACAGCCGATGCACATAGTCCAATACGGATGAATAACATCCATAGTGGATAACTAAAAGTGTACAGCGGATGAAATAAGTACACAGCGGATAACCAACATCCACAGCGGACGTACAAAGTTTCTAAGGGTTCACAGCAGACAGTGTCCACAGCGGATAACCAACATCCACAGCAGACACCTAAAACTCGTTAAGTGTCCACAGCGGACATGTAAGTCCACAGCAGACGCCTACATTTCTGAGTGTCCACAGCAGACACACAATGTCCACAGCGGATAACTATCATCCATAGCGGACACTTATTCAGTACCTACGATGCAAATTATGAAGTTTTCCAATCTCAAACATCATTCTAGCCTGAACTTAGCATAGATCTAATAGGTTTCAAGCTTAAAGCATAACAAACATCATCGCAACATCGTAGAAATCACTAAAAATCAACATACATCAAACACAACCGTGCACCATGTAAAACTCATAGTTTAGTTAGGAAAACAGTAGTTATAATGCATATCAGCCCCAAAAGAAGTAGAAAACATGTAAAAGAGGGGATATAGAACTCACCTCTCAGCAGCTTTCTAGTGAAACACCATAACCCGAGAGCTAACAAGAATATTTAACACCTAAACACATAAAAATAGGTTCAAAACCTCAAACCCAGCAGAAAAATCGAGAAGAAATCTTTTGGAAATCTCACCTTTTGGAAACCCAGCAGCTTTCTCTCTCTAAAACCGGATGGGGTTTTTCTTTTCCAAGCCTTCAGCCAAATTGTGCATGAGAGAGAAGGTCATAGGGGGCCTTACTACCTTTTTGAAACCCATTATGGGTAAGTTTACCTTTTGTACACCTTCACCCTTTCTTTACTTTTCTTTTCTTTGAATTTTTTTTCGGGTGTTACAAGTCTACCCCCTTATATAGGTTTCGTCCCCGAAACCTGTCATTCCTTAAAGAGGCCTGGGTAGTTCCGTCTCATTTCTTCCTCCGACTCCCAAGTGGCTTCTGATCCCTTACGATGTTTCCATTGCACTTTTACTTGGCCAATCACTTTATTCCTTAACCGTTTCTCCTTCCGATCTAATATAGCCACTGGTTGTTCCACATAATTCAACCTCTCATCAACCTCAATGTCCGTAAGAGGAACAACAATGTCACTTTTCGCCAAGCACTTTAGTAAGTGAGATACATGGAATGTAGGAAGAATTCCATGCAGTTCATCGGGAAGTTCCAGCCTATATGCTACTTCACCATCTCTGGCAATGATTTTGAATGGCCCAATATACCTAGGGCTCAACTTTCCTCGCTTGCAGAACCTGATAATCCCTTTCCAAGGAGATACCTTCAACATCACCTTATCTCCCACTTGGAATTCAATTGGCCTCCTTCTTTTATCAGCTTAGGACTTTTGCCGGTCCCTTGCTGCCTTCATGAAGGCCTTGATTTTTTCCAACTTCTCCGACGTGGCTTCAATGACCGTGATACTTCCCAACTCTTTCTGCCCGATGTCACCCTAACAAACCGGGGTTCTGCATCTTCGCCTTAAAGCATTTCAAATGGTGGCATGCCTATACTGGCATGATAACTATTGTTGTAGGAGAACTCTGCCAACGGTAGGTGTTTATCCCAACTTCCACCAAAGTAAATAATGCATGCCCGGAGCATATCCTCCAAGGTCTGAATGGTCCGTTCCTATTGACCGTCTGTTTGAGGGTGATAAGTTGTGCTAATGTGTAACCTCGTCCCTATCACATCATGAAATTTCTTCCAGAACTTGGACGTGAAATGGGTGTCCCTATCAGAAACAACAGACACCGGCACGCCATGACGAGTTACGATCTCCTTGATGAACAGCTCAGCCAACCTTTCCGACGAGTAAGTCTCTCGGATTGAAAATAAGTGTGCACTCTTTGTTAGGCGGTCTACGATCACCCAAATGGTATCACATCCTCTCGCAGTGCGAGGTAACTTTGTGATGAAGTCCATGCTGATGTGTTCCAACTTCCATTCGGGAATATCCAAGGGTTAGATCTTCCCATATGGCTTCTGATGTTCCGCCTTCACTTGTTAACAGGTCAGGCATTTACTCACGTACTCCACCACATCATGCTTCATCCCTGGCCACCAATAATCCTTCTTCAGATCATGATACATTTTGTGGTACCAGGATGGATGGAATACCGTGTCTTGTGAGCCTCATCCATGATCCTTCCCCTCAGCTCCCTATAACAAGGAATCCACATCCTCCCAAAATGGGTTTTAATGCCAAGGGTGTTCTCCCCTAAATCCGTAGCCTGCCTCTTCATTCGTTCAGAGTTGATCCTATCATCCTTTAACGCCTCATCTTAGAATTCCCTGATTTGACCCATAACATCTGGCGTCACAACCAGCTGGCAAGCCTTCACCCGAATCTGTTCCGGCCTCTCCTTTCGACTGAGGGCATCAGCTACCACATTCGCCTTACCTGGATGATAGTGAATTTCACAGTCGTAATCCTTGATCAACTCTAACCATCTTCTTTGTCTCATGTTAAGATTCTTTTGCTCAAAGAAGTACTTCAAGCTTTTGTGTTCGGTTAAAATGGTGCACTTCGTCCCGTACAGGTAGTGCCTCCTGATCTTTAATGCGAAGACCACAGCCGCCAACTCCAAATCATGAGTAGGATAGTTAGCCTCATGGATCTTTAGTTGTCGGGACGCATAGGCTATAACCTTTCCTCGTTGCATCAACACACAACCTAGACCTAAATACGTAGCATCTGAGTATACCACCAAGTCTTCATTCCCTTCAGGCAACGTCAAGACGGGGGCTTAGGTTAACCTCATCTTCAACTCCTGAAACGCACTCTCCTGCTCAGAACCCCATTCAAACTTTACATCCTTGCAAGTCAGCTTAGTTAATGGGGCCGCCACCTTAGAGAAGTCTTGAATAAATCTCCTATAGTAGCCTGCCAATCCCAGGAAACTACGGATTTTGGACGGCGTCCTCAGGGGTTCCCATTGTATTACAGCTTCAACTTTTGCTGAATCCACCATTATCCCTTCGAGGTTAACCACGTGGCCAAGAAATTGAACCTCACGCAGCCAAAACACGCACTTAGAGAACTTTGCATACAACTTCTCATTTCTAAGTATCTCTAGTACCTTCTTGATATGACAGGTGTGCTCATCCTCGCTTTTTGAATAGATTAGAAAATCATCAATGAATACAATCACTGATCTGTCTAGCATCGGTCGACATACCCAATTCATAAGGTCCATGAACGCAGCTGGCGCGTTGGTTAAACCAAAGGACATCACAAGAAACTCGTAGTGTCCATAACGCATGCGAAAGGCTGTCTTAGGGATATCCTACTCCTTCACTTTCAGTTGATGATACCCCGATTGTAGGTCTATCCTGGAGAACTAACTAGCACCCTGGAGCTGATCAAACAAGTCAAAAATTCTCGGTAGCGGGTACCGGTTCTTCACGGTTAACTTGTTCAGCTCACGGTAGTCGATACACATCCTCATACTACCGTCCTTCTTTTTCACGAATAGGATCGGAGCACCCCATGGTGAGATACTCAGCCGAATGAAGCCTCTATCCAAAAGGTCTTGCAGTTGCATCGTCAGCTCCTTGAGTTCGGACGGAGCTAACCGGTATGGTACCTTGGCTACGGGTTGCGCCCCCGGTATCAAGTCAATTTGAAACTCGATCTCTCTGTCGGGTGGGAACCCTGCTAGGTCTTCGGGAAACACATCGGCGAAATCACATACCACCGGCACGTCAGACAACTGGGTCACAGTGGCATCCACATCCTTCACATAATCAAGGTAAGCACCGCACCCTCGCCTCATAAACTTCTCTGCCATGATCATCGATATCACTGGCGGAGCGGTGTATTCCTTGTCTCCATGAACAGTAACTACACTACCATCAGGCGTAGTTAAAAGAATCATCTTCTTTTGACATACAATATTCGCTTCATAGGTCGCCAACCAATCCATTCCTAACACCACATCAAAACCTCCTATGGCCATCATGTACAATCTAGCAGGGAACTTGTGACCGTCCAATTCTATGAGGCAGTCGTCTATCATATCAGTCACCTTGGTAGACTTTCTTATCGCTGTCTCAACATGAAAAGGCACATCTATCTTCTTATTCTTACCATGCATTTCATGACAAAAGGTAGCAGATACAAAACTTCTACTAGCACCCGAGTCGAAGAGCACAGAAGCATACAATTTGTTTACTAAAAACATACCTGAAACTACTTCAGGATCCACTCTGGCTTCTTCCCGAGTCATGTTGAATGCCCTTGCCTTGGCTTTGTTTTCTCACTCCTCCCTTTCTCTCCCAAAGCCTGCGTCCCTAAGCTCCCTGCTCCACCCTTCTTGCAATCCTGGCTTGAATGGCCCACCTCTCCGCACTGGTAACATCTCGGAACTCGGCAATCCTTAGCATAGTGCCCTTCAACTCCACACTTAAAACACCGGTTTTTCCCCACTCTACACTCACCCAAGTGACTCTTCCCACACTTCCTACATTCTTTCTGGTCATTCCCCTTCCTCTATTCTAGGTGATGATTATCAACCCTCATCTTCTTCTCCCCAACCCTATAGTTGTTGTCCCTGAACCTTTTCCCATTACCATTCTTGTTCCAACTCTTCTCAAACTTCCTCTGAATTGGCACCGGATCCCTCTCATGATACAACCTTCTGGCCAAATCTACTATAGATATAAAAGTGCTCAGTCTAGCAGCTATCATGTTCCTCCTGATATCCACTGTCAAATCATGCATGTACCTTTTAATCTTCTTGGACTCTGGAGTCACTAGATCCGGCACAAGTCTTGCGAGCTCATTGAATTTGGATGTATACTCTTGATGAGTCATGTTTCCAGCCTCCATATGTAAGAACTCCTTCTTGATTTTGTCCAACTCCCTATGTGGACAATACTCCTCCAGTACCAGTTCCTTCAAATCCGACCACCTCATCCTTGCAACAAACCATTTCCCCTCAGCTTGGAAAATGTTGTCCCACCAGCATAATGCCAAGTCAATGAAAGAATGGGAGGCAAATTTTACCTTTTGATCCTCCCGGCACTCACTGATGTCCAGGGCTGCCTCCATCTCTCAAACCCAACGGTGAGCAACCGTGGCATTGTCGTTGCCATCAAAGGTTGGGGGTTTTCACCTCTGAAACGCCCCATAGGTGCACCCCTTAGCGTCTTCCCTTTCCTCCTCGCTATCGTCATCATGACTTACCACCCTGGTACTAGATGGCTATTCATCAGCCTTCTCCTTCTCCCCCGCATACTTGGTCTTTTCATCATCCTTTACAGCCCTCAACACCTCGGTCACCACTGAAGATAACACGTTTTGCATGACGTTGGTCATTCATAGCATCATTCATTATTAAAAACACCTTAAATCACATTATTATAAGAAAACAATCGCAGCGGAATAATTTAACCAAAAACCATTTCTTGCTTTAATGATTACTTTTGCCAAATAATACATCGTTATTAGAGTTACAAAAGAATATTTAGTTGCATTACAAGACAAAAATATCATAATTGCATAAATGGATGCCAGTCTCCATTCACCAAGTAGCTTCAACCGTGCCATCCTCAGCAACATCCTTACCTGCCAACTGAAATACATATATAAAAAGTCAGCGTTGCTGAGTGAGTCCTAGTTTAATAATATAGAAAATATACTTTGGTAAACTTCACATGGTGATCATTCATCATGATACATAATCCATCATTAAGAGATTCTTTATCTTTCTTTCTTTTATTATCTTTCACTTTCATTAACTAGGATCACACAAAGCAAGAGCCTACATTGTTGGTTGGCAACAGATGCCGAACCCCTGTCGGTACACATTAATAAGTGGTAGCGAACCACTGACAGTTGATCCATATTGCTAGGCACGAAGCCTGATCATGAACTTGGATCCCATTAGTTTATTGATCAATCATAAGGACTAGACCCCGGATGTGCCTTTCTTGGGCTGAAACAACCACACATCAGTTGAGCTAACGACAACATGGTCGTGAACCTTCATTGGAAAAGCTTGCAAGGCTTTTCACCTATATTTAGGGCCCTGGGATAACATTTATTAAGTTTTACTGCCCTTCTTTTATTCCTTTATGTCCACTTATTATGAATAATACTTTTATAATATTATTACCTTAAAATCACATATCATGAAACAGTAATAATTATTCATAGCAAGCAGCCCATAAGAAGGTAAATAAAACATTTGAAACATAGAACAAGCATAAACACCCATTAAGCATAAGTTCTTAACACTAAAACTCTATACCCAAAATTTCAGAAAAACTCCCAAGTGTTCACAGCGCATGAGTAACTTATACAGCGGATGGCTTAAAGTACTAAGTATCCACAGCTGACAACCTAAGGCTACAGTGGACAGCCAAGATCCACAGCAGATGAGTGAAATACTAAGTGTTCACAGTGGATGCACATAGTCCAATGCGGATGAATAACATCCACAGTGGATAACTAAAAGTGTACAGTGGATGAAATAAGTACACAACGGATAACCAACATCCACAGCGGACGTACAAAGTTTCTAAGGGTTCACAGCGGACAGTGTCCACAGCGGATAACCAACATCCACAGCAGACAACCAAAAACTCCTTAAGTGTCCACAGCGGACATTTAAGTCAACAGTGGACGTCCTACATTTCTGAGTGTCCACAGCGGATACACAATGTCCAGAGCGGATAACTATCATCCACAGCGGACACTTGTTCAGTACTTGTGATGCAAATTATGAAGTTTTCTAATCTCAAACATCATTCTAGCCTGAACTTAGCATAGATCTAATAGGTTTCAAGCTTAAAGCATAACAAACATCATCACAACATCATAGAAATCACTAAAAACCAACATACATCAAACACAACCATGCACCATGTAAAACTCATAGTTTAGTTAGGAAAAACAGTAGTTATAATGCATATCATCCTCAAAACAAATAGAAAACATGTAAAAGAGGGGATCTAGAACTCACCTCTCAGCAGCTTTCGAGTGAAACACCACAACCCGAGAACTAACAAGAATATCTAACACCTAAACACATAAAAATAGGTTTATAAGCTCGAACCCTGCAGAAAAATCGTGAAGAAATCTTCTGGAAATCTCAACTTTCGAATAACTTGAGCTTTCTCTCTCTAAAACCGGATGGGGTTTCTCTTTTCCAAGCCTTCAGCCGAATTATGCATGAGAGAGAAGGTCATGGGCGGCCTTACCACCTTTTTGAAACCCATTATGGGTAAGTTTACCTTTTGTACACCTTCACCCCTTAACCTTTTGGATATTTATCTTTTCTTCTTTACTTTTCTTTTCTTTAAATTTTTTTTTTTCGGGTGTTACATTGATTGACTGATTGCATACGTAGTCTGATTTCACTGATATGTTTCATATGAATGATTGATGATTTTTGCATGGTTGAATGATGTTATGTATGATTAAATGATGTTGTGAAATGTTGATTAATGTTATGTATGATTGAATGATTCTTATGAGATGTTAGTGTTTTGTGTTTGTTAGGTTAGACATGAATGTTTGTTACTTGATTTGATTGTTTGATTGTTTGTTAGTGAACCCTTATCAGGAATGAGAAGGTCCTGCTTCATCCTAACTTTTCTTCACTTAAGTTTGATTGAGATCAGACTTTGATTGACGTGATGAAAATTAGACGGCATCTTGAATCTCTTCTTCAATGATAGGATCTTTGGTTGCTTGTTGGGCTTGTTGGGCAAAGGAATCACTTTTAGTGCATTTAAGCAATTGACAATATGCTCAGTAATCTATTCCACTACATTGATTTGATCCTTGTATGAACAAGTAATTGGGAGTTCAACCATTTGTTCAAGGGTAGATTGATCAAGACTTTGCACTTCAATGTTACTAGTGTGGTTATAACATGATCACCCTTCAGTACATTTAGATTGTTGTTGTCTGAGATCTTGAGGCTTGTAATTCCTTCAATATATGTTAATGATTGCTGATTTTCTTCCAATCTTTGCTTTAATGCAGCATTAACATAAATTATGCACAATATTCTTAGCATGTGAATGAAATAACAATAGTTTCCCTTGCATAATACATATTGAATTGGAGGGAAAGACTTTGTTTTCATAAATGATACATATGAAGGAGGTAGAAGCTTGATCTCAATAGGATCAAATATCCTTATATCCTCAAAGTGATTTTCATTATAATACCATCTGGTGATTGGGTGATTATACTAATTGCCATTTATGTTTTTCATAATCAACATAAGATCAGTTGGCCTGAGTGGATATCCTACTCCGTTGAGTAAATCAGTGTCAAGGCTCTCATCTTTATCTTCTTGATGATCTGTTTGTTTGCATATTTGCTTTTGTTCTCTTCTGATCTTTTCAATATGTAACTTATCTTCTATATCAGCTTTTCTTTTCATCTCATGATGTTGTCTATTCATGTATGATCTCTAAATATGAAAGAAGTGTGCTCCACTTGAATTTTTTGTATGATTGACCATTCTTAGTTGCATCAGATCTAATCTGTCTTCATATGAGAGGGTTCCTAGTTAAGATATATATATTAAGTACTAGACAAGTCCATATAGTCATTTTATCAATACTGCATCCTAGACTTCATCATATTTCCAAGCTACTATCTTCATTTCAATAGCAGCTGCAGTGAGTGTGATTCTATCATACAGTTTCACAAAGTTTGTGTTCTTATTTATCATTTCTCTCACTTCATTTCCTTATGGGTAGAGTCTATGAGGCATGACCGATTTTGGTTTCTCAATAGGATGAAGTTCAGGAGGTGCTTGATGATAAGTTGATAGTTTAGAGGCTGGGTGTGGTCTGATGAATTGAGGTTAGCGTTTGTCAGCATATTCTTATACATACCTCTTGCTAATTCTTCCATCTGAGCTAGAGTTCTCCCTGCATATGACCTGTAAGGAATCCTCGTGTGACTTAGCCAACTTTTGACTTGAGCATAAGTCATCTTGTCAATTTGAGGATCCTTTGGAAGATTCTTTTGGAATTCTTGCTGATCTTTGATTTCTTTATATCTTCTGTATGTTTTTTCAAATTCATTCTTCAATACTTCTTGAAAATCTTTAAGAAGATCTTTGACTTCAGTCATATTAAGGTGAATGAATGAGTCATATATAAGGAAATCCTCTATTTGCTAATTCAATGGCTATCAATGTTTCTGGTTCATTAGGTAGAATGCTTTGAGTGTATCCAATTCATCTTCAGAGTCTGATATGATAATTGGTTCTTGGACTAGTTGATCTTGACACTGTTCTATCTCACCTTTTTCAAGATCCACAAACTCAGATTCTTGTTTACTAAACTCTTCTTTATCAACTGGTTCAGCTTTCACCTTCAACATCTTCATTGGTGAGGATTCAGGTTCATCTTGTTCAACCACTTTCTCTTTTCCTTTCATTGACTCAGCTAAGTATCCCGTTTTTCTTTTTCTTTCATATGTTTTAGAACATGGCTATGAAGAAGATGGTTCTTGTTGGGTTGCTTGTTTAGATTGAGACTTTAGAGACTCAGTAAATCTTCTTATTAGTTCCTTTTATTCTTTTGTAAGTTGTAATGATGTTTTTGGTTGTTGTTGAGGATCTTTAGTGTAAAAATGTTGCCTTAGAATTGGTGAATAATGCATGGTTTCAAGGGATTTACATCCCCAAATAGCTAATCCATTGTATATTTGGCTTCGTGTATAATGAATGGTTGATCAGTTTGCAATTCATGTTCTATCTCACTTGTTTCTAGATTGAGAGAGGTTTGATCATGAGAGCTTGGTTCAACTTGATCTGTTGAAAGTGGTTCATTTGATTGTTCTGTACTAATATTATCCAATTCATCTCTTTGACCCTAAGATTGGTCTTCATCATCTTCTTCCAACTATAGCTTTTCAACCATGTCTAGTTCTCTATTTAATCTTTGTATCTCTTTTGCTTGTTCATTGATAATTCTTTTCAATAAATCAATGTCATCATCTTTTGCATCTATTTGTTTTGTAAAATAAGCTTCATCTAATTTTGCTATGTTCACTTCTTCAACTTTTTCTTTGACTTCATTCCTTGACTGATCAAGCTATTTTTCTAAAAAACTATTAGCTTTTGTGATTTCTGATCAGCAACAAGTTTGTGTATTTCTTCATCTTTAGCTTTCAGCTTGTCATTGAGCCTTTTGACCCTTTGATTGGATTTCTCAATGAGCTTGTTGTATTCAGTGAATAAAAATACTTTTGAGTATTCGATATCTTCTTCATTTGGCATATCATCTGATTGAAGATTAACGTGCCGAAATACCTTATCAAGAGGGCTACACATTTGTAGATTATCGCATCTTACCTCCATAAGATCCAAGTGTTGTTGGAGCAACCCTTCCCAAGTATTTATTGATGGCACCTCTTGATTGATTGCCAAGAACAAAACAATCTTAGTACAATCCATTAATGGCAGGGTCAAGCCGCATGCAACAAGCTTAAATTAAACCACCAGACACATTTAAGGCATTCGACATATCATCCATAGGGAGGAGCTTGTATAACTCCATCTTTCGGAAGAATTAGATCTCTCATTGATCGGGACACTCACTGATCAGATACGAGTAGGTCCATGTGTTCCTCTTATCTCTTGCACTTTCATCTATCTTTGTCTTAAGACATAAGACTTGTGTTTTGTTGGTTATGTGGTTGGGGTTTTATACAATCCATGTTAGTTTTTTAAGTGGTTGTTTAGGTATTTCAGTTGTGTTATGTTATATTGGATGAGGGAATCATCCTACTTCCTATTTTAAGGATGATCCTCCTAGCACCTTTTCAATCTCTCAACAGTATCAACAATCAATCATCATGGTATGAAAACCCATGATGAATGATATGATCTCTAGTGTGTGTGTGTTTGTCTGATTGTGTGATTGAATGCTTTGTAAATTTTCAAAAATGCTTGTTTGATTGATGATTGTTCAAAAGCTTACAAAGGATTAGAGTACAAGGCTATTTATAACCAAGGTACATACTATGTACAATTACAAAAGTACCCTTATGTAAACTAAAATTACATAATAATCCTAAATCTAAAGTGTTGTCCATTGTGGATGATAAAGTGTCCACTGTGGATGCTTGAATGTCCGCTGTGGATGGTTGAATTGATGTTGACCGTTGTGGTTGTTAGTCATCCGGTGTGGATCTTTTGCATCAGCTGTGGACTTTGATTATCGTTGTGTATGACTATATGTCCGTTGCTACCACTTGGACCTTTCTTGATTATGTTCATCTGCTGTGGATTAAATCATCCACTATGAGCACCTCCTCATCTACTGCCAACACTTTGCAAAATTTCTTCTATTTAAAATTTCTGTAAAAGAAACATAAACGATAATTAGTTTTATGATTGTATAATACTAATGTTTACATGTTTGTATATGATTGTTTGAACGTTAGAACTTGTTTGTTTGATTAAGGTAGGAATTATCCTTCAATATGCTTGTTTTAGTCCAACATTGGAACTTCATTTTATTGGTTAAGATTATGTTTGATTATGCGTGTTTATAGTCTTTGAAATATCTTGTGAATTGCTTTCTATGTATGAGAAATGATATGGAAATTAACATGTTGAGTTCTCTACATGAATTAGTAGTGAATGGAAAGATAATACTTATGATTAGTGGGTATGTTAACTAACTATACATATATATCCAATTAGAACATGTATGAAAGGTGTATGTTGGAATGTGCGGACAAAGTTTTGAGACATCTAGATAAGCAGTATGTGCAAAAGGATGATAGAGCATTGTACTTTATTGAGAGGATTTGGGTTCCATTTATTGGGAATGTGAGGATATTAGTACCCGATGAGTCACATAAGTCTAAGTACTTTGTTTATCCTGGTGCTAATAAGATGTAGCATGATCATAACGACTTGTATTAGTGGCCTGGAATGAAGCGTGACATTACGATCGACGTGAGCAAATGTCTGACTTGTTCAAAGGTTAAGGTGGAGCATCAGAGGTCATCTAGTCTGTTACAATAGCGTGATATTTTTTTAATGTAAATAGGAAAATATTACTATAGGCTTCATCACAAAGTGTAAGGCCCCGTTCCCGGGACGCTTACAACTGGTCAATCATTGCACATAAAACATATATTTAGGTGTACTAAAACAACGCAGCAGAATAATTTAAAATCATTTCATTCATTGCTTTTGCAAAATATTACAACATTCATAATCGTTACAAAATCTTGTTTGTTCGCATTACAATGCAAAAACATCATAATTTAAGCAATAGATGCCATCTCAAAAACGTCAAGTAGCTGTCCCGTGCCATCCTCAGCAACATTCCCTGCCAACTGGAAAAACATAAAAGTCAGCGTTGCTGAGTAAGTTCTAGTTTTATAAATAAAATACTTTTCTTTCGTTTAAAACCGTACTTTACTTTCGTAAGCGATCATACATCATACGTACACATAGATAATAATTTATTATTATCTTTCATTCCGTACATTTCATTCATTACATCGTCCTTCGTTCATTCCTTCCGGATCAAGGTCATCGGCTATACCCCAAACGTGGGCACAAAGCGGGTACTGGGCCGAAGTTTATCATACTTCCATTCATTGTGCACAAAGCCTGGCACCAGCACCGGGGTAAGCGACAAAGATCCGTGTCAATCTCATGGATTGAATCCCTTACGAGTCTTTTGTGACAACTAAGTCACCCACCTCAATTTTGGCATACAAGTCTTCTATGACAGCACAGTCACTCACCTCAACCTTTGGCATACAAGTCTGTTGTGACATCACGGTCACTCACCTCAACCTTTGGCATACAAGTCTGTTGTGACATCACGGTCACTCACCTCAACCTTTGGCATACAAGTCTATTATGACATCACGGTCACTCATCTCAACCTTTGCTTGCAAGACTTTTCCATTCATTCATTACATCGTTAATGCATGCATTCTCTCAATCCTTACGTTCCCTTTTCATTATCTTCTGCTTTACATTACATAATACTTTCCATTTACTTTTCATAATCATACCACGTAAAGCCACGGAAAATAAACATACATAATAAGGAACATAACATAAACATAACCATACCATGCATAGCATCATCACATAAGACATCATAAGGTCAACATACATTACCCCCGGAAACATCCCAAGTCAAAGCCTACACTTAAGCTCTACATCCCAAAATCTCAGAAAATTCTGTCCTTAAAGAAATGCGGATGAGCAAACAAATGCGGATGAATAAGCAAATGCGGATGAATAAACAAATGCGGATGAACACCTCAGAAAATATTCCAAGTGTCCCAAAGAAATGCGCATGAACCAAATGCGGATGACTGAAGCAAATGCGCATGGACAAAACAAATGCGGATGAGCATACAACAAATACGAACGAACACTTAGCAAATGCGGGTGAACAAAATAGTTGATGTGTTCATCAAATGCGGATGAAGACTTAACTAATGCGGATGAACAACACTTATGCAAATATTCAAACTTAATGCGGATGATCAACTAACTGGAAACCGCGTCTTACACTATAATCAGTTCCCAATCCTCATTTTTATACATTCATCGCACCGATCTAACATGCTAATCTCTCAGAACAAGCATACAACCACATAAACCGAGCAAAACATGCAGACCCTAACACACCCAATAAAAGAACATGGCCAAACATACGGTACAACATACTGGACATAATAAAAAGTTAGTTACATGTATTTCCAGCCCCAAAACAGGTTTAAAACATAGAAAACAGGGATCTAGAAACTCACCTTATGCAAATCCTCGAGTATGACTTCCTTCAAACCCGAATGCAATGAGTTCAAACACCTAAAACCCAACAAAACACAACCCAAACACAAACAAACACACATAAGCATGCAACCGAGGCATAGGCGGCCAAGAACAACTTAAACCAATGAATTCTTACCTTGAATTCGAATTCCTCTTCTTCTTTCTCTCTAAAACCGAAACTCTTCTCTGCTTTCTCTCTCTACAATCCGGGTGAAAAGAAGATATGCAGAAAGGTGTGGGCGGCCATCACCTTTTTACACCCACTTTTATTCTTTTTGTCCTTTTTGACACATTTAGCCCCTCAACTTGGGTTAAATTGTGTTTCTTCCTTTGTCTGCACGTTTATACTTTCTTTCTCGTCTTTTAAAATTTTCCGGGTGTTACACAAAGTTGCCAAGGGTAGGTAGTGGGCACGAGTCAATTTGGGTCATTATGGATCAAATGACCAAATCTACCTATTTCTTAGCTACTCGTGAAGACTACAATATTGAAAAGCTGCCAAGGATTTATATTAGTAAAATTATGTCTAGACATGGGGTACCCATTTCAATCATCTTATATCATGACATTCGATTCATTTCATGATTCTGGCAGAGCTTATGAAAGGCGCTGGGAACGCGTCTAGACATGAGTATGACTTATCACCCTTAGATCAAAGATTAGAACGAGCATATATTTAGACTTTGGAGGATATGTTAAGGGATTATGTCATAGACTTTAAGGGTAGCTAGGATACTCACCACCCATTGGTTGAGTTCTCGTATAATAACAGTTACCATACAACCATTAAGTGTGCTCCATTCGATATATACTATGGGCTTAAGTGTCAGTCGCTGGTGTGTGGAGCTGAAGTCAAAGAAAGTTAAATGACTAGATCAAGTTATACATGAGACTACTGCCAAGGTGTTTCAGATTAAAGGGCAGGTTGAAGACAGCCTAAAATCATTAGAAATATTATGCTGACCATCGAAGGTAGCCTCTAGAGTTTAGCATTAGGAATAATGTTCTACTAAAGGTGTCACCTTGAAAAGGCATAGTTCGCTTTGCCAAAAGGAAAAAGCTGACGCCTAGGTATGTTAGCCCATTCAAGATTTCTAAGCTGATTGGTCATGTGGCTTATTGTTTGGATTTACCGCAAGAACTAAGTGGGGTACATAACTCATTTCATGTGTCAAACCTCAAGAAGTGTCTTGCTGGTGAGACCTTGCATGTGTCGTTCAAAGAATTAAAGTGGACAACAAACTTCAATTTGTCAAAAATCCAATGGACATAATGGATAGGGAAATAAAGATGTTGAATCTTAGCAGGATCTTTATCATAAATATCAAATGGAACTCCTAGCGAGGTCTTGAATTTACCTAGTAACAGGAAAATCCAATGAGGACGAAGTACTCTGACCTATTCTCGAAAGACATTGTAGTTGGTCACTTAGACTTTTGAATTTGACTTTGACTTTGACTTGAAAGTTGACTTAATGTGACTTGAACTATGATTAGTACTTTAGATGCGTGTTGACACGATAAGTACTTGAATTGTACATTATGGGCCTAGAGTAGGCCAACAGGCCTTAGGACCGGTTAGAGTGAGACATTCACCAGATTGGACTTAGCATGGGTATTATATTAAATAATTTATATATTGTATAATAGCTCATTGGAATCAAAAAAATGAAAGGAAATTAAAAATACAAAAATCACATGCAAAATGAGACGGAACGTGATTGGGCAGGACAGACCAAGGGCTTGGGCCCTTGCCCTCTCCCTATTTGCAGCCGAGCATCAAAAAAGGGGAGACTCCTCCATGTTTTCATTCTTGCATTCTCAATCTTCCTCTCCTAGTCTTTTGCTCTCTTAAAACCCTAGACACCTTAAGCTTTTTTCTCCAATCTTCATTATCATCAACTCCTACATCATCATCTTCATTAATTTTAGTGTGTCCAAGCATTCAAGATTAGAATTTAACAAGTCTTGATCACCTATTCGTTTATAGGTAAGAAATTGTTTATCTTAAAAAATTTAGTTGTTATAGAATCAGATGTGTTTGAGTTAAATGAACCTGGGTGTGAAATCTCATCTGATAGTGACAGTACTACTTAATATGTATTGGTAAATGCTTTGAAAGAGATATTGAGAAAGATAAAGGCAATAGATAATCCTCCTCTACCTCCTTCTTCTCAATAATCTAAAGATGTTGAAGATGTTGATTATAATCCTGCTATCAATCTTACTCCAAGGAAAAAGAGTAAAAGAGACCCATGGTTAAGGATCTGAATACCTGAGACTTCAGTAACAAAAGTTTAACCAAGTGTTTAAGAGACGCCACTACAATAACAACCGTAACTGCTATAACTGCCATCCTCACCACCTTAATCAAGACCTTTATAAAGATACCACTTACTACTTCCATATCAAGATAATTACCACATGTCAATCCAACCGTTGCATTCTCGACAGTGCAGTTTATAACTACACCACTAGATTACTGATCAAAGAACACAAGGGCAAAAAACCCATTGATCTGATTTAGCTGGCACCTATTAATGTTTACTAACTTTAACAATGAGTATACGAGCTAGAACAAGGCTCAACTGCTAAAAAAAGAGAATCAAGAATCTCATGACCATTAAAATCATTCAAAATGACAATGTCTTGCGCTTTGAAGCCAATATAGGTTATGTTATAGCCTTGTTACATGATCCATAAAGAAAAATGATAGGAAACAGGGGCAACAATAATGATGGAAATGATGGAGATAGGAATGAAGGTGATGGTGATAACCAAGGCGTAAATGGAGGGAATGGAAACAAGGTTAATTGTAGAAATTAAGGAGAAAAGGGTGATGACACAAAAAAGGATGAAGAAATTTTACTGATGATACAACCACTCAGGCCATAACATCATTTCAAAGTAACCTTACATACTCGAATCTCAAAAAGTCATTACCACTATCGAAACTATTGCTCCTAATCTAGCATTTGATCAGTTAATTGTCGATATTGAGGATGAAGCAAATCTGCTAGAAAATGCTCCAACCATCGTAGTTAAGACACAACCAACTTCATCTTCTAAACTTGCAAATGTAGAAATAGATGCTCGTCATATTCCCGGTCGAGCACCATGTGACCCCAGCACCTATCCATATTTGTAACCTGATCCATTTTATTTATTGTTTATACAATAAAGCATTTGGAATTCTATATTATTTATTATAATACATACTATTATTTATTATAACTTATAGTCTTATACATGCTGTACACAAGATTCTATAATAGCTACATTTATTAGTATGATTAATCTTTATTTTATAACTTTACTTGTGCTATGACTTGTTGATAGTGATTAGAAACCTAAATTAGTAATATCATAAAGTTCTTACATATGTTTAAAATTTTCAGAGTTCATTTTATTATTAAAGTTTTTAACTTCTTATAAAATACATATGTGTTATTTTTGTGCACATGTATAATAAAACTAAATTTTTATGGACGCCCATCATTAATCTTATAAATTCTTAAAATTTTTATAAAAGTTTATAATTATTATACTTTTATAAAAAACTAACTATTTAAAGTCTTTAAAATCCTACAAACAAATATTTAATTTTACAACTTTAATACAAACTTTTTATAAAAAATAATTTTATAAACATTCCATAAGTTTTATAAAATTTGAAAGAGCAAAACTCCCTCTCCTTTGACTCACTTATAACCCACCCATAACCCCCAAATCATAGTTGTGCTCATTAAACATCCTCATTCATAACCCTCATTTCCCCACCTATAAATACTAACCTTGTCTCATCATTTTCTTGTACCAACTCTTCTTCTCAACTTATAAGAGAGTTCTTCACCCTCTATACAATCTTAAGAAACTTTCATCCCCAACCCTCCATTGAAGCCTATAAAATTTTCAAATCCGTTCGTCGTTCTTAAGGTAGCAACCATTTTCTTAATTTAGTGTTCTTATTATTCTTTCGATTTCTAAATAATTATAAGCAACTTTATAATAAAACTCATTATATTTTTCTTCAAATATGAGCCTCCTATTATCATATATATTCTCAACAAAATTTATTATACGCGCTTATTATTTTAAACCCAGAAGGTTTACGTAAGTGCTACCATTGATTTTGGACAGAATCTGTTACAACTTTAAACGACCATAAATTGGTCATAATAAATCAAATATTAACAAACTCAGATTCTATGAACAATTTCATCTAGTTGTTCTAATCACAGTTTACACAACTTCTAATTCTATCGGACGACTCCTCAACAGCCTCTACAAAGTAAGTGCGTATATTTGCACCTTCTGCTTTGCACCGCTGTTTTGATCAGCTTCTTATCCAAATTTGTAAAACATTTCTTAATGAAAGTTGTTTGTAATGTCCTTAAATAGTATAACGGGGAGTTTTAGAATTTCTTCTTAAAGTTTGATATTTTAGTTTTCATATGAAACTGTAAAAATAAATTTATCCAAATCTATTTTGATCTTGTAAAAACCTTTCTTTTCTTTTACTTTTGATTCCTTTTTTACTATAGTCAATACTCTTAATCATAACCTTAAACATAAGTTCTAATATATATAATCATACTAATTTAGGGTTTCATCATTTCTATTAATCAAGTCATAAGTTTGACTCATACCCAAGTACTCAATGTGAGTATTCATAGTCCTTTTTTTTATGTTTTTGGGATGTGAAATGTATAGTATTCAATTCTAAATCTTTCTTGAAAATCATACGATTCGATTAAGTCTTGTGTGTATTCTATGCATTTGTGATAAACTTGTTGGATTAATCTTTTATGTGGTGGTCAATCTTGCTTACTTACTTGCTAGCATATGAGCATTAACTTTCTAAGGCCTAAGGTGACGTTGATTGCACTATTGGTGTGACACCCACCCAAACGGGCCGTTGTAGACTGCATTTGGGTATCGAAACCAATATTCTTAGTCTAACCCATTGGTTTGGGACACTTGTCAACAAAGCTTTGATCAATACATTTTGTTTAGTCATACTTGCTTGAATTCATACTTTGCTTCTTGAATCATGTTTTAAATCTAGTATATGTAAACCTATGTTTTCTCACTAACTTTCTAGTTGACCTTTATTTTATACATGTCGTAGAGAATGCTGCTTGAGATGTCTATAAATTTATGACACTTAGGATGCTTGTGGACTTAGTTAATATATCAAACTTTATTTTATGTTATCTTTGTTTGAACAATGTATGATTTTTTGTTAGACTTATGTAATTAGGTTGATTAAATATATTATCACTTCAATAATGTCATGTGCTATGGAAAAATACAAGCTCCGACGCATTCCGCCGCCAGTTGCGGTGTGACACACCATGGTTAGGTCTTCTAGACACACCAAGTAAGACTCACGTTCTAGTCAATCATGATGCATATTATGACAGATGTGGATATCGCTTAGGCATCGATTGCTAGCCATTCGATACCAAAAAGATATGTATGTATGTAAGATAAAAGGTAGAAGATTCAAGTACTACAAGAACCGAATGACTTTAGTTTTTGGTCCAAACTTGACCTAGATGCATTGGATGAAGCTTTTGGTTAAACAGAGGAAAGGTGACAAAAGTCGAAAAGTAGAGAGAATTTTTGCACCATAATGCATGTTTGATTTTCCATATATGAAGACGACTTAATCGACTTTTGGTTACATTGAAGAGTATAGTTAATGTGATATGGCCATCCATAAAGAAGGAAAAAAGCAGCCCCTATTTATCGCATGATTCCAGCTAATTCAATTAGAAATTTTGAGTAGTGGCGATACAGTTCGGCTGCATGTGAAGCTATGATATATTGTAAGAGAATCGCATATACCATCTTGGATCAAATCGACTTACATAGATTTGGAGAAAAAGATATCAAGAAGCTTTACAAGTGTGATTGCTTAGACTTTGGCGAAGCAGATTTTCACCAGTTGTAGTGAACATGTTGAAGAGCTACATTTTTAAGATCGTTTTATATCATCACCACTCTAGGGGAGATTGTAAGGACCCTATATGATATGGGTGATGTATCAAACAAAGTTTAATTTTGGTGTCAATGAGTATAAGAGTCCTTGGGTTCATACTAGGACAAATTATTAGTACGGGCCGATTACTAGGGACTACTTGGTTGGGCTTAATTCTCCGGTGAATAGTTCTCGGTTCTAGGATTTTGTTTATAGTTGGATTTCTACTTTGTATTAGCATATATAGTTCATGTATAGGAACAAATTCTAGTTAATCATTCTGTAACTATTAAAGTTCTTTGGATTCATAGTGCAATCATCTAGTGTTTATCAAGCATTGGTAATACAAGTATATTTGAAGTATAACGTGTGTTCATTTTTGCTTTCAAATCATCACGCCGTTTAGATTCTACATATTCTACAAGCTTGTTAGTGGTATTGACCTTGTCATAAGATCCCTCAGTTTGGGACTTTACAAATGTTTAGTTTATTATTTAAATGTTACTTAATTGGTAATTACTTCATCTTTAGACTATAGATTCAGTATTGATTAGCTATTTACATAAAACTTGAAGCTAGTTAAAACTTATTTGATTTGGGTTTAAAATTTTAGTTTGAAATATAGGAAAATATTCAAAAGAAAACTTGAGTGATAACTCCGACCCAACTAGACCAGATTAAAAGATTTAAAATTGAGTGACAGTCATTTGAATACCAAAATTTCCCACAACCATGAAAGAATTACTGGCCTGTCGGTGTAGGAGAAACTTTGATTAGATATAGAATTCTAAAACAAAAGTTAAAGAAAATGAAAATTAATAAGGGATTTATCTTGTGGTTTCGCGGTTCTGTTTATAGTCACGACTATCGTCATAGTCAACAAGGTTGAAAATTCATGATGAGATAAACTCGACCATCTACAAATCCAACTATAAATCTTAAACTTCGGATCAATTATATAATTATAATTTTGAGATGTCGGGTATGACAGTAGATACATCCTATTGGTTCATGTATCATGCTTCTATGGGTAAACATCACCGGTTGCAAATGTTTTAATTTCATTTTATTTGCTACAATTTACGTTTTTACATGATGAACAACGGCTACTACATAACACAAAAGACAAAAGACAATAGAGAAATGAGGAGCTTGATATCGGAGTGGAAACATTTCAGATTTACAAACTTACCACACCAACTATGATCGAGAAACATGGATGAAGTTGCTGCAGTGTTTGAGTCATGACAGATATGAAGCTTGTGGTAAAATTAGAATGATTCAAAAGCTTCAACGCCTGTTCGATGACATACATAGATAAAAATGACATGGGTAGTCTTGACGAAGACATCATATCTGGACAGAGAGACATCAGGTCAAAACGATAATGACAAGATCAGTGGCAATAAGGTGGCGTAGATCGAAAACAAAGATGTAAACGATAGTTGCTGTAGTAGGGACTTAAAGATCAAAGTTATTGTGGAAATTTTGGAGAAAAAGTTCAATGGTTACTCATCGAGAGCTCAAAGGTTGTAAAACTAGAGAAGAAACAGATTATGAAATGACAATCATAATACAATTTTAAATTTGTTAATTTAAGGTAAGGCTATAGTAAAAAGAATTTTTATTCTAAAAGGGTAAAAAGACAATGGCATGCTAGAAAAGATACAATGACAAATAATTATGATCAATAAGACACAATAAAGAGCAACAAAAGCACAATCGTGAGCATGAAATACATAAGAGAAAATTACCATAGTAGCCAATTGAGAAAGTTAGTTTACAAGAATATCCTTTGACTTTTCGAATTTCCAAAATATTTAATGCATCAGCTTATACCATGTGTCCAAATATCTCCATACGGTGCTTATGCCATGTTTCCAAATATCTCCATACGGTGATACCAATACATGTGATATCACCAGCTTTTAATGACTAGCGATATCAATGTATGTGGTATCTTCTGGGTATTGCTAAAAAAATTACATATATCGCTGATAAGCGATACATCTATCAGCGATGCATCATGTATTTGTATTGCTAAGAAAATATTCAAAAAGAATGTCTTGGTATCTCCGGTTAGTGACACACAAGCTCCGGTGTATCGCCAGAAGAAAATAAATGTAATAATTTTGTATCTCCAGTGAGCGCTACACGGGCTCTTATGTATCGCTTGGTTTAGAAAAAAAATTAATTATATTTATTAATAACGATCTTTTTCCATAACAATTTATTTGAATAATAAATGAAATATTAATTTAAATATCTTTTATGATTGATGAATAACTACCCATGATTAATGATAACCATTTGATTATAAATTTCAACCATCTTAGTATTCTTTCAAAATTTCAATCCACAAAACCTTCAACCATCTTAGTGTTAATGTGTTTTGTTTTTAAAAAAGTGTTTGTTAACGTTGTGGTATGTAGTTGTGGGAAATGAAAGTTTATTAGTGGAGTCGAGGAGTATGTACCTGTAAAAATTAGATGTGATAAGCATGTCATCTCTTTAGTGGCCAATATTACATTTTAGGAATTGAAAACTCTTTTCTTCTATATATTTGGTGTTAAAAAATCTATACGATTATATTATAAAATGTCTACATACACTCATTCAATTGACATATTAAATGATAATGATTGTTTATTTTTTATAAATCTCATTGCTAATGATCCAAATCATATTTTTTACATCGTATGTCATAGAGGAAGATGTGTTGGTAGTACTCTAGTATTTCAAGAAGATAAGAAAGAAGAATGTGATTTGAGAAAAGAACATTTTGATTTAAATGATTATTTTGAGAAGTCCAAATTTTCTAATGTTGCAAATCAAAGGCATGAGTTTAAAGTTTCAATTGGGAATTTCCGTTCATTGCCCGAGTGGTTGCCTGATCCTATTGATAATGAACTTATTAAGTCAACGTCTTTAAAGCTAAAAAATGAGCAATGTTTTAATAACAAAGAGGATTTGCAACTAGAACTAGGTAACTTTTGTGTTAGTAATTTTTTTGAGCTTAAAATCGACGGATCATCAAAGAAAAGATTCGAAGCATCATGGTCGAAATAAAGATTGCAATTTTGTATCAGGGGCATATGCGTTTGAAAGTTCAAACATTTTTCAAGTTAGATATTTTAACGATTATCACACTTGTTCGAGAACGCAAACTTATCATAATATTCGTCAGACAAACAATTAGGATGTTGGTCATATTATTAAAGATCAACTTAAAGATAACAGGTGAATATACAGTGGGTAAAGAAATTATGAACAATTTTAGGCTACATTATAAAGTTAATTTATCATAATAGCAAGTTTGGAGGGGAAGGAATTATGCTTTTAAACGGGTTCCCCGAGAAGTCATTTGATGAATTATATGTTTATTGTTATAATCTAAAATAGGTGAACCCCAATACGATGACCCATATTGCAACAGACGAAGTTGGTCATTTTGAAATGTTTTTTGTTGCTATCGGTGCTGCGGTTAGTAATCTTATTTTTGTCTTCAAAGGTTTCAAAATTACGATTTTACTCCCCGTGGTTTTCAATTTGTTTCGGGTTTACGCCAACTAACTAACACCGTTAATTATTTCTGTTAAAAACAAGGGCATTTAGATCATTTTATATGAAAAGGACTAATCCTTTAATTTTCCAAAAGTTATGTGTCACTAAGGCCATTTAGGTCATTTAGATCAGCAACCACAACCTTCCACTGAGGCCACCACCCTCACACCGCCGCCACCCCCATCACCACCCCTACAACGTCGGCAACCCCATCACCACCCCTACACCGCCAGCAACCCCATCACCACCACACTGCTACAAACACCACCACAACACCGCCATTAACACCACCACCGCTGCCACCACCACCATCGCGCCTTCTCACCCGTTCCCACTATAATTGAACCGTAAGCTAGCCCAACCATCACCATCAGCCACCATGGCTATTGGTACACAAGAATCGAATCGAACTGTAACCTAGCCCAACAATCACCATCGCTACCTCGTCCCTGTAACCACCATTATCATCCTTGTAACCAAATTAAAGCTATTAGTATCTTCAATCATTACCCAGAACCTTTGTGTTTTGCAGGGAATGAACAATGGTTGCGATTTTTGTTCCACTAGGGTTTCATTTTGGTTCAATTAGGGTCGATGGAGAGCGATGGTTCTTTTAGGATTCAATTTTCAAATGTAAATGTGGTCTATTTTGGTTGTTAACTGAAACAAATCGATTTGCAGGTGGTGGGGGAGGGTTTGAAGGTGGCGGTCGGATTATAGTGAGCTATGGTGATGTTGCGCGCGGTGTGATGGTGGTGGTGCCAACGACATGGTGGTGGTGGTGGTTCAATCTTTCATTTCAAATGTGGGTGATGGTAATGGTCATCATGGTGTGTGGTTTATGTATTTGATTTAATGGGGTTTGTAAATTGCAAGGAAGTGGTGGTGTGGGTAGAGAATGGGGTGGGGGGGGGGAGGGGGGGGCCCGGGGTAGATGGTTTGGTTTAAGTTAAAGAATTCACAAAACTAATCCTCTAAATGATACATTAAACACTTATATGTAAAAAGAAAAACATACCTTTGATTTTAATATAAACTTTTAACGAAGTTAGTGGGTTGGAGTTATCTGAAACAAATTGAAAATCACAAGAAGTAAAATCAAGATTTTGAAACCTTTGGATGAAAAGCGTTATTTGAGGCAAACTACAGGGAGCAAAAACGAAGTTTACTCTAAAAATTAAATAAAATAGTATTAAAATCGTAGTTTTACAAAATTCGTTAAAACTTTTTTTAATAAAATTGCTCCAGAGATAAAAGGTACTCGGTGTATCACCGGTGTATCTCCAGGGGTAATACATGGCCCAGCAATACACGGGTACCCGGTGTATTACCAGACTCAATTTTTTTTTTTTAAAGCCATGTGAGCGATACCACATGGATTGGAATGGATGACTAGAAAACATCCTATTGTCAACGACAATTTTAGTAAAATACATTGGTAAATCGGTCGTTTTGGTAATTTTTCCAATACATAATGGCTAGCAAAATAGACACAATGAGTGGAAACCCAAAACTTATAAAACTTATATATTAAAAACTTAAAAGCTAAACCCTAGCTAAGATCATAGTGTTCAAGGAGTTGGTATTAACGTCACTGTAATGAGTTTAATCAAAATTCATTTCACTCGCTTTAAGAGCGGCTAAAAGAACGAAATTTAGGCTTTTTAATATAAGGAACTTTTTACTTTAACCTTGTACATTAATATAAACTAGAAATTTAAGCCCCCGCTTCGCGGCGGTTTTTTTTTTTTCCTACCTGATCACCAAAATAGCAACTTTTCAACCAACAACCATATACAAACTTACAAAGTATTCATTCAAGTAAAACGTGCTTGGATTGTTGCAACTAAGCAGAACTTTTAGGGATATGCAATCATGCAAACTGAAAGCAATATAAGCTTTCAAAACCTACCTGCTACAACGTGTTTTAGTGCGTACATGCTCACATATATTCATACTATTTAGTTTGTAAACAACACAAAGTACCAGAAGCAGGTGTGCCATCTCTCTGTACCCAAAAAGCAGCAACAACTAACTTTTTTTCATCCTGCAATCACTCCTATACACACTACACAAAACTTCATTCCATTGATTGTAAGTTATAAAAAAACCTCTAAAATATGAGTTCTTCAGACATTGATTGTAAGCATATAGCTTAAGAAACAAAACTAAATAACTTTTAATGAGTAGAGACCTCAAACCTTGTGAATCAGTTGGATTTATGACCTCCTTAGTTCTAATGACACCATATCTATCAATTTTGGGGTCCCTAGCACATAATAAAAATGTATTAGGTTAAGAAAGTAAAAAACGTATGTAGTTTTCTTTTGGCTTGAAGAGTCTGCATAAATATATGTAAAAAAAAAGTTAGGCGCATGATTCTCAACTGCATATAAGATGTATTAGATTGAGTTCTAATTGCTAAATATATATGTTCAAAAAACAAATTCATCATCAAAACTCTATTGCATAGTCACGTGAAAAACATTAGTTGAATGAAACAGAAAGTTAAAAACAGTGTTGTAAATGTGGTGGTGATGCACTAAGTTGTACTAATGTCAAGCTTGTATTAACTAAAAAAATCACAACCTGTTAGGACTATATTAATTGTATAGGTTTAGAAGATTATTCATCACTTGTAATGAACTCTTGTATATATTTATCTTTTTGTATGCAAGTTATATATATGTCAACCCAAATTATTATTTGTGTCGAGTATGTATAATTGCAGGAATATATCATACTTGGTCAAGTTTGAAATTTGACCAAGTACAAGAACATCTCCGGAAGAACAAGTCAAAGGAATGTGCATCCGTAGATCTCCTGCAGAAGCATTATAACTTCTACGGAAGATCAAGTCTGCTGCTGCTCCTGCGGAAGAAAGCCTGCTCCTGAGAATGAAGTTCAACATGAAGATCAAAGAACCAACTCCTACGGAAGGCTAATTCCTACGGAAGACCAACTCCTACGGAAGGCTATTTCCTACGGAAGAACAAAATACTTGCATGAACTCCATTCATCAAGGAAGCCTCATGAAGTCAACAAGTCAAATTCTCTGAAGTGACGTCATCAAGTCAACATCTGCGGAAGATTGCACTTCTGTCAGAAACGAATATTGCGTGTCACGTCAAGAATTTTATTTATGTAACTTTCTACTACAATAAGAAAGTTATTTTTACCTATGTACAAAGTGAATCCCTCTTCCTATAAATAGAAGGCATGGGTGCACACTTTTAGGACACCCTAGAGCAACAGATCATTAGCATCAAAAATCAATATCATCATTACACCAACAATACACCAAGAACACCAACAACACCTAGAACATCACATAGCAATTATCATATCAACAAAGATCAAAACCGATTGTAATCAATTCAGTATTAATGGAAATCATTTGAAGCAAATTTGTTTATCATATTACTTTAGCTTGTTTTCCATTTCTCTCATCTGTTCTTCATCGATTTAATTTACAATTACAGTTTCTTAAACAATAATTAAACAACGAGTTATGATAATTCCCCGATCATATTTGTTCAATCAAACTGATAATTCATGTTTCGATCCTTAGATTCACACAACCCTACACAATGAAGCATTTTTTTGCTAGATTCGAACTAGTTAAAATGTGGTGGCCATCTTACTTTTGGTGCAATCTTTTTGCTCACTTTCTATCAGAAGCCCATGACTACGAATTTTTAACTTTCATTGTTAACTCAAAAGCAAATGTTGCATTTCAATTCTTCTTGAAACACAAACCTAAGAAGAACAATACATTTAGAGTCAAATGCAAATAATAATAAATAAAATTCTAACTCATTGTTAGGAATTCAGTGAAAAATTGATCACCACCATAAGCACGTAAACTCCACAATCACAGCTTATACCCAATGAACCAGTTGGTGTCGCACCACGCATGTAGGATATAGCAAAAAAAAAATTAATGTAAACATCTAATGAAATAAAACCAAGTAAATATTACAGCTTCTAGCCTTCGTTATGATAGTGCAACCCTAGTTGAAAATCCTTAATAGTAAACCAATTAACACCAACAGCATAAAGCCACTCCTATTTAGTTTCACTAGATAATTAATCAAGAATCATAAACAGTCTAACCCGTATTCACAATTAATTCAATGAGTGGTACTTTTGGAAATTACAAGTTTTGAGGCCCACTTCGTACTTATGCATCGTCGCTAGGAGCTAGGGAGCATTATTTTTAGCTAAGACCTAGTTCAGAGGCTTGTGGATAAATCGAAAAAACCAACTACGAGATAATACGGTGGATAGAGTCAATCAATAAGCAATTCGGGTTATCTGCGTAACCGAATTCGAGGATTTGGTGGGGATCAACCTCATCCCCTGTTTTTTTCATTGTTGGTTACAGTTTGAGTCTATAAATATGGAGCTCTTGGTTCGAGTTTAAGCATCCTAAAATCTACAGCTTTTTTCTGCTACACGTTTCTTTACATCGGTTTCCTCACACGCTTCACGTTAATTCGGTTCCATTGCTGTTGGAACACCGGATTCATTCTGCATTAAATCCTGGGAGTTTACACTATAGCTTACAACAAATAGAGCGCGTAAAATCCTTTAAGGACAGGTTAATCTACATTTCATCATTCGAAGAACATCGTATAACAGGATGGTTTTATATTGTTGCGTGTCTTTTAATTTGTCTGATAACGAGACACTCTCCTTCTACCTTTCTTATAATCAGTTTTGGTCATGAAGGATCAAACTGATTCAGCCACTAACTTGGTAATAATTAATAATAATTAATTGATTTCTATTTGGTCTAATCTATATTTTCAATATTCTTAAAGGATTTTATTTTTTGTTTTAAATATAACAGACCAAATGGATGATGAACTTCCTATCGCTAATCTGAGATTCATGAATCAAGAGTTTGTCAAGTTGGACAGATTCGACGGTCAGAACTACACTCGCTGGGTTGATAAAGTCAAATTATGCTGATTTTTCTGAAGCTCTATTATGTTCTTGATCCGTGCATGCTCCCGATCCCAAAGGACCCGGTTCCTGAAGAGGGAAAGGAACCGGATCAGCAAGTGATTTCTGATCTGACCAAGCGAAGACTCGTCCGAAAGGAAGCAAAAGATCTTTTTCTTGGTCATATCAAGAACTCACTTTCTGAT
This sequence comes from Flaveria sonorensis, assembly GCA_025506505.1. NCBI lineage: Eukaryota > Viridiplantae > Streptophyta > Magnoliopsida > Asterales > Asteraceae > Flaveria > Flaveria sonorensis. The sequence continues at coordinate 39,999,940 of CM046435.1, read as the reverse complement.
CGTCTTTATTACTTGTACTCGCAAGTTACAAGTCCGAGGGATTTATGGAAAGCTTTGGAACTCAAATACAAGGCTCATGAAGAAGGTACTAATAAGTACCTTATTGCTAAGTATTTAGACTTCCATATGGTGGATGAAAGTCAATTTCGGAGCAAGTGCATCAACTTCAAGTACTTGTTAACAAACTGACTACCCTTTCCATTACTCTACTTGAAATTTTCCAAGTGGGGGTTATCATTGCTAATTGCCTCCCACTTGGAAAGATTTCTCCAAAAGAATGATGCACAAATCTGAGACTACTCTTTGGATGAACTATTAAAGCACCTCCGAATTGAGTAGATGAGAACGTGCAATAGGGACAATAGAAGTAAGTCGGATTGAGTGTTAATCATGTGGCGACCAGGGGTCTGGTCAAAATGGGAAGTATGGATCAAACACAAAAGAAACCGTTTGCACCTAAAAAGAAAGAATAAGAAGCCTATTCAAAACAATAACCACAGCCTAAAAGATCTAGAAAATGCCATGTTTGTGGAGAAACTGGTCATTATGCACGAGAGTGCCCTCACAGAAAATCTGATCCTACGGCTGGCTCCCCAAATGCGGTTGATAATCTTACCAACCTGGTAGCAAATGTGGGAATTGGGGATGTTATATGCTTGCTCAGCCTACACGTGTGTTGGCATGTAGGGGATGGTTTTTGGATTATGGAGCGACTGTTCATGTTTGTGGGAACCAACACGCGTTTCAAAACTATGGTCCCATACGTGGGGAACTGTGGTTGTATGTGCCAACAGACATCGTGTAGGAGTTCGTGGGAAGGTACGATGCACTAACTTCAGAAACGGTCAGACTATGACCCTTCAGGATGTGTTGCTGTTCCAGGTATATCTCAAAGGGTCTTGTTTCAGCGGATAAGTTTGATCGGAATGGTTACAAAGCTGGTGTGTTTAGACCCTGAAAGGATCATACTTGTCAATTCAAGAGGTGGTTGTAGGTGCTCTGGTTAGAAATCACAAGACAGAAGACAATACAAGAAAAGACAAGTGTTGAAGTCTCCGCATTAGTTAATGCGGATGACCATTGAACAATGCGACAAGTATTTGTTCATCCGCATGAATAATTCGGATGAAGAAAGAAGAAATGCTGACCAGGTTTTGTTCATCCGCATTGACTAATGCGGATGAACAAAAGAAATGCTGCCAAGAGACTTGTTCATCACCGCACACACACAAATGCGGCTGAACTAAGTTGCGGATGAACTAAGTTAGTGCTCAAGACAATCAACAACAAATCTGATGAAGACTTGTTCATCCGCATTAGTCAATGCGGATGAACAATTTACAAATGCTTATGTTATTTTGTACTTAGACTGGATTCCGATTTATATAATCAGGGTAGTATAGTCATTTTGTACAGGAAATGGGTATGCCTATAAATAGAATAGTATACCCTAACTTTGTAAGCTTCTTCTATCAGTCATAATATCATACATTTCAGCAGTAACCTTGTTGTCTTTGTGAACTGTTCATTAAAGCATTACTTCATTAGTTAATGTTTGTAATTATGTAATTCCGCAACTATTTACTGACTCAATCATCATATTCGATCCTAAGTTGAGTCACATCAACTGAGATTTTCATTCTCACAAAAACCCTGTCAATGGTATCAGAGCCTCGGCTCTTGAATTCATCTCAAAATTAGTGCAGATTTTGAATGAAAATCGATTGATCTGGTGATTGAGTTATTTATTAGCCAGATCTACTCTACTAATAAATATACATACTGAAATCGCAAAGAAACTTCGTCTACTTGTTCTGTATTTTCAACTCCTCAGGAATCAACACCAAATCAACCTTATCGCAACCCTGCTGAGAACTGATAATCAAGAACACCAGGACTGTAGACTGTCTGAACATTCAAGACATAAAATCAACATAATCATACTCAAAACCAATTAAAATCAGTAAATTAAAATGGATTCTACTAATTATTATGAACTTGTTCATGCATCTAAACCTCCAATGCTTAAACACAAATCGGAGTTTAAGCAGCGGAAAATCAGGTTTAGAAACTACATTACAGGTGTAGATCCTGATTACTGGATCTTGATTTGCAAAGGGCCATACATTCCTCTGTCACTCACTACTGATCAAGCTACTAATTACAAGACTGCTAGAATACCCATTGAGGATCCAAACTTAAATCTTGATGATGAAGAATATAAGAAAATAAAGATTGACCTTAAAGCCTACTCCATTCTAACTCAGGCTTTAAAAATGGATGTTCTTAAGAGGCTGGAAAAATATGGAACAGCCAAAAGGGTTTGGGATGCACTACAGATAATGTGTGAAGGAAGCAGTGAGGAAACTGAAATTAACAAAGATAAACTGATTAATCAATATGAGACAGTTCACCATACAAAAGGAGAATCTATTTCAAGGAAATTACATAGATTTGTCCAATTGATAAATGATCTTGAGATTATGTGAGTCACCTACAAGGAAAAGGAGATGAACAAGAAGATGCTGCATAGCTTACCAGAAAATTGGAAGCAAAATGTCACCATGTTGAAGAACACTCTTGACTTGGAGAGTACAAGCCTAGACATAATGATTGCAAAAATTGAAGAACTAGAGCTGGATGAACGAAGCAGAAATCTTAGTGGACCCCAAGTCATAGAAGCATACAAGTTACCTTCTGAAACACACTCTGTTGAGAATGCTTTTATGACTGAAGAAGAAGATTTTCTGTCATCAAGAGAACAATCAAAGTCAACTGGTCTTTTTGCTGCCCCTCAACAACACAAAACATCAACCTCTGCTCAATCAACTGCAACACCCATAAGTTTTCCAAGTGACCAAAGATCTGAAGAGCAAAAGGCAACTTACAATGCCTTTGTTGCTAGTTCTGAAGCTTACCTTAGGGGGAGACTCATGTCAGCACACTTAATTCAGGAGGATCTTGAAGAAATGGATCCTGATGATGTTGAAGAAATGGACTTACAATGGCAAATGGCCATGATTGCTAAGAGAGCAAAGAAAATCTTCCGAAAAGGGAAGAAACTGAGTCTAAATGAAAACACAAAGCTTGGATATGACAAATCCAAAGTTAAGTGTTTTACCTATGGAATGACTGGTCATTTCTCTAGGGAATGTAATGCTCCCAGAAGAAACAACAACTATCAAAGAACCTCACATGGTCAGCATTCATCTCAATCCAATTCTAGCTCTCAGTCAAGTTCTCTTCATCAAAATCAACATCAAAATCAGCTTCAAAATTAGCATCAAAATCAGCATCATAATCAGCAACAGCCAATTCATCAAAGACAACCTCTATTGGCTCATCAAGCTTAAGGAAGTAGCCAACCAATATCTAATGCACTTGTCATCAGACAAGATGGAGTGTGTGATTGGAGCCTATACGTAGAGGAAGTTCAACTCAATTTTAGAATCATGCACTGATGGCACACATTAATAATGGTCCAATTCCAATGCCATCAGAGGTAAAATCTAATTTATGTTATGATAAATGTGTTCTAGAAGTATAGGGTTACAGAGAACATAATCACAAATTGGCTAATAAAATAAAAGAAGAAAGGGTGAAATTTGAGAAGCTAAAACAAGAAATGAGAATTTTTGAAGTCAAAATCAATTCACTTTTATCTGACATGGAAACACTCCATGGTGAAAAGTTTACCCTTGCAGCTGAGAATGAGAGGTTAACTGAACTGTTAACCAAATCAAAGGCTGAGCAATCGGCTACTGAAGTGAAACTTGAAAAGTTTCAACTCTCATCTGTCAAGCTGCAAGAGTTGCTTGATTCTCAAAAGGATGCCAAGGATATGACTGGGATAGGTTACAAAACTTGTCCTCCTCCATATAATGACAACTACACAGTTATGCCCGAGTCACTCACCCAATCTGATTCAACTGAATCTAAAGTTACTGAAACCAAAAAAATTGTTTCACAAATAATGAATCCTCAAAATAAACCAAATGTTTACATTGAAATAAATGAGGATAAAATCAAATTGGGTCATCCTATTAAAATCAAAGAGTGCTTTGACAAACCTGTAGTTGTCCAGAAACCAAAGAGTCCAGTCAAAGCCATTGTGCCTTTTGTAAAATTTGTTCCTGAAAAACTCAAGATGAATAACACTACTGAATGTTCTATGAAACCCACTGCTGAAAGCAGATCTGATAGTGAGATCAAATCTCCTAAAACTTCTAGAAAATCAGAAAAGGTTCATTAAACTTCAAAGAAAAAGCTACAGTTCCCTCAGTGTCCAAAGGGAAATCCACTTTGATTCAAAAACCAAATGTAAAACTTGTTTCATCATCATCATCTAAAAATAAACAAGGGATAGGTTTTGACATTTTTAATAAACAACACGTGGAACAATTTGAAAGAGAGTTGAAAAAGAGCAAAAAGAAGCAAAATCAGTCAACAAAACTTAAGCAAAGCAGAATTGTGAAACACTCTGCTGCCACCCAGAAAACTGATTTGGCTTCTTCATCAAAGTCAAAGAACAAACAAATGTATTGTGACATTTGTGCCATGTCTAATCACAATACAGAGGAGTGCTACTTTAATCAGCATTGCTCTATCTGTGACATGAACAATCATTCAACCAAAAACTGTTATTTTAACAAATATTGTTCTGTATGTGATATGACTAATCACAACACATCTGATTGTTACTTTAACCAAAAAGGCTTGAGAATTCCTCAAAACAAGCCTATTTCACTAATTTCATCTAACAAGGTCAACATTAGAAGTCCAAAAGACCTTAAACATTCACGGGTTTCAAACACTGATAAGGATTTCTATGATCAATGGCAGCCAAAGAGTACCAAAACAAACCTTAATGATCATATGAAACAATCACTGAGTTCTCATTCAAGATATAAAACTAAAGTGATTTCTGAAAAACAAAAACGTACTCAATTTCTACATAGAAATAGAGATCAAAGATTTACATACTCTTCTGACAGTTCAGTTGAAATTGATGAAATCAAACCAAAAAGAAATCCACAAAAATTGGTCAAAGCATCTTCCTCTAAAACACAAATTAGAGGAAAATATTAAGAGGTCAGAGTGATGGATAAAAACGGACAACCCAAGACCATCATGGCTTGGGTTCCTCAATCTAACTAGTTCATTTATGCTTGTAGGGTCGTCCATACAGGTCAAATAGTTTATGGTATGTGGACAGTGGATGCTCACGACACATGACTGGAGACAGTTCCCTCCTTCATGACTTCAAGCATATTCAAGGAACTACTGTCGCATTTGGTGGAGATTCACAAGGTGGTAGAATTACAGGGGAAGGATCTATGACGAATGGAGTGCTAAGTTTTGATAAAGTGAACTACTGCGAACAACTTAACTTCAATCTGCTCAGCGTGTCTTAGATTTGTGACAATAAATATTCTACTCACTTCATAGACACTCATTGCTACATTCTGAAACCCGGATTTCAAATTCCTGAAGAATGGGTTGTCTTGAAGACACCGAGAAAGAATAATACTTATGTCTTAAACCTTAATTATGCTTATCCGTTAGAAGATACATGTCTTTTGTCTAAAGTATCTTTTGATGAGTCTCAGCTTTGGCACAGACGCTTAGGACACACGAATTTCAAAAACATGAACAAATTGGTCAAAGGAAATCATGTACTTGGTTTATCTCAAAAAGAATTTCATTTAATTGACCACTGTTCTGCATGTCTTAAAGGAAAACAACATAAGTCCTCCTATAAGCCAAAGCTAGTGAACACAAACAATTCTCCATTGAAGTTGCTTCATATGAATCTCTTTGGTCCAACTCATGTCATGAGTATTGGAAAGAAGCATTATTGTTTGGTGATCATAGATGACTTTACACAATTTACATGGGTTTTTTTTTACTTCATAAAAACGAGGCATCCCAAATCATAAAAGATTTTATCATAAAAATAGAAAATAAACTTGATCTAAAGGTAAAATGAATCAAAAGTGACAATAGGAAAGAATTCAAGAATGAATATCTAAGTTCATTTTGCACACAAAAAGGCATTGTTCATTAATTCAGTGCAGCTAGGACTGCTCAACAAAATGGAGTAGCTGAAAGAAGAAATAGAACATTGATTGAAGCTGCACGAATAATGCTAGCCGATGCAAACCTGCCAATTACCTTTTGGGCAGAAGCTGTAAACACATCGTGCTTTGTGCAAAATAGAACTTTGACCATTAAAGAAAGTAATAGAACACCATATGAACTTCTTTTTCACAGAAAACCGTTTATTGGATTTTTGAAGTCATTTGGTTGTCCGGTCTCAATATTGAACACTCGAGACCATTTAGGAAAGTTTGCTCCTAAGTTTGACGAGGGATTCTTTGTGGGGTATTCCTCCATCTCAAAGGCTTTTAGAGTGTTGAATCCTAGATTAAACATCATTGATGAATCAACCAATATTCAATTCAATGAGCATTCTTTTCCCAAATCAACAAATGGTCCTGATTGGTTGTTTGATATTGACTTATTTACTAGATCTTTTGATCAGTTTCACTTGTCTTATGTAGGATCATCTGGAATAGTGGAAAGAAGAAATGACTTTCCTATGATTCCTCCTTCTTCTACTGATCCATTTAATAAAGAAGTCCCACTACAAGCAGATCCGGTTAGACAAGTCACACAACATCAGAGTGTTTCAACTGAGGCTGGTCCTAGCTCAATTCCCACTCCTTTAGCTGAACCTTCAACTGAAGTAAGAAACCCAGAATTAGCTTCTGTACCAGTTGAAACCGAAGGAAATGCAAATGATGAAAGTATCCAAAGTGCTGCTGAAGCTAAAGATGTTGAAGCATTTGATTACTTTCATCATTCTCCTATGTCTCAACCTGAACATGCCTCTCACCAAGATGATCTGAATGTCTCTAATCTTGATGTGTCCATTGCTGGTGATTTGATTCCAATTACCAGGACACATAAGAATCATCCAGTGTCCAACATCATTGGTGATCTAGATGAGCGGGTGACCAGAAGCAAGTCAAGTATTGCAAATATCTATTTGTTTTCTTGCTTTCTGTGTCAAACAATACCCAAGATTATTAAAGAGGCTATTTAAAACAACAGCTGGATTGAGGCAATGCAGGAAGAATTGCTACAGTTCAAGAAACAAGAGGTATGGCAACTGGTGGATCTTCCCGAAGGACAATACCCTATCGGCACTAGATGGCTGTACAGAAACAAGACTGATGACAGGGGCATTGTCATCAGAAACAAGGCAAGATTGGTTGTACAGGGCTACACTCAAGAAGAAGGAATCGACTATAATGAAGTGTTTGCTCCTGTTGCGAGATTGGAAGCCATACGACTCTTTCTTGCTTACTCTGCATCCATGAAATTCACTGTATATCAAATGGATGTAAAGTGTGCATTTTTGAATGGAAAAATCTCAGAAGAAGTCTATGTGAGTCAACCACCAGGTTTTGAGGATCCTGATTTCCCTCACAGGGTATACAAGCTTGACAAAGCTCTGTATGGTTTACATCAAGCCCCTCGGAAGTGGTATGAGACTCTATCATCTTTTCTCCTTGATCATGGATATGAAAGAGGAAAGATTGATCAGACTTTATTCAGAAAGAAGAAGGGACATGAACTGTTGCTTGTCCAGATCTATGTGGATGATATTATTTTTGGCTCAACAAACAAACAACTCTGTAAAGACTTTGAAAACCTGATGCACTCTAAGTTTTAAATGAGCGCTATGGGAGAGCTCACCTTCTTCCTGGGTTTACAAGTTCAACAGACAACAAATGGAATTTTCATCAATCAATCAAAATATGTGGAATCTATGTTGAAGAAATTTCATTTAGCAGACTGTCAGTCCATCAGAACTCCTGTGGATACTAAAGTGAAGATTGGTCCAGACTCCGATGGCAAATATGTGGATCAGACTCTATATCGATCAATGATAGGTTCACTTATGTATCTTACAGCTAGTAGACCTGACATTATGTTTGGTGTTTGCGTTTGTGCCAGATATCAGGCTAATCCTAAAGAATCTCATGTGAATGCTGTGAAGAGACTTCAATCTCTTTGCCTACACAGACAGTGACTACGGGGGATGTAACTTCAATAGGAAGTCCACTTCTGGAGGTTGTCAATTTCTTGGTCCCAGACTGGTCTGCTGGCAGTGCAAGAAGCAGAAAAATGTATCTGTTTCAACAGCAGAAGCTGAATACATAGTAGCATCAGCATGTTGCTCTCAAGTTCTCTGGATTCAAAACCAGATGCTTGATTATGGTTTTAACTTCTTGCACACAGCAATTCATATTGACAACATAGCAGCCATGTTTATTACAAATAATCGAGTTCAGCACTCAAAAACTAAACATATTGAAATTAGAAATCACTTTTTGAGAGACTGTGCTGAAAAGGGGTTAATCAAGTTGATTCAGGTTCACACAGACAATCAGTTAGCTGATTTATTCACTAAGGCATTTGACCCTAGTCGGTTTGAATTCTTAGTCCAATCAATTGGCATGATTAACCTTGAGTAAAATCAAAATTTCCAAAAACATTCAAAAATCATTAAAATACAAAAAAAGTCAAATTTGTTGCAGTACATGCAATGTACCCTGGGAAATGATATTATTACAGTCGTCATATCATTCATTGTGCTTATTTCAAAATCTTGAAAGACTGGCATGACTTATCTGATATGCGGGTAGGCTCATCTTGGAAAAGAAAATACATGTTGTGATAAACTAAAGTTCATATTCAACTGTGAAACTATCATCTTAGGGTGAAAGTAAGTAATTAGCTTATCCAAGTGTGTGTGTGTGTAGTAACCTAAACACACCAGGTAGTGATACTTTATGAATCTCATTCACCCATATCAGTTTCTCCTTTGTTTTGCTGAGCAAAGATCTGGAGAAACAAGCACATAGTGCTGATGTCAAGATCCAAAAAGATTCCCAATATGGAACACATCCAATCTGGATGAATTACATTCATTGAGAATGAACAAAAAAAATCCCAAAGTGGATCACCTTCCAAAATGAAGAGCAAAAAGAATCCCAATGTGGATCAAATAAATATAAGGATCAAAATAAAAGAATCCCAATGAGGATCCCCCTTACCCTAAAATAAATGAGATTTCATAATTTAAATGACCTGGTCATGTAAGCTGTGAAAAAGTTCTACCATACATTTCATGAGGGTAGTTGATCTTGCTATGCTTCTGAGTGTGAGGTACATGTTGAATGTTTAATCCACTCAAAACATGATAATGATCACATGCATTAAATTGTTAACCAAGCATGAGTTTAAGAGGACAAACATACCTACAATCAATAGGTTCATGACTACTTGCACTTGTGAAAGTTAAGATTGATATGATCCCAAATAAGGTACACCTCCTTGTCATGTACAATTATGAAAAACAAAAAAAAAATTAAAAACATATTTTAGAAATATTTTCCTTTCAATTTTAAAATTCATTAAAGTTTCTATCCAATCTAGATATAAACTTTAGGAGGAGTTATTAAAAATTTAAAAGAAAATATTCACAAAAACATAAAATTTGCAAAATAAATAGGTTTGACTGTATTGGTGTTGAAGCTATACCATAAGTATCTCAGTGTGTGCAGATATTTGGAAACACAAAGTCCAAGATCAGTCAAAAAGGGAAACTTGTATCACACAGGGTACACAAGTTAATCCAAGCAAGAATTGACAATACAAGCAACAACTAAAACTTCATAAAAACAAAACAGCAGACTCATCTTCATAAAAATCAAGAACATCAGTGTGCAAAAACAGTCAGAATCATCCTCTGTAGAAAACATTAATTTTTGACAAGTTCAAAATTAATGCAGGTAAGAGTATTGGTTAATGCGGGTGAAGGTAACCCAGACACATAACCAATGCGGGTAACTGTTTTTTGTTTAAGTGTAACTAATGCGGACAACTTTTTGTTCTTTCGCATTTGCTACAGTAAATGTGGTCAGTCTAATTTGTTCTTTCGCATTTGCTACAATAATGCAGTTAAGTTAAATTTGTTCATCCGCATTAGTTATAGTAAATGCGTTAAGTTATTTTCTTGTTCCGCACTTGCTACAGTCAATGAGGACAAGTTAACTTGTTCTTCCGCATTTGTTTCAGTAAATGCGCTCATGACAAAATGTTCATGCGCATTTGCTACAGTAAATGCGCCCAAAGAAATTCTTCATGCGCATTTGCTACAGTAGTGAAATTTCTCTGCGCATTTGTTCACACTTGTAAGTTTTGGGTAAATTTTCAAATGTACTATTTAAACACATTTAATATGAGTCATTTATTACTTTTCAAATTTGAGTGAACTTTCATAGTGCGACGAGCGTTCATCTACTGTTCTTCACCATCATTCAAACATTCACTAATCAAGGGTTTACTGTGATTCAATCAACTTCATATCAGTTCATTCTGACTCATCATCACAGTGTTACCAAACAAAAAGATGATTCTCAATGGATTCAAAAAACCTCAACTATCGAACCTGCATGAACATAGAACCCTAGGTTTGAGATAATTCCTAAATGCAACCAAGAACAATGGATTTAAATGACATTCTTAAGTTCAATAAAACAGATGTTTATGTGAATAACAAAGAACAACTGATTTTCAAACCCTAATTTGAACCACGATGAACAGGGGAACCGAAACTTAGGACTGTGTAAATCAAATCCAATGTTCTAGTTGAAAAGAATGTTTGAAACGGTAAAATTAAAAATTAAGCATAAAACTTAACTTCAATGAGTCTCCATCACCTAAGTCAAGATTAGGTAAAAAATCTAATAAAACAGTAACTTTTTGAAATTTCAATTTTGACCTGAAAAAGTCAAAATATGAAAAGTCAAACTTGATCAAGTGCACATGATATAATGAATGTTAAAACATTAATAACTCATTTGTATCTATTGTAGAATCCATGGCTAATCTGACATGGAGTAAGCTCCACAATGTTAGTGGATTTCTTGATCATACTGTGCCTGAAGCTGAAGGATTAAGAGATATGATCAGATTTATCTGTACTACCAGAGTGGCACATGCTATTACAGTTAGACCCATCATTTATGAGAACTATATTAGATCTTTCTGGGAACAGCTGAAGTAGCAGAGATTGATGGAGAGAAGACTATTTCAGGAAGAATCACTAATGATCACACTCTAGTAATCACTGAACAAATTGTGAGACAGTGTCTACAATTTAAAGATGATAAGAACTTTCCACTAGAGCTTGAAGAAGATGAGATTATGACTTTATTTGCTAACATTGGGTATGAAGGTGGTTTTGAAGGGAAGCAGATTGTCAAAGGGTTGGTTGATCTCCAATGGAGGTTTCTCATTCACTTATACCAACATTGCCTATCCAAGAGAAAGACAGGTTCGAATGACATCCCTATCACCATATCATTAGCCATCTGTGCCTTGTGCACAAACAGACCTTTCAACATGTCCGCCTATGTTTTCAATGGTCTGATATCAAACATTCAAAAAGGGAGAAGGCACATGTATCTGATGTACCCATGGTTTATCCAATGTTTCATCAATGAAGCATTTCCCAATCTTGTACTAGAAGGCCCTGTTTTGGACATCCCTCATTATAATGCCAAGTCATTCAATTACATCAAAAAGAGGAATCCAAGGAATTTTTATAGTGGAACCTTCTTTCCATTAATTCCTTGGATGTTGCAATAGATTAACAATGAAGAAGTGCAAGAAGCTACTGTAGATGAAGCTGTTCCTATTGTGGAGGAACAAGTTGTTGAGGAACAAGCTATGGAAGAACCAGCTGATGTACAAGAAGTTGTTGAAGAGCATCCAGCTGTTATTGATCAACACACTATTGATGAGCATGTTGAGGCTGTTGAAGACATACCAAGGACAGTGTCACCACAAGGTGATGTAGGTGGTGATCTTCACACTATGCCTATGGTTCATGAACAAGTATTTCCCTCACCCTTTGGTGCATCACCTACTATTTCACCTCCATATTCACTAATACAACCCACTTTTTCACCTTCACATTCACCAATCCAAATCACCGAATCACCTCAACAATCTCCAATCCAAATCCATTAATTATCACCCTCTGTCTCATCTCCATAAGCTGCTGCTTATTTTGGTGACGCTAGTGAATCTGCCAGCTCATCAAATTCTTTAGAATCATCATCTGATGATCATCCTCCTGCACAACCTCCTATGAGACTAACACTCTCAGAGGAAGGACCATCAGAGAGCTTTGCTGAATCAGAAATAAACAGACCAGATGAGAAAGACAAAATGATCACTGATCTGTTGCAGAAAGTTGCAAGGATGGAGAAAACTCTTGAGAGAAGGGATGGGATAATAACTGATAGAATTCTTGAGCTAGATGAAAAAGAAAAATTGCTCAAAGAACTAAGAATCAAATATGAGGCTAAAAAGAAAGAAAAGGATGAAGAGATTGAAAGACTCAAAGATGCCTTAGATATGTCAAGAGAAGAAATCAGTGGTCACTTGGATACTGCAGCTATCCTGACCATTGCTATGGAAGAACAAGAAAACCTCATTGAGATGCAAACAAACATCATAGCTGATCTCAATAAACAAATTGAATCTCTAAACAAAAGAGTTTCTGAATTAGAGATGCTTGTAAAACTAAAAGATGAAGTGGCAAGAGAAGTGCCTGATCAAGATGATATGGAAATAAAAAAGGCTAAAACCTCACAACAAGCAGAACATAGTGAGGTTAGGGGTGAAGAAAGTTTGGCAATGGTTGTGCATTCTGATCCCTCTACTGAAGAAGATTCAGTCATGAAAGAGCTTTTAGAAGATCTGGATATGTACTCCTCTAGTGAGTTCATCATTGATGAAGAATTTTGGGACTACATCAAAGATATCAGAACTCCCGTAGAGCCAATTGTTGTAATCCCTACGAATCCAGTTCCTATATAAGAAGCATTAAAGCTGCAGCTTGTTCTAGCAGTCACCTTGACTGTTGAACAACAAGAATTGATCAAAAGCTTATGTGAAGAAATGAAAGATAGGGAAATGGCCGCAAAACAGATTGAAGAAGCTGAAAAACAGAAAGAAGCTGATGAGAAACAGAATCAAGAAGCTAAAAAGTTTAAGATTGAAAGAAATAAACAAGAAGTGGAAGCATCTATCCCATCAACCTCTGGCCCTAGACTGCATACATATTCAAGAAAAAGAAAGTACTTAACAGAGAAAGCCAAAGGTAAACTGGCAATGGTAGAGAAGAACAACCTGTTAAGAAACAAAAAGATGATCCAAAAAGCCTAGCAGCTATAGCTGAATTTTTAGAAGAACATGAGAAGGCAGAGAAAGAGCTAAAAGATATACTTGAGGTGATTGTATTAGAAGAAGGAGAGATTGAAGGAGGATATGATGAAACATCAGTTGATGACCCTTTGACCAAGGACAGTCCTGCAAAGGTTGAAACATCAGTTGAAGAAATGGTTGAAAAAGCACAATCAGATGATCTCATGATTAAGGCCATGTATCTGATCAATCATGGATATGAGGCAAATGAAGTGTTTAGCATGACTTATGAGGGCATGGTTGAAGAAGTGAGAAAAATGGAAAAGCTGCTTGATCCTACCTTTCTCACTAATTATGAGAAGAAGATTGAAACTGCCTAAATCATTACAAGTGCTGCCAAACCTGTAAAGCATCAAGAAATCCAATCTGCATATCCTGATCCCTACAGTATGACTGACAAGGAAATGAAGGATTATTTATCCAAGCAAGGGTACACAAAAAAAAGCTGGGTAATATGAAGACCAACTCTCTAAGGGCTGCAATGCTGATAATGATTAAAGAAAAGAATGAGAGACTTCAGTCCATAGAAGAAGAAGTAACCTGAAGAAAACCAAGAACAAGAACTTCAGCATAAGATGTTCAACTTACTACCAAGGATCAAGATGTCTTGGCACCCATCTTTCACAAGAATCCAGAATGGTTCTTTGAATCCTCCAAACTTAAGCTGCAGGAAGGGTTAACCACCTCTGAGATGATTAAGGGTGTGTCTGCTCCTAAAGGCAAAACTGATGTTAAAATCATTGCCTGGAAGTATGACAGCAGTTGGAACATGTTTATGGTAAAGAGGATCTCTGGGCTTGTTCAATTTTTCATAGAGTACTCTGCTCTGGTGAACTCAATGGAGATTCATGACCTAAAGGAATTGGTAGAGCTTGAATTGATCAATCATGATGCGATGTATAGAGGATATGAATTTGAAGACATTCTAAAAATGTTTAAGAAGACAAACAACTTCAAATCTCTGAAAGCTATTTGTTTGAGAAAGGATAGATCTTTCAGAAATCCTCTGGAACAAAAGAAAAAGAGAGAAGCAGAAGAGTTAGTATTTCCTGAATTGAATGTAAAGCCAACCGAGTCATTAAAAAGGAAGATGGTTGCTGGAACTCACAAGAATAAGCCAATCTCTAATGTGTACTATGATGAGAAAACATTTGAGTTGGTAATTGAGAGGAAATGGGGTGGAAAAGAAGCACTTGAAATCAGACTGTTTAGTGGATATGAAGTAAGGCTGTTGGATGAATCTTATATTCACTACATTTTCATGAGACACTTCAAAGCTCTCAGCAACAAACTAGGAGAAGATGACTTGGAGTTCTTTCTAAAATGTATCAAGATTTTGAAGATGGCATATGATAGAATAAACAAGAAAAGGGAACAAAGAAAGAAAAAGAAGGTGCCTCTCCAAATGGGCAACATTGTAAAGTAGGAAGTTGATGCAGATGGATCACTGCTGATTCATAGAGATGGTCTTTCCATAATTTCTATGTGAGAACCCATCTCTTTGAAACAAATGCCCATTACTGCCATACACACTATGAGTCAGATGAAGATACATGTCCTGAGTAGAGAAAAGATGAATGATGCCAAGGATTTCTCAAATATGATCAAGGCAATCTTGGATCCTTCTTTGGCAAAACCTGTACTTCCTGCTGAAACTGCATCAACACTCTCCCCAACAATAATCCAACCAAAGGAAGCATAACAAGAACCACCAGAATCATCACAACCTCCTCCGCCATCACACTCGTGAAGAACTTAAGAAGTATAATCCTTAGGGGGAGTATTGTTAGACCCTGAAAGGATCATACTTGCCAATTCAAGAGGTGGTTTTAGGTTGCTCTGGTGGGAAATCAACAAGACAGAAGACAAAGACAAGAAAAAGACAAGTGTTGAAGTCTCCACATTAGTTAATGCGGATGACCATTGAACAAATGCTGACAAGTATTTTTTCATCCATATTAACTAATGCGGATGAAGAAAGAAGAAATACTTATAAGTGTTTGTTCATCCGCATTGACTAATGCGGATGAACAAAAGAAATACTGCCAAGACTTGTTCATCCGCAACAACACATGCAGATGAACTAAGTTAATGCTCAAGACAATCAACAACAAATGCTGATGAAGACTTGTTCATCCGCATTAGTCAATGCGGATGAACACTTACAAATGCTTATGTTATTTTTGTACTTAGACTAGATTCTGATGTATAATAATCAGGGTAGTTTAGTCATTGTGTACAAGCAATGGTATGCCTATAAACAGAATAGTATACCCTAACTTTGTAAGCTTCTTCCATCAGTCATAATATTATACATTTTCAGCAGTAACCTTGTTGTCTTTGTGAACTGTTCATAGAAGCATTTACTTCAGTAGTTAATGTTCTGTAATATAGTAATTCCGCAACTATATTACTGACTCAATCATCATATTCGATCCTAAGTTGAGTCACATCAACTGAGATTTTCATTCTCACAAAAACCCTATCAATTAGTTGTGGATGATGTGATAACAAATGCTCTGATACCATTTTGCTAAATCAATATTTCAGATTCAATGAGCGTGGATCTTAGGATTCATCATGTTCAGATCTGAAAATTCAAAATTAGGATGGGTGGATGTGTGTGAATCAAAGAACAAAGAGAAGGATAATAATAATGTTATGATTTCATTAATGTTGATAAACAAGTTACAACGAAAATCATATACAAAGATGGATGAAGATCAAACCCACCCAAAGGAGAGGATTTCTCCTTGGGTGGTGGTTCATACCATTAGAAACACACACACAAGAATCACTCTTGAACCACACATAAACCACACTTGCAAAAATGCACTAGTGGGTCTATTTATACTATTATTACATCAAGACCTAGTTTTGACTTTTCTTCTTGTCTTGATGTTGACTTTGTCTTGTTGACTTTGTCTTGTATTTGTTTTTCTTCTGTTTATCAACTTGGTCTCTCAACTTTTATAATGAGATCTTCAGTTGGCTCTGATTATCATTTGGTAACCTTCAGTTTATTCTATTGTTGAACCCAACATGGCGCTTAAGGATCTGCTTGTGAAGTTTTCTCTGAATAACCTATATGTGGGTCAAGCTAAAAACACGGGTGGAATGTATCATCTTGACCTAGCTAAAAATGGGAATGAAGAGGAAGAGATTGAGAATGCGGGCATCTCTGTGCTTGATGGTTTTGGCAGTGAAAATGGTAGTGATAGTAGTTTTAGTGGTGATAGTGGTAGTGTTAGTACCTTTGCTAGTGATGTTTCTGATTGTAATGTCATTGGTTATGAATTGATTGCAATAATGTCTTTTGATCAATTGCTTGTTCAACTTCTTTATGGCATAAACGTTTAGAACACACAAATATTAAAAATATTGAAAAAATGCAAACTAAAGGTTTAATAAAATTAAACGATAAAGATTTTGTAAAATGCGAAACTTGTGTAAAATCAAAATTTACAAAGAAACCTTTTCTGAGTGTTCAGCGATGGAATACATCACTACTTGAACTAATTCATTCAGATATTTGTGAACTGAATGGAATCCTTACCCTCGATGGTAAGAGATATTTTATCACTTTCTGCGATGACTCGAGCCGTTATTTACATGTTTATTTATTGCGTACAAAAGACCACGCATTTGACGTATATAAAATATATAAGGCCGAGGTTGAAAACCAACAAGAGAAACGCATAAAAATTCTTTGCTCGGATAGAGGAGGAGAATATTTTAACCGCGAATTCGATTCATTCTACTAAGAGAATGGCATCATACATGAAAGAACTTCACCGTTCACTCCTCAACAAAACGGTTTGGCTGAGAGTAAGAACCGTACCTTGGTAGAGATGGTTAACTGTATGTCAAACAATCAGGTTTACCAAGTAACTTATGGGGAGAAGCTTTATTAACCGCTTGTTATGTTCACAATAGGATCACTAGTCGTGCGATTCCTACTAGCCCATATGAGTCTTGGAAAGGAAGGAAACCAAACTTAGATCACTTAAGAGTTTGGGGATATGTTTCTTATTATCGGACACCTGATCCTAAGAGATCCAAACTCGAAGCACGAGCTATGAAAAGCGTGTTCATTGGATATGCTCAAAATAGCAAGGCTTACCGACTGTTGGATGAAAAATCAGGAATGGTTGTAGAATCCAGAGACGTGGAATTCTTTAAGGAAAAGTTTTCTAGAGATGATGAAAACGTTAATCCCACCACAACTCCATGTACTTCTCTCTAAAGTGTGCAACCTTCATAAATTTTTGAAGAACCAAGGAGAAGTACTAGAGTTAGAAAATAGAAGAATTATGGAAATGATTTTATCTCTTATCTAGTTGAAGGAACACAAAGGAAAGTGACAAGAGAGGTCATTTTCGCCATTAATTTGGATGATGATCCAAAAACGTACAGTGAAGCCATGTTGTCGAGAGATGCTCCTCTATGGAAGGAAGCCATCAACGATGAAATGGATTCAATCATGGGAAATGGAACTTGGGAGTTAGCTGATCTGCCCAAGGGAAAGAAACCCATTGGATCCAAATGGATTTTCAAGAAAAAGTATCATCCAGATGGTTCCATCTCTGCCTATAAAGAAAGATTAATTGCTAAAGGTTATAGACAGAGAGAATGAATAGATTACTTTGATACCTATGCTCCAGTTGCTAGAATTAGTTCTATTAGAACTCTTATAGCAATTTCTGTAATAAAAGCTTTGTACATCCATCAAATGGATGTGAAGACAACCTTCCTGAATGGTTACATGAAAGAAGAAATTTATTTGAAGCAACCAAAAGGGTTTGTGATATCCGGACAAGAGACTAAAGTGTGTAGACTTATTAAATCTCTATATGGTTTAAAACAAGCTCCTAAACAGTGGCATGAGAGGTTTGATACCACTGTGACTGTGTTTGGGTTTCAACACAACGGTACTGATAAATGTATCTATATAAAATGCAAACCCGAATACACAGTCGTGATCTATATTTATGTTGATGATATGTTGATCATTAGCACTCACCTAGAGGGTATTTCTGAAACTAAGAAATATCTATCTTCTAACTTTAAGATGAAAGATTCGGGAGAAGTTGATACCATTCTTAGGATCAAGGTGAAAAGAACAGATAGTCAGATTTCTCTTAGTCAAGCTCATTATATAGAGAAAATTCTAACAAAGTTTCAACACTTGAACATCAAAGAGTTGATTACACCGTTTGATCCAAGTGTGAAGCTAAAAGTGAACTCTAGGAGATCTGTGGCTCAACTAGAGTATGCAAGCGCAATTGGTAGCATGATGTATGTATGCCACATATTGCACTCGTCCTGACATTGCATTTGCTGTTAGCAAACTAAGTCAGTACACTGTAAATCCAGGTACTAAGCACTGGAACGCAATAAGTAGAGTATTTGGATGCCTGAAAAGGATAAGTAATTTTGAATTGACATACACGTCATCATCAAGAATACTCGAAGGTTATTCTGATGCTAGCTGGATTGATCAAAATAATGATTCAAAATCCACAAGTGGGTGGATCTACACTCTAGCTAGATGTAACACCTGAAAATTTGTTTAAAATAAAGGAAAAGAAAAGTATCTTGAAAGAAAAGATAATGGATGCAAGTGGAGGGCGTAAAGTGTACAAAATACAAAACCTTATTATTTTATGGTTTAAAAGGCATGGCCGCCCATGCCACTACTTTTTTTACTTCTGCTTTTCGGCTGGATCAAGAAAGAAGAAACAAGAACTGAAGTTCTCTCGGTTTCTAGCGAGAGAAAGCTGAAAATTTCAAAGGTGAGTATTTTCTTGTGTAATTGGTTCGGTTTCAGCTGAATTTTCAGCTTGTAAACTGATTCTTATGTGTTCTTTGTGTTCGGTTCTACGTTTTCGATGTGTTTAGGTGTCTGAACTCCTAGTGCTTCCGAGTTTGGAGGAGTTTTGCTCGAAAGCTGCTGCAGGTGAGTTCTTGATCCCCGGTTTTCTTGTTTTAACCGTATTTTTGGGGCTGAAAATGCATATAAAAATGTTTTACAGCTTATATTTTGTAATCGTATGTATGTTTGTGTATGGTTGGTTGTGTTCTATGGTTTTACGCTTGTTTTAGGTGGTTAGTATGTTAGATTTAAGTTATGGACATGTTAGAATGATGATTGGGACTAAATTTATAAGTTTGAATATAACTGCAGCTCATGCGCCTGAAATTTTGCTCGGACGCCTAAGTCCCTTATCATGCTCCCAAATAGGGCTCATGCGCTAGAGAATTTTTGCCAAAAAGCCTAAGTACCAGCCCATGCGCCCCAATAGTACCCATGCGCCCAGAAAATTGTTCATGCACCTATGTAAGGCTCATGCGCCTGCATAGTACTCATGCGCTTGCATAGTACTCATGCGCTTGCATAGTGTTAATGTGCCTAAATGCCTTAGAAAATTTCTAAAATTTTTGGGAAATAAAAATTTTAAGACTTAACCCTGGGATGTTTTGGTGGTTATGTTTGTTGACGTTGTGCATGTTTGTGGCCTATTTTTATGTTCCATATTATGTATTATTACGTGACTTTACGTGGTATGTTTATGCTCGTATGCGTAAAGTATTATCATAAAAGAAGCAAAAGATTAATGATAATGAAAAGTGGAACAGGAATGAATGAAAGTCTTGCAAGCAAAATGTTTAAGGAGGTTCGCAAATCATTGAGAGTTGTTAGCTCAACTATGTGTTATATAACGTGCATTTTGGCTAACCCGTGAGGGTTCACACACAGGAGGGTCAGTCTTTGTGACTGATCGAGACATGCAAAAACGGGATCCTTGTCGCTTGACCTCAAGAGGTTGTTGCTTCATGCACAATGATGGGGCATAGCATATGATAGGTCCAGATAAAGTGAAAGATAATGATGAAAGAAAGTACGAAAATGAACGATAATGAAAGATAATAAAGAATTATTATCTAGTTGTATGTATGATGTGTGATCACGTACGAAAGTAAAGAAAGTGTTTTTCGGTAAAAGTAAAGTATTTTATTTTAAAACTAGAACTCACTCAGCAACGCTGACTTTTATGCATTTTCAGTTGGTAGGTAACTTGTTGCTGGGGATGGCACGCGGGTGAGGCTACTTGGCGGGCAAAGACTGGCATCCATTCGTGCTTGATGATATTGTTGTTTTGTAATACAACTGAATGATTATTTTTGTAACTTTTAATATACAATGATGTATTATTTAGCAACATCAAATATTAATGCATGAATGGTTTTTGATAACTTAATTCGCTGCGATGTTTTTTTATGAAATGTAGTTGTTTTATATGAAAAATGTTGTGATTGTCCAACTGTGAGGTCTCCGGGATCGGGGCCTTACAAGTTGGTATCAGAGCAAAAGTTTAAGAGAAATGGGTAAAGTATTTTAAAAGAACCTAAACTTAAACTGAGAATGGGATCGAATGGAGGGATGCCAGCCCAAGTAGCTACGTGCCATCAGGTAGTTCATTTTCTTAAATGTTAACTGGTATTATGTGCGTATGCTATCTGATTTATGTGCTCTTAGTAGATTTGGATACTGATGTAGTCAGGATAGAAAATGTTTAGGAGATGAAGAGTAAAGTAAGTGGCTAATCACAACTGGCCACTGTAATTAGGGACTTACTATACTTGACATCAACTAAGCTATTACCTTGAATGACCGTGTTGGTGTTTAAATCTTATAGTGTTTTGAAGATGGCTGGTGGTAGATCATCGAAAGCTTCTCGAGGAGGAGTACGGGGTGGCCTTGGTGCTGGACCACGTGTCACGAGGAACAAGACTAAGACTGCTAAGACGGCTCTTGCTGAGCCCGAGTTTCATCACTAGGAGGGCGGTGATGAGAGTGCCAACTTGAGAGCCTCAGTAAAGGAGGTAGTTGTGGAGGAAGTGTGTTAGGTCATGCAGACGATCGTACCATCTGTGGTGACCGAGGTCATTCGTGCGGTGAGAGAAGATGAAAAGATGGAGAAGGATGAGGAGAGAAAGAAAACTGTTGGGAGAAGGAGGGATGATAGAGATCATGATGAAGGTGAACAACTAGACACTAAGATGGTTTTCTCTAGCGATATGGAGGAAGTGGTCTAGGAGACATCCAAGGGGTGTAGTTATGGGGCATTCCAGAGATGCAAGCCCCCAACTTTTGATGGAAGTGGTAATGCTACTGCTGCTCATCGTTGGGTGAGAGAGATGGAGGCTGTGTTGGAGATCAGTGAATGTAGGGAGGATCAGACGGTAAAGTTTGCTACCCATTCATTCGTGGACTCGGCTTTATGTTTGTGGGATAATATTGTCCAGGCCGAGAGTAGCAGGATTATCAAGAGGATGAGGTGGAGCGAATTGAAGAAAATGGTGATCGAGGAGTTTTGTCCTCACCGAGAACTTTACAAGATAGAGAGGGAGTTCTTATAGTTAGAAGTAGGAACCATGACACACCAGCAATACATGACAAAGTTTAATGAGATGGCAAGGATGGTGCCAGACCAGGTTATGCCGTTGTCGAGAAAGATCAAGAGGTACATACAGGGATTGCCAGCGGATATCCGCAGGCACATGATTGCTGCCCGGCCGAGTACGTTCAAGCCGGTGGTTGATCTAGCAGGGAGGCTATATGATGAGAGAGAAGAAGTGGCAGTGGTGGAGGTGAGCAACAAGAGTGGTGGTGACAGGAACTGGGATAGGAAACGATTTGGTCATGGTGGTTTCACCCCGAACAACAAGAAGGCAAGAACGGATGACTGGCGGGTAGTGTTGGCGAGTACAGGGGAAAAGAGATGTGGTAAGTGTGGGAAAGAACATATGGGGGAGTGTAAGAGGGGGTCAAAGATCTGCTTCAAGTGTGGGAGGCTCGGCCATATGGCAAAAGATTGTGGGGTGATGAGGTGCTACAACTGTGGTGAAGAAGGCCATATGAGCAGGGATTGCAAGAATCCGAGGGCTGAGAGCTCTGGGGCAAAGAAGAGGACCGAGAATGAAGGGCCGAGGGCAAGCGCTAGAGCATTTACGATGACCAGGGAGGAGGCTAGGGTGGACCCCGATGTCGTGTCAGGTACGTTTCTTGTAAACCAAACTTATGCCTCTTTATTATTTGATTCTGGTGCTAGCAGGAGTTTCATTTTTGCTACCTTCTGTGCTAAGTTGCCCTTTAGTAGTAGAAGTATTGACCCCTTCGATGTAGAAACTGCCATTGGTAAGTCTACCAGGATTTTTGACTTGATAGAGGATTGCGACATAGAACTGGAAGGCCATAGGTTCTCTGCTAAACTATTTGTGATGCCCCTAGGAGTATTTGATGTAGTTCTAGGGATGAATTGGTTAGCAGCTTATGAGGCGAATATTGTGTGTCGTAAGAAGATGATCCGATTGACAGTGCCTGATGGGAGTTCGGTAACGATCTATGGTGATCGAGTTACTACTGTTCCAAAGGTGATTTCAATGGTGGTGGCAGAGAAGTGCATGAAACGTGGATGCAGCGCCTACCTGGCTTACGTGAAGGATGTGAATGCGTCAGTACCACAATTGTCCGACATACCAGTTGTGTGTGACTTTCCAGACGTATTCCCAGAAGATTTACCAGGTGTGCCACCGGACCGCGAGATCGAGTTTCAGATTGATTTGATAACTAGTGCTCAACCTGTTGCCAAGGCACCGTATCGACTGGCTCCATCGAAATGAAGGAACTGATGGTTCAGTTACAATAGTTGATGGACAAGGGTTTCATCCGACCGAGTATCTCTCCCTGGGGTGCTCCGGTCTTGTTTGTAAGGAAGAAGGATGGTAGTATGAGAATGTGCATTGACTACCGTAAGTTGAAAAAGTTGACGGTGAAGAACCGATATCCGCTACCCAGAATAGATGACTTGTTCGACCAGCTCCAAGGTGCCAGTTGGTTCTCGAGAATAGATCTCCGATCTGGCTACCATCAATTGAAGGCGAAGGAGCATAATATCCCCAAAACAGCTTTTCGCACGTGTTATGGACACTAAAAGTTTCTCGTTATGTCCTTTGGTCTAACTAACACGCCAGCTGCTTTCATGGATTTGATAAATCGGGTGTGTCCGCCAATGTTGGATAAATCAGTGATTGTGTTTATTGATGATATTCTGATTTATTCGAAGAGCGAAGGAGAACATGCCGGTCACATTCGTGAAGTATTGGAGACACTCAGAAGAGAGAAGTTGTACGCTAAGTTCTCCAAGTGCGCATTCTGGTTGCGCGAGGTTTAGTTTTTGGGTCACGTGGTAAATTCCGAAGAGATCATGGTAGACCCGGCAAAGGTTGAGGCGGTGATGCAATGGAAGTCTCCAAAGACGTCATCCGAGATCTGCAATTTCTTGGGTTTGGCGGGCTACTGCAGGAGGTTCATCCAAGACTTTTCCAAGGTAGCATTGCCATTGACCAAGTTGACTCGCAAGGATGTGAAGTTTGTATTGGGTCTGGAATAGGAGTATGCTTTTGAGAAGTTAAAGACAAGATTGACTCAAGCTCCTGTCTTGACGTTGCCCGAAGGGAACGAAGACATAGTGGTCTATTCGGATGCTTCGTATTTTGGATTGGGTTGCATGCTAATGCAAAGGGGAAGAGTAATAGCCTATGTGTCCCGACAGTTGAAAATCCATGAGGCTAATTACCCTACTCATGACTTGGAGTTAGCGGCCGTGTCTTCACGTTGAAGATTTGGAGGCACTACTTGTACGGGATGAAGTGCACTATCTTCATGGATCATAAGAGTTTGAAATACTTATTTGAGCAGAAAGACCTCAATATCAGGTAGAGGAGGTGGCTAGAATTGATCAAGGATTATGATTGTGAGATCCACTATCATCCGGGCAAGGCCAACATAGTGGCAGATACCCTTAGCCAAAAAGAGAGACCCGAGCCAATCCGGGTGAAAGCTTAACAGTTGATTATGACCTCCGATGTGATGACATAGGTCAAGGAGTTCCAAGATGAGGCGTTGAAAGAAGATCGCCTTAACTCTGGGATGAGAGGTCTAGTCACGGAGTTGGGTGAAAATACTCTCGTAGTTAGAACCCGCTTTGGGCGAATATGGATCCCTCGTTATGGAGACCTACGGGGGTGAATCATGGACGATGCTCATAGGACTCGATAATCCATTCATCCTGGTGCTAGCAAGATGTATCATGACATGAAGAAAGATTACTGGTGGCCGGGTATGAAGCGTGATGTGGCGGAGTATGTGAGTAAGTGCCTTACTTGCTTGCAAGTGAAGGAGCAACAGAAGCCATATGGGAAAATCCAACCTTTGGATATACCTGAGTGGAAATGGGAGCACATCACCATGGACTTCATTACGAAGTTACCATGTACGGCAAGGGGGTACGATACTATATGGGTGATAGTTGATCGCTTAACAAAGAGTGCTCACTTTTTAATGATCCACGAGACATATTCATCCGAGAAGTTAGCGGATCTATTCATCAAGGAGAGTATGACGCGTCATGGTGTACCGGTGTCTATCGTGTCGGACCGTGACACTTGGTTTACATCTAAGTTTTGGAAGAGATTCCATGATGCAATGGGTATGAAGTTGCATATCAGTACGGCTTACCATCCTCAGACAGATGGTCAGTCTGAGAGGACGATTCAGACGCTCGAGGATATGCTTCAGGCATGTGTCATTTATTTCGGAAGAAGTTGGGACGAACACTTACCGTTAGCTGAATTCTCATACAACAATAGTTATCATGCCAGCATTGGTATGCCACCATATGAGATGTTATACGGTAGGAAGTGTAGAACGCCCCTATGTTGGGGTGATATCGGACAGAAGGAGTTGGAGAGTGTCGAAGTGATTAAGGCTACGACTGAGAAATTGGAGAAAATCAAGGCCTTCATGAAGGCGGCAAAAGATAGACAAAAGTCATATGCCGACAAGAGATGTAGACCGATTGAATTCAATGTGGGTGATAGAGTCATGTTGAAGGTCTCACCTTGGAAAGGAATCATCCGGTTTAGAAGGCGGGGTAAGCTCAGCCCGACGTACATAGGACCTTTCCAAATCATTGCTTGAGTAGGAGAGGTGGCCTATAGGTTGGAGCTACCCGATGAGTTAAGTAGAATTCATCCAACATTCCTTGTATCTCATCTGAGAAAATGCCTAGCTGATGAAGACATGATTGTACCACTGGAAGACATTGAAGTGGATGAATGGCTCAACTATGTAGAGCAACCAGTGGCAATCATTGACCGAAAGGAGAAGAGATTACGAAATAAAGTGGTTCCACTGGTGCGAGTGCAGCGGAGGCACAGGAAGGGATCTGAGTCTACATGGGAGACTGGGGAAGAGATGAGACAACAGTACCCACAACTGTTAGAAGAATGACAGGTTTCGGGGACGAAACCTGTATAAGGGGGGTGGACTTGTAACACCCGAAAATTTGTTTAAAATAAAGGAAAGGAAAAGTATCTTGAAAGAAAAGATAATGGACGCAAGTGGAGGGGGTAAAGTGTACAAAGTATAAAACCTTATTATTTTATGGTTTAAAATGTAGTGGCATGGCCGCCCATGCCACTACATTTTTCACTTCTGCTTTTCGGCTGGATCAAGAAAGAAGAACTGAAGTTCTCTCAGTTTTTAGTGAGAGAAAGCTGAAAATTTCAAAGGTGAGTATTTTCTTGTGTAATTGGTTCGGTTTAAGCTAAATTTTCAGCTTGTGAACCGATTCTTCTGTGTTCTTTGTGTTCGGTTCTGCGTTTTTGGTGTGTTTAGGTGTCTGAACTCCTAGTGCTTTTGAGTTTGGAGGAGTGTTGCTCGAAAGCTGCTGCAGGTGAGTTCTAGATCCCTGGTTTTCTAGTTTTAACCGTATTTTGGGGCTGAAAATGCATATAAAATTGTTTTACAGCTTATATTTGGTAACCATATGTATGTTTGTGTATGGTTGGTTGTGTTCTATGGTTTTATGCTTGTTTTAGGTGCTTAGTATGTTAGATTTAAGTTATGGACATGTTAGAATGATGATTGGGACTGAAATTTATAAGTTTGAATATAACTACTGCTCATGCGCCTGAAATTTTGCTCGGACGCCTAAGTCCCTTCTCATGCGCCCAAATAGGGCTCATGAGCCTGAGAATTTTTGCCAAAAATCCTAAGTACCAGCCCATGCGCCCCAATAGTACCCACGCACCCAGAAAATTGTTCATGTGCCTAAGTAAGGCTCGTGCACCTGCATAGTACTCATGCGCCTGCATAGTGTTAATGCGCCTAAATGCCTTAGAAAATTTCTAAAATTTTTGGGAAATAGAAATTTTAAGACTTAACCCTGGGATGTTTTGGTGGTTATGTTTGTTGACGT
Organism: Flaveria sonorensis; assembly: GCA_025506505.1. Classification (NCBI taxonomy): domain Eukaryota; kingdom Viridiplantae; phylum Streptophyta; class Magnoliopsida; order Asterales; family Asteraceae; genus Flaveria; species Flaveria sonorensis. The sequence continues at coordinate 39,973,259 of CM046435.1, read as the reverse complement.
GTGCATGTTTGTGGCCTGTTTTTATGTTCCATATTACGTATTATTACGTGACTTTACGTGGTGTGTTTATGTTCGTATGCGTAAAGTATTATGATAAACGAAGCGAAAGATTAATGATAATGAAAAGTGGAACATAAGGAATGAACGAAAGTCTTGCAAGCAAAATGTTTAAGGAGGTTCGCAACTCATTGAGAGTTGTTAGCTCAACTGTGTGTTATATAACGTGCGTTTTGGCTAACCCGTGAGGGTTCACACACAGGAGGGTCAGTCTTTGTGACTGATCGAGACATGCGAAAACGGGATCCTTGTCGCTTGACCCCAAGAGGTTGTTGCTTCGTGCACAATGATGGGGCATAGCATATGACAGGTCCAGATAAAGTAAAAGTGCGAAAACAAACGATAATGAAAGATAATAAAGAATTATTATCTAGTTGTATGTATGATGTGTGATCACGTACGAAAGTAAAGAAATTGTTTTTCGGTAAAAGTAAAGTATTTTATTTTAAAACTAGAACTCACTCAGCAACGCTGACTTTTATGCATTTTCTGTTGGCAGGTAACTTGTTGCTGGGGATGGCACGCGGGTGAGGCTACTTGGCGGGCAAAGACTGGCATCCATTCGTGCTTGATGATATTGTTGTTTTGTAATACAACTGAATGATTAATTTTGTAACTTTTAAAATACAATGATGTATTATTTATCAACATCAAATATTAATGCATGAATGCTTTTTGATAACTTAATCCGCTGTGATGTTTTTTTTATGAAATGTAGTTATTTTATATGAAAAATGCTGTGATTGTCCAACTATGAGGTATTCGGGATCGGGGCCTTACACTGGAGGAGCTATTTCTTGGTCGAGCAAGAAACAGACGTGTATTGCACACTCGACTATGGAAGCTGAATTCATAGCATTAGCTGCTGCCGGTAAGGAAGCAAAGTGGATTAGAGATCTACTTACGGATATCCGTCTTTGGGATGTACCAATGCCATCAATTCCCATGTATTGTGATAGTGAACACTATCGAGAATATACAACGCAGTGTATAATGGGAAGTCAAGACATATTGGTCTTCGGCACAACTTTGTGAGACAACTACTTGAAAGTGGTACCATCAAGGTTGTCTATGTCAAGACGTGTAAGAACTTGGCTTACCTCTTACCAAACCTCTGACTAGAGATTTGGTAGTAAATACCACGAGAGCCATGGGTCTAAAGCCACAATAGAATCGTTAGTGATGGAAACCCAATTTGAATTTAGTGCCCCTATTTCTCAAGTTTAAAGGGTAACAAAAAAGTCACTTAAAGATAGAAGGTACTATCAATTAATTTGATAGATACATGTGAGGTAAGATAGTACGTCATTGCCGAGAATGAGGTTGAGCTAATGCTTTTAACAAAGTTTTGGAGGCATCTAAGAAACCGGAATGTTGTAAAACTTTGCTTATATGATCTAGAGGTGGTGCCGCCTCAAATGAAGATCTGTGGTTTATCTTCTAGAGGGTCATGAAAAGGATTTATAGCGCACGGCCATATTCGAGCTCAGTGAGAACGTAAAGTCGGTGGGTGATGTGTGGGGGTAAACCGAAGGGGGTCATCAGGTTCTTGGTTTAATTCCATAGGACACCAGTGAATCTGTTTTTTCTTGTTTATCCACATAAACTGGGTTTAATCTCAGTGACACCCGAGTGACATCATCCGTCATAGTAAAAGGAAACATTCCAACTTGGTGGGGGATTGTTGGAAATTTACAAGTTGTAAATGTGCAAGTTTGAATGTTTACTTCTTGTCGCACATTGGTGGGGGGAAACAACTTTGAGTGGCTTATTAGGGGCTTTCCCTTATGGGTCACTAAAGTGGTGGTTGGGCCAAGAGAAGGGTTAAGCCCACACGCGCGCCGAGCCGAGACGGAGACGCTAGCTCGCGAATGGGCGCGTTTGAGGCGCACTTTGCACTTCGCACGTACGCATCGTTGCTAGGAGCTAAGGAACTTTTATTTTTAGCTAAGGCCCGATTCAGAGGCTCGTAGGTAGAATCAAAAAAACCAACTACGAGATAAATACGGTGGATAGAGTCGATCAATAAGCAATTCGGGTTATCTGCGTAACCGAATGGGCGAATTGGTGGGGATCAACCCCATCCCCCGTTTTTCTCATTGTTGGTTACAGTTTGAGTCTATAAATATGGAGCTCCTGGTTCGATTTTAAGCATCCCAAAAGCTACAGCTTTTCTCTACTACACGTTTCTTTACATCGGTTTCCTCACACGCTTCACGTTAATCCGGTTCCATTGTTGTTGGAACACCGGATTCATTCTGCATTAAATCCTGGGAGTTTACGCTGTAGCTTGCAGCAAATAGAGCGCGTAAAATCCTTTAAGGACAGGAATGCATTCCGTGCAGTTCATCATTTGAAGAACATCGTATAACAGATTGTTTTATATTGTTGTGTGTCTTTTAATTCGTCCGATAACGGGACACTCTCCTACCTTTCTTATAATCAGTTTCGGTCACGAATGATCAAACTGATTCAGCCAATAACTTGGTAATAATTAATAATAATTAATTGATTTCTATTTGGTCTGATCTATATTTTCAACGGGTACCAACATAAAGCTTGCCAATGAATCACATGCACTTCATTCTTGATATTTGACCAAAAGATAAGTGATTATTACAAAATTCCATCAGTTATTTGATAACTACTACTGACTAAAGACCTTTTAACATCGAATTGATTATACATGCTATTCGAATACATATACACATAATTAAGTCAAACTTATTGAATTTCATTAGTAGAAAAAGCTTCGATTATAGATTGGAACTTTTGAAGCATTGATCGGTTTGAGATCAGATAGTGTCATCTGGATGATAATATTAATCACCCAAATCGACAGCATTTGACCATTGCTCCTCTTGACCTTCTTCGGATTCCTAAAAAAGTACCTGGCTTACAATAGCAAAAGTAACAATGAACATCCATAATTAACATCTTTGCGTGGCATTTAATTAATCTTACCAATTCACAAATGCAAGAATAAAAAGGAACGCTGACAAAACGAACCTGAACGCATTAAATAGATGAATCGATATGTGAGGAGAAGATTATAGTAAAACGGTCCAGCAGATGTTCGCTATTAACACATTTTCGCATTGAAACCCTATCACACCATCTTCGCCCTCATCAGTAACATCAGAACCCTGTTATACAATCATCGCCCCTCTACATGCAAGCCAAGGAAATACTAAAATTAAACTCGAGTATTCTCTAATATTACCTTAGATTCAAGCGTACGAACAGAATGAGGCTTGTTCAAATCAAAGATAAATTGAAGGCTTACAAACGAAGAAGAACTGAACCTTACAAACCAAAGGGCAACAAGAACCCATGCAAATGAAGGCTTTCGGAGTAGGAGATTGCGAAGAAAGGAGATGAAGTGTAAAGATCCAGAAGAACAACAACCAAAGAGTGGTACCACATTGTGTACGATTAGCTACGGTAATCGTATATATCTCACAAACAAAAGTTGATGCTTAATATAATTTTAAATTTAAATATATTTCACCAATAAGTACCGAGATTATATTCATTATATTTTTACCAACCTTTTTTATTTTAATTCTGAAAATATGGTTACGACAATGCTGTTTTCAACCTACGTTTCAATATATATTTAATTTAATAACCAAGCCACCCCAGGACATTATCTGCAAAATTAGAAAACTTATACAAACTAGTTTCTTTTAACCCGCGCTACGCGATTGGAGTCCGGTCATTTTCCACACACTCGTGCTGCGGCGTGGCCGCACGTAACACTTGAGAAGCGTTTGCGAATTTTATTACGCGATTTGCCCCGGTGACTCTAACATGGTTACGTGTATAAAAGAAGTGGCAAAGGACGCATTTGCAAAGCTTGTAATTGACGTGGTTAAACATTTAAAGATAACCGTATGAAGTTGAACATGTTTAGTTATGAAAACCGAAACGCAGGATAAAAGAAACATAGCGAAATTAATGAAAGAGTTTTGAAGTTCTAAAAACGACAACTACTAAATACAAATTTGATATTTTTACCAACACATTGTGGCATAGTTTGTAAAACAAGTACTTCAAACAAAAAAAAATATAAGAAAAGCATTAAAAAAAGTGATCCAAAAATGACAACCATAGTAATTTAAACAAAAGAAATATAAGAAAATATTAAAAAAAAAACCATTAAAAAAATTTTGGTAGGCGCGGGAGTTGAAGCTGCGACCCTAGTTAACTAAAGCGCCTAAGACACAACAGAAACCAAATGCTCCAGTCATAGTCATATGTTTATTGTCAGTTCCTGCACGAAAACGAATTTAAACAATAAAAAAGCGCGTAAAAAGCAAAAAAAAAGCACTGAAAAATGAGAGGCTAGCACATGGTGTGCTGGCGGGAAACCCCACCGACACTTGCAAATGGATATATATATAAAATAAATGTGAAAAGGTGTTGCAAAAGAGATTGGTTTTGAGCGTTAAATGTAAAATACAGTGAACATAATCACCCACCCCACAACGTATGCAAGGACATTAATTTGCAAGAGAATTGTCAAATAATAAAACCCAATTGGTGGCTGACTTGACAAGAAAGCATTTGATGCCAAGAGATATTCTAGAAATGTAAAAAAACGAAACTAAAATAATTTCTTTACACTTAAAACCATATATGATGCATGTACAGGAGGGTTTCATGACAAACCAAAGAGAGAAACCATTTTAATGACGAAGCAGAGAGTTCTTGTTCATACTATTTGTTAGAGTTCTTAAAAGATTAACATTTGTCTTTTGCGTTTTGTCATAGTATAGGGACTTATTTTGTAAATATATGTTCTTTGTTTTTCTTTGATAGTATAAATATGATAGTTTATGAATTGTGTAGAGAAGACAACGAAACAGTTAGAACAGACTGAACAACTGTAACTCACCCTTACACTTTGTATCCTACGCATTTGCTATCAATGAAATCTATGAATTTTTGAAGTAATTGCTTGTGTTTGTTTACTTAGTGTTTGAATTGATCGTTGCATTATGATATCATCACAGATCGATCCATTTTGAACCTATCAAATGGTATCAGAGCTTTCGATTCAGTGATCAGAGCTTATCAGCATTATGAGCTCTTTGAATCACTTGAAATCTGTGTTGATTGCAATTTGATCAATTAATTGTTGTTTCAATTGTGTTTCATCCATAGAAACATGATTTGAATCACAATTTGGTGTTTAATTCATTCAGATCTGAGTATTGATTAGATTTGTGTGCGAAAAGTTGTTCTTCATTTTTAGACTGTAATTCAATCAGAAAACAGATTTGTTGTTGTTGTTTGATCAAAATATTGATTGATGATTGTTAAGCGATCTATTTACTACTTAATTGGAAGTTTTTAGATCAATTGAACAAGTTTTGAAGAATTTCATAAGATCTGAGTTTGTTGAAGACGATGAATTAGGCGCTTGTGTTGTGAAAAACTGCTGAAATTTGCTAAGTGTTCAGACGCCTTGCAACTGTTTAGGCGTTTTAGTACTGTTAAGGCGTTTTCAAAACAAGCATTTTTCAACTATTGGGACGTATTGTGACTGTTTGGTCGCATTGAGACTTTGTTGAAACTTAAGCAATTCTAGACGTTTGAGAACTGTTTGGGCGTTTTTACCTCAGGTGTTTCTACACTATCTGGGCGTTTGAGAACTGTTTGGATGCTTCATCAGTCAGGCATTTCAGAATTCATCTAAGCCATTCCCTTAGATGTTTCTTGTTCAAAGTCAGGCGTTTCAGAAGTTTCAGGCGCATCAGTATTCAGACTTATCAGTAAACACTTAGAAATTTTTCAAAAACTAAAATCCAAAAATAGTTTCATCTCATAGTTCTTTTTTAAAAATTAAAAAAACAACAAAAAAAAGTCATTTTCATTAATCCAAAATACAAAATGGTTAAGTCTAAAGATTCTGAGAACAGGGTTCCTAAGCTCAAAAATATAGCTGATTTCAAAAATTGATCTCTTAGATTGAAGCATCATCTAAACTCCATTGACACTGATTTGTGGAAGTCAATAGAGAAAGGACCACATATCCCAATTACATCCGATGGTCCTGACAGAGGATTTGTTTATACAAAAGACTTTTCAGAACCGTATCCTGAGGATGGTCTGCAAGGTGATGACTTAAGAAAGGTTAAGAATGACATCAAAGCTTACTCACTGATGTGCAAAGGGTTACCATTGGAAGTATTGACTAGACTTGAAGGTTATCAAACTGGTTACGCCATGTACAGAGCTTTGAATATTATTTGTGAAGGTGGTAAAGAGATACAAGATCTCAAAATACAGAAACTCAAAAGACAATTGGAGTTATTTGAGCATCTTTCTGGGAAACAATCAATCATATGATGAACAGATTCGTGCAATTAACTACTAAAATGTCAACTGCTGGTATCAAAAATGATCTCAAAGATCTAAATTACAGACTTCTAAATGCTCTTCCATCTTCATGGAAACAGACAGTCACTCTGTTGAAGCATACAGAAAAGTTTTCGATGGATCTGGATCTTTTGATTGCCAAAATTAAATCAGATGAAATTGATAAGAGCTCTAGAAACAATGATAGAGCAGCATCAATGTCTCAGTATAAGTACGTTGCTTCTCCAGCTAACACAGTGGAGAATGCTTTTCTGGCAAAAGATGATAATTCTCCAGAAGACGAGGGTGATTTGTTCGTTGGAGCTGGTTTCTTTACAGATTCTTCTTACACAAGTGCTCCTATTTATACAACTCAACCTCAACCTCAGTCTCCTCCTAAAACTCAAACTCCTAAACCTCAAACTGAGACTTCATCTTCTAACTCTGTTAAAACTAGCAAAGTTAAAGATGTTATTAATATCCTGTTACAGGATGATTAGTCAAAATCTGCTTTTACTGCTTTCATGGCAAGTTTTCATGCTTATCAAGGTAGTCATTTAAACCAGTTAGATCTTGTTTTGCAGGATTTGTTTGAGATGGATCCTGATGGTATGGAAGAGATGGACTTCAATTAGCAGATGGTAATGATTGCTTACAGAACACAGAAACACTCATATGTTAACAGGAATTACAAGCCCAGTGCAAACAAAACTGTTGGTTTTGATAAATCAAAGTCAAGGTGTTTCAACTACAAAAGTTATGGTCATATCTCAAGGGAATGTAAAGCTCCTAGAAATCAAGGTGGAAATTGTCAAGCAGATTCTAGCAGTCAAAGATACCAACAGTAGTCTCAGAAAACCTTTCAAAAGCCTTATCAAAGTCTTCCCATGCCAGAACTTAAAGATGAATCAAAATCATCTGAAGAGCCAAAGAAAGCTCTTGTTGTTAGCATCAAAGATGGCTATGACTGGAGTGCTTATGTTGAAAAATCCATAGCTGGTCTAACATCTAGTTTAGCTCTTGTTTCTGAAGTTTAAAATGAAGACTGGTCTGAAGAAAATGATCCTAAGGCAGATGGTGATTCTGAAAATGATGATGAAGATTATGATTGGAGTGACAAATCTGACCCAAAAGAGAACTCAGAAGAAATTGCACTCATGGCTCAGTCTGAACAACCAAAGGTTGAGCATCCATCATCTGACTCTGAAACCTTTTCTTTAAGTTATCCTGAAATTCCTGTTGAAGTCAGAGAGAAAATGTGCACAAAAGTATGTTTTGATCAAGTTGAGCATTACAAAACATATTCATTTAAAATCCGTGATAAACTTAAACAAGAAGAAGAAATGCACAACAAACTGAAAAACGATCACAAAGTCTTTGATGAAAAGATCTTATCTCTACAAACCTCATGGACTGAAACTCTAAAAGAACTTGAAGTTGTTAAAAAACAACTTGAGGAGATGACAAAAAAATTAAAAGAATAAAAAATAGCTCATGCTGCAACACAGGTGGATCTAGCTAAAGTTAAAAGTTCTAAAACAATTGTAGAACAGTTGGTAAGTGAGAGGAAAGATAAAAACAAAACAGGTCTAGGTTTTACACATGAGCCCATGCCTGAATCTATCACAAACACTTTACCAGAAAACTTAACACATATGATCACTCACCTGAAAACAAAGCTAAGCTAAAAGCCTTTAAATAAGAAAAAGAATTCTGAAAGTGATGAAGAGAAAACTAATTGAGATATTTGAAGAACAAGATTCTAAAAATATTAAAAATGGTCATCCAGTGAAAGTTAAATCTTACGAACCACGACCAAAGAATAAGAAAATGTTTATTCCAAAGAGTATGTTGTTGAAGAAGTCATTGTAAAGAATGACAAACAAAACCCAAAGAATAAAGAGAAAGCAAAACAAGATGAAGTAACCTCTGAAGATTCGTTTTTTTACGGATTAAACAATCCAGACAACATCAAATGGAAGAAAGAGCAAAAAGATAAAGAAAATGCAAAAAAGTCTTCTACTGAAGATGTTCAATCATAAAGCAATCAGAGATCATCAAGATCAATAAACCAGAGAAGGAGAAGGAAAAATGCTAAAGCTAAATCCTCTCAGAATAAAAATTAAAACAATCAAAATCAAAGAACAAATTAATCTAATCGGTTTAAACCAGTGAAGTTTGTGTCTGTGGGTACTTTTGATATGAACACAATTCCAGAAATCAAATCAAATTCAAAGAACAAATCTAACTCTGATCTGAAAATAGGGTTAGGTCCAAAGTCTTCCGCTGTTAACAAAGATTTGTATCTAAGGTGTCTAGGAATGGTGTTAATGAACAAAAGTCAAAACCCAAATTTCAAAAGAACAAACTCTCAAAATCAAAAACAACAGATTAACTTTGCAACTCTTAAATTAAAACAAGGATCAAATGAGGCTTCCACATCTAAGGTTAATCAACAGTTGTTTAAATTTCAATAAAGGTACAGTGAAATATGTGATATGTACAATCATAAGACTGATGAATGTTTCTTTAACAGGTAGTGTCATATTTGTGATTTGAAAAACCATTCAACAGCTGATTGTTATTTCAACAAGTATTGTACCATTTGTGATGAAAGAAATCACAAAACTGAGAATTGCTACTTCCAAAGGAACTCGCCAAGGAATGGATATATGTCAATCCATAATTTCAAAGAAATCAAAGTATTGGTTTTCAAAGATTGACAAAACACCCTTCCTTAGGCTTGAGATCCTTTCGAAGGATTGATTCGGATTGTGATGATTCTTATGCTATGAAAACAAAGCATTATAATCAAGGAAAATTCGTTCCACGATCTGTGAGAATGAACAATGGAAAGTTTGGTAATCAAAATTTTTCTAAAAATGTTTCTTCTGATGGTTTGAATTACCTTGACCATGATCTTGAAAAATGTTACCATGCTTTACGGAATATGCAAATCAAAGATAATCAAAATTTGTCAGAAACGGAATTGGTAAATTTAAACAGCAAAAGAAGCCTGATTTGAATAAGCTTCATTTAAACAGTTTACCATTGTTGATAAATTTGGCAAGCCCAAGACCATATCGGCTTGGTTGATAACTCAACTTAAATCTATTGAAATGCAGGTACGCCCAAGAAGACCTATTAACAATGGTATGTTGATAGTGGGTGTAGCCGGCATATGACAGGCAACCTGCTTCAAGATTTTAAGTTAAAAGATGGTACTCATGTTGCATTCGGAGGTGATGCAGGTGGTAAAATAACAGGTGAAGGAACAGTGTCCAATGGGATTATTAGCTTTGATAAAGTCAACTATTGTTCACAGTTGAACTTTAATCTTTTAAGTGTTTCCCAAATTTGTGACAAATTTACTCTGTTCTATTTGATGATTCTTTTTGTTATATTTTGAAGCCATGTTTTCAGATAAGCAAAGAATGGGTAGTTGTTAAAGCTGTACGAGATCGAGATGTATACAAGTTTGATATGTCTCAAGTAGATCCATCTACAGAAACAACATGCCTAATTGCTCAAGCATCAAATGTCGAAACCAGTTATGGCATAGACGTCTCTCGGCATTCCAATTTCAAGAACATGAACAAGCTTGTAGCAGGAAATCATGTAGTAGGTCTTAACAAAGAAGTTTGCTACAACAGATCACTGCTCAGCGTGTTTAAAAGGAAAGCAACATAGAGCGTCTTATAAGCCCAAGCTGATAAACTCAAATTCCAAGCCTCTCCAGATGTTGCACATGGACCTATTCGGACCAACAAATGTGCAGAGTATAGAAGAAATCTTATTGTTTAGTTATCATTAATGACTTTACAAGATTTTCATGGGTTTTTCTTTTGCATGCTAAATCTGAAACTATGAATTGTTAAAAGAATTCATCATTAAAATAGAAAATCAATTAGAACAAAAGGTGAAAATTATCAGAAGTGAAACTACAAAAAAAGGAATTGCTCGTCAGTTCAGTGCTCCTAGAACTCCACAACAAAATGGAATTGCTGAAAAGAAAAACAGAACTTTGATTGAGACGGACGTTCCATGTTAGCAGATGCAAAGATTTCAATTACTTTCTGGGACGAAGCCATATCCACTGCATGCTTTGTACAGAATCGTACATTGCTTGTGAAAGATAAACAGAAAAGTCCTTATGAGTTGATGTTTGACAGGAAACCTAATACAGATTTTCTTAAATCTTTTGCTTGTCCAGTTTTGATTTTAAATTCAAGTGACCAGCTAGGAAAATTTGATGCAAAATCTAATGTTGGATTTTTTTTGGATATTCATCGATTTCAAAAGCCTTTAGAGTTTATAACTCTAAGATGAATGTTATTCCTGAAACTTTTAATGTTAAATTTCTTGAAAACTCTTTTCCATCAGTTGCAAATGGTCCAGCTTGGTTGTTTGATTTAGATTCTTTGCCAAACTCTTTTAATTCTAACTTGTTTGACTCTCCAGGTGAGAAAAAGAAACAAGGAGGAGATCTTGGATCTTTCAGTGATGATTCTAATTCTGATGATATGAATGATTCTAACCCAAATTACCTATTCTTCACATTTGTTAAAGATCCTGTATTTCGTTCTGAATCTCATGATCATGATCAATCTCACTCTCAACAAGCACAAGAACATCCCTTTTCTAAAAGTCCTAATGTTTCACAACCTATTCCTAATGATGGTCCTGAAATTGTACAACTTGAGACTGGAACGTCATCGGTTTCTGATGATGTAGTTGTTACTGATAATCTTGATTACTTAATCAACTCACCGACTCAAGTTCTTAATTTCAATCCACATATTTCGAACTTATTCCATCAGCTTTCCGACTTGAACCAATCTAATCTGGATGTTAATGTTCAAGAAAATGAGATTCCAACGTCTCGTATTCACAAGAACCATCCTACGTCTCAGATTATCGGTCCATTGAGTGAGAGAACGACGAGAAGTCATCAGAACAAGCAAACCTCTGCTTATACTCGTGTTTTCTATCTCAAATTGTTCCTAAAAACATCACCGAAGCTTTAAATGACAATAGTTGGATTGAGGCAGTGCAAGAAGAGTTATTGCAATTTCGCAAACAGGAAGTGTGGAAGCTGGTGGATTTACCTGAAGGAGAAAATGCCATAGGCATAAAATGATTGTTCAGAAACAAGTCAGATAATCGGGGAATTATTGTTCGCAACAAAGCGAGACTCGTGCACAAGGTTACACCCAAGAAGAAGGAATAGATTATGATGAAGTATTTGCTCCAGTTGCAAGACTTGAATCAATTTGTATCTTCCTGACTTATGCATCATACATGAAATTCAAGGTTTATCAGATGGACGTTAAAGGTGCTTTCTTGTGTGGACCAATCACTGATGATGTGTATGTCAAGCAACCTCCAGGTTTAGAAGATTCAGAATATCCTTATCTTGTGTACAAGCTTAGTAAAGATTGTATGGTCTCCATCAAGCCCCTAGAATTTGGTACGAAACGTTATCACAACATTTCATCCAGCATGGATACACGGGAGGGAAAATTCATCAACTTGTTTATAAAAAAGGATGCTAATGATCTCTTATGTGTTCAAGTGTATGTTGATGATATCATATTCGGTTTTACAAGTCCAAAATTATGTAACGAATTTGAAGAAATCACGAAGTCTCATTTCCAAATGAGTTCTATGGGAGAAATTAACTTTTTCTGGTCTTAAAGTGAAGCAGTCTGCAGATGGAATTTTTACTAATCAGGAGAAATTTGTTGAAAAAAATCAGTTGACCAAACTCTATATAGATCTATGATTGGATCTTTGATGTATCTTACTGCATCAACACCTGATATAATGTATGTTGTTTGTGTCTATGCCAGGTACCAATCTGACACGAAGGAATCTCACCTAATCGCTGTTAAACGAATATTCAGGTATCTCAAAGGAAAACCGGCTTTAAGGTTGTGGTATCCTTATGAAGGAAACTTCTAGTTACATGGATATACAGATAGTGATTATGGAGGATGTTGCCAAGATCGTAAATCTACGACGGGTGGTTGTCAGTTTTTAGTCTCGTGGCAATGTAAGAAACAAACAAATGTCTCCGTTTCAACCATAGAAGCTGAGTACATAGCTGCTTTAGCAGGATGTTCTCACATCCTTTGGTATAAAACCAACTGCTAGATTACGGGTTAATTTCTTAAAACTCCTATTTACATTGATAACACTGCTGCTATATTTTGTTACAGCTAATCCTATCCAACACTAAAAAACAAAGCATATCAAAATTCGATATCATTTTCTCAGAGATAACTCTGAAAAAGGTGTTAATCATTTTGATTCAAATTACAACTGAAAAACAGTTGGCTGACCTATTTACAAAATCCTTTTTACCTGGTCGTTTTGAGTATTTGGTTGAATCAATCGGACTTATTAACCATGTTTAAAACTGGTTTTGAGTAATTGAGTTGTCTGGATCATAAAAATGAAAAGAACCCTCCCTTAGCTGAATAAAAAGAATTATAGAGAAAACTATCAAAGTTAACTGTCTGATTGTATATATTGTGTGTGCATGTTCAATAGAAAAAGAAAACGCAAATACAAAAATAGAAAATTGCAAAATCAAAAGAGAAAATTATAAAACAAAAACCCACAAAAATAGAGTTTATTTGTTAGTTAATTATTTAGGACTGAATCTGTCTTTGTAATTTGTGAGAAATGATAGATACATTAGTTATGATAGGTTGCATACTTCGCTCGCTACTAAAGTCTAACGTGATCTGATATGATGTGTAGGTAAGCTCATGCAATTATACTAAAAAAGTAAATTTTTGTGATTAAACTAAATCAATCATGCATTCGTGTTTGTCCATTTTAGTACCAATGAGTAGTGTTGACTTCTCAAATTGATTGCTTGTAAAGTCATAAACTCTAACCTGGTGGCGATATGAATAACCATGAGCTCTAATTAGTTAAAGGATCTATTCACTTCTCTGTTATGAGTCATCATAGACCTAAAGTGACGAGATATCCTTTGTTGTAAGTCATTACAGACCTGGATATTCTCAATTGATTCAAAAGATGCTAATGTGCACAACTTAAACATGAGATCTGGTTATAAGTATATGTCAGGTTAATTAGTTGAGAAAAGTGCTTTCTTGCATATCTTGACGAGAGTTGAGCTCTCTAAGTCTAAGTGTGACTTACATAATGTCATATCTAATTGTACCTTAATCAATCCAAGAATTAAAAAACTAAGTGTGCTGATTATCTTGCCAAAAACACTTATTTTCTATCCTTAGATCTCGTGTCTCCTTTGCTGCAGGAACGCTAACTTGGAACACACTTGATCAGGATTTAATCACTGTCTATGACTATCCACTATTTTATTTTATTTTAATATGATGATCTTAACTGATATGATCTCTATGCAGGAATGTGATTCAATTGTGTATAGTAGATTTTTCTTCTGCTTTAATTTTGATTATTGCATGATATTCTATGTTTAGGCATGTTGATAATGATTTATTTGCTCTACTTGCAAAATAAAAGAAACTTTTAAGTTTGTGAACTTAAAAGTTTAGGGGGAGTAAAAATGTAAAAGAGAAAATAAATAAAAAGTGTTAAAAGGTGAAAAAAAATAAAAAAAAGTTAAGTGCTTTGGATGGAAATGATGAAGCTGAAATTCAAGCATGTGTGTGTTTGATATGATGTAAAAATGAACCTGAAAAGAATTCAAAATAAGTGAAACAACTTCTTGCAAACAAAACAAGACTATTTGTGTTGTAAAAGTTTTAAAATAAAGACTAAAAGGACGGGAAAGTGTTTGAAAAATTAAAACATTGATTCAAAGTGTTTTTCAAAATGTGCTTCGTGGTGTTTGAATTGAAAATTTATGTTTAAAAATGAAAATAACAAAACAATTTGATCTTGTTAAATTTGAGGGTAATTAATGTATATTTTGAGTGATAGTCAAAATTTGACTAAGTATTGAGATAATGTGTGTGAACAATGCTAATGTGCATAAACAGTGTTCAGATGGATGTTGTGAAAATTTCAAAGTGTCAGACTCATGAAAAGTTTCTCATGCGCCTGAATAGTGCTCAGAAGTCTAAATCCGGAGTATGATGAATTTAAGGAATTTGTACAAGTGTTAAGCGTTTTCTTCAAGTACATGCGCCTAAACAGTTGTCATGTTGCTGAAAATGGTCAAGTATTGGGCGTATCAACTTATGCTCATGCGCCTGAACAGTTTCAGACTTTCCAATGTGGTAGACGTTTGAAAGTGATGTTTACTCTAAGTGTTAAGCGTTTCAACAAGTCTCATGCGCCTAAACAGTGCCCAAGCGCCTGAACAGTGCCCAAGCGCCTGAACAATGCTCATGCTGTCTGAAGATTTAGTGTGAAACTTAGCCTCATGTTCATTCATAGTGCTCATGCGCCTAAGAATTTTTACACTTATATATATATTCAACACTTGTAGTTTTCTTTCACTCATTCTCAAACTCAAACACTCTGATTCACTTATTCTCTCAACCGATACACTCATTCACTCAACATTCGATTGTTACCTGTTAATCCTTGTGATATATAGGTATAGTCAATGAAGATGTTAATGATGGTGATGATTCAAATAATGTGAATGAAGATATTGATAAAATAAATGAACAATAACAAATGGAATTTGTTTTTCATAATGTTGATGTGATTGAGCCTGTACCACAAGAGAATGTGATTGCTTTTTGCTTTGGAATCTTCACTCGAGGTTATCATAGCTATTGCTGATTCATCTATTCATGTGTTAGATGAAGGTGGAAGCTCAACAAAATATGCTACAGTCCTTTCTGAGAACTTGAACGCTGAACAGGTTATAGAATATTTGAAAGAAGTTCAAGTCTACGATCAAGAAGGCTTTGCGAGAGTTGGAACTCTACAAAGAGAACCCGTGTTCAAGATCAAAGATGAACTAGAAGAGTTCATGTTGGACTGAAGACAATGTAAATCTTAGGGGGAGTATTGTTAGAGCTCTTAAAAGATTAACATTTTTCTTTTATGTTTTATCATAGTATAGGGACTTATTTTGTAAATATATATTTCTGTTTTTCTTTGATAGTATAAATAGGATAGTTTATGTATTGTGTAGAGAAGACAACGAAACAGTTAGAACAGACTGAACAACTGTAACTCACCTTTACACTTTGTATCCTAAGCATTTGCTATCAATAAAATTTATGAATTTTTGAAGTAATTGCTTGTGTTTGTTTACTTAGTGTTTGAAATTGATCATTGCATTACAATATCATCACTGATCAATCCATTTTGAACCTATCACTATTTAACTGTAGTGAACATTATTTTATTTTTTATGTTTTGTATATCTTAGATTATTTTATGTAAAATGTTATTTATGTTTTGATGATTTTAAATTGTTTTATGTAACATTTAGTTTGTCATGCTTTAGATGTTATGCTTATATACTTGAAATAAAAAAAGTTTTAATGATTTTTGGTAATTAATTTGCCATAAAATTTAAAAGGAGAATATAACAGGTTTAAAAAATAACAATTTAGAGTGGATTATGACAAGCTGAAAGAAGGGTGTTTATAGACCCTCATACGAAAAAACAAAAAAGAAAAATGATGAAATGGGTGTCGTTTTCAACTAATATCACAGCTAAAGTCTAAAAGATAAGATTTTAACATAACGCACTATTTTTTTTAAAAGTAGTGTAACAAAATATATATATATATATATATATATATATATATATATATATATATATATATATATATTATAAAGTTGGATAACTTTTTGAGATAGACAAAAATGAAAAATCCATAGATATTATCAAAATCATATTCATACATTACATGATTAGTCAATAAATATATAACAAATCATCTGGATACGATCACACATTGTTCATGCAATCATGCCACAAAGATCACATGATGGCACATGCATTTGCGTTTTCATCACTAAAAGCAGTAGTATACCGAACCTCGGTTGAGCTGGCACGAGCCAAATGGTGCCTCGACGGGTCTTGATCATACCTTACATATCCCGCTGGCGCCTTCTTGTCATACACACCCTGAGCATAAGGGTGTGCCACCATTTCATATGGTACATATGGCCACAGCTCCACCTTCTTTCCGGTCCGGTGAGCCACACGAGACACAACCTTATGCGGCTCAACATACCCGACAACCGTGAGCTTGTGTTGCTTTGGGTCGATGCTCACTGATGACACACCCTTCATACCTTCAACTGATCTCCTTACTTTCCTCTCACATCCTTCACAATCGATCTTTACTTTAATCTCCACCGTCTATTATCATTCATAGATTTTATTTTAATACAAATATTAAATCAGAAAAGTTAGTTTCTCAATCAGGTGGAACCTACATTTGTAACAATAAGTTTGATGAATCGAGGACCCACTGCATATCTAAATATCTAGAGTTGTTGGGAGCATTATATACACACATGCCTATCTTCATTTGTGTCCTCAATAATACAATCACTTTCTTAAAAAGGTTTATAAATTAAAAAGTAAGATATTTGTTTATTTTTCATGACAAGGTAACTTTTAACACGATTTTAACATATTAAAATCTCTTAAAATGTTTAACATATTCGTAAATGTAAAGACGATAAAAGGATTGTTAATGTAATGTTTTTAGTTACTATAAAGTATCATGGCATCCATGTTAATAAAAATAAATCGTCTACATAGTCCTTACATAGCAATAATTATGCTAGTAACACATGTTTATCATTAATTTCACAAATAGCATACATTTATTTTAAACAAGTTTAAATTTTTAATGCATTAAATTTTTTTTAATGGCAAATGTGCGACTCTAATTCGATGATAGATGTTATCTTAATCGGACTTGTCTTTCAATTTTCCAGCCGGGACCGTACCCCCAACTCCCTCAAGAGAAACTTATTGCTGAGAAAACACACTGGCTCAACCTTAAACAATGTTCCAAATAGGTCACTCATAATTTTATTTAGGATTTTCTAATTAAGTCACTCATATTTTTTTTTAAAATTTTTAAATAATTCTATTTTTTTTAAATAATTCAGTTTTTATAAATATTGTTAATTTTTAAAAGTTTTAATGTTTTTAAAAGGTTTTCTAATTTATATATAACCTAATTAGAATAATCGTAAAACTTTAATGAACTGATTTATATAAAAAAAAATTATGATTCACTTGATTGAGAATTTTTTTTTTTATAAATGATCTAACTATAAAATCTTCAAACTTGATTACCATTTTACGAATTTATCAATTTTTTAACATAAATTCCTAAATCTAAGATGAATACATTTTATTAAATAAGTACATCAAAATCTTAATTCTAGAGAATTAAAACATCCACATTTTGGTTGTATGCATACTACTTAACCAACAAATTGAACCAGAATTAAAATTAGATTAAACAATAATTTTCTAAATGAGTATGAATTTAATATGATATTCTATTAAATTATTTCAAAAATACTCAGTTTTCCAATTAAACCCTTAAATTTAACTCTTAAAATCCACCTATTATTTAAATTGTGAGATTTTAAACCATATTAATTTAATAGGAATAAAAACAAATTGCATAAGCCCAAGAGTCCTTGAGCATATATTCTTTTATCTCACATTAGTTTTCTAAGATCATTTACTATTTTTTATATTGTTGCCTTTAAAATGTTTTATTTAGTTGGTCGTTCGAAAAAAAAAAAAAAGTTTTTTAAGATCATTTACTATTTTTTATATTGTGGCCTCCAAAATGCTTACACGGGTTTCTAACTTGTACCGTACAATTCAAGATTGCGTTATAGGATTACTTTACTGGAGATTTTCTCAAAAGCAAGGTGAAAGCAGAACCGTTCACTGTCCCTGTCCCTTCATTTTCATGGCAATGGTACACATGTGTACAACTCACATTGCATTAGGTACAACTACTGCAGATTTGATTAATAGCACGATAAAGCAGATATGCTACTGATCTGAAGTCCGAACATACAAGTTTACAGTCAAATATATTAATCGAAAGGTTTTATGTTACTTACACTGTCCCGTTTAAACTGTAGTTTATAAATTGATAAACTGGTTATAAATTGGTAAACCGTCGTTTACAACTACCGTAAACTATAGTTTACTATATCAACTGCAGTTTATCTTTTTGTAAACCGTCATTTACAACTACCGTAAACCGTCGTTTAAATCCTTGTGAAAAGAACCATCAACAAAAGATTTCTAACTTTAGAAATTTCATCGAATCAATGGAGCTTAGATCCGACAACGAAGTAGAAATTGAAAGGTCGTAAGTATTTTACCTGCAACTGTTTGCGACTTTTGTGTTTTTTGTGATCTCCACTTGAGCAATCGAACATGTTGGAGAGATGATCCAGAGCTCCCATGGTTGATTTCACCAATAGATATTATGCTTTGCAAGGAGAGAACTAATGATTTTGAAAATTTGTGGTTGGTGGATTTGTTATTTGTAGTGGGTAATTGGTTTCTTAGAGGACCTTAAAGTTCGGTTTACTTTGTAAGCCCTTAACTTTGAAATAATTGCAATAGAGACTTTTATCTTTGAAAACTTGCTATGTTGTGTTTTTATTTAGGTTAAGCAGAGTTTTTATTTATTTTTTCATTAAAACTTATCAAAGTTGATGAATAGTCAATGACATTGTAGAGTAATGGACCGAAGTTATATGTGGATTTGCTTTGATAAGGTATTTTAAGTTATAAATGAAAATACACGATAAATGAAACAACATTGAATCCACGGGAGGCAAGTGAAGAATTGTGTATTAATGAATTAAACAAGTGAGAGCTAGGTTGTGCATATGAATAATTTGCAAAATGAAGAAAATGAATACAAGAGACTTGTAGAGGATTTAGTTGTAGTTAGGGATGGTAATTCTTGTATTGTTTTTTACCAACTAGTTGGTATCACTTGGTCGTGTGTGTTTGCCATAGTGTTGGTGCGTGCGTGAATTAGGGTTTACGCACACTCCTGACACATTGACTAGACTTAACAATCACACGAAATCCCTATCGTGTAAATCCCCGTGACAACCTCAAATTTATAAAAATTTTATTACCCATTTCGTACTTCTTCAGATCTTGTCCTTTGACAAATCTGCTTACCAATACACATGATCATTCCTAGACCATTACAAACCATATGCATCCTAATCAATATCTACCGGTTTGGTTTCTTCCAAAAACCATGGTTTACCAAAATAACCCATAATGATGCATAATATGAACGTATTAGATCCTAAACACAGCAGATCTGAGCTTTCTGACGATCTTTGGCGTCTACAGCCACCACCGAGTGAACACTACAATGGGTTTTCATACATCACACGCACACTCATTAATACCCATAATTCATATTCACAAGGATGTGAGACTTACCAAGACAAACCGAGCTTACAAACTTTTTTTTGAGCCAAACAAACCGCAACAAACATAACCACATGTTCCTTGAGTCACATTGAGCCTTTCAAATGCCAAAATTGTTTAGAGAGAGTGTGTTGCAGTTAGAGAAAGAGTAAACCAAGAGTGGAGAGGTTAAAAATGGTGAAAACTCGGGTTTTGGGGTTTAAATACCCATTCCACACGACTAGATTCGTCATGGACCGCTACGCCAGCATTGGCGATCCGCTACCGACTTAAAAACGTTATATACGCATCTTTCAAATGAAATATTCACATCTTGAAAAGAAATATTCCTCGCGGACTGTTAGGCCAGCCCATGGCGATCCACGACCACCATGGTGAACCGTCACCCCGAACCATTGGCGGCCTGCTATGAAACCCCAGTTTGATTTCGATACCCATTCCTTGGCGGACCATTACTCTTTACCCCGGAGATCTATGACCAGCATGGCAGACTGTTATGGTCAACTAATAGGACCTTTAGCGGTCCTTTAAGGTCCTGAAAGTCCAATTCCTTTAGGGGTTTTCATTATTCATTGTTCCATTCTCATTTTTGACCCTTTTCTTCACATGATAGCCCATCCGTTTGGGCCGAGGGATCACATCCTACCCCCTCCCCTAAAAGGATTTCGTCTTAGAATCTTGTTAGTTTGTAAATAAGTAAGGGTATTTCTTTTTCATTGTCTCCTCTGGTTCCCATGTAAACTCTGATCTTCTCTTCACATTCCATATCACTTTAACTATCGGAATTCGTTTTCGTCTCAACCTCCTTTCTTGTATCTCTTAGATTTTGATTGGCTCTTTTACAAAATTTAACCATTGATCCACTTGAATCACGTCTAGTGGTGCTTAATGTCTGATCAGACAAGCAATTTTTCAAGTTTAACAAGTGGAATACTAGATATACTCCACTCAACTCCTTAGGGAGTTCTAACTTGTAGGCCACCATTGTTATTCCTTCCATGATCTCAGAAGGTACAATATATCGGGGACTCAGTTTACCTTGTCTTCCAAAATGAATGGTGCCTCGCCATGATGACACCTTTAATATTACATTGTCCACAACCGCAAATTCAAGCGGTTTTCGCACCTTATTAGGATAACTTTTGTGACAATCCTAGCCGGCTTCGAACCAATAAAGTGGCATTCAACATTTTCGCCCGTACAATGCCTAAAAAAGCGTGGCTTTCAGACTCGCATGGTAGCTATTATTATATGAGAATTCAATTAATGGGAGATTATCACCCTAACTACCACCGAATTCCCTTACACATACTTGTAGCATGTCCTCTAGGGGTTGTATTATTCTCTCGCTCTAGCCCTCTGTTTTGGGATGATAAGTAGTACTCATTTCCAATTAGTCCCCATTGCATTTTGAAAAGTTTGCTAGAACCGCGACATGAACCTAGCATCACGATCTAACATGATTGATGTTGGCAGTCCATGCCTAGATACTATTTCATCAATGTATAACTAGGCTCATTTTTCCATTTCATAAGTTTCTGTAATAGGTATGAAGTGCGCAGACTTCATCAACCGATCTACGATAACCCATATTGCACCTTTGCCCTTTCGTGTCCTCGAAAATTTCACTATAAAGTCCATCATGATCTTTTCCCACTTCCACATGGAAATATCCAAAGGTTGTAGCATCCTTGAAGGTTTTTGTTACTTGAAAGCAAGTTGTACATCTCTCCACATAGGCCAAGGTATCCTTTTTCATTCCAGACCACTAGTAGCAATCCTTAATCGTATAGTACATCTTATCTGCTCTGGGAGGCTTTAGATACTTAGGGGATGTTTGGTAGCCTCTTAATGAAACTATTAAAAGGCTACCTCTGAACAGGTAAGAGGTGTGTGTATGTGTGTTTGTTTCAGAAAATTAAAGCCTCTTAATGGGATCATTCAGCACTGAATGGTTAAGCAAGATGGGAGTGCTGAATGAAAACTATTACCCATTTACCCCTCCCAGATAAAAACATCCCCCCCAAAACCATCGACCCCCACCCCACTTCCACAAAACATCGACCCCCACCCCCACTTCCAAAACCCGTTGAAAGCTCTTCCCCGCCACCTGCCACCGCCGTTCACCGCCTCCCATTCACCGCCGCCGGCCACAACATCTCCTACACTTCAAGGTTTGATTTCTTTTGATTTCTCTTGGTTTTACTTTGATTTATCTTGATTTCTTTCAAGATTTTCCCTACAACACTCTTGTACTTTTATCCCTTTTGTAATAGAATAGGATGTGAGCTATGGCATGTCATAGTCACTTGTCAAAAGGTAATCTGCCTTTTGGCTTTACATTGATCTTTTTGTCTAGATTAGTGTCCAGCTGGCCTTCAAAGTATGGTCGACTGTAGGTTGTAGTATAAAGCATCTCATGTAACTAGTCTTAGGACTAAGCCTTGTAACAATTGTAAAACACTTGAGAGCAATATACGTTATCCTTGAAAATCAATAGTTGTGTTCTTACTTTTGTTCATTGTTTCATTTGCCTGGTTCCCTATTTGATCTATTAAGTGTTGTATTCTCTAACTTGTGAAACTGTTGCATAGCCATAACCGGTCCTGCAATTGGTATCAGAGCTTTTTAGGCTCTTGATTATAAGATCTCACAATCTTAAATCTATTCAGTTTCATAAAACACTTACTTTCTCAAATGGAAGCTCTCACTAAGGCTAGTATGGAAACAGGCACCATGACTTTGATACTTGGTGTATGAGGATGGAAGGTTTTATCAAGTCACAAGGCTGTAGGATGTGGAGATCTGTAGTCTCAGGATGTCACACCCCAATCTTAACGGCAGAAACGTCGAGATGTGAGGGTTAAGATTGTTCACAGCCACATAACACTACCATAAATTGTAAATATAAAAATTCATAAGTTGAAATAAACATTACAACCAAATGTCTCAACAAAAGAGAAAAAAAATAAACAAAGTTCAACTTTCAAGTTTCAAGATATTTTATTTATTTTTCCTAGGTCCAAATCCTAGGTGTAAGCATGCTTCAAAAGATAATCATCAACCTTGTGCATTTCCTGAAACATGTTAAAAATAAAGGGTCAACTTTAAAAGTTGGTGAGTTTCCATGGGTTAAGCATACATATATATATATATATAAAAGTTTACAAGTAACAATTCATGTCAATGGTTACGAATAAAGCAAGTTTATAGATAACATATAGCTACAATCAAACCTTGACCAAGAATATCATTTACAAGTTTAACGATTAGCTAAGTGTACTTGGTTCCCAAGATGAACAAGCATACGTCATCAGGAGCCGGCAATAACCTCGGCTTTAGCACCAAATAGGCTTGTCAGGCCCATAGATCTATTACGTCGCCAGGCTAGCAATAGTTAATGATTGTCAACATATAATGTTCATCATATAAGGCTCACAATATTACAAATAACCATGACAAAAGTAAAGATGAATTGCATGTGCGTTTACAAGTATCAAGATGTTTACAAGTGCAAGTTTATAAAGTTAACATGTTTCACCCCAAAAGGTGTGAAATAAAGTAAAAGAGGGGCATGGAAAAACTCACATGATATATATATAAGATGATAATAAGAAATAAACGATGCTCCAACGATTTCCTTTTACAAGTTACCTAACATATATATGTCAAGGTTAAGCTTTGAGGTAATATTAACGATCAATCGCGAACTAGGGTTTCGATAGGAATTTGGGGTTTTTGTAAATAAATAAATAAAATTTAATTATGTAATCACTTATATTTTGATTTAATGACAAATGGAACATCTCGTTTAAATAATTAACTTAGTGAACGACAATATAATGAAAGATATAAAGTATGAAAGAAAATATAAATTTTTGATAACACGATTTAAACAATTAATCGAATAATCGTTAGATAATTTCTTTGTCCAATAATAATTTATCGATTTAAACCATTATTTAACTTAAAGTCTTTTATAAGAAATAACCAAAAATTAACCTTTATTATAATGTTTCTCTAAAAAATATATACATAAGTATTAATTTGAAAATTTTCAGAAAATATTTTGGTGACTTCAAAATAATTTTAGTTTGACAAGAATGATTTTTGAAATAATTAGGAATTTTTCTGTAATTTAATATATTAAAAAAAAAGCTTTTAAAAATGAAAAGAGGGTGCCCGGGTTCGAACCCGGGACCTTAAGGTTGTGAGTTTGCGTTGTTAACCAGTAGGCAAGGGTGCCTACGCCTTGCTAAGAGATGGTTTTTAATCTTTAAAAACACAAACCAAGTAAAACCCCCAAAATCACATAAACCCTAGAAACATCTTTGATCAAATTGAAGATTTATTCGATAACGATTACTGAAATAAATATGGGGCTTTGATTCCCCATGTAATTTCGAGTATATTCATATGAATGAAGATGGATTGATGATGAACAAGACGAAGAACAGTCGCGGCTATGTCATGATTGGTTCAGATTGCCAATAAGGTTAGTAATCAAATTCTTTGCACAGAAAGCTTCCAAGGATCTTGATGAACGAAAGCTCTCTGTCAATTTCAGTTAATATCGACAGAATGGTGATGAACACTAGCGTTGTAGTCGCGATGAAGAGAGGGAATTATTCGAGTGGTTCCAGTGTGTTTTAGGTGGAATTGAGTTCTATAGTAGCTTAGGATTAGTTAAACGTTCGATTATTATACATTTAATTTGATTATTATTGAGTTTTAATGTTCGAACGGCTCTATGATTAAAAGCTTCGGTTACTCGGATTGTTTTGGGGTCCATAACCGTTGTTTAACTCAATTAAAGGTCATAATTGTGTTCGAATCACGTTCACGAACCGGTTAGGGGTGTTTGGGGTTCGAATTTGAAGGAAAAGAGTGAGTTTCGAAACCGCCGGAGCTCGGCCGAATGGTGGCCGGAGCATGGCCGGAATTACGGGGGGGTTGGGGAAAAGGTTTTTAAGTTTTACCGCTTTGGCCCCTGTGGTTTAATAGTTAATATTTTATGCCTTAAACTTTCATTTTAAGTTTTCAAATTGACATTAAGGCCCCTCAACTTAATTAAACTTTAAGTTTTTAACATTAATCTATCTTGTTAATTATTTAAGTTTTATAATTTATTAATTCCATTATTATTATTTTTTTTATTTTATTATTATTATTATTTTTTTGTATTCTTATTATTTTAGTCATTATGCTTTAAATGTAAATTAACATAATGAACAAGAGTTGTAATAACATGTATTATTTTTATAACTATTAGTATTATTATTATTATTATTTAGTAATTTAATTTATTAACTTTTAAAATAACAAAGAAACAAACATAAATAAGCCCTCAAAGTTTCATTAATGACAAAAAAAGTCCTTACAAGAACATAACGACGTTAATATTTAGATAACGAAAATACGAAAGGTTACAGTCTCCCCAACTTTTAAGAATTTCGTCCCGAAATTAAGAATGAACTAAACAAACAGATACGGGTATTTCTTCTTCATATGCTCCTCACGATTGGGGTGGTAGTGGTCCTAGTCTTCTTCATAATGCGGTCCATGACTTCAATGGGTTTCTCAACAAAATGTAATGACTCGTCGATCTGGATGTCATCTACTGGGACATACAGACTTTCATCAGCCAAACATTTTCTCAAATTTGAGACATGGAAAACAGGATGAACCCCGCTAAGATCGGAAAGTAGTTCCAGTTTATAAGCCACTTTCCCAATCCTTTTCAGGATCTTGAAAGGTCCTACAAATCGTGGAGCTAATTTACCCTTCTTCCCAAAGCGAATGACTCCCTTCCATGGTGAGACTTTAAGAAGAACCATATCCCCAACTTGGAATTCCAACGGCTTGCGTCGTTTATCGGCATAACTTTTTTGTCGACTTCTAGCCACTTCAAGGTTCTTGCGAATCATGGAGATTTATCTGTTGTTTCTTGTATGAGCTCAGGACCAGTGATGAAATTTTCACCAATGTCAGTCCAGCAGATCGGGGAACGACATTTACGACCATAAAGCGCTTCGAAAGGTGCCATCTTGATACTCGAGTGGTAACTATTATTATACGAAAATTCCACGAGAGGTAAATGCGTATCTCAGTCACCACCAAAGTCAAGGACACAAAGACGTAGCAAATCCTCTAGGGTTTGAATGGTTCGCTCGGTTTGACACTCTGTTTGAGGATGGTAAGCCGTGCTTAAATCCAGTTGAGTACCCAAAAGTTCTTGTATAGACGACCAAAAGTGCGAAGTGAAACGAGCGTCTCGGTCGGATATGATGTGCAAAGGTACGCCATGACGACTCACAATCTCATCAATGTATATACGAGCTAACCTTGACGTTTTGTAAGTGTCACGTATGGGTATGAAATGTGCCGACTTGGTCAATCGGTCAACGATCACCCATATGCTATCATGACCACGAGAGGTGCGAGGTAGTTTGGTTATGAAGTCCATGGATATGTGTTCCCATTTCCACATGGGAATCTCGGGTTGTTCAAGCAATCCAGTAGGACGTTGATGTTCAGCTTTAACCTTCGTACACGTAAGACACTTAGCTACGTAAGTTGCTATGTCTTTCTTCATTCCAGGCCACCAGTATTAACCACGCAGATCCATATACATCTTATCGGAACCAGGATGAATTGAGTAACGAGTTTGATGAGCTTCATTCATGATAAAGGTACGAAGATTATCACGGTTTGGAACCCAAATTCGATTCAAGAAATACATTAACCCATTGGCTTTCGTTTCTAGTTGAGCTCAAAGGTTGTAATCCAATTCCTCTCCCATTTTTCCTCCTTCTTGAACCGCTTGTTGAGCCTCCATGATACAAGTCTCGATGTCATTCTCAATCCTCAAATTTTGCAGCAGCACCGTAGTCTCGTTAACATCCAGACGAATCTCAGTATCAAATTCTCCCAAGGTATCAAACCATTGTCTTCGATCGCGAATTTCTTGAAATGAGACCATCTTATTATGAATCTTACGACTTAGTGCATCGGCTACGACATTTGCCTTTCCAGGGTGGTAACGAATGTCACAATCATAATCACTAATCAACTCAACCCAACGTCGTTGTCTCATGTTGAGATCCTTTTGATTGAAGACGTGTTGTAGGATTTTGTGATCGGTGTAAACTATACATTGCGTCCCATAAAGGTAATGCCTCCAAATCTTTAAGGCAAAAACCACAGCACCAAGTTCAAGATCATGTGTCGTATAATTCACCTCATGGACCTTCAATTGTCTCGATGCATATGCTATGACCTTTCCTCGTTGCATGAGAACACAACCAAGGCCTTGTTTAGATGCATCACAATATACAGTGAAATCATCGTTTCCATCGGGAAGGGTCAAGATAGGAGCATTACACAACTTGTGCTTTAAGGATTCAAAGGCTTCCTCTTGTTCAGACCCCCATTCGAATGGTTTATTCTTTTGGGTCAAGGAAGTAAGCGGTTTCGCGATTCGAGAGAAGTTGGCAATGAAACGTCGATAATACCCAGCAAGACCAAGGAAAGAACGAACCTCGGTTGGAGTTGTGGGAACACACCAATTTTTCACAGCTTCCACCTTTGCAGGGTCAACGTGTATTCCTTGACTATTCACCACGTGTCCCAGAAATTGGACCTCCTCAAGCCAAAATTCGCACTTTGAGAACTTTGCGTATAGTTGTTCTTTCTTCAATAGCTCAAAAACTTGTCGCAGGTGATGTTCGTGATCGGTTTTCGACTTGGAGTAGATAAGTATGTCGTCAATAAAGACAATCACGAACTTGTCTAGATATGGCTTGCATACTCGATTCATGAGATCCATAAAGACAACAGGAGCATTCGTTAAACCAAAGGGCATAACCATGAACTCATAGTGTCCATATCGGGTACGGAACGCAGTTTTTGGGATATCATCATCATGAACTCGTAATTGATGATAGCCAGAACATAAGTCAATCTTTGAGAAAATAGCAGCTCCTTGAAGTTGGTCAAAAAGATCATCGATGCGAGGAAGAGGGTAGCGGTTCTTGATGGTAAGTTTGTTAAGCTCACGATAATCGATGCACATACGAAATGATCCATCTTTCTTCTTCACGAACAGAACAGGTGCACCCCAAGGCGATGAGCTAGGTCGGATAAAGCCCTTGTCGGACAGTTCTTGGAGTTGACTAGCTAGCTCTTGCATTTCTGACGGTGCAAGTCGATATGGTGATTTAGCCACAGGGTTCGCTCCCGGAATTAAATCGATCTTAAACTCGACTTCACGCACGGGAGGTAAACCGCTAAGGTCATCGGGAAACACTTCAGGAAAGTCTCGTACAATCGGGACATCCTTAAGATCGTTCCCTTTGACTTTCGTGTTGACCACGTAAGCCAAGAAGGCCATGTAATTGTTGCTTAGACATTTTCGGGCTTGAGTACACGACATGAGTTTGAGTCCTTTGGAGGATTTTTCACCGAACACTTTCAATGTACCCCCCGAATGTAAAGGAATTCGAATGCACTTCTCGAAACAAATAATTTCCGCATGATGTTTGGCTAGCCAATCCATGCCAATGATAACGTCAAAGCTTCCAAGTTTCATAGGAATAAGGTCGATAAAGAAATCATGCTCGTTTAGGCTCAAAATGCAATCACGAATAACGACATCCATGGTGATGGGTTCTCCATCGGCGACTTCGACAATAAGAGGTCTTTCTAGTTTCGTATGTGGCTTAGCAAGTATAGGCTCAAATTCTATCGAGACAAAACTCTTATCGGCTCCAGAGTCAAATAGAACGTAGGCATAAGAATTATTAATAAGAAACATACCTGTTCAGTTTTTAAGACGTTAACGATACTGGTAAAGCAACATAAGAACTTAGATCATAAAGTTGGGGTTGGATTTGACATACCGTTCACCACATCGTTGTTTGCTTGTGCTTGGTTTGCATTGATGTTGAAGGCACATCCTCGGGCTTGGGGTACGTTACCCGCAAGACGAGGGCATTGTGGGTGAAAATGACCAGGTTCCCCATAGTTGTAGCAAGCACGATTAGCAACTAACGCGGCATTGTTTGGTGCACGGTGACAAGTAGCCACCAAGTGTCCATACTTACCGCACAGTGTACAGATACGGCACGGGGTATTACCCACATGATGATACTTACAGACATTGCACAATGGTAGAGGACCAGCATAGGCTCTAGCAGCAGGTGCTTGTGTAACAGGAGCGGGTTGTCTTTGAGGTACCTTGGGTGTAGCCACCGCGAAATTACGCGCCTGTGTGATCTTGCGTTTCTTGTTGTTGTAAGACGATTCATTCTTACTCTCCTTAGCTGCTTCAGGGACCGCCTTTTCAGTCTTTTTAGCCCCTTTGACAGACAAGGTGCCCGCTCGAATATGGTTTTCAGTAAGTTGAGCGGTGATGGTAATGGCATCTTCCAAAGTTGTGGGTCTACTTCCCACCACGGGATCTTGGATTTGAGGTGGCACCCCCTTGATGAACTTCTCAATGTTCCTAGGAACAGTGTCAACCATGTGAGGCAACAGGATGCTCAACTCGTGATGGCTACTTGAATAGGCCAAATGATCTCCACCATCTTGCTTGAGATTCCAAAACTCCTCCTCCAGCTTTTGCAGCTCACTTCTCGGGCAGAATTTTTGGATGGCAATGTTCTTGAATTCTTCCCAAGTTAGTGCCAACAGCATCAGTACCACGATTCCTCTTCTCATTATTCCACCACGTAAGTTCTCTTTGTTGAAGAACACTTATGGCATAACACTTTGAGTGCCTCGGGACACTCACAGTTGATGAAGGTGTTCTCCATGCTTTCAAACCACTCGAGAAGTCCAGTGGCTCCTTCCTTCCCACTAAAGCTAGTGGGTTTGCACGAGTTGAAGTGCTTAAACATGCAGGTTTAGTTGTTTCTTCCTTGATTTGCACTATTCTCTCCTTGCCCATTGCCATTAGTGTTGTTACTAGCGTTGGTCATCAAGGTACTACTCAGTTCGGCAACCATGGTCGGAATGACTGCAGCCATTTGACGGGCAATCATGGCGGCTAATTTGCGGTCGGAGCTACCACGCTTTCCATGATGACGAGACACGCTGGATACAAAATAAGTTAGTCACGGAAATTTGGAGGTAGAAAAAATAATAATAAGTCAAACAAAGATTTTTCAAGACTTGCAAAACACACAAGAATGATTCCATTTGGTAAGCATTACCATTTGGAAACGTTGACACGTCAAGGTGAGTTAACTCCAATTGCCTTAGAAACTTGTGTATATTGACCATAGTTTATCACTCATCCCAGAAATCCCCAGGTAAGCATAACTAGTCCCACGGGATTTATGCGAAATGCTTACCTTAGCCCGAAGGCTTTTTGCCAGGAAATTCAGAATACAGGTGTCTATGTGTCACACAATATTTCTTTAGGTTCATGGAATTAAAACCATGATGAGATTTTCATAGATTAGACATAAAGTCTAAAGATTTGAACCTTTTGATATAAAGCTTACGTTCCCACGTGTCGTCGAGAATAAGTTTAAGATATTTCATCATCGAGAGAATAAAGGATTAAGAATAAGTTTTAGAGGAGACAAGGCAACCAAGTTTCTCAATTATAAGGCAATCCTAACTAAAGGCATCAAGTTGCACACTAAGAGGCCCTCCTTAACAAGTAGCATTATGTAGCATGCAACAAAATATATTACAAGATCATAAAGATTTTTCTTATGAGGTTCATGCATCAACTATAGTCTAGGTCACCATTTCTAATAACCTAAATCCCTATAGTTATGGGCTCTGATACCAATCTGTCACATACAACCTTAACGGTGGAAACGTCGAGATGTGAGGGTTAAGATTGTTCACAGCCACATAACACTACCATAAATTGTAAATATAAAATTCATAAGTTGAAATAAACCATTACAACCAAATGTCTCAACAAAAGAGAAAAAAAAAATAAACAAAGTTCAACTTTCAAGTTTCAAGATATTTTATTTATTTTTCCTAGGTCCAAATCCTAGGTGTAAGCATGCTTCAAAAGATAATCATCAACCTTGTGCATTTCCTGAAACATGTTAAAAATAAAGGGCCAACTTTAAAGTGGTGAGTTTCCATGGGTTAAGCATATATATATATATATATATAATAAAAGTTTACAAGTAGCAATTCATGTCAATGGTTACGAATAAAGCAAGTTTATAGATAACATATAGCTACAATCAAACCTTGACCAAGAATATCATTTACAAGTTTAACGATTAGCTAAGTGTACTTGGTTCCCATGATGAACAAGCATACGTCATCAGGAGCCGGCAATAACCTCGGCTTTAGCACCAAATAGGCTTGTCAGGCCATAGATCTATTACGTCGCTAGGCTAGCAATAGTTAATGATTGTCAACATATAATGTTCATCATATAAGGCTCACAATATTACAAATAACCATGACAAAAGTAAAGATGAATTGCATGTGCGTTTACAAGTATCAAGATGTTTACAAGTGCAAGTTTATAAAGTTAACATGTTTCACCCCAAAAAGTGTGAAATAAAGTAAAAGAGGGCATGAAAAAACTCACATGATATATATATAAGATGATAATAAGAAATAAACGATGCTCCAACGATTTCCTTTTACAAGTTACCTAACATATATATGTCAAGGTTAAGCTTTGAGGTAATATTAACGATCAATCGCGAACTAGGGTTTCGATAGGAATTGGGTTTTTGTAAATAAATAAATAAAATTTAATTATGTAATCACTTATATTTTGATTTAATGACAAATGGAACATCTCGTTTAAATAATTAACTTAGTGAACGACAATATAATGAAAGATATAAAGTATGAAAGAAATATAAATTTTTGATAACACGATTTAAACAATTAATCGAATAATCGTTAGACAATTTCTTTGTCCAATAATAATTTATCGATTTAAACCATTATTTAACTTAAAGTCTTTTATAAGAAATAACCAAAAATTAACCTTTATTATAATGTTTCTCTAAAAAATATATACATAAGTATTAATTTGAAAATTTTCAGAAAATATTTTGGTGACTTCAAAATAATTTTAGTTTGACAAGAATGATTTTGAAATAATTAGGAATTTTTCTGTAATTTAATATATTAAAAAAAAAGCTTTTAAAAATGAAAAGAGGGTGCCCGGGTTCGAACCCGGGACCTCAAGGTTGTGAGTTTGCGTTGTTAACCAGTAGGCAAGGGTGCCTACGCCTTGCTAAGAGATGGTTTTTAATCTTTAAAAACACAAACCAAGTAAAACCCCCAAAATCACATAAACCCTAGAAACATCTTTGATCAAATTGAAGATTTATTCGATAACGATTACTGAAATAAACATGGGGCTTTGATTCCCCATGTAATTTCGAGTATATTCATATGAATGAAGATGGATTGATGATGAACAAGACGAAGAACAGTCGCGGCTATGTCATGATTGGTTCAGATTGCCAATAAGGTTAGTAATCAAATTCTTTGCACAGAAAGCTTCCAAGGATCTTGATGAACGAAAGCTCTCTGTCAATTTCAGTTAATTTTGACAGAATGGTGATGAACACTAGCGTTGTAGTCGCGATGAAGAGAGGGAATTATTCGAGTGGTTCCAGTGTGTTTTAGGTGGAATTGAGTTCGATAGTAGCTTAGGATTAGTTAAACGTTCGATTATGATACATTTAATTTGATTATTATTGAGTTTTAATGTTCGAACTGCTCTATGATTAAAAGCTTTGGTTACTCGAATTGTTTTGGGGTCCATAACCGTTGTTTAACTCAATTAAAGGTCATAATTGTGTTCGAATCACGTTCACGGACCGGTTAGGGGTGGTTGGGGTTCGAATTTGAGGAAAAGAGTGAGTTTCGAAACCGCCGGAGCTCGGCCGAATGGTGGCCGGAGCATGGCCGGAATTACGGGGGGGTTGGGGAAAAGGTTTTTAAGTTTTACAGCTTTGGCCCCTGTGGTTTAATAGTTAATATTTTATGCCTTAAACTTTCATTTTAAGTTCTCAAATTGACATTAAGGCCCCCTCAACTTAATTAGACTTTAAGTTTTTAACATTAATCTATCTTGTTAATTATTTAAGTTTTATAATTTATTTATTATTTTTTTTATTTTATTATTATTATTATTATTTTTTTGTATTCTTATTATTTTTGTCATTATGCTTAAATGTAAATTTAACATAATGAACAAGAGTTGTAATAACATGTATTATTTTTATAACTATTAGTATTATTATTATTATTATATTATTTAGTAATTTAATTTATTAACTTTTAAAATAACAAAGAAACAAACATAAATAAGCCCTCAAAGTTTCATTAATGACAAAAAAAGTCCTTACAAGAACATAACGACGTTAATATTTAGATAACGAAAATACGAAAGGTTACACAGGACCTCACATCCCAAGCACTACTTCAGCAACTGCTAGAGGTGAGATGATACCAAAGGATGTGGCTGACTATTCTGAGAAAGATTAGAAGAAGATTGATGTAGATTAGAAGGCCATGACTGCTCTTCAAACTGCTATTCCCAACTCTATCTATAGAGGCTACAAGAAGTGTAAGACTACAAAAGAACTCTGGGATGCACTGAAGCTGATGTATGAAGGGTCTGAGGAAGCCAAGGAAAACTAGAAGGATATCATAAAGTAGCAGTTTGAGAACCTCACCTTCAAAACAGGTAATACTATGATTCAATAATGCTTTAGGTATGTTGAGATTGTAGATACTCTTATGGAGGTTAGAGCTATACTTGAGAATAGGGACATTGTTAGAAAGTTCATGTTCTCTCTTCCTAGACAATGGACACACTAGTGTGTCGCCATTAAGAGAACTGAAAACGTCTGTACCCTTACTCTCACTGAGCTGTATGGTATCCTAAGCGTTACCAGATGGAGATGAACATGCAAAATCCATCCACCAGCATATCCAACAATCAATAGAGTTCAGCCCTTTATGAGGTTGAAAGGGATAGCAGAGAACCACAACATCATCTCATCTGCTACCCTGACAACTCATAAAAGGGTCCTTTCATCACCTTCCTAGAGACACCAAGGGAGAGCTACACTCAGGGAAGCCCATTCCAAGAGTCCAGCTCCTCTCAAGCCTTTGTGTCTTTAGATGAAAGTTGTGGAAACTTTTTTTTCACTCTTAAAGACCTAGACTGCATCCATCCAGATGATTTGGAGTATATGGAGATAGTCGAATAGATGGCTCTTTTCACTCACAGAGCCAAGAAGTTCTACAAGAAAACAGGAAGAAAGTTTCTAAGCAATGTAACTGGTGAAAAGTTTGGGCTTTATAAAAGAAAAGTAAAGTGTTACAATTGTAACCAAATGGGCCACTTTGCTAGGGAGTGTAAGGCACCAAGGACAAATGGTGGCCAAACACAGTCTAGGCCAAACTACACTGATGTTGCTCCAAGAACTAAGTAGCCCAGCCAACCAAAGTAGCAAACTACAGTTGCGATTGAAGAAGGAGGCTTTAACCGGAGCATTCAGGAAGAAGATGTCTCTCCAAATCAAGATCTGATGGTAGATCATGATAAAGACAAGGTATTGGAAAATCTTTGTACTCCTTGATGCATTGCTAAAGTAAACATGTATAGGTCCTATAACTTGGAAGTAATATCTGATCTTGAGTCTTTGAACATTTTAAAAGCTAATTTTAAAAGAGAAGAAAATGAACATACTTAAAATAGAAGATTTAGAGAAAACCATTTCTACTCTTAAACATGAGCACACAAATTACAGGACTCAGATCAAAAATCCTGTTACCAAGTTAACTGAATGCCAGGCTGAGCTTGTGATCAGCAAAGCCAGGGCAGAAAAATGTGTTCTTGAAGAGGAAACTTTTAAGAACATCATATCTTTATCCTTGCATGTAAAGTTTTGTTATCAAAACAGACAGGGACTAGGATCAAGTGAAAATAGCTCCTCCACACTCATTATTATCAGTCAGATCTTCAAGGTATGATACTTGTAAAGATGAGCTACCTTTTATTGATCCTATCCAAGAAGAGGATGAAGATGAAGAGGATACAATGAAGGATGAACCAGAAGTGAATAAAGAGGTTCATCCAAAGAAGGATCACTATACTCTTGGAGAAAAGAAGAAACCATGGATGGCCAAGTCAGTTAGAAAGAATTTGATCATGGCTACTAAAAAAATCAAAGAAAGTCCAAGAGATCAAGCCCACCTTCAACCCTAGGCAAAAACAAGTCTTTATCTCTACCGGGTTTGAGGTGAGGAAGACTGAAGACTTAACTAAGGACTCTAGTACCAGGAGTCTTAGTTCAAGTTCAAACCATCCAGGTGAAGAGAAGAAGTTTGAACAAGTGTGCACCACTGCTGCACAACCTGAACCATCCAACTCCAAAAGCAAGCTTCACCCTCAAAAGCCTGTTGCATCATCTAAGAAGGTGAAGAAGGAGTTGGAAAGAGATCAAGATCAACCTTCTCCTTAGAGCAAGACTCTTAGAAGTATGCCTGTGGAATACATCATGTGTGGTGGTACAACTCATTATGCTAAGGAGTGCATTTACAATCCTAAAAGTACCATTCACATGAACAAGAAAAAGACTTCTGAGAGGAAAAAGAAAATAGCTTCGGAAGGAAAATCACTTTCCTTCAGAAGCTCCAAGGTTAAAAAAAGAAGATAGGTGAAAAACTATCTTCGAAAGCAAGTTTGGTCTAGGAAGAAGGGAATGCTTCGAAGCACTGAAGTCTGCTGCAGTGGATGCAAAATCTTCCTAAGGTTTAGTCTTCAAAACTTTCGAAGTCATAAAAAATTTTGATGTTTTGAAGGCCAAGTCTAAATGGTGTGAAAGATGAAGGAAGGCCATGTGACTGAAGTTTTTCATCAACAAATCAAAGCTTACATATAGGATCAATAACTGTTGAACTATCTTCAATTCATCTTGATGAGCCCAAGACCAGTAAAGCTTGGGTTTCTAAATGTAACTAATCATCTCTTTTTTATGCAGGAACAACTGAAGACCAAAATAAATGTATGGATCATTGGTAGTGATTGTTCCAGGCATATGACTGACAATGGCTCTCTGCTTTAAGACTATGAGAAAATTAATGGATGGCAAGTTGCTTTTAGAGGTGAATCAGGTGGTTACATCACTGGAAGGGGTAGGGTCACAAATGGTAAGCTTAGCATTGAGAAGGTAAACTTTGTCAAAGAACTTGAGTACAATCTTTTGAGTGTATCTCAATTTTGTGACCAAAGACCTAACTTGCTCTTTATTGATCATGAGTGCATTGTTCTAATGCCTGGGGTGATTATTTCTTAGTAGCATATCCTACTTAGAGCCCCCAAGAAAGGGAATATGTACAAGATGGACTTGTAGGAAACCTCCCCTTCAGGAGAAGTTTCTTGCTTTCTATCTAAAGCCAATAGTGATGAATCTTTCCTTTGGCATAAAAGAATGTATCATGTAAACTTTAAGAACATGAATGAATTAATTAAAGATGATTTGGTAACTGGAATGCTAAAGAAATAGTTTACAAGTGATGACCATTGTGTTGCATGTGTGAAAGGAAATCAACACAAAATGTCTCACAAGCCAAAGGAAATAAACTCCATCACTACTCCCTGCACTTATTACATATGGATCTCTTTGGCCCCACCAGTGTAATGAGTTTAGGAAGAACTTCATATTGTCTTGTGATCACGGATAACTTTATAAGATATAATTGGGTCTTCTTTCTTAGAAGTAAGGATGAGACCCCTGAAATCTTGAGATCCTTCATTCTGAAAATTAAGAATCAATATGATCACAAGGTCAAGATCATATGATGTGATCACAAGGTCAAGGTCATAAGATGTGATCAAGGAACTAAGTTCAAGAGTAAAATCCTAGATACGTTTTATGATGGAAAGGGTATTCCAAGACAATATAGTTGTAAGACCCAGTCAACATCCGTACAAAATCTAGTCTAATAATAATAAATTTTATTATGTCAGATCACTTGAAAAAGTTAAAGTTGACGACCAAATAATGAACCTCGACGTTGATTATTTGTTTAAACACATAATAATAACAACAACAACAACAACAACAAAACAAAAACAACAACAACAACAACAACAACAGCAGCAACAACAACAACAACAGTAGCAGCAGCAGCAATACAATAATAATAATAATTAAAGTGGATGACAACTATTATTGAACTTTTATACATTACCCCCCCATACACACACTTCACATATCCCTTCACCTTCTCTATCACCTCTTCCCCTTCCTTCTCCTTCCCCCACCATCAGCCACACCACCACCCGCCACCACAACACTACCCGCGGCCACCACCCGCCACCACACCACCAACCACGGCCACCACCCGCTACTACACCACCACCCGCAACCACCACCCCCCACCACACCACCACCTGCGATCGCCACCTCCCACAGTCACCCCACCCCCCACCCTTTTCGGTCACCCTTAGCACCACCCCAATCCACCACCGAAGTCACACCGCCACCACCATTAGAACCCACTACGGAAGCTTCAAAACACCACCATTTCTTCCATTTGGGTAAAAAACAAGAGGGTTTCCAAGTGTAGTCGGGTTAGGAGCTTGAAGGTGTAACCAAGTGTTGAAAATCATTATGCTAACGTTAGATATTGTTGTTTAAGTCTAAGAAATACTCAAGCTATACTCATTTTGGGTTTGATTATCTTTATTTCTTCATGCATGGATGATCAAGATGAAAATCTTGAAGAACCCTAGTTCACCCACTAATATGACTTATAAAAGTTTATGATTATGATGAAATGAGGTTTAAAAATGGTTATACAATCTGATTTTTAATTTAATTGTTTTTGTGGTTGTGCAGCGAAGAATAAGGTAACCAGAACCTTAAGGCCAGATACCACCTGTGAATTCAAGGATCAAATCAGGAATTGTCAGTTTGATTGAACAAATAAAGATCGTGATATTATCAATATTCGATTTTTAATTTAATTGTTTGTGAAATTGAAATTGACTAACAAAGTATAAAACAAATTGAAAACATAACAATATAATGCAACAAGAGATTGTTTCAATTGTTTTTCATTGATACAAAATCGATTACAATGACTAATGATGCTTTGGTGATCTGTGATCTCCAAAGATGTTCTTGATGTATTGTTATTTTTGCTATATTGATCGAATAATTGATTGATATCGTTTCTATGAATAAGTGACACATTATTTTAGTATCAATATCTCTCAATCACGTATTCAATCACTTATTGATTGCTATCGATTGCTATGAATCGACTATCAATAGCGTATCTCTTGTCTCCTCTAATGAGTGAATCCTTGCCTTATATTTATAGGCAGAGGGATTCATGGTTTACAATGGAAACTGTAACTTTCCTATTTGTGAAGCTATAGCTATAACATTCCTAATATCACATCCTAAGTCCTCTGACAGAAAGCACGTCTTTCATAGATGTTGACTTGATGACATCACTTCAGGCAGCTTGTTGATCATGTATTGGTACTTGATGAGTGCTCATGCAAGTTGTTCTTCTATAGGAAATTGGTCTTCCGTAGGAGTTTGCTTTTCCATAGGAGTTTGGTCCTTTATTCTTGAACTTCATCCTCAGGAGCAAACTCCCTTCTTCCGCAGCAGTAACTTGACTTCAGAACTTGTTCTTCAGTAGATGTTGAGCTTCCGCAGGAGATCTGTGGATGCGCATCACTTGTTCAGATATGCTTCGGAGAACATCTACGGAAGAACAAAATTGTTCATCCGTAGTTGTTCTTGTACTTTGTCAATTTTTCCAAATTGACCAAGTATGATGTTTTCCTGCAATCACATAAAATCAACTCAAATAATATTTGGGTTAACATATATTTCATGCATTATAAAATGATAAAGAATTACAGAAGTTTATTACAAGAAATGATTCATTATCTAAACCTATACAAAAGATCTAGACCTAACAATACTCCCCCTTAGGTTTAGATTCTAGTAATCATCGGTTCAGAGATATCAATTCTTGAACTCTTCTCAAAATTCTTGGGTAGAAGTATTCAATTGCATTCTTTTGATCATCATATAAATACTTGATCTTCATTCTCTTCATTTTCTTCAAAGTGTTGTAATTCAGCCCCAAGATGTCTTCTTCTGTGGTTAGTGTTGCAACAACACTGTTGTCTGACACCACTTCCAATTCATCTTATTCTAAAATTCTAAGCTCAGTGATTGATGGAATGTCAGATCCCATAAGTTGACCTGCTTCAAATCTTCTTCTTTTGTCAGCTTTAGCATGCAGCTTATCAATCGCTTGGATGATATGGACATATAAGCATAAGTCATCTTAAGCTACTTTGTCATTCAATTTTGGAAAATACTTATCATGGAGATAGGATGTGTAGCTGGGATGAAGGAGTTTGATCTCCATTGGGTCAAATAGTCTTATGCTAGAAGCTTTCTTCTGAGGATCATTCCTTTATAGCACGAGCTCTTTTGTTCTCTCCATATATCCCCATTCTGTGATAGGGAATGAGTATTGATTTCCTTCAATGCTCTTTACATATGCTAAAGTTTTTCTTCATATCCAACTCTTCTTAAAAATTCATCATCAACTAAGTGAAATGAGCTGAATGAGACTTTTTCTTCCCCTGTCTTCTTTGACTGTGTTCAGCATCTGCTCTCTTTGCTTCCTTTAACCACATCATCTTTAAACTTGTTTCTGAGTTTTGCAATCAGCACAGAAAAATCTCTTCCCCTTGGACTGATTGGGTAAGTGATGATAGGGATGTTTTGCAAAGAATTCAGGTCTGCATTTGGGAGTGATAGGATTGTCTCCATCCAATGAAAATATTGCACCATCCTAGATGCTCTTTATATCACAGCATAATCCCATTCAGAATCAAACTTCTATGCTATAATTTTGTTTTCTTCTGCTGATCTTGGGGTGGTCATGTGCTCAAAAAGTTGGATCAGAGAAGATTTTTGTTCAGTTATTTCTCTCACAGCGGTTCCCAAAGGCCAGATTTTGTTGGGATTACATCCCTTGGCTCTCTGATAAGTTTTTCTTTTCCTCTGTGCATATCCTTACTTTCTACAACTGTTGGCTCAGCAGGAGTTTGTTTTGATTGTTGTTTGTAAGAAGGATTGGGAGATCCAATTCTGAATCTCGCACTAGTGTCTAGCTCAACCTTTATTACATATTCCATCATGGCTCTTAATTCTCCCACTGATCTTCCTTTAATCTCATAAGACCCATAGTTGTGACTTTGCAGCCAACAAGTCATGTTATTTTTTATCAGCTTCTTGGGGTCACAGTGACCCAAATCTTTTCTTATCTTTTCAATGGCTTTGAACTTTGAGAATGTTTCATAGTTGCACACTGGCAGTATCAACCTAGCAGCATCAAACTCTTTTAGTACTTGAATCATTTCAGCCATGTTCATCTTCTCAACCATGTCATATGGGAACCCATTATTTATCAGATCCATGAACATTAAGGATTGGGCTCTTTCCTTAAAAATATCTTCAGTGGATAATAGCTCTTCATCCAATCTTGCTTCTTCATCATCCTTTTGAGTATCATCTTTTGTTAAATCTATCCATTCAGCATCACTTTATTCTCCATTAGGTTCATTGGCTTGAGAGTAGAAAGATCTTGGAGTGTGCTTTGGTTCTTGCTTTCTTTGGGGTATCTTCAAGTTGATTAACTTCTTTTATAGTTTTTCCCAGATGCTTTCTTTTCCTATGA
This sequence comes from Flaveria sonorensis, assembly GCA_025506505.1. NCBI lineage: Eukaryota > Viridiplantae > Streptophyta > Magnoliopsida > Asterales > Asteraceae > Flaveria > Flaveria sonorensis. The sequence goes on along the minus strand of CM046435.1, from coordinate 39,932,692 downwards.
TATTTGATTGTTGGTTTCTTTGATTTGATCATGGAAAAGATAGCAGTTTGTTTGATTGGCTTTTACAGGCTAACTCCTTCTTGTTCAGCCACTTTCTTCTTTAATCCTTCTATCTCCTCATCTTTGGCTTTTAACAGATCCAACTGCTCATAGATAGTTTGTAGTGCATTGTGCTCAGCCATTGCTTTCTCCTTTTCTTGTTTTTCTTTCTCAACAGATTCATAGGACTCAGTTACAAACTGATCCATCCAGTTAATCACTTCTTTGTTAGATTCAATCTCCTCTTGTAACTGCTTGATTGTAGCTTCTAGCTTTGAGATTGTCTCATCTTTCTCAATTTTCTCCTTTTTTTTTATTTTTCTCAACATCTCCAACTTTTTATTGCTTTTGATGATGAGATTGTTGTATTTGGCCACCAAAAAACTTTTGCTCACATCTATCTCTTCATCTCTCAGATCATTTTCATCATAAGCAACTATGTCAATATAGTTACTCTTATCTTGTTATTCAACTACTTCATCATTCTCCCCTTCTACATCTAAACAAAACTCTTCTGTAGCACCATTATTCACAGCATCATGCTCATCATCCTCATCAAGATTGACTAGTTCAGTGTGAGTTGGGCTTTCAGGAGGTGAGATTGGTTCAGTAGGTGTGGGTGAGGAAGTTGGTTATGTTGTTGGGTGTGATGGAGATTGTTAAAGGTCATCAAATGAGAACACTTCTGTTTCAGCAGAGTTCATTGATGTTTAGGAAAGTGAAGGAGATAGTGGTTGTGTGTGTTCACTTGGCGGTGAGATGATATGGACAGGTGGTGATAACAGTATGTTGGTAAAGGATGGTGGTGAAGGAGGATTGGGTTCTTGATGTTATGGTTCAGGGGATTTAGCTGGTGGGGTTTGTTGTTGTTGTTGATCAGAAGATTCAGCTAATGATGTTTGTTGATGCTGATCATCAATGTATAGAAGTTCTTGAGGAGTGTCAGCTTTCTCATCAACTACATGAGCAAACATCTCCATTTCTTCTCCTTGATATTGCCCACTAATCTTATTAAGCACAGATCTTTCAAGGTGAGCTTGAACAAACACTTCACCCTTCTCTTTCAATATTGGGCATTGCTTCATTAATGATTAGCTGAAGAAACCTTGGAAACATATACATCTTGTTTTCCTTGTGCACCCCTATATGGTCACACAAGCATCCCAAAATGTATTTGCCATAATTATACGTTCTCCCTTCAAACACACCAATGATTCCTAATGATATATGCCTTGAAAATCTATCCAATCTAGACTTCCTGTTTGACATGCATTTCAAGTACGTGTGACACAGGAATCTGTATGACTTGCACAACCTCCCTTTCTTGATTTCACCATTCCGGTAGTCACCATCATAACCAATTAAGTGAAATACTTTTTGAATGTATTCATGTTCGAATACATCAGGGTGACCTTCTTCTTGATCTCTAAACTCCAACACCCTCATGATTGTTCATTCATCCACCCTCAACTCTTCATTTCTTATTGAAGCAAAAATCACACGTTCATCATTTTCTTCCTCAATCCTTGCAGAGTTCCAGAAATCCATAATGTGCGATTGATAGATGACAAGATCCGCAGATAAAGCATAGAATAATCTTGATCTTCTCAAGTATCTGATAATATCCCTGCATCCATCGGCTGATGTATCCTCTGGATTAAGAAAAGCACAGACATTATGATCTTTTGTGAAACGATTGGCAATTTTGATGTTGTTTGAGAGGTGATTTAGGTGAGGATTGTTGTATGGAAAGAAAATTTGATTGTTGGCAAAGAAAGGGTTTTTAAAAGGTGAATAAGAATGACAACGGTCATGATATCATTTATACACCCTCGGACACTTTAAAAACCTTTTATTTAATGTTGTGGGACCCTTAACCCTAATTACCCTTCCGTGGTTATCCACAAGTTTATTCTTCCGTAGATCATCTACGGAAGGCAAAACTTTCCTTTTTGCTTTGTTTTACTTTTATTCTACCGCAGCACATCTACGGGAGACAAAATTTATGTTTAGTTAATTCTTCTGCAAAACATCTACGGAAGGCAAAATTTGTTATGGTTTTGCTGTTTTATCCGTAGGGTACCAATCTACGGAAAGGCAATGTTTGTTCTTTTTGATGTATGATCTTAACATTATGTTAGATCATTTGATGTTTGCTATTGGACCTTGTTGACTCTACTTCATGGCAAATGTGCAAAATTGATTTAGTTAAAAACTTCAGATATCCTGCAGCCAAGTTAGTGCTCAAGATCCAACTTTCTTCATTTAGAAATAAAACACATTAAACTCAGATTTTCATGTTGATTACTACTCCCCCTAAATTTATGATTAATGATGAACTTATGTATATATCAAAAAATTATTAAGAGAATAGCATGAAAAGCAATTATCTGTCAATCTTATTAGCAAATAAAAGAACAAAAACAAAATCTTTTTGATTTTTGTTTATAAGCGGAAACTTAAACTTATTTACAAGCATTTACATCATACAATGGGATCATACTATGACACTAAGAAACTTCCTGAAACAGTTTTGTTTGATGATAGAAGACATAGATCTAGTGCTGATTGCAAGTATTATGATCCACATAAATTCAAGCAAGAGTGTAGTTTCAACTTGTCATGCTGTTTATTATGTTTTGGGACTGATTAAAGATAGACAAATATAGACTCCATATTCAATTCACATTAGAGTTTGTCCTCCGTTTATGAGTCAATTTATCACTTTTTCATAGTTAAAACTATGTTCTTTAAGTTATAAGCTCTATCTTAAGATTTCTTTGAAATCTTATTAATGCTGAAATGATTTGTAAGATCTGAATTAATATACAGTTGATCACATTGGATTCTTTTAGAGCTGTTCCTTTTTTGAATCTTTTTGATGATCATCAACAGGACACCAGGTCTTTACTTACGTAAAACAGAGGTGCCTGTGAACCCAGGTCTTTGTTTACACAAAACAAAGGGTCCATGATGTGTAAAGATAGAGGTTATAAAGTGTCACAACATAGTGTGCTTAGGTGAATAAGTTAATCACAGCAGGATAAGACTTACTTGCTTGTTCCTCAAAATGGAATTGTCCATAATTAGTCACCTTGGCATTATGTTATGCATGAACTTGTATAGTTTCCACTCAAGTTGATCCTACTCACATATCAAATCACATCTGATCAGTCTTTATTGTGTGATAAAATTCAGGATATTAAGCAAAGGTATAGTGTACTATCATTTCCCATGACATGAACTGCTTATTCAACAAAACATGAAACTAAGACAATATTTTTGGAATTTTATATGTTTTATGAATGTTTTTGGCTTTTCCATATTAAGAAATTTAAGGACAGAATATGCTTTTCTTTGTGTTGATTATTTAATCTAAGTTGATCATGCCTAGGGACTCAATTAAGAAATTAAATCTCATTGAGTCAAAGGCTTTAGTGAATAAATCAAAAAGCTAATTTGTTGTATCCACTTTAATCAACTTGATTAAATCTTTTTCTGAACAATCTCTCAAAAAAAAGATATCTGATTTCTATGTGTTTTGTTTTACTATGTTGCACTAGATTAGCAGTGATGAACATAGTAGCAAAGTTATCAATATGTATTGGTGTTTGAAGAAAATTGTAACCATAATCAAGTAATTGGTTTTGCAACCATAAAACTTGAGAGCAACCAGCTAAAGTAGCTATGTACTCAGCCTCAACAATGGATACTGATACATTTGTTTGCTTTTTGCACTGCCAAGAAACTAGTCTTGGTCCTATGAATTGACATCCACTAGCTGTGGATTTTCTGTTGTTGTTACACCTTCCAAAGTCACTATCAGAATAAGAGTAGAGGTTGAAGTCACCTTCTTTGGGATACCAAAGTCATAGAGCTGGCTTCCCTTTGAGGTATCTGAATATCCTCTTCACTGTATTCATATGTGACTCATTGGGCTCTGATTGGTACCTAGCACAAACACCCATAGCAAATATTATGTCAGGTCTGCTGGCTGTTAGGTACATTAAAGATCCTATCATAGATCTATATAATCTTTGATCAACTGACTTCCCTTTAGGATCAGGTACAATCTTATCTATTATTGATGCTGGTGTTTTGCATGAAGAGGACTTAGCAAGGTTGTACTTCTTTAAGATTTTCTTCACATACTTTTCTTGATTGATGAAAATGCCATCTGGTTTCTGATGAACTTGTAAACCAAGGAAGAATGTTAATTCTCCTATGGAACTTATTTGAAACTCAGATTTCATCAAAGATTCAAAGTCTTGACATAATGATATCATCCATATAGACTTAGACAACTAAGAGATCTTGATGATCATGCTTCAGGAAGAGAGTCTGATCAATTGTGCCCCTTTTGTAACCATGCTTGAGCAAGAAGGATGACAATGTTTCATACCATTTTCGTGGGGCCTGATGAAGACCATATAAAGCTTTGTCAAGCTTGTATACCCTGTGTGGGTAATCATGATCTTTAAAGCTTGGTGGTTGGGCAACATAGACTTCTTCATCAATTTTAAAATATAAGAAGGCATATTTTACATCCATTTAGTAAACAGTGAACTTCTTATGTGATGCATAGGCTCGAAAGACTGTAATGGCTTCAATCCTTGCAACTGGGGTAAAGACTTCATCATAGTCTATCCCTTCTTCTTGAGTATAGCCTTGTGCTATCAGCCTTGATTTGTTTCTGATGATGATACCTCTATCATCTAGTTTGTTCTTGAAAAGCCACCTTGTACCAATTGGATATTGGCCTTCAGGAAGATCAACTAGATTCCAAACCTTTTTCTTTCTGAATTGCTGAAGCTCTTCTTGCATTGCTTCAATCCAACTGTTGTCTTTCAATGCTACAGTTATGTTGGGTGGAACCATTAATGAAAGAAAACAGGAGAGTGGAAAAATATTGGCGGCTCCCCCTTGACTTCTTATGGTTCTTTCATTAAGATCACCAATAATGTTTTCCATTGGATGATACTTATGAATTATTGTTATTGGTATTGATTCAACTGGAATAGATGATTCTAAGTTGGTGATGTTAGTTGATGGAGATGGATCCAGCTGAGATGGGGAATCAACAAAGTAATTAAGATCCTCATCATTTTGGTGTTCTGATGCTGACTGAAATCCATCTTCATGATTTTGTGTTTTCATAGATGTTGGTATAACTTCCGCAGCAGTTACAGGAACAACTACGGATGTTGTAGTTTGTGGATCTACAGATGTGAATGTTGTTGGAATGTTTTCTGATGGATTAGGAATTTCAGATGAAGGAAATGGATCATCTCTGGAAGTAGATGGAACATCTACGGATGTAGAAGGAACTTCTGCTGATATAGAAGGAACTTCTGGTGAGGTTGAATTTCCATTTCCATCAAAATTGTCATTGCTTGTTTGAGATGAAGGGCCTGGATCAGCAACATTTGAAGTATGTGTCTGGGGTAGTCTTAGAGGATCAGCTGACAATGACACTTCACTCATGCTTGGAGGTACATAAGGATGACATGTATCTGCAGGACCTGCAACATTCAAATAACCAGAGTTAAATGAATTTGTTAATGCATCTATATCAAACAACCAAGATGATCCTTTTATAGATTTTGGAAACAAGGATTCATCAAAAGATACATTAGGTGTTTCCTCTACAATGTTGTGATGAGGAATGTATACTCTATATGATTTAGATGTTGATGAGTAACCAACAAAGAAACCATTATAAGCTTTTTCATCAAACTTTCCTAATTGATCTTTGGTGTTTAAAATAGACATATGACACCCAAAAGCTTTAAGATAACCTATAAAAGGTTTTCTTTTAAACAAAAGTTCATAAGGTGTTTTATTATGTTCTTTGACAATTAATGTTCTATTTTGAACATTGCATGCTGTGTTCACTACTTCTGCCCAAAATATGATAGGCAATTGTGAATCAGCTAGCATTGTTCTTGCTGCTTCAATTAGAGTCCTGTTTCTTCTTTCAGCAACTCTATTTTGTTATGGAGGTCTTGGTGCACTAAATTGCCTGGCTATGCCTTTGTTCCTGCAAAAGGAATCTAAAACATGATTAACAAATTCAGATCCATTATCACTTCTTAAGATTTTGACCTTTAAATTAGTTGATTTTCTATCTTAGTGATAAACTCCATTAATGTTTCTGATGTTTCACTTTCATGTTTTAAGAAAAAGACCCATGTGAATCTAGTGAAATCATTAACAATCACCAAACAGTATTGCCTTTTACCAATGCTCAAAACATTGGTTGGACCAAAAAGATCAATGTATAGCATTTTGAGTGGTGTTGTGTTTGTATTGATTGTTTTGGACTTGTGTGACACCCTATGTTGTTTTCCTTTAGAACATGATGAAGAATGATTTGAACAATAAAATTCTTTCTTAGGAAGTCCAATGACTAACTCATGTTTGACCAACTTATTCATGTTCTTAATGTTTGAATAAACCATCCTTCTATACCACAATTGAGATTCATCATCTGATGACTTAGAAATCAGGCAGGTTTCAGTGCTTGTCATAAAGGTGTTGTTCATATCCAAAACATAAGTGTTTCCTTTTCTTGGTGCTTTAAGAAGGATCCAATCTGCTGGAACTTGAAAACCTTGCTTAAGAGTGTAATAGAAAGAGTTATCAAATAAAGTGGTATAATTTTGATCACAAATTTTAGATACACTGAGTAAGTTGTATTGTAAATTTTCACAAAAATTAACTTTCTCAAATTTGAGTACTCCATTTGTTACCATTCCTTCACCAACAATTTTACCTCCCTTCTTATCCCCACCAAATGCTACATGTGAAGCATTTTTATGTTTGAAATCATAGAGGAGTGAACAGTTTTCTGTCATATACCTGAAACAACCACTGTCAACATACCACTTGTTGTCAGTCCTCCATGGATGTTCCTACAAAAATAAGGAAATCAATTAGAAAGTGGTGCCCAAGCCTTAATGGTCTTGAGCTTGCCATTGTTATCTAGAATAGTTACTCTATCATGAATGAGCCTAGATGTCTCAAGATTGTTTTTAGTCTCAATTGATTCATTATGTTCTGTTTGGGGTGAGGATGGTTCAGTTGGAGATGGACTTGAAGCACTTTGATCTTTATTCACAGTCACTTTCTCTGTCACTTCTTCCTTGAGTATCTTTTTCTTCAAACTTGAAGATGACATTTTGTTAGAAAAAGTTTTAGCATCTTTTGTTTTTTGACTATGGTACATGATTACCCTTTCTAAAGTGATCAAAGAAGGCTTCATCTTCCTGTAACACTACCTTCTTGTGAGAAGTCTTGCTTTGATAGTGTTGCTTCTCCTTCTTCTTCTATGTTTGATCATCAGTAGATGTTGGCTTCTTGACTTTTGGCACCTTTTGTTTTGGTTGTTGCTTCTTTTGTTTTGAGACCTTTGATTCTTCATTCTCAGAAGATTGTGAGTCTGATTCATCATTCTCAGATTGTTGCCTCTTTGGCACTTTAGATTTGTTCTTCTTGTTGAAATAGCATTCTTGAGTAGAATGGTTCTTCTTATTACAAATAGCACATTGCTTATTGAAGTAGCAATCAGAAGTCATATGATTGTTCATATTACATATGGAACAATAGCTGCTAAAATAACAATCTTCTATGTTATGATTATACATGTCACATCACTTGTAGTATTTTTCTTCAACTTCACTATCAGACTCCACTGTCTTATTCTGCTTCTTTTTCAATATTCTTTCAATCTTTGCAGCTGAAGTATCTTCTTGTTGTTGCTGAGGATTCACATCTCTTTGTTCTTTCTTTACTTTCTTGACATTTTATGATTCAGCAAATGTTTTCTTCTTCTGTAGATCTTCTACGGATGACTGTTTTGATTCAGATGATTGCTTCTTCCACAGATCTTCTACGGAAGTTGACTTTGAGTCTGATGAATGCTTCTTCCGTAGATCTTCTACAAAAGTTGACTTTGGAACATTTTTCCTTTGCTTTTCTACGGATGTGTGAGGACCAGTCTTCTTCTTCCGCAGGTGTTCTGCTGAAGTGTTTTTCTCTTCTTCCTCCATAGTCCTTTTTGCTGACTGACTTTTGTGCTTTTTGTTGAGCTCCTGAATTCCTTCATTAAGCTGACCAATTCTTGTGTAGATGGTCTTCAACAAATTTCTTTGTTTTGGGGGATAAGGTAGCTTGATCTCCTTAAGGACTTTGGGAATTATAGGTTCAATTTCCATATTCTTTTCCTTTCCCAACCCAGCACATTCTTGTTCATTAGGCTCATCAACCTCATCCAGATCATCCCCAGTCATCAAAGTCAAATTCTGATTCATTTTGCTTTGAAAATTCTGATTCAGATGAATTAGTTTCACTGATTTCAGTATCTTCACCATTTACCACTTCATTATTTTCATATTTTGATTCAGTTTTTGTGCTTGACACAAAATGATTTGATAAACTGTTTGTCATTGACTCAGGTAGTGTGGTGTAATTATCATTCACTGGTGGTGCAACAACATTAAATCCCAATCCATACCTGTTCTTTGATTCAATATGAGAATTTAACAGTTTCTCATATTGTTGTGATTATAATTGGAACTTCTAAAGTTTCACTTTAGTAGATGCATGATCAGACATGGACTTGGTTAAAGAGATGGTCAGATGCTCAACTTGTGCTTTTAGATTATAGTCTTCAAACACAAGTTTATCTATATCCTTTTACAAGGAAGTGATTTTGACCTGATACAGTTTATGTTCTCTTATATGAGATTCATTTAAAATCATTGTTTCTTTGACTTTATCAGCCAATTGTTGAGCATGGACCCTGTATCTCTCTACCTCTTCAACACATGTTGTGAACATAACCTATCCCTTACCTCTCTAGCCATAGGTGGAACTTTGTTCTCCAAGTTTGCCATCAGTGCTTGATTTTCCTCCTGGACATCCTTCTCATACATGCTCCAATCACAAGTTCCATCCTGCAAAATAATCAAACCAATTTCTTTAGAGTTACTGGTACCTGTTGAAGAACCTGTGGCTGGTGGGGATGAGTTTGTTAGCTGAGGTTGCTTGAAGCTTCTCTGATTTGCTTGTCTTGTGTATGTTGTTGATTGCTGATTGTTGTTGCATTCCCTTGAGAAGTGACCATACAAATTACATTTGTAACACCTCACCTTTGATTTGTTAACACGAATCTTTGTTGTTCTTCCGGCAATAGATAGTCCTTTATTCCTTCTCATGTACATCTTGGCCCTATAAGCAATCATGGCTATTTGCCATTGTAGATCCATCTCTTCCACTTCATCAGGATGAAGTTCTTCCAAATCTTGTTGACAGATGTGAGCAGGAGTCAAAGTACTACCCAAGTAAGCTTGAAAGCTTGAACTGAATGCTGCAAATGTTGCTTTTTGTTCATCTGTTTCTAGAACCACAGTGATTGGTTCAGATTTGCTGTTGCTTTTGTTGCTTGATGATCCCTTTGCTGTTGAGCTTTTAGAATCATCAAATTTCCCTTTTGTTTTCTTGTTTGAACTGCTTTGAAAGTTAGATTTAGAAGACTTTGCTGCATAGAAACCAGCTTGTTCTTCATCATCACATTCAGCATAAGAGCTTCCTTCATCACCATTGGAAATAAAAGCACTTCTAACATTCTTAACTTCTTTGAATTGATATGGTGCAATAGGAGCTTTTGCACTCTTGTTTCTGGTTTTCTCATCCAACTCCAATGCTTCTACCTTGGCTACCAAAGTATCTAGTCCAATTGCCTTTAGATCAATGGTATTTTTGAACATAGACACAGTTTGTGTCCAACTTTCAGGCAAGGTATGTAGCATCCTTTTGTTCATTTCCTTATAATTGTACTTTAACTCAAGAATATTCATCTCAGTAATAAGTTGCATAAATCTGTGGAGTTGTTGAGGGATAGATTCACCCTGAATATGATGGAATGTTTCATACTGTGAACGCAGGGTATCCTTCCTGATGCTTTTAATTTCATCACTGCCTTCATACAAGGTATGAAGAATTTTCCACAGTTAGTTGGTTGTTTTGTATGTTTCACATCTAATTAGGAGGTCTTCAGGTAGGGCCATGGTAAGCATACTATATGCCTTGATGTTGACTTTGACTTTCTTGGCATCATCAGGAGACAGATTTTTCAGGCTTATGGGCTGCTTGTTGTCATTATAATCAGGTCCTAAAGCAGGTGGAATGTAAGGACCTTCAGTAATGGACACCCATAAATCAGAATCTGTATAGTTGATGTGGTTCCTGAATATTATTTTCCATGTTTTGAAGTCAGATTTGTTCTCCAACTTCAGAGGTTGATAAGCTCCAACTACTGAATTGCTCATATTGATCGTCTGTGTTAATTATCAAAATTATCAGTTGATCTAATATCCTATGAATGTGTAAAAAACAATGCAAATACACTAGCACAACAATAACAAATTGTAAAGCCCCGTTCCCGGGACGCTTACAGCTGGACCGTCATTGCATAAAACATTTAAAATACTCATTTCTTTGCAGCGAAAATTAATAACTTTCATTTATAATTAGAACATGTTATCTCATTACATAAATCATTTACATTTCAAAATACAATAACATGTCCAAAATGTGGATGCCAGTCTCAAAACGTCCCCAGTAGCGTATGCATCCATGCCTGCAACTCCTCAGCATCAACAAAATACCTGTCAACTATTATGCATACAAAAAGTCAGCAACGCTGAGTGAGTTCTAGTTTTATAAATAAAATACTTTTCCTTCGATTAAAACCGTACTTTACTTTCGTAAGCGATCATACATCATACATACAAATAGATAATAATATTTATTATCTTATCATTGTTCATCAAACAATACATACCATCATCCAAATCCTGCCTCATGCAATACCCCCGACTCATGTCTGAAGACTGATACTGTGCCGGGGCCGTAAACAAACCCCCGACTCATGTCCAAAGACTGACACAGTACCGGAGTACGCGACAAGGATCTTATCTCCTTCACATACCATTGTGTCTCATGCAATACCCCCGACTCATGACCGAAGACTGATACTGTGCCGGGGCCGTAAACAAACCCCCGACTCATGTCCGTAGACTGACACAGTACCGGGGTACACGACAAGGATCTCATCATCCGTTACTTCTATTCTCATCATTCGTTATCTTCCACTTTCATTACATAATACTTTACTCACATTCATACATCATACCACGTAAAGTCACAACATAAAACACAACAGGTATTATAACATAATACATACGTTTTGAAAACCGTTTAACGAAGAAAGATAACACATACATACAACCACAACAATCACACAATAGACATCATCACAAGCCACCACCTCATAAATAAGCATAAGCCACCCCGAGACATCATTTCTTAGCACTTAAATTCTACTTCCCAAAATTCCAGAAAAGAAACTCAAGTCCCCAAAGAAATGCGGACGTGCAAGAACAAATGCGGGAGAACACCACTAATGCGGATGAACACCACAAATGCGGATGAACACCACTAATGCGGATGAACACCTCAGAAAATATTCCGTCCCAAAGAAATGCGCATGAACACTGTAGCGAATGGGCATGAATAAAAGAAATGCTGAAGAACACTTAGGCGCATAAGCATCTACAAATGCGGATGAACAAACAACAATGCGCATGAACAAAGTACTTAAATGCGGATGGACAATGCGGATGAAGTCTTAATAAAACATTCCAAGTGTCCATAGAAATGCGGATGAAATAAATGCGGAAACTATAGCAAGTGCGGATACTATAGCAAATGCGGGAGAATAAAAGAAATACGGACGAACAGATTAACCCGCAACATACTTATGCTATTTCTAGCTCCCAATCACCATCCTAATACATCCAAGGCTCAGATCTATCATACCACACACTTAGAACATACTAAACATCAAGCCTAACCCATAAACAACCTCTAAACAAACATTCACAAAACAACCCTCAAACATAAAGCATAAACTCATGGTTATCTTTTAAAAATGCTTGTCCGGTATGCATAATAGCTCCAACACTTTAAAAATCAGTAAAAGAGGGGTCCTAAAACTCACCTTGAAGCAGCTCTTCGAACAAAGCACATCCAACTCGAAACCCACTTGCAACAGCAGCTTCAAAAATCCCGAACACAACCTCTAAACACCGAGAACTTCGGTTACAAGCTGCAAACTAAGCTAAAACCGAACATAAACTCGAGAACTAACCTTTTTGCAGCTTCTTCTTCCTTCTTCTTCTCCAAAAACCGATATATTGCTCTCCTTCTTCTTCAGCCGAGGCCAAAAAGCAGATCTGCTACTTTATGGGGCGGCCATACCCTTATTTATATTAAAATAATGAGTTTGTGCACCTTTTGCACTTTGCCCCCTTCAACTTGTGCCCATTTACTTTTCTTTCTAGACACTTTTCTTTTCTCGTCTTTTAAATAAAAATTCGGGTTGTTACACAAATCACTGATAATATTGATATCAAATCAACTAAGACAAAAATTCATTGGAATTAATGACTTCTAAGGCGAACGAACTAATTAATAACACACTCTTAATTAAATAAGAAGATGGTCAAAATTAGACATATCGCTCAGTATATTCTCAGTTTATTTGAAATTAAAAATGTTAGATGATGATGTGTTTTGTTTAAACTTGATAGAACAGGCTTGAAATATCGCACAATAACACAAATCCACGAATCAAAAGCGATTCTGATGCAAATCGAAATTAATCGAGCAATGGAACAGTGAATAATGATAGATATAATAAGATTTTGATGATTTGATAAAACAAACAATCAATTAAAATAATCAAACTAATATATCAGTTGATCTAAATCAATGAGCATGAGGGTCTGATACCACCTGTGAATTCAAGGATCAAATCAGGAATTATCAGTTTGATTGAATAAATAAAGATCGCGGAATTATCAATATTTGATTTTTAATTTAATTGTTTGTGAAATTGAAATCGACTAACAAAGTATAAAACAAATTGAAAATAGAACAATATAATGCAACAAAAGATTGTTTCAATTGTTTTTCATTGATACAAAATCAATTATAATGACTAATGATGCTTTGGTGATCTGTGATCTCCAATGATGTTCTTGATGTATTGTTATTTTTTCTATATTGATTGATATCGTTTCTATGAATAAGTTACTCACTATTTTAGTATCGATATCTCTTAATCACGTATTCAATCACCTATTGATTGCTATCAATTGCTTATGAATCGACTATCAATAGCGTATCTCTTGTCTCCTCTAACGAGTTCATCCTTGCCTTATATTTATAGGAAGAGGGATTCACGGTTTACAATGGAAACTGTAACTTTCCTATTTGTGAAGGCTACAGCTGTAACATTTCTAATATGACATCTTAAGTCCTCTGACAGAAAGCACGTCTTCCATAGATGTTAACTTGATGACATCACTTTAGGCAGCTACTTGTTGATTATGTGTTGGTACTTGATGAGTGCTCATACAATTTGTTCTTCTGTAGGAAATTGGTCTTCCGCGGGAAATTGGTCTTCCATAGGAATTTGGTCTTCGTAGGAATTTGGTCCTTTATTCTTGAACCTCATCCTCAGGAGAAAACTCCCTTCTTCTGCGGCAGCAACAACTTGACTTCGGAACTTGTTCTTCTGTAGATGTTGAGCTTCCGTAGGAGATCTGCGGATGCACATCACTTGTTCAGATATGCTTCAGAGAACATCTACGGAAGAACAAAATTGTTCATCCGCTGTTGTTCTTGTACTTTGTCAATTTTTCCAAATTGACCAAGTATGATGTTTTCATGCAATCACATAAAATCAACACAAATAATATTTGGGTTAACATATATTTCATGCATTATAAAATGATAAAAAATTAAAGAAGTTTATTACAAGAAATGATTCATCATCTAAACCTATACAAAAAATCTAGACCTAACAAATTTGTGTCATGGAAATTGATTTAGAATGGTGAAATCTTGATGCTTGTATGAATAGATTGTATGGATGTGTATATATATATATATATATATATATATATATATATATATATATATATATATATATATATGTATGTGTGTGTGGGTGTGCGCGTGTGTGTGTGATACGTATGTATATATGTGTAGGTTTGGAAGATTGTTGATTATAATCTAGCTAATAGATGATTATGATTGGAAAGTTGGATGGATGACTTTGGTTGATCATTCCTTAAGAAAGCTAATTAGGATTAAAAATGGGGTAAAATATTTAGTACAAAACCTAGGCTATAATCACATTAGGAAGATTTCACTTAAACTAGTAGAATATGACAACAAAAATAGGTGGTGTACTAGAAACCATGTTAAGATCAAAATGAGTTTTTATTAAAATATGGGGATGTGGACTAGAAACGATAGATGGAAATGTGAATTGAACGAAAAGTTTTGATGATAATAATGAACATTTTACAAAGATCGTGCTTAAGAAAAAAAGGGGTGTTGGGTGAATGAAATTGGTGAAAACTATGTTAAAAACCCCAAGATTATTATAAAATAAACTTGTATAAAACTGATGGAAAAGGGTATTTTATGTAGAAAATTAGTTGGCAAAAACTTATTTTGTGAAGAAATATTGAAAATACATGTGACGGTGAAAACTACGGATTGAAACGTGACTCTTTACAAGAAAATTAAGTCTTTATAAATGAAACTTTGAATCTAAAAAATTATGTATTTTTAAGGTATTTTATGATTTATAAAACAAGTATTTTAATAGAATGACAACTCTAGTTGTCGGGACCAAAAGCTAGTCACTTTACTTCACAAATTTAGCCATAAAAAGTACAATTTTTCTAAAAATGGATATTTTACTAATAAAACTATTTTTGACAGCTTTGAAAACTTATTTTTATCAAGGAAAATAGGAGATTTGGTGTGGAAAACAAAACTAATTATTTGGTACAAAAATTGGGTGAAAGTTTTGCGCAAAGCGTCATAACTGACAACCTTTATGATTATGATTTTATGTTTTATATTGAAACGTTAGGTTGAGAAAATATAGTTGGTCTTATAGGAAATAAACAAAAAGCTATGGATAATTTTTTGTTGTCATTAGGTACCTAGTTACTTGAGCTATACGTGTTTAATGATAATCTTGTATTTTATCATGCCATTTAATAATTAAAGCCAGATATTTAAATAAACAATGGACTTTTAAAACTTTGAGTAATAAAATAAAAACTTTTTCTTTTTAAGGCTAAGTAAGTTGGGTGAACAGCGTACTCATAAGCATGTTTTTTGGTTACTAATTGAATCCTTCGCGTTTAGGATCTTGATTGACCGATGCAAGGCTTTCTTGAACTATTATTTGATCGGGTTTGATGGTGAGTTCTTCGGACCCATTTAAACAATATTTAATTAAACTGTTTTAGGGGAAAAACATAACTTTATGATATGATCGGTAAACGGGATTATATATAATATTATGATGGTATAAGTTGGGTCAGTAGTATTTTTATATACTATTGAGCCCCTAAATCCTCCATAATCATTAGCCTCTGGGAGGCCACATACTTATATTGATAGATCTATCGGGCTAGAAGGGCCCGCTCTTGCAACCAGTCACTCTGGTCAGGTTTTAGCGAGGGAGTTTATTTGTTTGGACTGTTGTGGGGCAACGACGTGTGTTTTGGTTTGATTATGGACTTATGACCAAAATTAATCATGGTACCTATCTAGTCTATGATAGTTATACTCTTATCTCGTGTACATCATACCATTTACAAAAATTGAATGTTTTGTATTTAAAACCTGAATGCTCACAAACATTATGTTGACTCGTTCTTCTTCATGCTTTTCAGGGTTGTAAGTATGCTCGGATGGGAATAAGGGAAATGTGTTTTGGAGAGTCAAGCGTGTTGGTTGACTACTTGTTTTGGAAACTTTTAAGTGAAACTTGTCGTTTTATAATTAAATAAGACCTGACGTTAACTGTGTTTGAACTCTACTTTAATTATAATTAGGGTTATGAAAGATTTTAGACACTAGTAATCAACATGTATTTTATTAATTTTTGACTATGATCGTTGGTAAATTTCCAACTTCTGTTACCACCACCTCAAGTGACATTCCGTTGCGATTTTCGGGGTGTGACAAAAGTTGGTATCAGAGCCAATCGTTATAGCGAACTAGAAAATTTTTCTACGAGGAAAAATCTAGACTATAACCTTTAAAATTTTTGACAAGTTCCAAAAGCATTTCCATTTCCTGCATTTTACGCTATGTAGAAGCTTAGAGTCGATATAAATAATTATTATTAAGATTTTGTGCATTTACTTGATCTATAACAAGTTAGTGCCTTAAGTTAGATTATTAAGTACGTATGTATGATATTATTGTAGGTGTCAGGTCAGGAAATTAAAGATGATGTTCCGGACGCTAGCAGCAGTACTGAGGGTCCTTCGTTACCAGTACCACCTATGCCCCGGTACCACCCACTCAGCCTTCATTTGCGGCTACATTTTACCAGGGTATGGGAGACTCGGGTAACGGTTGGATATCAGAGTCAGACGGTGAGGATCCCACTCATGTTGCAGCTGCCTTAGAGGTAGTTCCAGAGGCTCATACTGATGCTGAGCTAGTGGTTCAAGCTCAGGGTGTTGACAGGCCGGCAATGGAGGTTCAACACGGAGATGTGCCGGTTGTTGAGATTTGAGACGTTGAGGAGCCAGTTGGTTTGGCTCAAGTGGGTGTGTCTCCGACAAAGATTACCCCCATCGTACCTCTCCCTCCTATGCAGCACCCTCGAAAATTCGATTGGTGTACGAGCGGAGGAAGCGGAGGGAAGCAAGGGAAATTGCTGGTGATAATGGTATTGTGGATGGAGTGTCTGTGCCCAAGCGGGCCAGAATGTTCAATGTGCAGTGGGACTGGATTATGGACACCATGTGAGGGTGGACCTCCAGAGATGGGATTCCTTCTATTTTTAAGGTGGGAGAGTCATCCACTACTCCTCATGGGATTTCTATTGCAGTGAATCCATTGAGTGTGTGATGGTTACCTTGTGTAACACCCGAATTTTTATAAAGGCCAAAGTTGAAGGGTGAAAAGTGTAAAATAGTACAAAAAGTCAAAAGTGGGTGTATAAAGAGCATGGTCACCCATGTTCTTTCTGCTATTGATTTCCGAAGAAGAAACGAAAGAAAAGAAAGCTGGTTTTTGTGTTTCTCTCGGTCAAATTGTGAAGAAGAAGAAGAATCTTCAAGGTTAGTAGGTTTTGTGATTTATTTGGTTCGGTTTCTTTGAGGTTTTAACCTTAGAAGCTGATTTCTATGTGTTCTTGGTGTTTGGGTATTTGTTTTGGCTTGTTCTAGGTGTTTGAACTCTTGTGCACGCAAGTTGAGAGGAGATTCACTTGTTTGCTGCAATAGGTGAGTTCTAGGACCCGATTCTATGTTTTTAAACTTCTTTAGGGCTGAAAATGCATTTAAAATATTTTGCAACCGTCATGAATGTTAACTGTGTATGTATGTGTATCAATTTTTGTGTTTTATGAGGTTGTAAGCTTGTTCTAAGAGTTTAGCATGATAGATTTATGTTAAGAATGTATGAGAATGAGGTTTTAGAACTGGTTATAGAGTAAGTCTACATTGCAGGTTAGATAGTTCATCCGCATTTAAACTGTGAAATTTGCATAAGTGTTTTGTTCATGAGCATTTGCTACAGTGTTCCTCCGCATTTAAAGTGTTCATCCGCATTTACACTGTGATAATTGCCCAAGTGTTTTGTTCACCCGCATTCACTTTTGTTCACCCGCATTTGCCTAAATTTAGCCTAAGTGTCCATCAGCATTTCTTTTGTACATGCACATTTGCTATAGTGTCCATCAACATTTCTTTTACGACAGAATAATTACCAAGTGTTCATCCGCATTAGCTTTTGTTCACCCGCATTAGTTTTGTTCACCCGCATTGGTTTTGCTCATCCGCAATTCTTTAAGACTTAAGGAATTTTCTGGAATTTTAGAATATCAGAATTAGAGTTTGACCATGGTTGACTTGATGCTTGTACCTGATTATCTTATGCTGTTGTGGGCTGTCCTTATGTGCCTATTATGATATTATCATGTGAATTATTGTGGATTGCCTATGATCATAAAGTATTATTATTAATCAAGTGAAAGATTAATATTAACGAAAGTGGAACATAAGGAAAGAAAAGACTTGCAAGTAAAATTTTACAGGAGGTGCACGACCATGTTGTCGTTAGCTCAACTGTGTACGGTTTAGCTAACCCAAAGGATGTACACAGGGGTCAATCTTTAAGATTGAGGGGATCACTGTTGTTGCCCCAGTACTGGTGCCAGCATATGTGCACCACGGATGGAGTCTATTTATAGACTTCAAGGCCCAGTACCAGGTTTATGCGCATTTTATGGGGGGTATAGCACTTTGGTCCATATCGACAATGAAAGATAATAATAATTAAGCAAGAAAGAGAATTGTGATGATGTAAATGGTTATGATTTGTATGTATGATGTGTGATCACATCGAAAGAAAGATAAGATATTTTCTTTTAAGAAGTATTTTGTATACAAATCTATCAAGATATCTTTTTACGATTTTAAAACTAGAACTCACTCAGCAAGGCTGACTTTTATGCGTTTTCAGTTGGCAGGTAATTTGCTGAGGATGGCACTCGGGGAGGCTACTCGCGGGGATTTGGCTGACATCCATTCATGATCTATAACATTGTTGTTTTGTAATGCAAACTAATGATCTTTTGTAACTGTACCGAACATGTATTACTTAGAAACAACGTTTACGAATTAATGAATGGCTTTTAAATGTTTAAATTCCGCTGCATCGTGATAATCAATTATGAAGTGCTTTATGAATAGTGCTGTGATTGTCCAACTGTGAGGTCTCCGGGAACGGAGCCTTACACCTTGGCAGCTTGATGCATTCACTACGAATGAATTGTTTGTTTTATAGGAGAAACTAAAGGTACAGGAGGAAGTAAATCAGGCCCTGGATGGGAAGGTGATGACTATGGAGGAGGAGTGGATGCTAGATGATAGCGCGCTTCACTAGATTCATTTCCGAGTGTCAGATCTAGAGGCTAGTCTTTTAGAGGCTAGGAACCGACAGACAGCAGCTGAGCAGAGGGCTGAAACTGCTGAGGTTGTGATTGTGATGGCATAGCAGCGGGGCAGTCATGATAGAAGAGCGAGTAGAGACTACCTTGGCAGTGGCCACCTTCTGTTTGATGATGGTTTCTTACATGATGCATGTTGGTAGTCTAGCACAGTTCCCGAGGTAGATGATGGTTACGAGCATGGATGCTCGAGTATTTTGGGAAGGAGAAAGAGGATTGTTTTGATGTAGTACTTTTGTATAAACTACTTCACTATGAAGCTTTTTTTGGATGGGTAGCTTTTGGTTGATGACGTATGGTTATTGAACATGTAGACAAACAATATATCACCTCCTTTTCCACTATAAAATATTATGATATTATGGTTGATGATATGTGGAATTGTTGTTGAATGTGTGATTATATCAATCAAAATTTTCATTTACATTATCATATGTACATCATCCGCTATCTAAACCCCCCACCCCCTCTTTTCTATTTTCATGACAGAAATAAGATATGCCACCTAGAACCTGAACCGCATCGTCAAATGGAAATGCCAACCTACCTACTACCGTAGAAGAACTAGCACAATTAATAGCTCAACATGTCAAATCAGCACTTTAGCAGCATGATGCTAACATAGCTGCTAGACAAGGAAGAGGGCATGGAGGTCCTAGTAATTGTGACATCCGGTAATTTTCCGTTACCAAACTTCGTTAGTTCCGATAGGTCTTGCATACACGTGTCATAAGCACACACTAGTTGTCATTGAACATTGGTGACTTAATAATAATTAACAATGATTATCTGATAATAACTTGATTAATAATATTGATTATTAATTTGTAATTACGTGATTTGTGAATTTAAATATTATTTGTGAATTTAACCTTGTAACGTGACAACGTGTTATATTTATTTCATGTGTTTTGTAGCTAGTGGAAATTGTATATAATTATTATTATGGGTTAATAATGCTTGTGTTTTGCAGTCAAGAACTTATTTACAAAGTGTTAAAAAGATTAGTTTTTTATAAAATTTAATCAAGAAGGGTTAAGTTTGTAATTATCACAAAACACAATATTACCAAATATAATTAAAATCAAACCCTAATCCCTTCCCCAAACCCCCCCCCCCCAGTTGCGGCCAAGACTCCTAACACACACATACATATCGATTTTTGATCAAAACAACAAGCAAGCATCGATTTTGGTTAGTTCCAAGTGTTTCCAACGTGTAGCAAGCATCAATTCTTGGCCAATTACGCGTTTAAAGGTTAGATTTTAACAAGTTTTTCATGGTTTTTGATGTTGATGAACCCTAGTTAGAAAATTGTGAATGAAAGTTGAAATTGATGATTGTTTGATGATGATATGTTGTTGGTTATGTTGTATGAATGTTGGATTATGATAATTATGCAAGAAATCCATGAATTGATCATGTAGTTCATACATTGCCTAAAGTAGAAACTTTTTCTTCTTGGAATTCATGATTTGATGATTGTATGATGTTAGTTGTATTGCTTTGATGTTAGTTTATATGGATTGTGCAAGAAAAATCATGAAATTTAGTGGTTGTTCATACCTTGCTATAAGTAGAAACTTTTGGATATGAGGCTTGTGAATTATGATGATTTGATGATGTTGGTCATGTCTAGATGATAGTTATGGACTTGATTAGGCATGATGTTGATGAATTCATGAATGAATTAGGTGTTAGATTGATTTTGGGTGTTACTTTCCCGAAAGGGAAACTTTATTTATGTAGATCATTGGATATTGTTAATTGAGCATGTTTAAGATGTTAGGATCATGTTAGAATATTTGTTGATGATGTCTATGGTGGTAGATTGTGTTATTTGGGTTGTATGAATGCTTGATGCACAACTTTGGAAATTTAGACTCTTATGGAATATACATGATAATGGATGATGTATTATGAGCTTTATAGCACTTAAGGGTTTGTAATGTGGCATACATGAATAACTTGTGTGATAACCATGTATGATGGATTGCTATACTTGATTAAACAAGAATTTAACTTGACATGTCACCAACGGGTCAAACGGGTCAACTTGGTCAAATGAGTCTTGTTTTCCAAAACCTTAGGTCAATGTGGTTACTGAGCACTTAAGGTTGTTAAGTTTTCTGTGTACACGTACTTATGTACTTGTGTGTTTTAGTTAACATTTGAAGGGTTGTCTTTCCACTCATCATTAGCTTTTACAATCATTCATTTGTGCACGAGGTGAGTTCAATGCCCTACTTTTACTACTTCTCTTTTGGGGGAAAAAGCATACTTGTTTTAAAACGCTTTACTGATATAACATGTATTTGGTAAGACATAGTGGGTTATACCATAGAAAGTCCTCGCACTTTCGGATCGTTAATTAAGGAATCTAGCAAAAATATTGGGTAGTACTACTAGGTCTGAGAAGCCCCACCCGGGTGACCGGAAGTCAATGGGTGCAATATTGTCCTAAACGACTAACAGCGTGATGACCTGGTATGTCATGGTGGGAGGTAAACAGACAAACATAGTCAGCTTTGATCGCGAAATCACTATTGTTCTTTACTAATGAAATTAGACTATCTATCTATTTCAATGCACTTGTTTATATATTTTTTACTAACGCTACTGCTTATGATTGATTACAAACTCTTGAACTCACCAACCATCGTGTTGACACTTTTAGTATGCTTTTCTCAGGTCATTTCTAGCAGCTGCCCTTAGGATCACGCACATGTCAAGCATGCTTTGTTCAAACATTGTTTACTTTTAATTTAGAATTTACTTACGTATTTTGGTTTTGGCGCGTGTTTTGCGCAGTTTACTTTTAGTACCTTGTGTTTGGGTTATTTACAAAACGCTTTCGCAAATATTTTAAAGTTTTAAACTCTGATATGTTTAAATGTTGCATATAGAGTCGTTACGAGAAACTAATGACTGAGATCTTGGTTTGTTCACACGCATCGCGGTAAAACCCCACACGTGGAATTTGAGGGTGTGACCGATTGGTATCAGAGCCATTGGTTATAGGGAACTAGGTTGCATACACACTAGACTATAACCGTACAGTTTGTTAGTTACTCGTTACTTATCCCTTATTGTATACTCATTGGCATACACGTCACGTACCTCGCAGCATGGCATCGTCTTCACGGGCTCTGGGTAAGAGGCTGGCACGTTCTGAGTCACCTCCTCCTCCTCTTGTACCTGATAGAGGACCTAACTAGTTTTGACATCCTTATCCTTCTGAAGAGATAGACTGGGATCAGCCTTTTGCGCTACCCGAGCACGACGCTCCACAGAACTGGAGTTACTACCCCACCTATGTTGATCGCATGGTCTACAGGGAGCGTGTTCTTGCTATAGCTACTACTGGCCCTAGGAATAGGTTGGCGACTGCCTCTACAACACCTACCCTTCCTTCTCTGTGTATTCCTCTCGAGTAGGCGGTTGCAGCTTTGGTTGCTACACTGGACACTGAGAGACAGCGCATCAGAGGACTTACTGATGAGAACTCCACTTTACAACACGAGATGCGTCAGCTACGTTTACTAGTAGAGACACTTCAGTAGCGACTTTCTATGTCTTTTGTTGGGCACCATACCTTGGCTGGTAACATTTTTGCACTTACTGAGCGCATGTCCATGCAAGAGCTTCACAGTGTAGGGACAGATGATAGAGTGACTAAGCTAGAGGCACAGCTAGCAGCACTTCACATTGCGGATGCCCCTGCACCTGGGGAAGACCCTGAAGAGGAACCTGAAGAAGAACCAAAAGAGATGGAAGAGGACATTGATGGATCTGATGTGTTGGATTGATTTATACATTCATTTGACTTGGACTACGTAGTGTTTCTTTTCTTTTGAAACGTATGTGGGAAGGGTTGTTTCCCACCCAACTGACAAACTGAAAATTTTGACATTGATGGAATATTTTGTGACTCATTTACAATTTATTTGTCTTTGGTTATTATTTTGGTTATAAATGTTATGGTTGTGACAAATTCATTATTTCTTACTATTTACCATACTTCAATGAGATTAATATGTTGGATGTTACTCATTATTGTATTTGTGAATGTAAAGTGAAATATGGACAGTCGAGGTAGAGGACGTGGACGTGGTGCCGGTGGACATGGTGCCGGTGCTGTAAACATGACCCCAGCTGAGTTAGCCGCCTTAATAAATTAACATGTGCAGGCAGCGCTGGGCGCTCAAGGTGCCCAATTTGGAGGTAAACGATTACCCTGGTCATCACTTACATAAATCTGCTATTAGATGGTTAATCTGTTTGGTTTGACTAAACAATCCAAAAAATTGAATACAGGACTACCAGCATGCACGTATAAGGAGTTCATGGACTGTAAGCTCCACACATACAGTGGAGCTTAGGGAGCCGTAGGGCTTGTGCGGTGGTTTAAGAAAACCGAGTTGGTTTTTGCCAAGTACAACTGTCTGGCGGCGGGCCAGGTGAGATATGTCACGGGGACACTTGAGGGTGCAGCGCTTTCGTGGTGGAATGCGCAGGTGCAGATGTTTGGCCAGGCGATGGCAAATGCTTTACCTTGGAATGAGTTTAAAGCAATGACAATGGAGGAATATTGTCCTCGTAAGGAAGTCTAGAAATTGGAAGCTGAATTCTGGCAATTGAAGATGGAAGAATCTGAGATCGAGGCTTACACTACGAGATCTCACAAGTTTGCGACACTTTGCCCTAGCATGATCGACCCGCCGATCAAACGAATTGAGCTTTATTTGCGTGGCTTGGTTCCAGATATACAAAGTATGGTGACTACTACGAACCCCCTACTATTCAGCAGGTTATTCGATTGGCTCACAAGCTTACTAACCAAGAGGTGGAGCAGGAAAAGCTACCCAAACGGGGCGCTATGGCAAGCGTGCCTGACAATAAACGCAAGTGGGATAACTCTGGCAACAAGGTATCTTCGTCAAACAGCCAATCTCAGCAACATCAGCAGCAACAACAGTATACTCAGCAACATCATCATCAACAGCAGCAAAGAAGGTTTAACAACAACCGTAGTTTCAATCAGTCATCTTCTTCATCTCAAGGACAAGGTGGATAAATGGGGAAGTATCCCAAATGTAATCGATGCAACTACCATCACACTGGCAGGTGTGACAACTTTCGATGCTAGCATTGTGGTAAGGCTAGACACACGGCAAAGGATTGCAATGTTGAATGGATGAAGAAGCCTCAGCAATCCCAAGAAACTCCAAAAGGTTGCTTTGAGTGTGGAAAGAAAGGACACTACAAGAGGAATTGTCCTCAGCTGAAGAAGAACGGGAATGGTGCTGGAAATGGTGGAAACAACAACAACAATAATGGCAATGGTGATAATAACGGTGGAAACAATGGTGGAGCTAAAGGGAGAGCTTTCGTCATGGGTTCAGGTGAGGCTCTAAACGACCCTACTACTGTTACTGGTAAATTTCATGTTAATGGTCGTTTTGCTACTGTATTGTTTGACACTAGAGCCTATAGAAGTTTTATCTCTACTAAGTCTAGTAGTCTCTTAAGTGATATGCCTTCTCCATTGGAATCTAAATATATGGTAGAATTAGCTGATGGTAAGCAAATCCATGTGACACACATCCTTAAGGGTTGCGAGATAGAACTTGCTGGTCATACTTTTGACATCGACCTCATGCCTGTTACGCTTGGGAGTTTTGATGTAGTCGTGGGCATGGATTGGCTTTCCGAGAAGCAGGCAGAAGTCATTTCCCATGAGAAGGTTATCCGCATTCCTCTCCTGGACGGGGAAATTCTCTCAGTTAAGGGTGAGAAAGGTGTTGCTGTGATAGGCATCATATCCTTTATGAAAGCGCAGAAGTGGCTACGTAAGGGTCGCTTAGCCATATTAGCCCTTGTAACTGACAAGCAACCGGAGGAAAAGAAGATAGAGAATATTTCGGTAGTTCGTGATTTTCCAGAGGTGTTTCCATAGGATCTGCCTGGACTACCACCTCATCGTCAAGTTGAGTTCCAGATTGATTTGACTCCTAGAGGCGCTCCGATTACGAGAGCACCTTACCGGTTAGCCCCGAACGAATTGCAGGAACTATCTGCACAACTACAGGAGCTGTTGGATAAAGGGTTTATTTGACCAAGCTCATCAGCTTAGAGAGCACCTGTTCTCTTCGTCAAGAAAAAGGATGGCACATTTCGAATGTGTATCGACTACAGAGAGCTGAACAAAGTTAAAGTCAAAAATCGATATCCCTTACCTCGTTTAGATGATTTGTTTGATCAACTGCAAGGGTCAAGCTACTACTCTAAGATTAATTTGAGGTCTGGGTATCATCAGCTGAGAGTCCGAGAGGAAGACATCTCGAAGACTGCATTCCGTACACGTTATGGTCATCATGAGTTCTTGGTCATGCCGTTTGGGTTGACAAATGCACCAGCAGTATTCATGGATCTCATGAATCATGTGTGCAAACCTTATCTTGATCAGTTTGTTATTGTGTTTATCGATGACATATTGATCTATTCGAGGACCAAGGAAGAACATGAAGAGCACCTACGTCTAATCTTGGAATTACTTAAAAGGGAACAACTATACGCCAAGTTTTCCAAGTGTGATTTCTGGATACGTGAAGTACAATTTCTAGGTCATATTGATAACGAGAAAGGTATACATGTCGATCCTGCAAAGATTGAGGCGATAAAGAATTGGTCGGTTCCCAAGACGCCTAGTGAGATAAGGCAATTTCTTGGACTGGCAGGATATTATCAGCGATTCATTGAGGGATTCTCTAAGATCGCTCAACCTCTCACAGCCTTGACTCACAAAGGAACAATGTATAAATAGGGTGATAGTCAAGAGTCTGCTTTTCAGTTATTGAAACAGAAACTGTGCAGCGCACCGATATTGGCATTACCAGAGGGAAGTGATGATTTTGTGGTTTATTGTGATACTTCTATCCAGGGACTTGGTTGTGTCTTGATGCAACATGATAAGGTGATAGCCTACGCCTCGAGACAACTAAAAGTACACAAGAAGAACTACACCAGTCATGACTTGGAACTGGGTGTGGTAGTTTTTGCCTTGAAGATTTGGAGACATTACTTGTACGGTACTAAATACACTATCTACACCGATCATAAGAGTCTTCAGCATATCTTTAAACAGAAGGAGTTGAACATGAGGCAGCGACGCTGTGTGGAATTGTTGAATGATTATGATTGCGCTATCAAATAACACCCAGGAAAGGCAAATGTAGTCACTGACATGTTGAGTAGAAAGGAAACTGCTAAGTCCCGATGAGTGCGAGCTTTGCAGCTTACAATTAGCACTCACTTGCCTGAACAAATTCGAGAAGCTCAGACAGAAGCCTTGAAAATGGAAAACATTGGGTTTGAATCTTTACGGGGAATGTACAAACAGTTTGAAGTGAAAGCGGATGGAATTCGTTACTTTATGGATAGACTCTGGGTGCCTTTGTATGGAAACCTAAGGGACTTGGTTATGAGTGAGGCTCACAAGTCTAAGTACTCTATACATCCTGGTTTAGACAGGATGTATCATGACTTGAAGGCGCACTATTGGTGGCCTAATATGAAGGCAGACATAGCTACGTATGTGCTATGGAAGAGCAAATAATGGAAAACAAAGACATGCGGGAAAGCCGGAAAGACATGCTTAACCAAGAGTTCAATATGTTCAATCATATTCTTGGTGAAACTTTGGAAGCCCAAATGTCTAGGATCGTAAAAATGATAACCAAGATGAAGAGTGCAGGAATCACACTGGAGAACATTTCAGTGAACAAGAAGTTGTTAAACTCACTACCGTATAACTGGAACAACAACTGCACTACTATCAAGAGAACCAAAAATTTGTTTACCCTGTCTCTGAGTGATCTGATCTCGACCATCAAATCCTATGACATGGATGATAATCAGAGAGCTGCCAATTACATAAACACAATGGGAGCTGAAGCATCGGCATTGTATGCCAAAATAGCTAGTAATCCGAATTACTATGTCAGCTACTCTCAATTATGTCAGCAACAACAACAATCAGCATCAGTTCATCAAACTGTCAAGGATCAATCATTGCTACAAGTTCAATCATATATCCCATCCCATTCTCAAAGTCAATTATCTCAACCTGCACAACAAGCATTTGTTGTTAACACCCAACCCAACAAACAGACTATCCAGATTGCAGAAGAGCATCTTGCTCTATTTACCTCATTCATGAATAGCTATAAAGCTTTCTCTGCTGGAAGACTCAATACACCCAACATTATGGTTGATGACTTGCAACAAGTCAACCCAGATGATGTAGAAGAGAATGATATCAAGTATCAGATGGCAATGGTGGTGTATCATGCTAAGAACTTTGCAAGAAGAACCAGGAGAAAAGTTTTTGGTATAAACAACTCTAGCAAAATCGGGTTTGACAAATCAAATTTGAGATGTTACAACTGTGACAAACCTGGTCACTTTGCTAGAGAATGCACTGAGGGAAGGTCTGTTTAAGTTGATAATGGAAAGAAGATGGTCATGGTGGAGGTTGAAACTAAAGGAGATAAGGCTAGTTCCTCTAATAACAAAGCACTGGTATCTCAAACTAAAGGTGAGTATGACTAGTTCGACCAAATAGAGGTATTAGATATGAAGCTTTCTATTGCCTTGTTAGCAAAAATACAGAGTGTTGAAGATCATGTTGAGGAGAATGTGTTAGCTGAGTTTGTGACTGATGATTTGTTAGATGGGGTGTTTGAGAAGGTAGAAGTGAAGAAGGTTGAAAGTGTGAACGTGAATGCTGAAGATGAAATGGAAATAGCTGTTGAGATTACTCCAGCTTATTCAAACATGGTCAAGGAGAAGGTAGATGAAGTGAAAGAAAAGACTGTTAAGAATACTTCAGTAAATAATGAAGACAAGGATAATGCTGTTGAGTTTACTCGAGCATCTGCATGTGATGACAAGGAAAATGCTGTTGAGATCACTCAGCAATCAAAGCAGAAGAGAAGATTGTGCTAAAGGCCTTCATGGTAAAAGTTGTACCTAAAGAGACAAAGAAGTAAGAGGAAATTGAACAGGTACATTCTAATCTTTGTTCTGATAATTGCATAGAAAAGGTAAACAGGTATAGAGTTCACAACGAACGCTTGATCTTAGAAGTTGAAAAACTTCAATATTAAGCTTGTAAGTATAAATCAGCTGAGAAAATTTTTAAAGAAAAGATTTATGGTTTAAACAAATCAATTTACCAATCAAAACTAAATCTTCATGATAAAAAGTGTAATATAAAAGATTTGACAACACGTAATTATGAACTATCTTTAGAAATTAACAAACTCAACAGTGAACTCATGTCTGCTAAATTGGTTGTTGAAAAATTTGAGCTTTCATCAAACATGGTTAAAGGTATAATCAAGTCTCAGATGACACAGAAAATTAATGGTGGTAAAAGTGGAGTTGGTTATGCTAACATTGCACCACCTATTAATCATGATTATACATCATTGCCTTTATGAATTACAACTACTGATAAAGAGACCTATGGATTAGGTTTTCAACCATACACAGACTTCACACCTTCAGTCAATGTTTCACTGACTGTTGACCCTATCAAAAAAACTAAAATTAATATTAATCATGACAATTTTTTCACAGAAAGTGTGAAGAAAGAAGGGCTGGTTGAAGAGTGGGAGAGCGATGATGAACTAGATTTTAAGGAAAATAAGATTTGTAATTAAAAACAATCTTGTAATTCATCATCAGTTATAAATGAAAGATCAGCAGTTTTTATTGATTCAAATGTCTGTTCAAAAATGTCAAATAAAGAAAAGAAAAGAGAATCGAAAATAAACTTTAAGAACAAAGAAAGTAAACGTGTCATAACATGCATATCTGACTTGAAAACTGATTTCAAGAACAGATTTGTTTTTATAGGCAACATTGATAAAGATATTCATATTTTTAAAGAAACCAATGCTAGTTTCTTTAAAAATAAATCTTCTGTTATTGCTAACTCTGTGGAACAAGATGTTTGTAGAATAGGTTTGAAAGACACTAGTCCTACTCTAGTACAGACTATTCATAAGGATAAAGCTATAATTCATGCTACATCAGCATCAGTAATGAATCTAAAGCTAGGAAAATTACCTCATTTCTTTCGAAATCATCTCGAACAATTCATAACGAGAAAAAGGAAAGAGAGATTGTCAAAAAATCAAAAGGCCAAGGACATACAAAGGCCAAGGACATACAAAGGCCAGATTCTGTGATAACTATGGAAGTTATCCAAAATAGTTTGTGAAAAACATACAAGCGTCAAATACATATCATAAAATATGTTGTTATGTGTGTGGAAAGCCAAATCACAAGGCTAGAAATTGTCATCATCAACATCAATTGACAAGCAAACAGAGATTTCATAATTCAATTTCAAACAATAGAAAACGTTTCTTTGTAAATGCAAATTTAAAAAGGAACTTAAATAAGTCAAATTCTTTTGCTAAAACAATACTGATTTAAACAAAAAAGAAGTCAAAAGTAAAATCAGTATAAGTTAATGATAACAATTCCACCACACCACCGATCAAACAAGTTCAAAGATGGAAAGTTAAAGACAAATCACCTGAGCCTATTGTTGTTGATAAATGTGTTTTCGATGACAAAATAGATATGATATTGCAAAATGTATCATATTTAGATGAAAACAAAGAGCTCAAGTCAACTATGGCTTGGGTTCCTAAAAATGAATAAATTTGTTCAATTGTGCAGAACAACCAAGACAAGCTATCAATAGTGTTTTGCATGTAGATAGTGGTTGTTCAAGGCACATGACTGGTAATATATCTCTATTAAACAACATACAACCATACAACGGAGGATATGTTATCTTTGTGGGAGACAAAGGTGGTAAAATTACAAAGAAAGGTACAGTGACAAATGGTGTGTTAAGTTTTGAAGATGTTAATTTTGTAGAGGAACTAAAACATAATTTGCTGATAAAAAGTATTCAACACACTTTACTGATAAAGAATGTCTTATTCTAAAACCTGACTTGTAATTCCTGATGAATGGATTTTATTAAGAACTCCGAGAGACAACGACATGTATTTACTAGACATGAATGGTTCACATTCTTTTGTAACTGCGTCGTGTTTGTTATCTAAAGCCTCGAAAAGTGATACATTGTTATGGCATCGTCGTCTTGGACATGTAAATGTTAAAACTATAAACAAACTGGTTAGAGGAAATCATGTTGTTGGCCTACCTTTGAAAGAATTTCAACTAACAGAACATTGTCTGTCATGTTTAAAAGGCAAACAACACAAACTTCCTTATAAACCAATTGCTCATACCAAAATTGACTCTATTCTTCAACTGTTACGCATGTATTTATTTGGTCTTGTAATTGTTTTGAGTTTGGGACGTCATGCATATTGTTTAGTCGTAACTGATGATTTTTCTAGATTCACATGGGTTTTCTTCTTAGCAACCAAAGATGAGACACCTCATTTTCTGATGAAATTCATGACACTCGTGGAGAATCAGACAGACAAAACAATCAAATGCATAAGCAGTGATAATGGAACCGAATTCTGCAATCGTATCTTAAATGAGTTTTGTGATTCAAAGGGGATAGCAAGACAACTCAGTTCTATAGGAACTCCATAACAAAATGTAGTCGCAGAAAGACGAAACAGAACGTTAATTGAAGTAGCTAGAACTATGTTATCACCAGCCAAATTATCATCATTCTTTTGGGCTGAAGCTGTTAACACTACATGTTATGTTCAGAATCAGGTGTTAATCAACAAACAAAAAAATATGACTCCTTATGAAATATTTTTCAAACATAAGCCCAAAGTCAAATATTTCAAAATGTTTGGATGTTGTTGTACTTTGTTAAACACATCTAATTCTAAATCTAAATTTGATGAAAAAGCGGATGAATATTATTTTGTTGGATATTCAGCCAACAAAGTAGCATATCGGGTTTATAATAAAAGATTATAAGGAACATCTGAAGATTAAAGGCTGATGCAACCAAAGGATACCAAAACAACCAAGTATTCTTGCATGCACTAAGGAACAAAGATGAACTAGCTTTGGAAGTTTTACACTCACAAATAAATCTTAGTGTAAAATCTTCCGAAGCCAACAGTTCAAAAGAAGTTACTTCAGAAGTTTCACACTTATCATAAAATTATTACAATTGTGAAATCTTCCGAAGCCAAAGACTCATTTCTTCCTAAGCCAAAGATGAAGTCTTTCGAAGCTTCAAAAGAAAAAGTCTTCGTAAACCATTTTTCTGTGAAGACGGATTTCTTCCAAAGACAGAGAAAATATGATTTCTCTGATTTACTTTTTGATAAAGCTGATGTACTTTTTGCTGTTGCTCTGAAGACTCACCTGCTAACATTAGTTGGTGAAACTTCCATACTTTATCAAACAGTAGAAAAAGTATTTGACTGTAACTTCCCACTTTTGTTCCTGTAGACTTGTCTGTATTAGATTATGTTAGTGAGCTATGGCATGTCATAGTCACTAGTCAAAAGGCAATCTGCCTTTTGACTGTAGATTGGTCTTGTTGTCAAGATTAGTCAAAATTCCAACTGTCTTTTTGCATATTTACGGTTGTAGGTTGTAGTATAAATAGTCTCCGGTTCTTATAATTTAACATACTTGCAAACACTTGTAATAGAACTAGAGAATCAATATACAACTTCCTTAAAAACTTAATCTTGTGTTCTTGTGACTTTGTTCTTGTTCTTATAGTTCTGTCTCTTTAATATTACTTGTGTAGCTTGTATCATCAGTGAAGTTACTAGTTTCCTATTTGAGTGGTTAAGTGATTTAAGATCACTTCTCTTGTGAAGTTAATTGCATTCTTAAGTACCCTTACCGGTCCTGCAATTGGTATCAGAGCATTCCAGGCTCTTGATTGTAAGATCTCACCATCTTAAATCCTCTTAGTTTCACACTTCGCTTAACTTTTCAAATGGCAGCTATCTCAAAGGCTGATATGGAAACTGGAACTATGACAAAGTCCCCACTGATCACTCCTGAGTATTTTGATACTTGGTGCCAAAGAATGGAAGGCTTCATCAAGTCTCTAGATTCCAGGATGTGGGAGTCTGTTGTCAATGGACCTTATGTACCATGGACCACTTCAGCTGCTGGTGGTGGTAAGATACCAAAAGAAAGGGATGATTTTTCTAAAGAAGATTGGAAGAAAATTGATATTGATCAGAAAGCTATGACAGCCCTTCAAACTGCTCTTCCTAACTCCATCTATAAAGGTTTCAAGAAGTGCAAGACCGCTAAACAGCTATGGGATGTACTGAAGCTGATGTATGAGGGGTCCAATGAAGCCAAAGAAAACAAGAAGGACCTCTTGAAGCAGCAGTTTGAGAATTTCACCTTCAAGACAGGTGAAACCATGACTCAACAATACTTCAGGTATGTTGAGATTATGGATACTCTAGCTGATGTTGGAGTAACCATTGAGAATAGAGATATTGTTAGGAAGTTCATGTCCTCTCTTCCCATACAATGGACACACTACTATATGGTCATTAAGAGGACAGAAAACCTTAAGACTCTTTCACTCACTGAGTTATATGGAATACTCAGTGGATACCAGATGGAGATGAACATACAAAATTCATCTGGTAACTCCAACACTTCTCAGAGTTCAGCGCTCCATGTGATTGAAAGAGATTGCAGAGAACCATAGCACCATCTCATCTGCTACCCTGACAAATCACAAAAGGGTCCTTTCATCACCTTTCCAGAGACACCAAGGGAAGGCTACATCCCTGGAAGCCTATTCCAGGAGACAAGTTCTTCACAACCTTTTGTGTCTTTTGATGAAAGTTCAAGAAACTTTCTCTTCACCTTTGAAGACCTGGACTGTATCCATCCAGATGATCTGGAATATATGGAAATAGTCCAACTGATGGCTCTACTCACTCATAGAGCCCAGAAGTTCTACAAGAGGACTGAGAGAAGGTTTCCCAGCAATGCAGCCAGTGGAAAGTTTGGGCTGGACAAAAGAAACGTAAAGTGTTTCAACTGTAACCAAATGGGACACTTTGCCCGGGAGTGCAAGGCACCAAAGTCAAATGGTAGCCAAGCACAATCCAGACCAAACCACACTAAAGGAGCTCACCAGAATGAGAAGCCAAGACAGCAAGCTACAATTGCTGTTGTAGAAGGAGGCTTTGACTGGAGCTTTCAGGTTGAGTATGCTTCTCCGAACCAAGCACTAATGGCAGATCATGATGAAGCCAAGGTATTAGAACATCTTTGTACTCCTAAATGCAATGCTAAAGTTAATAGATACAGGTCCTATAACTTAGAGATGAGATCTGATCTTGAGTCCTTAAATATCTTAAAAGCTGAGTTTAAAAGAGCTGAAAATGATTATAAACTTAAGATAGAAGATGTAGAGAAAACCATTTCAACTGTTAAGCATGATCATACAAATTACAGGACTCAAATCAAAGATCTCATCACAAAGTTAACTGAATGCCAGGCTGAGCTTATGATCAGCAAAGCCAGGGCAGAAAAATGTGTTCTTGAAGAAGAGACCTTCAAGAACATAATATCCTCATCCCTACATGCAAAAGTTTGTTATCAGAATAAGCAGGGACTGGGATCTACTGAGATAGCTCCTCCACACATTCTATTGTCTGTAAGATCTCCAAGGTTTGGAACTTGTGAAGATGAGCTTCCCCTCATAGACCCCATTGTTGAAGAGGATGAAGAGGAGATAGTGGAGGATGACTCAGAGAATAGTGAAGAAGGTCATCCTAAGAAGGGTCACTATTCTCCTGAGGAGAGGAAAGAGGCTGGAATGACCAAGTCAAAGAGAAAGAACTTGATTAGAAGAGCGAAGAGAAGATCAAAGAAGGCTCACGAAATCAAGGCCACTTTTGACTCAAAGCAGAAACAAGTGTTTATTTCTACAGGTTTTGAAGTGGTAAAGACTGAAAACTCAACTATGAACTCTAGTACTAAGAGTTCTAGTTTAGTTCCAAATCATTCCAGCAAGAAGAAGAAGACTGACCAGCTGTGTACCACTGCTACACAACCTGAACCATCCAGCTCCAAGAGCAAGTCTCTCCCTAAGAAGCTTGTTGCTTTATCTGCAAAGATGAAGGTGGAGAAGAAAAGTGATCAAACTCAGTCATGCTATCAAAAGAAGACTCTTAAAAAGAAGGAACTCAACTGTGTCATGTGTGGTAGTACTTCTCATATGGCTAAGGATTGCAAGTACAATCCCAAAAGTACCATCCACATGACCAAAAAGAATATTTCTGGAAAGAAGAAGGGACCAATAGCTTTGGAAGGAAAATCTATTTCCTTCGGAAGCTCCAAAATGAAGAACAAGACAAGTGAAAAATTGCCATCGGAAGAAAAGTTGGTCTCGGAAGAAAAGTATGCTTCCGAAGTACTGAAGCTTGCAGCAGTGAAAGCTAGATCTTCCGAAGGTCTAGTCTCCAAGACTTCTGCAGTTGTCAAGACTTCTGAAGCCCTGAAGGTCAGGCCCAATAAGATGAAGGAAGACCATGTGACTAAAAGTTCTTCATCAACAACAGCAAATGATCCTCAAAGCTTGAAAATAGGATCTCTTACTGTTCCATTGTCTTCAACTCATTTTAATAAGCCCAAGACCAATGAAGCTTGGATTTCCAAGTGTAACTAACCACTTCTTTTTGTGCAGGAATAGCTAAGCACTAAAGAAAATGTGTGGATCATTAACAGTGGCTGTTTCAGGCACATGACTGGCAATTGTTCTTTGCTTCACAATTTTGAGAAAATTGATGGAGGACCAGTTGCTTTTGGAGGAGATGCGGGTGGTTACATCACAGGAAGGGGTATGGTCACAAATGGTAAGCTCACCATTAAGAAGGTAAATTTTGTTAAGGAGCTTGGATACAATCTACTGAGTGTATCTCAATTTTGTGATCAGAAACACAACATGCTCTTTACTGAACATGAGTGCATTGTTCTCAAGCCCGGGGTGGTCATTCCTCAAGAGCATATCCTGCTCAGAGCCCCTAGGAAAGGGAACATATACAAGATGGACTTGCAGAAAACATCTCCCTCAGGAGAGGTTTCTTGCTTCCTATCTAAAGCAAATAGTGATGAGTCATTCCTTTGGCATAAAAGAATGTGCCATGTAAACTTTAAGAACATGAATAAATTGATTAAGAATGATTTGGTAACTGGAATGCCAAAGAAAGAGTTTACAACTGATGACCACTATGTTGCATGCCTGAAAGGGAAGCAACACAAAGTGTCTCATAAACCAAAGGAAATGAATTCCATCACCACTCCCCTACACCTATTACATATGGACTTGTTTGGCCCCACCAGTGTAATGAGTTTAGGAAGGACCTCTTACTGTTTAGTGATCACAGATGATTTTCACAAGATTCACTTAGGTCTTTTTCCTTAGAACTAAGGATGAGACCCCTGAGATCTTGAAGAATTTCATTCTGAAAATTAAGAATCAATCTGATCACAAGGTCAAAACCATAAGATGTGATCAAGGAAGAGAATTTAAGAACCAAATCCTTGATACATTTTGTGATGAAAAGGGTATTACAAGACAATATAGTGCTCCTAGGACTCCTCAGCAAAATGGTGTTGCTGAGAGGAGAAACAAGACACTTATTGAAACTGCAAGAACTATGCTGTCTGACTCTAAACTACCCATCACCTTCTGGGCAGAGGGTGTTAACACTACCTGCTATGTGCAGAACAGAGTTTTAGTGGTTAAGACTCATGGTAAGAGTCCTTATGAGCTATGGCACTAAAGGAGACCATTTATTGGCTTTCTCAGGTCATTTGGATGTCCTTGCACCATCTTGAATACCAAAGATCAAGTAGCCAAATTTGATGAGAAGTCAGATGATGGACACTTTATTGGATACTCTTCCCAAGCTAAAGCTTATAGAGTATACAACCTCAAAACTAGAGTAGTTGAGGAGTCAGCCAATGTGTCCTTCAATGAGCACACTCCAAGTGTGAAAGGTTCTGGTCCAGACTGGCTATTTGATCTTGACTTAGTTACCAACTGTTTTAGCAAGTCTTGTGAGAATGTTTCAAGATCTACAAATAATATATCAACAGGAGATCCTGACCCAAGATTTGAGCTGAGAAGACCAAGCAAGATTATGACTTCAGCTCCTTTGGTAATTAACCCTGCAAATGAAGATCCTATCAGCACAAACTTGACAAATTCAGCTGATACATCTGAGGTACCTTCAAATTCCAGCTCAAAGGTTCAAAACTTAAGAGAAGGAACTTCAAATGCAGAAGGAAATAGAGGTGGTGACAGTGATCAAGAATTTCTTGAAGCTGATAACCAGTCCATAGAGGACAACATAAATGATGTCACACATTTATTGGATCAAGTCTCACTTGATAAATGTGCTGATGTGGTGGGTGACACTCTATTGCCAGATCTAAATTTCTCCAATCTAGATCTGTCTAACCAACTTGTTGTGATCCCTCAACTAAGGATCCACAAGTCACACCCCACCACAACCATCATTGGAAATGTTGATACTGGGGTGAGAACAAGAGGACAAACCCATGATCAAAATGTTTGTCTGCACTCTTGTTTCTTGTCCCAGATTGAGCCAAAGAAGGTTGATGAAGCATTGAAGGATGGAAGCTGGGTTGAAGCTATGCAAGAAGAGCTACTTCGAATCAGAAGATAGAAGGTTTGGAACCTATGTCCTCTTCCTTAAGGGAAGACTGTCATAGGAACCAAACGGGTTTTTAGGAACAAGAAAGATGATAGAGGAATTATCATCAAAAACAAGGCTAGACTGGTTGTCCAGGGATACACACAAGAAGAAGGAATTTATTACACAGATGTCTTTGCTCCTGTAACAAGACTTGAAGCTGTAAGAATATTCCTGGCCTATGTTGCATCCAAGGATTTCAAGGTCTATCAGCTTGATGTAAAGTGTTCCTTCCTTTATGTGGTGATAGATGAAGAAGTTTATGTCAAGCAACCACCTGGCTTTGCAGACCCAGATCATCCTGATTATGTCTGCAAGCTTGATAAAGCTTTATATGGACTGCATCAAACTCCAAGAAAGTGGTATGAAACACTATCAAAGTAGTCTTTGTCAACATGGATACAAAAGAGGTACTATTGATGGGACTCTCTTCATCAAAGAAACAGGAAATGACATAATGCTAGTTCAGATATATGTAGATGACATTATCTTTGGTTCAACTAATTCAAAGCAAAGACTTTGAAATGCTGAGGAAGAACATATTTGAAATGAGTGCCATGGGGGAAC
Source organism: Flaveria sonorensis (assembly GCA_025506505.1). NCBI lineage: Eukaryota > Viridiplantae > Streptophyta > Magnoliopsida > Asterales > Asteraceae > Flaveria > Flaveria sonorensis. The sequence goes on along the minus strand of CM046435.1, from coordinate 39,895,207 downwards.
TCAATTTCTTTCTAGGAATTCAAGTGAAGCAGGTTGAAAATGGCATCTTCATTAGTCAGTCAAAATACGTACAAGACATACTTACAAGATTCAAGATGACTGATTGTAAGTTGCAAAGACACCCATAGCCAGAAACCACTCCTTTGGTCTTGATCTTGAGGGGGAGTGTGTTGATGAACATCTCTATAGGGCTATGATTGGGTCTCTTATGTAACTTACTGCTAGCCGGCCTGATATCATGTTTGCCACATGTATATGTGCAAGATATCAATCCAACCCCAAGATGTCACACCTAGTTACTGTCAAAAGAATTCTCAGATACCATAAAGGTGCCCCTAAACTTGGCCTTTGGTATCCAAAGAATTCAGACTTTAATCTGTATGCTTATACAGATAGTGACTATGGTGGCTGCAACATGACTGCAAAGTCTACATCTGGGGGATGTCAATTCCTTGGTGGAAGGATAGTCTCTTGGCAATGCAAGAAGCAATCCTATGTGTCTGTATCAACTGCTAAAGCTGAATACATTGCTGCTGCAAGCTGCTGTGCTCAAGTGCTATGGATTCAAAATCAGATGCTAGACTATGGGTTTAATTTCAAGGAAACTACTATTCATATAGACAACAACAGTGCCATTTCTATTACAGAAAATCCTGTGCACCACTCAAGGACCAAGCACATCAACATCAAGTATTATCTGATTAGAGATAATTTTGAAAAAGGATTAATCAAACTAATCAAAGTTAACACAAATGAACAATATGCTGATCTGTTCACCAAAGCATTTGATGAACAGAGATCTAAATATCTTATATCAGCTATTAGGATGATTAACTTTGAATAGATTTTCTTTAAACACTTAATCAACCTTATTTCTTAAAACTGTGTGTCCTAAGTTGTCTATTAGATCACCTTCATAAGCCCAGTTCTCTTGGAAGTAAATTAAAATTTCAAATGATATTCCTTAGATTTGTGAAAATTTGTTATTTTGTCTCTACAGAACTCAAATTGCCTTCGGAAGAAATTTATGTCTTCAAATCACTTAACTACTTATCAGAGTTTACCTTCGGAAGAAATTCTTAGAATATCTTCCGAAGCTTAAATATGCTTATAAGCACTTAAATGCATTCAAAGAACAAATGTCTTCTGAACGCAATTAAGTCTCGGAAGATTTATTATCCAAGGATAAAAAATTTTCTCAGACTTAGTTCTTCCGAAGCAAAATATACGTCGGAAGAAATTTCTTTAAGTATATTTCTTCCGAAGCCAAATTTTCACAACTCTTTGAAATATCTTCCAAAGCAAAAATATCTTCGGAAGATTTGCAACTTCCAAGAAAACTAACTCTTTGGGCACTTTTTCAGAAGTGGGACCCACTTACGGATTTTAAAGTTTATCTTTTTGTCTTAACTTTGACTTAAATCCACAGCATATATCTTCTCAACGGTTCCACTTCATCTTTCTACTCTCATAATTCTTTAACCTAAATTCTCCCAAAATTCACCTTCTTCTTCCTTTCTTCACTGATAAGCTTCACCTAAATGGCCAACATCGATCGTCGAAACGACCCAAACTTCTCCATGCACCTACACAGGTAACACAATCAAGTTGCCCTGTTTTCACTCTGAGAAGGATTCAAGTTTCTCCAACGTGTGTAGGTACATTTCTTCGTCTCACTACCTCACCTCCCTTACAATCGATCCTCCTCTCTATGAGGATCAGTTGCTTGAATTCTGACGGACCTGTCAAGAGGTCACTATGGAAGAGGAGAGGGCACTGGCTGCTATAGTGCATGGGAGGACAGTTTTCATCACTCCGGCCATCATAAACACTCATTTGCAGCTGGATGATGAAGCAAGTGAACCTTCCTTCACAAAAGATGTTGTCAACCATTCCTTCCAGCAGATGGGCTATGAAAGTGACTTCATAGTCAAAACCTTCAGGAAGAGGAAGGTCTCATCCCAGTGGAAATACCTCCTCCATGTCATCATACACAGTTTATCTAACAAACATGGAGGATGGGATCAACTTCTAGAAGACCTCTCCTTCATAGTCCATGGGATGGTACAGGGAGTCAAGTTCAGGTACTCTTAATTTGTTTACACAAATTTGCTTGCTAACTTGGACTCCTTAGAGTATTACATGTTCCCCAGGTATGTTCAACACATTCTCAACTGTGAATTGGGCTCACAGTTGAGGAAAACAGGTAATATTCTTAAATTAGGACAAATGAGGCCCAGCATTTTCAAAATCTTGAAGAAGCCAACTGTTGGCTTCTCTGGGGTAGAAACAGCCCTTGTCCCAAAAATGTTTGAGCTCATTACTCAGGGTGACAACCTAGCAGCACTAGCTAGCATTGATCCCATACCCTTCACCTCTCAACCACCTCAAACACAGCCTACCATCACCATCACCTACACTAGAAAGCCTAAACGAACCCCTGCACTTGCTACTGAGCATGTGCAGGCACAAATATCACAACCCATACAGGAGGAAGTGGAATCTCGAGCTCCCACTTCCCCTGAGGAGCAGACCACTTCCATCCTTGAAATGATCAGTGCTGAGGTTCCTCATGCTCAGCCTGATGAGCTCACAACCCCACAAATAGCCTTAAGCCATCGCTCTGAGTCTCAACACTCAAATGATCAACCTTCTGGGGAAATCTACTATCCCCAACCTCTAGACCTTAACCGACCCATCTCCAGCCTTGACTTTTACTCTAATGAAAATTTGGGATTCAGTTAGTACCATGAATCTCTCCTCTCTTCCCATACTCTAGGAGAGATGAGTACTCCTGCCTCTCCCACTTCTAGCCCACATCAGCAACCCCCTACTGAGGTGGATCTTCCTGAACTTGTTCAGGAGACCCATATGGAAGAGGCTCTCACTTTTGCAAGTGATTACATAACTAGGACCTCAACCATGGCAACCCAGCCTATTGACACTTCTCTGGAAGTTGTCATGCGGCAAGGGAAATCTAGCAGCCAAGAACCACATGTTGCTGGTAAGGAAGAAGACTTAGGTCCAATTCTCTCATCCCCCAATGATTCTTCATCTGAAGATGAGGGGAGTTTGAAACAAAGAGTGCACCTATTGACAAATACATGCACTTACTTGGTTTCAAAGATAAGTCACTTGGAGTCTCAAATGACTTTCTTGCTGCAAAGGGTCAATGACCAACAACTTGAGATCATGGATCTCAAGGGCCAGTTAGCTAAGAGACCCATGAGGACAACTCAACCAGGCCCACAAGAACATGTGATTGCTATGGATCAATCTCCCAGCTTACCTATGCAAGAGGGTGATGCTACCAAAAAGGGGGAGGAAATCTTGACGGTCACAGAACTTAGGAGTTCTTCCCAGAGTATGGACATAGAGGAATCACCACCCTCTCTTGCAGTTGTCCATACTCAGCAACCTCCTCAAGTCAGAGATCTAGACTTGCTTTTCTAACATCTGTTTGAGGAGGGAATCCTAAGAGAAATGCCTGCCCCTTCTGAGAATCCAATCATCGGTTGGGGGTATGACAACAACAGGAGAGCTCTTGTAATCTCTAGAGCTCAGGGTAACTAGAAATTTTCAACATTTCACACCTAAGGTTCTATAAGAGTACATATCTGGTGGATCTGCCACTTGTCAACCCTAGCAACAACAGACAAGCTGCCAGATTGGCTGACCGGATACAAGACAGCGTGATAGAAGAATTCAAATGGAGATCAAGACTATATAGACAGAGGCTAGCAGGTGAGGCCTTTGGTCAACTAGAAGTTGAGGTGGACCCTAAGATTAACTTAGAAGGGAAATCCTTGACTAAAGGCCCAGAGGTTGAGCCTGTGAACCTTGAGACAGGATCTCCTTCTGCACCCTTTACCCTCAGTGAGGCACCAACTGGTGATGGTGCTTCACAACCTCTCTCTGGCCAGAGTTTGACAGCTAAATCAAGCAATGAAGGCCAAAGCTCTCTCCTCCCTGAGTCACCAAGGCCTGTGGTTGATAAAGGAAAAAGGAAGTTAACTCTGAGGAGATAAAGGAGGAGAAGAGAGAGAGGAAGAGGAAGGTGAGGGGAGAGAGTTCAAATGGTTCCCCAAGGTTCATGGAAGCTACAATCTGAGCTGCCCCCAGGCCAAACACTCAAGAAGATGAATTGAGGGCAGACAGGTTAAACTACCTGGGAACCAGAAACTACAATGTTGATGAACTCATCTCTTTCCCCTTAGAGGAGCTGAATGAACTGGCTAACAATGAGTTGTCAAAAGAGAGGAGGGAGGCAGAGGATGCAAAACTGCTCCTCAAAGTTAAAGAACAAAGGAGGCTGAAAAGACTCTATAAAAATGCTCTTGTCCTCTCTGCAGTTCAAGAAAGTCCTGAGCCAGAAACTGTGGCCACTGAACAACCTCAGGTAGTTAATGAAGAAGAAAGACTAAAGATGATCAACTACCTGAGTGCCATAGGTCTCTATCAGGCACCTACACTTCTTCCCTTATCTCATGAGTACATAAAGTTTGAATACGACAAACAGTTGGAAGAACAAGCCAAAAGAGAAAGGAAAGCTGCAAAGAAGAGATTAAGGGAAGAAGCTGTAAAGTCAAGAGCCATCATCCTCAAAAGCCAAAAGAAGTCTGCTGACAAACAAAGTATGATGAGCTTCTTGAAGCTGTATGGGTTCTCCGGAAGGAGGCTTGGTCCTATGTCTCTATCCATAATGGATGAGCATATTAGGGTGATCAAGCAGAAGATAAAGAAGGGAGAGCTGGTGGACTTGCATTCTCCACCAAGTCCAGTTAAACCTGAAGTTGAGGTGAAGGTTGAACCTACTGAGACAATAAAACCTGAACCTGGAGCTACATTTGAGCCAACTTCATCTTCTGACCCACAACAGGGTCCTCCTCTCTCTCCTTCTAAACCTGTGAGAGAGGAGAACCCAACTGAGAGAGACACAACAGAACCAACTGGTACTCTAGACCAATCCTCTCAGATAAAGAAATCAGGGAGGAGAAAAAGGATGGCCAGAAGAAGATATGCTTCAAAGAAAAAGAGAAGACAAGCATCCACCTCCCAGCCTCAGGATGCGTTAGAGCATCCTGAGGAAGTGCATGAAGAGGTCTCTCAACAAACTCCAATTATAGTAGAGCCTCTTGCTATTAGAAGACAAATTTTTTCTTGGACTTATGCTGAAAATCTAGACAGATGGTATGTCACAAGAGATCAGGGAGAACAGCATGTCTACTTCATAAATGACATGCTTGAACTTCCTCTGCATGATCTTTATGACATGAGAAGGTCCTATGTAAGCCTGAAGGATCCAGATCTAATGAAGAAGAAAGGTCTGCTGAAGATCCTGATGTGGACTATCAAAATCTAAAGAACTTCTCTGTTTTGGTAGCATCAGCCTAGGGGAGTTTGTAAGGAACATCTGAAGATTAAGGGCTGATACAACCAAAGGATACCAAAACAACCAAGTCTTCTTGCATACACTAAGGAACAAAGATGAACTAGCTTCGAAAATTTTACACTCACAAATAAATCTAAGTGTAAAATCTTCCGAAGCCAACAGTTTAGAAGAAGTTACTTCGGAAGTTTCACACTTATCATAAAATTATTACAAGTGTGAAATCTTCCGAAGCCAAAGACTTATTTCTTTCAAAGCCAAAGATGAAGTCTTCCAAAGCTTCAAAAGACAAAGTCTTCCGAAACAATTTTACTGTGAAGACAGATTTCTTTCGAAGACAGAGAAAAGATGCTTTCTCTGGTTTACTTTTTGATAAAGCTGATGTACTTTCCGTTGCTGCTCTGAAGACTCACCTACTAACATTAGTTGGTGAAACTTCCATACTTTATCAAACAGTAGAAAAAGTCTTTGACTGTAACTTCCCACTTTTGTTCCTGTAGACTTGTCTGTATTAGATTAAGTCAGTGAGCTATGGCATGTCATAGTCACTAGTCAAAAGGCAATCTACCTTTTGACTGTAGATTGATCTTGTTGTCTAGATTAGTCAAAATTCCAACTGTCTTTTTGCATATTGACAGTTGTAGGTTGTAGAATAAATAGCCTCCGGTTCTAGTAATTTAACATACTTGCAAACACTTGTAATAGAACTATAGAATCAATATACAACTTCATTGAAAACTTAATCTTGGGTTCTTGTGACTTTGTTCTTGTTCTTATAGTTCTGTCTTTTTAATATTACTTGTGTAGCTTATATCATTAGTGAAGTTACCAGTTCCCTATTTGAGTGATTAAGTGATTTAAGATCACTCCTCTTATGAAGCTAATTGCATTCTTAAGTACCCTTACCGGTCCTGCAATGGATCAATCTCCAAGCTCACCTATGCAAGAGGGTGATGCTACCAAAAAGGGGGAGGAAATCTTGACAGTCACAGAACCTGGGAGTTCTTCCCAGAGTGTGGACATAGAGGAATCACCACCCTCTCTTACAGTTGTTCATACTCAGCAACCTCCTAAAGTCTAAGATCTAGACTTGCTTTTTCAACATCTGTTTGAGGAGGGAATCCCAAGAGCAATGTTTGCCCCTTCTGGAATCCAATCATGGGTTGGGGGTATGACAGCAACAAGAGAGCTCTTGTAATCTCTAGAGCTCAGGGTCAACTAGAAATTTTCAACATTTCACACCTGAGGTTCTATGAGAGTTCATATCTAGTGGATCTGCCACTTGTCAACCCTAGAAACAATAGACAAGCTGCCAGATTGGCTGACCGGATACAAGACAGGGTGCTAGAAGAATTCAAATGGAGATCAAGATTATATAGATAGAGGCTAGCAGGTGAGGCCTTTGGTCAACTGTCAGTCGAGGTGGACCCTAAGATTAACTTTGAAGGGAAATCCTTGATTGAAGGCCCAGAGGTTGAGCCTATGAACCTTGAGACAGGATCTCCTTCTGCACCTTTTACCCTCAGTGAGGCACCAGCTGGTGATGGTGCTGCATAACTTCTCTCTGACCAGAGTTTCATAGCTGAATCAAGCAATGAAGGCCAAAGCTCTCTCTTCCCTGAGTCACCAAGGCCTGTGGTTGACAAAGGAAAAAGGAAGTTAACTCCTGAGGAGATAGAGGAGGAGAAAAGAGACAGAAAGAGGAAGCTGAGGGGAGAGAGTTCAAGTGGTTCCCCAAGGTTCATGTAAGCTACAATCCGGGTTGCCCCCAGGCCAAACACTCACGAAGATGAATTGAGGGCAGCCAGGTTAAACTACCTAGGAACCAGAAACTACAATATTGATGACCTCATCTCTCTCCCCTTAGAGGAGCTGAATGAACTGGCTGATAATGAGTTGTCAAAAGAGAGGAGGGAGGCAGAGGATGCAAAACTACTCCTCAAAGTTAAAGAACAAAGGAGGCTAAAAAGACTCTATAAAGATGCTCCTGTCCTCTCTGCAGTTCAAGAAAGTCCTGAGCCATAGATTGTGGCCACTGAACAACCTTAGGCAGTTAACGAAGAAGAAAGACTAAAGATGATCAACTACCTGAGTGCCACAGGTCTCTATCAGGCACCTACACTTCTTCCCGTATCTCATGAGTACATAAAGTTTGAATATGACAAATAGCTGGAGGAACAAGCCAAAAGAGAAAGGAAAGCTGCAAAGAAGAGATTAAGGGAAGAAGCTATAAAGTCAAGAGACATCATCCTCAAAAGCCAAAAGAAGTCTGGTGACAAATAAAGGATGATGAGCTTCAGTTGTATGGGTTCTCCGGAAGGAGGCTTGGTCCTATGTCTCTATCCATAATGGATGAGCATATTAGGGTGATCAAGCAGAAGATAAAGAAGGGAGAGCTGGTGGACTTGCATTCTCCACCAAGTCCAGTTGAACCTGAAGTTGAGGTGAAGGTTGAACCTACTGAGACAATACAACCTGAACCTGGAGCTACATTTGAGCCAACTTCATCTTCTGACCCACAACAGGGTCCTCCTCTCTCTCTCCTTCTAAACCTGTGAGAGAGGAGAACCCAACTGAGAGAGACACAACAGAACCAACTGGTACTCTAGACCAATCCTCTCAGATAAAGAAATCAGGGAGGAGAAAAAGGATGGCCAGAAGAAGATATGCTTCAAAGAAAAAGAGAAGACAAGCATCCACCTCCCAGCCTCAGGATGCGTTAGAGCATCCTGAGGAAGTGCATGAAGAGGTCTCTCAACAAACTCCAATTATAGTAGAGCCTCTTGCTATTAGAAGACAATTTTTTTCTTGGACTTATGCTGAAAATCTAGACAGATGGTATGTCACAAGAGATCAGGGAGAACAGCATGTTTACTTCATAAATGACATGCTTGAACTTCCTCTGCATGATCTTTATCAAAATCTAAAGAACTTCTCTATTTTGGTAGCATCAGCCTAGGGGGAGTTTGTAAGGAACATCTGAAGATTAAAGGCTGATGCAACCAAAGGATATCAAAACAACCAAGTCTTCCTGCATGCACTAAGGAACAAAGATGAACTAGCTTCAGAAGTTTTAAACTCATAAATAAATCTAAGTGCAAAATCTTCCAAAGCCAACAGTTCAGAAGAAGTTACTTCGGAAGTTTCACAGTTATCATAAAATTATTACAAGTGTGAAATCTTCCAAAGCTAAAGACTCATTTCTTCCGAAGCCAAAGATGAAGTCTTCCGAAAGCTTCAAAAGACAAAGTCTTCCGAATCCATTTTGCTGTGAAGACAGATTTTTTTCGAAGATAGAGTAAAGATGCTTTCTCTGATTTACTTTTTGATAAAGCTGATGTACTTTTCGCTACTGCTATGAAGACTCACCTGCTAACATTAGTTGGTGAAACTTCCATACTTTATCAAACACTAGAAAAAGTCTTTGACTGTAACTTCCCACTTTTGTTCCTGTAGACTTGTCTGTATTAGATTAAGTCAGTGAGTTGTGGCATGTCATAGTCACTAGTCAAAAGGCAATCTGCCTTTTGACTATAGATTGATCTTGTTGTCTAGATTAGTCAAAATTACAACTGTCTTTTTGCATATTGACGGTTGTAGGTTGTAGTATAAATAGTCTTTGGTTCTTGTAATTTAACATACTTGCAAACACTTGTAACAGAACTAGAGAATCAATATACAACTTCCTTGAAAACTTAATCTTGTGTTCTTGTGACTTTGTTCTTGTTCTTATAGTTCTGTCTCTTTAATATTACTTGTGTAGCTTGTATCATCAGTGAAGTTACTAGTTCCCTATTTGAGTGGTTAAGTGATTTAAGATCACTCCTCTTGTGAAGCTAATTGCTTTCTTAAGTACCCTTACCGGTCCTGCAAAGATCAAATCCAATAATTGAGTCATTTGATATTGATTGGCATGAATATAACAAAACAGATGCAGGTTCTGCACCTTCATAGGTTTATGATTATGCTTCTTTATTTGAAACATTTAATCGACCATCTATTGTTTCAACTATTAATCTACCTTTGACATCCTCAATTCAGGACATTTTTGCTGATGATATTGGATCTATTCCTTCTCAAGCAACTGGAATATCTTCAGACATACCTTCTTCTTCAAATGTTGTAGCTGCTCCACATTCTGTTTCTGAAGATAATTTATCTCATTTAGATCCAGTTGTTGAACAAGTCCCATAGGTTTCTGATCAGAGTTCCTCTTCTACTCAAGTTGATCCATTTGATACAACTCAAGTACTATTTGAAGATCTCTCTGTCAATAATGATAATCAAGACAAAGATATTGTTTATTAACCTGAAGGAGGAAACACTGCTGAAGAACTAGTTGGACACATGTCTAACTTAGACGAAGTTATTTCTGAAGATGCTATTCCACAGTTGAGAATTCATAGTGATCATCCAACTGAAGCAATTATCGGTCCATTATCACAAGGTTTCCGAACTCGAAGTCAATCAGGAATGATAAATACATGTTTGTATTCATGTTTTCTATCGAAAATTGTGCCGAAGAATGTTGAAATGGCATAAAAAGAAAACAGTTGCGTAGAGGCCATGCAGAACGAACTGACGCAATCCAAGAAGCTGAATGTCTGGCATCTGTGTGAATCACCAAAGGGTAAGTTGCCAATCGGTACAAAATGGATTTTTAAAAACAAGACGGATGAAAAAGATGCGATTGTCCGCAACAAGGCCAGACTTGTTGTTTAAGGATTCTATCAAATTGAAGGGCTTGATTATGAAGAAGTATACGCTCCTGTTTTAAGACTAAAAGCTATACGAACTTTTCTGGCATATGCTTCATACAAAAACTTCACAGTATATCAGATGGATGATAAAATTGCTTTATTATATGGTGAAATGAAGGAAGAAACCTATGTTTGTCAACTACCAGGTTTTGAAGATCTAGATCATCTTGACTATGTTTACAAGTTAGACAAAGTACTTTATAGTTTACACCAAGCACCTCGAGCTTGGTATGCCACTCTCACTGAATATTTTCTTGCAAATGGTTATACACGAGGTGTAATTGATCAAACTTTATTCATACGGAAGACTGGTAATAATCTTATTCTTGTTCAAATTTATGTCGATGATATTATCTTTGGCTCTACAAATAATGATTTGTGCAAGGAAGTTGAAGCAGTAATGAAGAAGAAATTTGAGATGAGTTCTCTTGGAGAAATGATGTTTTTCTTGGGCATTCAAGTTAAACAAGATGATAAGGGAATAATGATACATCAAGAAAAATATATTCACAGTATCCTAGACAAATACAATTTCCAAGACTCTAAGACAGCTCCTACTCCTATGTCTTCTCGTTTGGATTCAACAACAACTCCTTGATTAAGGCCTAAACATTTATGATACTAAAATCTTGTGTGATAATACTGTAGTTTTAAACATTGTAAAGAATCCAATTTAACATTCAAAGACAAAATACATTGACATCCGCATACATTTCATTAGTGACTGCTTTGAACGCAAACTTATCCATTTGGAATCAATTTCCACAGATGACAACATTGCTGATTTGTTTACTAAGGCGTTTGATCATTACAGATTTGACTTTTTAATTAAATCTTTGGAATATTTTTTTATTTTTAGTTAAAATTATTATTTTCTGTTTAGATAATCACATTTTTAGGGGGAGAAATTTTGAAAATAGTTAAAAAAGGATTTTTGTTCTTAGGGGGAATAAATAGTTTGGAGAAAATTATAAAAAGATTTTGGTTATAAAACTTGAGAAAATCAATTTTCAAGATTATATAGGAAATGATAGTACATTTCTTGATTTTGATATGTTGCATCCTAAGCCTTACAAGAAACTAACTTGGATTGTGTTTGATATGTTGATAGGCTTGACATTCAAGAATGAAAAGAACTATATTCTGTGATGCACTGAAAGTAATTATCTATGACTAAAGTGGATAACTCATCAAGGTTTTGTGGTAACTCTCATTCCATGCTAAAATAAACTGAGAGTTATAGTTTGGTCATACTCAAGCCAGTTAATTTCTGATCCAGTTTCTTTCAGATACTGTATATATATGTAAAAATCAAAATACAAAAATAGATATACAAATGAAAACAAAATACAAAAGAGAAAAACAAACAAAAGGAGCAAAAGAAGCCAAAAGGCCATATAGGAATAAAAGATGCCAATAAGCATAACAATAAAAGATATGTCATAGACATACATACTATATGATAAATATTTTTTCTTTTGAGAATATGTTCTGACACAGGAGGCAAAATCAAAAGATGGGGCATGTAAGTCCGACTTGGCATGTAAGTCCTAAACATCTTGCGAGGGTAAAAACATAAGTCCGACTGGCTGTAAATAAATCCTAAAACTTGTTAATATTCTGTGTTCAGAAATGTTTCTCGGGCTAGTTATGCTCATAATAGATATTATATTAGAAAAATCATTCTGAAAATGCTGATCAGAAGTGAAAGGTTTAAGTCAAATTGGGGTGACTTGAAATCTCAAAAGTGTCTTGAAGTTGGATAAGGTTCTACAAGATTTTTGATTGTAGGACACACTGAAGACATATAATTCAATCAAAACATGATGAATATCACAGCTTATGTGTCTAAGTAAACTTGAAGTCTAAGTTTAAAATGGATACAATATATTGACAATTAACATAACCAGTCCCATTTATAATAAAGCTGGATGATGGTAATGATCGATTTCTAAGAAGTATGATCCTGTACTTGAAATTTATCAAAAATAGTTAAGTAAATAAGTAGAATAGTATGTTAAAACTGTTTGTGTAAATATGTTTTTCAACTTGTTTCAATTTTATAACATTTTACAAAAAATTAAGGGTGTTAGAATAATTGTAAAACACTTAGTTAAATATAATAATTTTCATAACAAATCAAATGACTTAAAGGATAATTAAATTCGAAAATTTGAAAATTAAAAAAAAATTGAAAATTTTAAAAAGAAAATTGAACTTGCCGCATGCGAAAAGTTCAACAAATGCGAAAGGTTCAAAAGAAGCGAAAAGTTCAGTGTGCGAGAACTCTAATTTCTCGCGCGAGAAGTCAGAGTACTATAAAAACAGCAATTGTGCGAAAAGACACTATTCGCACGACAACTTTCAGAAAATTTCACTCAAAATTCTAAGTGTCGATACCATTTCTACTTGGATTCCCAAGTAATTTTTAAGGTATATTGATGATTAATGTTTAGATTTGAATGTGTTAGGTTCTTGACCGAAAGTTAAATGGACTTATACATGTTAAATTGAACAAATTAAACATGAGTAACCTTAAAAAATGACTTTGGTGACATCTAATGAACATGTATTAGTGGTTAAAACACTCTGAAAATTTTCAATTGAAAATCTGAAATTGCACAGACTTCTCGCATGCAAAAAGTCAGTTGAGTTTGAACAGACGCGAGAACTTTCGAATTCGCACAGAACTATTCGCATGAAATTAACTTGTCGAGCGAAAAGTTGACTTTCAGTCAAAGTCTGGTTCATGCGAAAACATAGCTTGTCGTGTGAAAATTTAAAATTGAAACTCAAAGTCTTCACGCTAGTAGTTGATGTTTTCGCACGAGAAGTTCATTTTTCAAAAATTTTCTAAGTGTTAATTGTTGTTCTAAGTTTGAAATATCTTGTACTGATTAATTTTATTCTATGTTTCAGATGGCATGACAAATGGTTTTCAATAAAAACCATAATGTTATTTCTTATCTTGGAGACGTTTCAGAGGATAAGGCATTGTTCAGGTCTTTGATTGAAGGACTAAGGACTTCTTGGATACGTCATGCCATTTCTGCTAGTCCGACTATATACACTGATATTATTCATCAGTTCTGGCAGTCTGCAGCAAATGAAACAGATGAGACTAGGGAACCCTGCATATCAGCTACAGTGAAAGGCAAGATGGTGGTTATTACAGCAAAGGTGATTAACAGTGTGCTGTTATTAGAAGATCAGTCAAATGCACCTGTTAAGATAGACGATAAAGTGGCCAAAGACTGTTTGGTCAGGATGGGTTATAGTCACAGATATCCTTCCCTAGAGAAGAAGTATTTGCCACCGTTTTGGAAGTATCTGTTTCATGTTGTGATCCATTGCCTAAGTAATTTGAAGGCTGGCATGGATAGCCTTAGTGCTATTTTTGGATCCCTGCTGATATCTCTTATTGATGATCTTCCATACAGCATATCCAAGGCTATATTTGCTTAGATGCAAAAGAATGTCATAGCCACTATTGGGAAGAAATTCATCATGTATCCCAGATTCTTACAGATGATAGTGAATGCTGCTTATCCTGAGTTAGCTATGTCTGATTCATCTACCTATGCTGTTATGGTAATAAAGAAGGACATATTCACTTACTTGATAGGAGCGAGAGGGAATGCTTGGGATGGATCCCATTTTGCTAAGTTGGGGAGGTTTGTTGAAGGTTTTCAAGCTGAGGCTCCACCATATGAGACAGAGACTCACCATGTTCATAGAGATGATACAGCTGGTACATCTACACATCCTGCTCAAGAAGCACCTGAAAGTTCTTAGGGTGTTAAAAGGTCTGATATTGATGCAGAGATTGATTCTTGGTTCACTGGGAGAGATAGTGAGACTGATAGTGACCAAATTGGGAATGTGCCTTATGTGTTGCAAGAACGTCCCAGAGTGCGTGAAACTCCTGCAAAACGCACTGCTGAGGAACGTGATGTAGAATTTGTTCCAAAAGAGATTGTTGTTAGTAGAGGTAGGAGAAAGAGGATGGCGAGAAGGGCAATAGATAGTCCTCGTGGTAGGGGTAGAGAACGTGGCTTGTTGAGAAAGCATCGGACCCCCATGACCATAGAGCCAATTGACGAAGTTGTTACTATTTCTGAGACTCCAGTCACAGTAAGTGAGGCTACACCAACTGAGACACCAGTGATTGTTACAGAAACAACTACTGTAACATCATCTGATCTGCCCACTTTTATTGCTGATGTGTTGCGGACCCCTCCAAGACATCAAGGGAATGATGAGACAGTTTGTATGGAAGACTTCATCAACACTCCTCTTGAGCATAGACAGGGTGCTAGTACTTCGACTAGTTCACCTACACGTATTACACTTGATGAATGTGTACGTAATTTGGAGAGAGAAATGTTGGAAAAGACACAGATGATTGATGAGTTACAGAGGCAATTAATTGAAAAGGATGAGAGGATCAAGGGTCTTGAACATCAGCAAACATTTATTTTAGCTATGTTCAGATCCTAGAGCAGAACTTAAGGGATTTTAACTCTCGTGTGTCTTTTCAGTCTACATAACACTGGACCACAGAGGTTGGAGAAACTAATGGACAGGAATCTGCTAGTCCTAAACCTGATGATGATCCTATTCCTGCTACAGAGCATCTTGTTGATCCTGTTATTCAAGAAGGGACAACAAAGACTACTGATGTTGATCAAGAGTCACCTATCACTGATATTCCAATGACTACTGAGGATCAACCTGTAGTTTATATAGGAGAAGCTTTTGTGGAGCCTGAGCATGTTATGCCTATTCCTAACCCAGTAGACGATGATGATGGTTTAGTCTTGATTGATTATGATTCTAGTGATGATGAAGGTGATGATGATGGTGGTGATGATGAAGAGGATGATGATGGTGATGAAGGAGATGACGATGAGGGTGATGATGATAAGAAGGATAATAATGATGATCAAGGGGGAGATATGGGTGCAGCTACTAGTACTCCTAGATCATCGGGCACTGAAAATGTCTCTGGACCAAGTCCCAACAATACAGTTGATTACACACCATTAGACCCTACTACCGAAGCTGCTTATGAGAGAGAATTTTACCCTTTCCAGCAAAGACTGATTGCTGAGGACTCAGTAGAAGATTTTACGGTGTTTGATGAATTAGATGAAGGGATAGACTACACCGACATATTTGGAAACAGTCTTAAAGACTTGTTTTCAGATACTTTGCTAGAAGAAGGAGAAATCGTAAGAGAGTTGAGCAATCAGCAAACGACTGACGAGACAGCCAATGTTACAGGTCAAAGTGTTGTACGTCAGGTTGGAAACTTAACAGTTGCTGCTCCTCCTCCACTAGCTTACATACATACACTGAGACATTCCAAACCTTTCACAAGGTACGGGAACTCAGAACCTATCATCAACTGGGCATACGATGATGAGAAGAGATTATATATGATAAAGCGAAAGGGTGGTGTCATCGAATACTTTTAGGATGAACACGACTTTCATACTCTCAGAGCATCAGACTTATATGCTATGGGTCATGTTCCTTTTATTAACCCAAGTAACTACAGTAAAGGAAATTAGATAAGAAGTATGATTTGGAGACAAAGCAAAACCAACTTCAAAGACTTTAAGGCAGCTAAATCCAAAGTAATTGAAGATGAGACCCGACTAGATCCAGTGACAAACAAACTAATGAAGATAAGGGTTTACAAGCATCAAAGATATGTAACAAAGATCCCTATTCACGCTCCCCTTCCAGTAAACAGGTTGTCTAAGCTTAAGGGGTGGAGTTGTGAAAAGGAGACGGGTCACGCGTTGATTAAATGTGAAGATAAAGAATACCGTGTCATTGACTCTGGGGATTTGCTCAAATTTGAAAAAGACAATTTGATAAAGCTGTAGGCTTGCCCAATTGCAGCTGATGAATCTGTTCATTTAATAGCAGCACAGTATGGTTGGATGATCACGAAGGCCTTAGACAATAAGATGTATGCTTACGGAGGCAGTTATCAAGTTGATGATGTGGACTTCTAAGAGCATTGATTTACCAAGCCTAGGGAGAGATTGTAGGGGTTGAACCTAGAGGCTCGGGAAATCAAATCAAGATGAAGAAGATCAAGTCATGCGAGAAGTCCAAGTTACTGCGTGAAAACTTGATTCTCGCATGACAACATCTAGTCGCGTGAGAACTAGTGACTCCTGCGAGAACTTCTAGTTTAGTATATATAGAAGTTTTGTAATGTAATTTTTAAGCTTTTGTTCATTTCCTGATTTCAAACTTACTATAACTGTTACCAAATCAGAGAACAATACTATTGACGTTATTTACATCTTGTGTTTGAGTTTTTCCTTTGATCTTTTAATCTTAACCGTAACGTCTACATTCTGCATATTCATTACGAGATCGATCTTTGTCACACATCGATCCTTACAGTGGATATTTTCACAATGGTGAATGTAGAGTTTGCTCTCGTTGTCACAAGTTTAGTCATTTGAGTCAAAATTGCTGATCTAAACCTGATGAGAAAGCGATAAGGAATGATCATGCTTGCTTCGAATGTGGTGTTGTAGGAAATTTCAAGAAAGATTGTCCGAAGTTGAATGGATCTATGGCCAAGGGGAGAGCTTTTGAAATGAATGCTAGAGATGCGCGCCAGGAACCATAGGTGGTTAATGGTACGTTCCTTATTAATAATCATTATGCCTCCGTATTACTTGACACTGGTGCCAATTTATGTTTCATGTCGAAAGAATTTGAACCTTTATTGGGTGTGAGACCTTGTAAGCTAAATAAGGAATATATTATTGAACTAGCTAACAGAAAGAAAATAGAATCTAACGAAGTAATCAGGAATTGTACCTTACAACTTAATGATCATCTTTTTAGTATCGACTTGTTACCTGTTGTTCTTGGAAGTTTTGATGTCGTCATTGAATGGACTGGCTCTATCGGAACCATGTCGAGGTTGTATGTTATGAGAAGATTATTTTCTTACCAACCCTCAACGGTGAAGTTTTAATCGTTCAAGGAGACAAAGTAAAGCCTTCCTTAAAAATTGTTAATGTCATGAAAGCTTATGGATACTTAAGTGAGGGATATCCAGTTTTCCTCGTAAAAGCTATTGACGTCAAGAATGAAGAGCTAAAGGTTACAGACATTCCGATAGTGAGAGAATACCCGGAAGTATTTCCTGAAGATTTACCAAGTTTACCTCCGCAAAGACAGATTAAGTTTCAAATTGATCTAATGCCTTGAGTCGCTCCTGTTGCTCGATCGCCGTATCGGCTAGCACCCTCTGAAATGCAAGAGTTGTCAAAGCAATTGCAAGAGTAATTAGACAAGGGGTTTATCTGACCAAGTTTTTCACCTTGGGGAGCGCAAGTTTTATTTGTTAAAAAGAAGTATGGATCATTTAGAATGTGTATCGTTTACCGGGAATTAAATAAGCTTACTATTAAGAATCAGTACCCATTGCCAAGGATTGATGATCTGTTTGATCAACTGCAAGGATCCCATTACTATTCAAAAATCGATTTGTGATCTGGTTACCATCAGTTGCTAATAGCAGAAGAAGATGTCCCGAAGATAGCCTTTAGAACGCGTTATGGTCATTATCAGTTTCTGGTGATATTGTTTGATTTAACTAATGTGCCTGTTGTGTTTATGGATCTCATCAACAGGGTCTACAAGCCCTACTTGGAAAGTTTGTGATAGTATTTATTGATGATATCCTAATATATTCACAGTCCAAGGAGGATCATGAGTGCCATCTCCGACTGATTTTAAACGTATTGAAAAGAGAAAAATTGTATGCTAAATTTTCCAAGTGTGAGTTTTGGCTTCGAGAAGTTCATTTCCTCGGGCATGTTATAAACGAAAAGGGTATTCATGTGGATCCGGTGAAAATGGAAGCAATCAAGAATTGGGAAGCACCCATGTCTCCATAGAAGTTCGACAATTCTTAGGATTAGCCAGTTACTATCATAGATTTATTGAGAATTTTTCAAAGATAGCCCAGCCTTTGACCTTATTAACTCGTAAAGAAAGAAAATATGAATCGGGCATTGATCAAGAAGAAGAGTTTCAATTGTTGAAGCAAAATTTGTGTAGTGCGCCCATTCTGTCATTGTTTGATGGAACTAACGGATTTGTAGTATATTGTCATGCCTCTCGATTAGGTCTTGGGTGTGTTTTGATGCAGAAAGATAAAGTGATTGCCTACACATCCAGGCAATTAAAAGTGCACGAAAAGAATTACACTACCCATGATTTAGAACTAGGAGCTGTGGTTTCGCTCTGAAAATCTGGAGACATTATCTCTATGGGACCAAATGTGTTGTGTACACTAATCACAAGAGCCTACAACATATTTTGATCAGGATCTAAATATGAGACAGCATCATTGGTTCGAGTTGTTAAACAACTATGATTGTGATATTCGATATCACCCGGGAACAGCCAACGTTGCCGCATATGCACTCTGTAGAAAAGAAAGAGAGAAACCTCTACGAGTACGAGCATTAAAATTAACCGTACACTCGAATCTTATCACTCAGATCCGTGACGCTCAGCTCGAAACATTAAAGGATGAAAATTTTAAAAAGTGAAGGCCTACGAGGAATGGTTAAAGAGTTAACGCCTGATTCTGATAACTTGATGCATTTTGCAAGCCGAATATGGGTTCCAAGGTACGGAGACTTATGCAAAATAATTCTAGACGAAGCTCATAAGTCGTGATACTCAATTCATCCAGGATCAGACAAGATGTACTATGATGTAAGGGAGTTATACTGGTGGCCCAACATGAAAGATGATATAGCCTCATATGTGGGCAAATGTATGACTTGCTCCAAAGTGAAAGCGGAATACCAGAAACCATCCGGACTCTTGCAGCAACCTATAATCCCAAAATGGAAATGGGAGTGTATTGCCATGGATTTTGTGACAAAATTACCCCAAACGTCCGGTGGTTATGACACGATTTGGGTAGTAGTTGATCGTTTGACAAAATCTGCACACTTTCTATCCATAAAAAAGTGTATAGCATGAATAAGCTGGCTGACTTATATCTCAAGGAAGTAGTATCTTGTCATGGCGTACGAATTTCAATCATTTATGACAGAGATGGTCGATTCACCTCAAGATTTTGGCAATCCTTACATGTGGCCATAGGTACTCGGTTAGATATGAGTACGACATATCATCCACAATCAGATGGTCGAAGTGAAAGGACCATTCAGACACTAGAGGATTTGTTGAGAGCATGTGTGATTGATTTTGGTGGAAACTAGAACACTCATCTACCATTAGCTAAGTTCTCATATAATAACAGTTATCACACTAGTATTAAAGCTGCTCCATTTGCAGTGTTGTATGGAAGAAAATGTCATTCACTCTTGTGTTGGGCAGATATCGGTGAAAGACAATTAACAGGACCAGAGATCATCCAGGAGAAGACATATAAGATTGGTCAGATTAGAAAGAGACTCGAAGCTGCCAATAGCCGGCAAAAGAGTAATGCAGACATCCGGAGAAAACCATTGGAATTCCAGGTCGGTGACAGGGTATTTTTGAAAGTATCCCCCTAGAAAGGTATTATAAGACTTGGTAAACGAGGGAAGCTTAATACTCCACTCATTATACCATTCAAAATCGCGTAACGCATTGGGCGAGTTGCATACCGCCTTAATCTGCCAAGTGAAGTTGGAAATGTGCATAACTTATTCCACGTATCCAATTTAAAAAAGTGTATGTTAGATGAATCGCTACTCATTCCACTGGATGAAGTTCGTATCGAGGACCTGAATTTACTTAGGCAAAGAGCCTATAGAAGTTTTGGATTGGAAGGTTCAGAAGCTTAGGCGAAGTCGAATTAAATTGGTTAAAGTTAGATGAAATTCTAAACGAGGACCTGAATTTACTTGGGAATTTTAGCACCTAATGCAAAAAAAGTATCCCTATTTATTTAAGTCCAAACCAGAATCGGATACAGCGATGTAAAATTTCGGGACGAAATTTCTTAAACAAGGGGAGACAGTAACACCCGGTCAAAAATCAGGTCAACATCCGTACAAATCTAGTCTAATAATAATAAATTTTATATTGTGTCAAGTCACTCGAAAACTTTTTAAAGTTGATGACCAAATAACAAACCTCAAAGCCGATTATTTGTTTAAAGCACATACTAACAATAACAATAACACAACAACAACAACAATAATAATAATAATAACAATAATAATAATAATAATAATAATAATAATAATAATAATAATAATAATAATAATAATAATAATAATAATTACAGTGGATGACAACTATTATTGAACTTTTATACATTACCCCCCCCCTACACACACACTTCACATATCCTTCACCTTCTCCATCACCTTTTCCCCTTCCTTCTCCCTCCCCTACCATCGGCCACACCACCACCCACCACCACAGCACTACCTGCGGCCACCACCCGCCACCACACCACCACCCGCGGCCACCACCCGCCACCACACCACCACCCGTGGCCACCACCCGCGGCCACCACCCGCCACCACACCACCACCCGCGACTACCACCCGCCACCACACCACCACCTGCGATCGCCACCTCCCACGGTCACCCCACTCCCCACCCATTTCGGTCACCGTTAGAACCACCCCAATCCACCATTGAAGTCACACCACCACCACCATTATAACCCACTACGAAAGCTTCAAAACACCACCATTTCTTCCATTTGGGTCAAATCAAGAGGGTTTCCAAGTGGAGTCGGGTTAGGAGCTTGTAGGTGTAACCGGGTGTTGAAAATCGTTGTGCTATTGTTAGAGATTGTTAATTAAGTCTAAGAAATACTTAAGGTATACTCATTTTGGGTTTGATCATCTTTATTCCTTCATGCATGGATGATCAAGATGAAAATCTTGAGGAACCCTAGTTAACCTACTAATATGACTTATAAAAGTTTATGATTATGATGAAATGAGGTTTGAAAATGGTTACACAATCTGATTTGTGTCATGGAAATTGATTTAGAATGATGAAATCTTGATGCTTGTATGAGTAGGTGTTGTATGGATGTATATATATATGTATATATATATGTGTGTGTGTGTGTGTGTGTGCTACGTATGTATATATGTGTAGGTTTGGAAGATTGTTGATTATGATCTAGCAAATAGATGATTATGCTTGGAACATTGGATGGATGACTTTGGTTGATAGTTCCCTAAGAAAGCTAAGTAGGATTAAAAAGGGTGTAAAATGTTTAATACAAAACCTAGGCTATAATCACGTTAGAAAGATTTCACTTAAACTAGTAGAATATGATAACAAAAATAGGTGGTGTACTAGAAACCATGTTAAGATCAAAATGAGTTTTTATCAAACTATGGGGATGTGTATTAGAAATGATAGATGGAAATGTGAAATTGTACGAAAAGTTTTGATGATAATAATGAACATTTACAAAGATCGTGCTTAAGATAAAAAGGGGTGTTTTGGTGAATGAAAATTGGTGAAAACTATGTTAAGAACCCCAAGATTATTATAAAATAAACTTGTGTAAAACCTATGAAAAAGGGTATTTTATGTATAAAATTAGTTGGCAAAAACTTATTTTGTGAAGAAATATTGAAAATACGCATGATGGTGAAAACTATGGGTTGAAATGTGACTCTTTACAAGAAAATCAAGTCTTTATAAATAAATCTTTGAATCTAAAAAATAATATACTTTTAAGGTATTTTATGATTTATAAAACAAGTATTTCAATATAATGACAACTCTAGTTTTTGGGACCAAAAGCTAGTCACTTTACTTCGTAAATTTAGCCGTAAAAAGTACCAATTTTGCTAAAAATAGATATTTTACTAATAAAACTATTTTTTAAAGCTTTGAAAACTTATCTTTTTATCAAGGAAAATAGGAGATTTGGTGAGGAAAACAAAACTAGTTATTTGGTACAAAAAGTTGGGTGAAAGTTTTGCACAGAGCGTCATAACCGACAACCTTTCAGATTATGATTTTATGTTTTATAATCTGAAACTAGGTTGAGAAATATAGTTGTTCTTATAGGAAATAAACAAAAAAATATAGGGATAAAATATTTGTTGTCATTAGGTACCTAGTTACTTGAGCTATACGTGTTGAATAATAATCTTAGGTAAAAAGTTAAGTATATTTTATCATGTCATATAATAATTAAAGTCTTACTTTTTTTAGAAATATATTTAAATAAACAATGGATTTTTACAAGTCGTCAACAAGTCTTTAAAACTTTGAGTAATAAAACAAAAACTTTTTCTTTTTAAGACTAAGTAAGTTGGGTGAACAGTGTACTAATAAGCATGTTTTTCGGTTATTAATTGAATCCTTCGCATTTAGGATCTTGATTGACCGGTGCAAGGCTTTCTTGAACTATTATTTGATCGCGTTTGAAGGTGAGTTCTTCGGCCCTATTTTAAACATTATTTTATCTAACTGTTTTGGGAGAAAAGTATAATTTTATGATATGATGGGTAAACGGGATTATATATAATGTTATGATAGTATAAGTTAGGTCAGTAGTATATTTATATACTATTCAGCCCCTAAATCCCCCCATAATCATTAGCCTCGGGGAGACCACAGACTTATATTGGTAGATCCATCGAGCAAGAAGGGACCGCTCTCACGACCTGTCACTCTAGTCAGGTTTTAGCGAGGCAGTTTATTTGTTTGGATTGTTCAGGGGAAGCGACGTGTTTCTTGGTTTGATTATGGACTTATGACCAAAATTAATCATGGTACGTAGCTAGTCTATGATAATTATACTATTATCTCGTGTACATCATAACGTTTATGAAAATTGAATGTTTTGTATCTAAAAACCGAATGCTCGCCAACATTATGTTAACCCGTTCTTCTTCATGCTTTTTAGGGTCGTAAGTATGCTCGGATGGGAATAAGGGAAATGTGTTTTAGAGAGTCAAGCGTGTTGGTTGACTACTTGTTTTGGAAAATTTTAAGCGAAACTTGTCATTTTATAATTATATAAGACCTGATGTTAACTGTGTTTGAACTCTACTTTAATTATAATTAGGGTTATGAAAGATTTTAGACACTAGTAATCAACCTGTATTTTATTAACGTTTGACTATGATCGTTGGTAAATTTCCAACTTCCAATACCACCAAATCACGTGACATTCCGTTGTGATTTTCGAGGTGTGACAGTAGTGCTCCTAGAACTCTTCAACAAAATGGTGTTGAAAAAAGGAGAAATAGGACACTTGTTGAGGCTGCAAGAACCATGCTCTCGGACTTTAAACTGCCCATCACCTTCTAGGCAAAGTTTTAGTAGTCAAAACTCATGGTAAGACTCCTTATCAACTGTGGCACAAAAGGAGACCTTTTATTGGTTTCCTCAGGTCATTTGGATGTCCATGCACCATCTTGAATTCTAAAGATCATATAGCCAAGTTTGCTGAGAAAGCAGATATTGGACATTTCATTGGATACTCTTCCCAAGCTAAGGCTTATAAAGTATACAATCTCAGAACTAGAATAGTTTAGGAGTCAGCCAATATGACCTTCAATGAACACACACCCAGTCTGAAAGTTTCTTGTCTTGATTGGCTATTTCATCTTGATTTAGTTACCAATTGTTTAACAAATCTTGTGAAGATGTTTCAGGAACAACAGGTAATACATCTACAGGAGATCTTGATCCATGATTTGAGTTGAGAATACCAGTGATAGAATCCCTTCAGCTCCAGTGGTAACAAGCCCTACAAGTGGAAATCCTATCAGCACAACCATGACAAATCATTCAACTGATACATCTGAGCTGCCTACTAATTCCAACGATGATGCAAAAAACTGAAATGAAGAGATTTCTAATGTAAAAGGAGATGGAGATAGTGAAAGTGATCAAGAATTTCATGATGCTGACAACCACTCCACTGAAGACAACATCAATAATGTCACACACTCTTAGGATCAAGTTACACTTGATGGGTGTGTTGATGTGGTAGGTGATACTCAATCACCAGATCTAAATTTCACTAATTTAGATCTATCAAATCAACTTGCTGTGATTCCTCAACTAAGAATTCACAAGTCCCATCCTACCATAAACATCATTGGAGATGTTGAGACTGGGGTAAGAACAAGAGGACAAACTCATGATAAAAATGTTTGTCTGCACTCTTGCTTATTTTCCCAGATTGAGCCAAAGAAAGTTGATGAGGCTTTGAAAGATGGAAGCTAGATTAAAGCAATACAGGAGGAACTACTTCAGTTTAAAAGACAAGGAGTTTGAAACCTATGTCCTCTTCCTCCTCGGAAGATGTCAATAGGTACCAAGTGGGTTCTTAGAAACAAGAAAGATGATAGAGGGCTTGTCATCAAGAACAAGGAAAGACTGGCAGTCCAAGGATACACTCAAGAAGAAGGGATTGACTACACAGATATCTTTGCTTTTGTAGCAAGACTTGAAGCAGTAAGGATATTCCTTGCTTTTTATGCATCCAAGGATTTCAAGGTCTACCAACTTGATGTTAAGTGTGCATTTTTATATGGAGTGATAGATGAAGAAGTGTATGTCAAGCAACCACCTGGCTTTCGAGACCCAAATCATCCTGATTATGTCTTCAAGCTTGACAAAGCTCTCTATGGGCTGCATAAAGCTCCAAGGAATTGGTATGAGACACTGCCACAGTACCTAATTTAACATGGTTACAAAAGAGCTACTATTGACAGCACACTCTTCATCAAAAGAATAGGGAATGACTTGATGTTGGTTCAAGTTTATGTTGATGAAATCATCTTTGGTTCATCTAATAAAAGACTCTGCGAAGAGTTTGAGAAGCTGATAAAGAATAGGTTTGAAATGAGTGCCATGTGGGAACTCAATTTCTTTCTAGGAATTCAAGTGAAGTAAGTTGACAATGGCATCTTCATAAACCAGTCAAAGTATGTTCAAGACATACTAACCAGATTTCATCTGACTGAGCGTAAGGCTACTAAGAGTCCCATAGCCAGAAACCACTCCTTGTGACCTGACCTTGAGAGGGAGTGTGTTGATAAACATCTTTATAGGGCTATGATTGGGTCTCTTATGTACCTTACAGCCAGTAGGACTGATATTATGTTTGCTATATGCATATGTTCAAGATATCAAGCCAACCCCAAGATGTCACACCTAGTTGCTATCAAGAGGATTCTTAGATACCTCAAAAGAGCTCCCAAACTGGGACTTTGGTATCCAAAGAATTCTAACTTCAATCTATATGATTTTACAAATAGTGACTATGGTGGCTGCAACATGACTGCAAAGTCTACATCAAGGGGATGTCAATTACTTGGTGAAAGGATAGTCTTATAGCAATGCAAGAAACAATCATGTGTGTCTGCATCAACTGCTGAAGCTGAATACATTGTTGCTGCAAACTACTGTGCTTAAGTGCTTTGGGTTCAGAATCAGATGCTAGATTATGTATTCAACTTCAAGAAGACTCATATCCATATAGACAATAATAGTGATATCTCTATCATAGAGAATTTAGTACAGCACTCAAAGACAAAGCACATCAACAGCAGATATCATTTGATCATAGATAATTTTGATAAAGGATTGATAAAATTAGTCAAAGTTAACACAAATAAACAATATGCTGATCTGTTCACAAAAGCTATTGGGATGAACAATATTCTGATGAATAGAGATTTAAATATCTTGTATCAGCTATTGGGATGATTAAATTTGAGTAGATTTTTCTAAATTAATTTCAAAATTGTTTTTATAACATGTGTGTCTTTAAATTTGTCTAAATCTTGTTTATCTTGGAAGAAATTTTTTCAAAGAAAAATATTCCTTAGAATTTTAAGAATTAAAGACAGATTTTCTTTTGGAATATATTGATTTGACTTCGGAAGAAAATTATGTCTTCAAAACTAATAACTACTTACTAAGGAATTTAACTTCGAAAGAAATTCTTATATATCTTTCGAAGCTTAAATCTGCTTCTAAGCACTTATATGTTTTGAAAGACAATTTTCTTTCAAACGCAAATAAGTCTCGGAAGTTTTATTCTCTTCTTGAGTAAAAACAATTTTCTTCCGAACGCAAATAAGTCTCGGAAGTTTTATTCTCTTCTTGAGTAAAAACTTCTGAAGTCTAATATCTTTTGAAACTAAATCTGTCTCGGAAGCAAAATTACTCTAGGTACATTTTTTTCCGAAGCAATTCTTCCAATACTAAGAAATATCTTTTGAAATCAATTTTGCTTCTGAAGCTTTCTTTAAAACTTTGGAATACAAATAACCTTCGGAAGATTTTCAACTTCCAAGATAACTACCTTTTTGGGCACTTTTTTAGAGGTAGGACCGACATCTAGATTTCAAAGTTTATCCTTTTGCAATAACTTTGTTTCATATCCAAGCATATAAATTGCCTTTACAGCGATTCCCCCTCTTTCTTCTTCCTCTTCATCTGCATTCTTCTAGCCCTAAAATTAACCACAAACCCTTTTTGTTCTTCCACTCGCTTTCACAAAAAGCTTCAGAAAATGGCCAACCCTGAACTTCAAAACCAACCACCCTTTGTCATGCACCTAAACAGGCAACACAACTAGGTTGCTCTGTTATAGGCTGAGAAAGATCCTAGTTTTTCAAACGTTTTTCGTTTTCTTTCTCACTCATCATACCTCACCGCTCTCACGATAGACCCTTCATTTTATGAAGATCAACGGTGAGAAGGCACTATCTGCATCACTCCAGCCACCATCAACCAACATCTGAGGCTGGATGATGAAAAAGGTAAGTTGTCCTATCCCAAAGAGGCAGTCAACGACTCATTCCAGCTGATGGGCTATGAAGGTGACTATTCAGTCAAGATCTTCAGGAAAGGGAATGTCTGCTCTCAATGGAAATACCTCCTCTATGTTGTAATCCACTCCCTATCCAACAAACATGGAGGTTGGGATCAAGTTCCTAAAGACCTTTCCTATATAGTCCATGGAGTGGTCCAGTGGATCAAGTTCAAGTATTCACAATTTGTATATACAAATTTACTTGCTAACTTAGATTCCTTAGAATATTACATGTTCCATAGATATGTCTAGCATGTTCTCAACTGTGAACTGGGCTCACAGTTGAGGGGAACAGGTAATGTACTTAAATTGGGACAGATGAAGCCCGGGGTCTTTAAGATAATGAGAAAAACCACAGTTGGTTTTTTTGGGGTAGAAATAGCCCGTGTCCTAAAAATGTTAGAGCTCCCTGCTCAAGGTGACAACTTGAGAGCACCAGCCAATGTTGAACCCATACATTCTTCATCTTCAACGCCCACACAGCCACAAATAACCATCACCTACTAGAGAAAATCCAAATAAACCCCTGCTTAATCTATTTAGATTCAACAGGCCCCCATATACTCACCCATGCAGGAGGAAGTGGAACCAAGAGCTCCCACTTCCCCTAAGGAGCAGACCACTCCTATTCCTTCAATGATCAGTGCTGAGGTTTCTCATGCTTAACATGATGAGCTTATTACCCCAGCATTAAGCCTTCATCCTGAGTCTCAATACACAAATGAACAACCATCAAGGGATAGTTACCATCCTCATCCTTTGGACCTCAATCAACCAATCCCTAACCTAGAATTCTATGATGATAAGGATATGGGATTCAATGAGTACCATGAGTCTCTCTTCTCTTCCCCTGTTCAAGGAGAGATGAGTAGTATTGCTACTCCTATATCTAGCCCATATCATTCATCTATGACTGAGGTGGACCTTTCTGAATAAGTTCAAGAGGTCCATGTGAAAAAGGCTCTCCCTTCTGCAAGTGATTATATCTTTAAGACCTTAACCATGACAACCCAGCTCCTTGGCACTTCTTATGAAGCTGTTATTGAGCAGGGGAATCTAGAGACCAAGAAACAATATCTGGTGGTGAGGGAGATGACTGTTTTCATGTACTCTCATTCCCCCATGATTCTTCTGATAAAGATGAAGGGAGTATGCAACTAAAGGTACAAAAACTGACATCAACATGCACTTATTTGGTCTCCAAGGTTAGTCACCTGGAATCTCAGGTGGCTACCTTACAAAGCCAAGTCCTTAATTAGCAACATGAGATCACCAATCTCAAGGGCAAGTTAGCTAAGAGGTCTGCCAGGCATGCTTAACCAAGTCCACAAGAACCTGTGGATGTGGTGGATTTAACCTCTAGCTCACCTGTGCAAGTAGGTGATACTACTAAAAAGGGGGAGAAAATAACCACAGCTATAAAACTTGGGAGCATTGTCCAGAGTATGGATATTGAGGATTCACCACCCTCACTTGCGTTGTTCAGACTCAACAACCTCCTCATGCCCATATCAATGTGGATGCCATTGTTAAAGTCTATTTGAGAAGGGTGTACCAAGGGCCATGTCACCTCCATCCCACCTTGCTGGCAGTCTAATAGTAGGATAAAGGTATGACAATGATAGAAGAGCTCTGGTGCTTTCTAGATATCAGGGTCAACAAAAAGTTTTCAACTGCCATACCCTGAGATTCTATGAAAGCTTCCCTCTGCTTGATCTGCCACTTGTTAATCAAAGCCAACACAAACAAGCTGATAGGTTAGCTGAGAGGATACATCTAAGGGTGTATGTGGAGTTCAAGAAAAGGACTAGCTTATATAGATAGAGGCTAGTAGGGAAAATTATCAGTCAACTGGATACTAAGGCAGACCCTAAGATTAGCTTCGAAGGGGAAACCTCAGTTGAAGGCCCTGTTGTAGAACCTGTGAACCTTGATACTATAACTTCTTCAACACCCATTACCTTTAGTGAGACACCAGTTGGTGAAGGTGTCTCACAGCCTCTCCCTGGCTAGAGCTCAAGTGTAGAACCAGCTCAAGAAGGCCAAAGATCTCTCATCCCTGAGTCACATATGCTAGTGCTTGACAAAGGAAAGAAAGTGTTAACTTCTGAGGAGATTGAGGAGGAGAAGAGGGAGACAAAGAGGAAGGCAAGTAAAGAAAGGATGAGAGACCCCAGCTTCATGCAAGTTGCAATTAGGGCTGCCCCTAGGCCAAACACTCAAGAAGATGAGTTAAGGGAAGCCAGATTGAATTATCTGGGGTCTAGGAATTATAATATAAATGAACTTATCTCTTTTCCCTTGGAAGAATTAAATGAACTAGCAGATACTGAGGTATCTAAAGAGAGGAAGGAGGCTGAGGCTGCTGAAGTGCTCCTCAAGATCAAAGAAGAAAGAAAAGAAGAAAACTATATAAAGCCCCTATCCTCTCTCCAGTTCTTGAAAGGCCTAAAGTGGAGTCTT
This sequence comes from Flaveria sonorensis, assembly GCA_025506505.1. Classification (NCBI taxonomy): domain Eukaryota; kingdom Viridiplantae; phylum Streptophyta; class Magnoliopsida; order Asterales; family Asteraceae; genus Flaveria; species Flaveria sonorensis. The sequence continues at coordinate 39,865,752 of CM046435.1, read as the reverse complement.
TGGCTATTGAGGGAGAAACTTAAGTAGGTAGGAAACAAGACAGACAAAACATGATTACCTACTAGAGTGCTACAGGTCTCTATCAGGCAATAGCTTTACTCCCTCTATCTTAGGAATACATAGAGTTTGAATATCTCAAGCAGCTGGAACAAGAAGTTCTCAAAGAAAATAAAGCTGCTAAGAGAAAGATAAGGGAGGAAGTTGCAGAGTCAAGAGCCACCATCAGAGCTAACCAGAAGAAGTCTGAGGACAGACAAAAGATGGTGAGCTTCTTGAAGCTGTATGGGTTCTCTGGAAGGAGGCTTGGTCCCATGTCTCTATCCATAATAGATAATTGTATTAGGGTGATCAAGTAGAAGATCAAGAGGGGTGAGCTTCTAGACTTGCATTCTCCACCAAGTCAAGCTGCACTTGAAGTTGAGGTCAAGGTTGAACCCCAACAGACAACACAACCTGGACCTAGTGTTGATTCACAACCAGCTTTATCTTCTAACCCACAGCAGGGTCCTGAACCTTGTTCTGAACCTTTAAAGAGGAAGGAACAAACTGAGAAGGATAAAGAAGGAAGACCTGGTGATCAAGACCAACCTTCTTAATTGAAGTACAGAAAGAGGAAGAGGATGGCCATCAGAAGAGACTTAAAGAAGAAGAAGAAGAAGTCTAAGGCATCCACCTATGCACCTCCAAATGAGTCAGAACATCTTGAGGGTGAACCAAAAGAAGCTGCTCAACCAACTCCACCACATATAGAGCCTTTTACCGCTAAGAGACCAATCTTGGCCAGGGCTTACTCTCTAAACCCAGACAGATGGTATGTCACAAGAGATCAAGGAGGTCAAAACATATATTTCTGGCAGAATATGCTTGACCTTCCTCAGCATGATCTCTTGTACATGAGAAGGTACTATGAGAGCTTGAAGAATCCAGACCAACTGATGAAGAGAGGAATGGCCCTAGTTCTGATGATGGCTGTAAACAAGTGAAGATCAGATCAAGACTTATAGTCAACCTTAAGTTTTGGTTGCATCAGCCTAAGGGGAGTTTGTAAGAGTTATTTTAGAGGCTGATGCTAACCAAAGATCTCTCAGCATGCATTTTGAAATACAAGGAAGTTAATTTGGAAGATTTGACAATGCATAAAGAAAATTCACTAAGTGTCAAATCTTCCAAAGCCAAAGACACAAAGCTTTCGAAGCCAAAGGTGAAGTCTTCTGAAGCTTCAAGACAAAGTCTTTCGAAGCTTGAAGACTGATTTCTTCCAAAGATAGAGAAGACATGCTTTCTCTGACACTACTTTTGACAAAAGCTGAATAACTTTCTGCTTCCATCTCTAAAAACTAACCAACTTATACAAGTTGGTGATTATCTCCATACTTTTGTTAATTGTACATTATGGTGTTTGAGTCTGTACTTTCCACTCTTATACCTTTATCCTTTTTGTAATAGAATAAAATGTGAGCTATGGCATGTCATAGTCACTGGTCAAAAGACAATCTGCCTTTTGACTTTACATTGATCTTGTTGTCTAGATTAGTGTCCATCTGGCCTTCAAAGTATGGCTGACTGTAGGTTGTAGTATAAAGCATATTATGTAACCAGTCTAAGGACTAAGTCATGTAACAATTGTAAAACACTTAAGAGCAATATACATCATCCTTGAAAACCAATACATATGTTCTTACTTTTGTTCATGGTTTCATTTGCCTGGTTCCTTATTTAATCTATTAAGTGTTGTATTCTCCAACTTGTGAAACTGTTTCATAACCATAACCGGTCCTGCATAGGGTTTCAAGATTTTGGTAGATTATGCAAGTTGTGGATGTTGGTAGTTTATGCAAGTTGGGTTTGCTTTGATTGAAGATTTTGGTAGATTACAAATGTTATATTTGGTTTGATTTAATATGTATTTAGGTTATAGAAGTTATTCATGGTTTGATTCAAGAAGTTAAAGTTAGGTTTGGTCTGATTCAAGATGTTCAAGTTTGATTTAAAACAAATATAGTTTACTATAATCATGTTTGCTTTGATGTATAGAGTTCATAGTTTATGAAAGTTGGGTTTTGTTTGATTCAAGATGTTAAAGTTAGGTTTGGTTTGATTGAAGATGTTAAAGTTAGGTTTTCCTTGATTTAAGATGTTAAAGTTGGGTTTGCTTTGATTCAAGATGTTGATAGATTACAAATATTATATTTGGTTTGATTTAATATGTTTTTAGGTTATAGAAGTTATTTATGGTTTGATTCAAGAAGTTAAAGTTGGATTTGGTTTGATTCAAGATGTTCAAGTTTGATTTAAAACAAACATATTTAATTACAATCATGTTTGCTTTGATATAAAAAGTTCATAGTTTATGAAAGTTGGGTTTTGTTTGATTCAAGATATTTTCTTTGATTTAATATGTTAAAGTTAACTAAAATCATGCATGCTTTGATACAATATGTTTCTAGCTTATAAAAGTTATATTTGATTTGATACTATACATTTTTACTTTATGTTTTTACTAAAGTTTTTTCATAATGCTAGTTTTTAAGTATTTTCCTTTTTACGTATTTATATTGTTTGAAGAAATGGCTCAAAAAAGATTAGGATTAATTGAAAATAATATGGGGTTGAAAAAACTTTTCTAGAAACATGTGTCCATGAATTGACTTTTCATGGACGTGAGGGAAGCAATCTTAAGCAAATTTCTTGGAAGACTGTAGCAGATAAATTAAAAACAGAACACAATTTTATAGCGGATCAAAGACAAATGAAGAATCGCTATGACTATCTAAAAGCTAAATTTACCACTTGGACAAAGCTAGGAAACAAAACCAGCAACGTTTATAATCTCGTAACAAACACATTTAACTTGTCGGAAGAATAATGGCAATTAGAGATGAAGGTATTGCGTTAATATTTTTAAATCATAATTATTATTATATTTCAATAATCTTATACTATTTTATTATATTTTTCACATAGTCGAACAAATATGTAGAAGCTTTGAGAAGTGTGCCCCTTCCTTACCCCGACCTTTGTGTTCAATTATTTAAGGGTTCTACTTCCATTGAGTTTGATAGTTAGGGGCCATCTTTAACACTTCCTCATCCTTCTGATGAAGTGTCTGATCAAAATTTAGATGGCCTTGATGACATCTATTGCACTCAACTAGAAGTAGGTGTTAGTGATGAGTCATCTAATCGTTCCAAAAATAAAAGGAAAACCCCGATTGCCGGTGTTAGTGAGGCGTCAACCATTTGGTACAAAGCTAAAAATGAGAAACGAAAATATAAGTAAACATAAACTCAAAGTTAATAGAAGTTGGGGATCAAATCTCTCAGGTTGCAAAGATGTTGATTGAAAAACACAATATTTCTAATGATATGGATGCATGTATAGACAATGTTTGGGGTGGGGCATGTTCGATGCAAAATATCAAATGACACTTTTGCTTTTTGGTAAGAGTGAGGACATAACGAAGGTGTGTTTGTGACTACAACCGTCGACATGTGAGATTTGGGTCAAAAATGCTGGAGCGAAATATGGATTGTTTTTAATGTTATAGTTTATTGGATTTGATGAATATACTTTTAGATAATATGTTTATGGGTTTTTGAATATGATGCATGTATGTTTTTATGGATGGATAGGTTTTTGGATGATATGTTTATGTCTGTTTTTAATTGTTTTGATGGATGTGATGGATGATATGTTTATGGATATTTTTAATTATTTTGATTATTGTTTTTGATATAAATATGTTTATGGATGTTTTTAATTATATGGATGTGATGAATGATGTGTTTATGGATGTTAACAGGTAGCATATGGATTCGGAGGATGAGATTATCGTTTTCATTTTACTTTGTTGGCAATGGTTACGATTAGCCACAGGAAGAATTGAAAGGATAAGAGAGTTGAATTCAGCATTGTCCGGTCATGCGTATACGCAAGAGTTGTTACGTGGATCTTCTACACAATGTCATGAGATGATGCGTCTTTTACGTGAAGCATATGTACTATTGTGTAATCATTTTCAACAAAGAAATTGATTGCAAAGTAGTAGTTCGAAAACCTTTAAAGAGAAGCTGGCAATGTTTTTAATTGTCATGGGACATAATGAACGATTTCGGATGGTCAAACGAAGATTTCAACACTCAACAGAAATGATTCATAGATGTTTTCATGAGTCCTAAATGCAATGATGAATTTTGCAAGAGAAATAATAGTTTCAACATCTTCTAACGTAATCACAATACTTCAGAAAGGCATAGAAAGCTAAAACAAATATTTACAGGAGCAATATGTGCGTTAGATGAAACTTTTATACATGCCTTCGTACCAGCCGATCAACAAACTCGTTATAGAGAAAGAGGAAAAGGTGAATGCTACCAAAATATGCTAGGAATTTTTTATTTTGATATGATATTCACGTTCGTATTGGCCGGATGGGAGGCATTGCACATGATTCTCGAGTTTTGAAAGAAGTTGTTATATATATATATATATATATATATATATATATATATATATATATATATATATATATATATATATATGTGTATATATGTATATATATGTATGTATGTATGTATGTATGTATCTAATCCCACTTCTGGCTTTCCTTTCCCCATCAGGTTCAAAATAATTGTTTGAAATGTTTTATTAATTACATTGTTTGTTTTTTATGGAATACATTCGTTATTAACGTTACAGATAAGTATTATCTTTGCGACACTGCGTACACCAACACTCGTGGATTTATGACTCCATACCGTAATACGAGGTATTGGTTAGCTGATTTTTTACTACAATGTGCGTTGCCAGACTGGATGTTGCCGCCGAAAAGATCATCGGAGTGGAGGTTGTCACTGGCGTGGAGGTTGACAGAGGGGGGGGGGGGTGGTGAAGGTGAAGGAAGATGAGAGAGGAACAATAGATCAATGGAAGATGTGGGTTTTGTTTTACAAATGTGTTTTTATCCATTTAATCATTTAACATATTTCTAAACTGAATGGTTAATAGGCTAGTTGAAAGATTAAAAAGGTTTTTTTCTTTAAACCAAACAACACAATCTCTTATCGATTACAATGAACAAAAAAACCATCACACATACCATAAATTGTGTAATTAAAAAAAAATAAAAAAAATAATAGTTATCTCATAGAATAGCAACACCCTTTGAAGATGCCCAAACGTCATCTAATCCAATTTCACCCATCGGCAATCTCGCCAGAAGCTTCCATCCCATCCTTAGGATTAGGGTTTCGTTTCTCCCCCAATTTCCACCGGCGTTCAAATTCCGACCGATCAACACACCATGTCGTCGTCGTCGAAGGTCATCGTTCTCAAAAGCTCCGACGGAGAAACCTTCGAGGTCGAAGAGGCGGTGGCGTTGGAGTCCCAAACGATCAAGCATATGATCGAAGATGACTGTGCCGACACCAGCATCCCCCTCCCCAACGTCACCAGCAAGATCCTCTCCAAGGTTATTGAGTACTGCAAGAAGCACGTCGAGACGCCCAAGACCGACGACAAGGCAGCTGAAGACGATCTGAAATCGTTTGATGCTGAGTTTGTTAAAGTGGATCAGAGCACTCTCTTCGATCTTATTCTGGTTCGATTGTTTCTGTATCCTTATCGATTAACTTTGAAAAAAGAAATAATACGTGATCTGTGGTAATGAATTGTGAAATTTAGGTTTTTCGTTGAAGAATTTTTGGATGTTATTTTGGGGTTTTGGTTCGTAAAGATTACTTGTGTAGTTGTATAACTTGTTGTTTGTTGGTTGCTAATTGTTGGCTTTCGTTAAAGATTTAGGCCTTAGGGTTGCACGGTGATTATTTGCATCTGCAGAGAAATTGTCTTGTTTGGTTGTGATTGTTTGCCATTGCATTGTTGGTAGTATATCTCAAAAAGAGGCTTTTTACTTTATAAAACAGTAGATTTGGTTTTATTACAAGTGTTTTTATACACATGAACGAAATTTATATATATGATTATTTGTTTCAGTTGGAATACTTAATTAGTATATAAACAATAAAGTTACATTGCTCTATGATTACAACAACGGAAGTTAAATGAAGAAAGCATTTTTTTAGTGATTTTGATATACTACTCAAGTCCATGTCACTCATGTATTGAAGTTTTAGCAGAATGTGTAGATACTCGAGTGGTGCTTCATATTGGCATGGTTATTAATCTAAATTGATGCAAATAAAGTTATATGCTAACGAAAGTAGATATGCTACACATGGTTTTAAAAGAAGGTTGAGGCGTGCGCCTCGAGGCGAGGCGCCCAGAAAACGAGTCTGAGGCGCCGCCTCAGGGGATTGTTTTGTACGCGCGCCTCATGTGCGCATCAGGGGGTTTTTTACTTTGTTTTTGATGTTTTAGACTTTTTGTGTCAGTTTCAAACATTTCATGTCTTTTTAATGTGTGTTTTTTGATGTTTTTGATGAATCCTATGATGAAATTAGTCTATATTTTATTTTTTATAAGATATATAATTTTTATATTTATTTTTTAATTCCGCCTCGGGCTTACGCCTCGGTTCGCCTCGAGGCTTACGCCTTATGAGGCGAAGGGAAAACGCCTCGAGGCTCGATACCGTACTTTTAAACCTTGATTCTACAAAGGATTCTTTATTCATGGCTATAAGCACATATGTTTTCAACATGCTATAGAGGTATAACACCACCTGAGAAAATGTCTAGTTGTGTATTTTTACATGAAACTATTATTCCCAGCTTGTTTTTTGTTTTTAGGGACTTAAATTTTGTGCACCTTGATGCTGTGCCATTTGGTCTACTTGTATTTTACTTTTGGTTGCACTGTTTGCGTGTCTGTTGTTTTTTATTTTGTGACTTGAATTACATTTTATCAATTTGTTAATTTTTTTCTGACATTATTAGTTTCTTACCATCATCTCGTTTGCCTTTTTGTTTTTTCTATTTTGGTTAATGATTCATTTGGGTGCAATTTTTTCTGATTCAGGCTGCTAATTATTTGAACATCAAGAGCTTATTGGATCTAACATGCCAAACAGTAGCAGACATGATAAAGGGAAAGACTCCTGAAGAGATTCGCAAGACTTTTAACATCAAGAATGATTTTACACCCGAGGAAGAAGAGGAGGTTCGCAGGGAGAATGCATGGGCGTTTGAGTAAAATCAAGTATGGTAAACTAAATTTATTTTATAATGCAATTAGTGGTAGTATATAATGTTGGGTCTTTCATGTGTCTCAGGAAACTATAAACATCCTTAATGTGGTCTCTGTTTGGATTCTTTTGTTTTTATTCTGTCAATTTGAATTTTTTCTTAAACTACTTGCTTGTTTTAAGCCACACCTAATAACATGTTGGGTTTACTGTCTTGTTTAGGACTGGTCAAATTCTCTATGGAAGATTAAAAGTAATAATTACATCAACATATAAAGCATGAGAATAAATTCGTTTAGAAGTGTAAAGTTATATGAATAGCAGGCTTATTTAGGTTTGCAAGACTAGTTAAGCTTGATATTGGAAGCTAAGGCTTGAGCTCGTTTGTTAAATGAGCTCTCTTTTAAGCTTGCGTTGATTCGAGCCTTTAGTGAGCTGATTTGATCATGACCATGATGTGAGATGAGGACAGTCTATTTATGTAACAAGCTTTTACATTTTACTGGGACAATCTATTTTTTTTCTTAATCTAGGCATGAAGCCAAGTTTATGCAGCACTTAACCATTGTATATGGGTTAATATCAGTTCTGCTGATTTGTACTCTGCACTCTGCATGGGCAATTTTTTCAAAAACATGTGTTTCCCATTGTGCCATCTCTTAGAAGTTGTCATAATGCTATTTTGTGTTTTACTTTTAGTTCTGATTCATCTTTGCTCGTTCATGTCAAAACTCATACAAAAGTTTACAGACTAGCCAAAGTCAGACTTGTCGTGATTTTAAACCAATATTTTATAATGTATACGAAGTGGGTTTAAGGTAAATATATATATATATATATATATATATATATATATATATATATATATATATATATATATATATATATATATATATATGATGTAGTCATGTAGACATTTAGAGTATTGCGTTATGGTCGATAAAGAAACGTCTAAGTTCAACAAAACCCACTTTCATACTCGATGATCGAGACCTAACATTACACTTGCAATCAAAAGAAAAGCGTAGATTTTTTTTTCCCTCTGGGTATTTGATTTGATCCTAAATTCTAATTTCCTACAATATTGTATTCCACCTCTTTCTTTTAGGTTTACGATGTTATCTAAAATATACACCGTCATTTCAATTTCAGATACATATAAAGCATAAAGCAGCATGTGTCTTTGTTCCATAATTCCACAACACCCATGTTGTGCATAAGGAAATGATGGTAACTATAAAGAACGAGGATTTTTCCCGCGCTACACAGCGGAAGTTTGATCATTTTTTTTCGAGCTATACAACGTGAGTTTGTTATTATCTTCTCAGCTCATCGTGAAATCCTAAAAAGGAATACCAAATCAAAAACCATAAAAAACAAAAGGTTATTGGATTTTAATAATTCAAATTTTCATTTATTGGTCGGGATTAATTTTAACTCTAGAAAATATTTATAGACATTTTCAACTTTGAGTTTATTTTTTTATAGGTTTGACTCTTTATATTGTCAAAACACTAACCAAAAAGTTAAAATCAATCATTTGATTTCCAATCTGAAAATTCTACATCTTAAAACCCGTCAATCTTTACCTTTTGATCTGAACCACTTGACTCGTTGAAGATAGATTTTAGGTGATGATTGAGGCTAGACATCGAAAAACGGACCTGATGGAGGTTGGACTGCGACAGAGTTGACAAATGGCTCAAAATTGACCCTATTTCATTAGAAAAACTAAAAGGGGTTAACTTTCAGTTAGTAAAGAGTCGTTGAAGGAAAATAAACTCAAAGTTAAACATTTTCTGAGTTGGGATTAATCACGGCCAATAAATAAAACTTGAGATTATTAAAATTCATTAACTGAAAAACAAATATCAGAACCAGTTCAGATAATACCAATGCTCTCAACGATGCTTTTTACTTAAAATTGATTCGATTCGTCGTGATAATAATGCTTAAAAGTAGTGTAACCAAAAGGGTTAAAAATAGTGGATTTATATAATTATATAAAACCAAGTGTTATTCCATATGTTTTAGAAAAATAGGAGGAACAAAAATGACGCTTCACAAAATATCAAACGCCAAAAAAGAAAAGAGAAACTATTGTGACAAAAAACTAAACCCACAAAAAAGCATTGTAGCATTTATGTTGCTTTCTAATATGTATGTAATGACAACGAAAAATCACTGGGAACACGACAGACCACCGTAAGTCTAACATCTTTGTATTCCACTTCATCAAATTGGAAAACCAAGACACGATTTCATCGGATCTAAAACCCCCAGCCACTCTCCTATCAGAATCTCAAACCACAACCTTCACCTCCATTTTTCGTGATTTTGGGATTTTTAAACAAGTTGAAGAATAGTTTGCAGCCGCCATCGTCTTCACATCATCACACCACCACACTCAAGATCTAACCCACAAGATCTACACAACATTTTGAAAATCAGAAAATCATGATAGCTGGATTTCATAAGGTTTTTGTGAGCAGCAATAGATCAAGATAGAGAAAATGAGTGACAACATGGTCTAGGTTTGGATGTCAACGACAACAGAGGAGAGGGGTCGCCGCCCGTCTGTTTGGTGATGGAATAGCTAGTGAGCTGTTTTCTAGGAGGTAGTGGTGTGGTTAAATATGGCAGGTTATGTCTAAGAGAGATTTACAAATACTTCTTACAGTTAATATATATAAAGTACAAAAATAGCCTCAAAAAGATATTATAGTCATTTTATTTAACTTAACAGAAAAATTAACGTCTGTTAACGTTATATTTAAACTTGTTACATAACTGGATAAAAACCCTAAACATGTAACCTTTCAAAGTAGTTTTTTTAACAGCAAATGCACGACCCTACTTCGGAAGATGGTGTTATCTTAATCGAGCCACCTGCCCATGTCCCAACCGGAAGGAGAAAACTCATTGCTAGAAAAACCCTCTCGCTCAACTCTGAACATATTGTTCAGAGTGAGACTTAAACCCATAATAATATTGTTTCCATAAAGTGAGATCCAGAAACAGGTTCACGGATATCATCAATATCTACCGGAGGAGCAACAATGAAGGCGATAATAAATACAGAAGTTGCGGTCAATAAGGCAGGGATCATCAAAACGCCAAACCATCCAATGTAAAGACGGTTTTCGATGCTGGTTATCCAGTTACAGAAGCGACCCCATAGGCTTTCGCTTTCACGTCTCTCTAAAATTCTAGTCATGGTAAAATCTTAGTTTATTTGATTATCAAGGACTCCCATGCGCACGAACCTTCTCCATATTTACATGTCATGAGTACATCTTAAAAAATTAGTAGTCATATCTGTTATTTTTCTCTGAGAGAGTAATAATGTGGTAATATTATGAAAGTTGGTGGCATAATCGACTTTTGTTATCATTTCCTTGTACGAATCTCTTTCAACTAAAGGAAAAAGAAATACTTGGACCTGTAATTGAACGGTCATGAAAGTAAATTAGTTTAGCAAACAATTAATGAAAACTGTTAAACATAAACCAAAATTACCAAACAACTGTTTAAATTTAGTTCGTAATTGTACACGAAAGACGAAGATACTAATCAATATGGATGTCGTGTTTCAAATCCAAGACGAAACTTATAGAAAGCTCAAATAAGCGTCCCTGGTCCGGTACGAAAAGTTTTAGAGTTTGTATGGCTTTGAAAATGACAGATAAAACCCTCAAAAGTAATTGGGTCAACCTAAATGGTTCGGTTGCTGGCTGAACGCAATAGACCGTTTTTTTTTTTTTTTTTTTGAAATCTTCAGTTTGTATAATATTTTAAAAATGTTTAAGAAATTCTACGGATAGTATATAGGAACCACACATTAAAAATAAAAGAGAAAAGTTAGATAACAATGATCAATCGCCTATTCGGTTAAATTGCCGTTCCAAGTCTCAGTTTTCTAACCATAAATCATACAGAGTATAAATTTAATAAATCTTGAACTGGCCAAACCAGCCAATTTGGATGGTTCTTCAGTTTTATCATGAAGCATACCCAACATGTAGTAAGGCAGTGTGTTAACTTAAATAATTCCCAAATACACTCCTTGCTATCATTGCATTACACTCGTAACATCTCATATCTGTTGCAAATCCTCAAGAACTTACAATACTGTAACGAAAGCGCACATGGCAATCATTCAACTACCGCTACATGCAAAGTATGTAAGCAATGCTGCACTTACCTTAATCAATCAGGCAAAGCAGTTCCTCTCTCAAGATTATTCTTAATCTCAAGCGTGTATCTGCCAAAAGCACGTTCAATCTTCTTATTGAAATGCTCATTACGGTCATTGATGGAGTCAATATCCTTCTCTTCATGAAATCGTCTTCTCCTACTAAACGCATTTCTATTCTCATCTTTGTCCTTGAGCTCTTTCACCATCCTTTCAAGCTTATCCTCTGAAACTTTAGGCTCCTATTGTACAAACATGTTTATTTTGGTTCAAAATAATACCCAAAACTCGAAAAATATGAATTCTTGAACTTACCTTTCCATATTGCAGACTTGAAGCTTCTCTGTAGAATTCTGGATCTGCTTCCTTCATTTTGTTGTATTCTTCAAGGTCAACGTCGATCTTCTTTGTCCTTTTCTTGTGTGCATCATACAAGGTTTTCTGATTAAACACTGTTCAAAAAGTAGTATATCAACCAAGTTTGGGCAGTCAAGAATTATTGCTTATTAATCAATCACTAATAACGGATGAATGAATATGAAATCACATACCATCCCAACCGGATGGAGCAGATTTCTTTTCCCATTTTTTGTACTTTGCTTCTGCCATCTGCTGTGTATCTAACATATATGCTTCTTTCATATCCAACCCGTTTGTTTCTAGAAGTTTCCCAATCTTTTTCTTCCTCTCGTCCATCCACTTCTGTTTGGAAATTCCTCTCGACTCTTGTGGACCTTCCATTCTTTTCTTTTCTGCCACCATGGCACTTTGATTAGCTTTCCTTGCCTCGTTCTACAAATATATGAACAAACATGCATATAATAAATATTCAACACAAAAAGATTGTCATGAATGATAAAATATTATTACAACTCAAAAACAAGGTACTTACCATCTTCAGCCTTAACTCAAATAACTTCTTTTGTTTCCCTGTAAGCTTAGTGGGATCCACTGGTGGTTGATCATCAGGGGCATTGTTGTCATCACCACTTGGATGATCATCAGGTTCACTTTTATCATTATCAGGATGTTCAGGTTGTACAGATGTTGGAACTGAAGTCGGTTGAAAACTTCTAGTTTCCTCTTTCAAGCCAGCTAAAAGATCATAGCGATTAACAAAGCTTTTAATCAATCTACCTAATTCACTTTCTCCCAAAATTAATAAAGCCCTCACATGTGAATTGCATTTTTAGAACATATCCAAATTCATGTGGATCCTAGAGAACCACGACTGTTCAATCTACCAAAAAAACCCTTCATAACAACTAAAGTGGGGCGACAGAGAACACTAACTACAATATATTAAAAGTTACATCATCATTCGGAAAGAAAAACAACAGAAACTAGACAAGAGGCTCCGTTTTGACATGTAAGCTTAGTGATTTATCACGCATTCACTGTTCATCAATTTGTATTTCTAAACAACTGCCCAAATTTTAAAAATGTAAAAAACAGAAGCAAACTCTGACCACATTTCATCAAAATAAAGCTAAATTTTCAGATAAGTCCATCCAATTAGATTCAAAAAGCAGCACAATTTAGTCCCACAGATAAGCATGATCCCTATACTTGCCCATATGTTTGGAATAGAAACCGATACGGGCGCATCAGTCATCACTTCCAGTTGTGTAAAATGGTAGATAGACATAAATTTGGCACTAATCAAACCCTTGATCAAATAGAAACAAATATTTCATAGAAGATTGTTTCCACCCATTTCTTCAAATCAACATAATTCTGATTGAACAAAAACAAATCCATCCCTCACTACTTGATTCAATTTGGTGTTTAAAATTTGAAAAAAAAAAAGGCACTTGAACAATGGAAACTATGAACAACTACTAAAGTTAAACTGGAACATAAAACAACAAGATGCAGGGAATGACATTAGTAAGAAACTGATGATATGCCCATATTAAAGCTTAAGTACTACATGGAACATAACGAGTACATATAAGCTAACCTGGTTCATCTTTAGTAGCAAATTTCTTGGCCTCAGCGATTATTTTGAAGCAATATTCAGAACATTCATGATACGGATTCGATGAATTTCTGCAATCTGGATGCACTCCTGTTTTCCCAGTCATCTTTTTGGCTGTATATCACTGCAGATAGCGCAAAAGAGCATAAATCTTCACAAATCGTACATATGAATAGCAGCTTAACAAATCAACTTCAATCAAAAAGCCCTAAGATACTAGATTCGTAGAAGCCCTAGCTTAACCTATACAGAAATTGTTCGAACACAAATCCATAATCAAAGTAGACTGATTCCATACAGATTTTGGAATAGCGTAGACACATACACAAATTTACATGTACCAATATCAGAAAATTTTGCTAATCTGATAGGAAATACCTTCGAATATCGATCCGGTGAGGATGAACCACGGAAACCCTAGATTCGATATTTAACGCAGTTTGCGAATAACAGGTTTTAGAAATACTATTTTGAAATTGATTTTAGTAAAAAGAGTTTATAAAAAGTAGGAAGTATTATTAAATTTTAAAAATTATTTTTTTAACTTCTTGTCTCGTTAATTTTTAAAAGTACGTTTTTAATTTTTTAGTTTATGAACTAATCAAAATAATTTAAGAAAAAAATATTTTTGAAAAGTCATAAATTAATAATTTATTTTTGTTAAAAGTATTTTTCAACTAAAATAAGCAATTCCAAACATATTTGTCTAAAAAGATAAAATTGTTTGTGAAACTAGACTTTAAATAGGGATGGTGATGGGCGGGTTTGGGACGGGTATGGGTGATCATACTTGATTAGAAAAGTGTGTTTCATACTCGGCTCAAAATCCGTTGAGTATGTATTAAGTGTTTATCTTTCGGGTATCGTGTACACCCATTAATGTTAAAAAAATCACCCAATGAATATACCCATCGGGAATCCATTGAAATTATGATATCATATAAAGCTACATCTGCATATAAATGTATTAAACAACAAATTTGGTTACCTTTTTACTCTTTTGTGTTTATGTTTCACTACTACTTCCAATTAATTTTATGAGTTTATCATATCTTTGTAACATACCATATGATGTAGATTATATGAAGCTTAATAACTTATATTAACTATAATTATTAAGTGAAAAAAATATTAAGTAAAAAAATAAAAAAATGTAATTATTAAGTTAAAAAATATAATAATTTTAGGTATATAATCGAGTAATGGGTATGTAACGCAATTCTATATCCATCTCATACTACGAAAAAAAATAAAAATTAATCCCATACCCGATCTATACCCGATCTCATACCCGTCCCAGCATATTAAGAGTATTCTCGTAGGGTTCAGGTTTGATTGTCATCCATACTTTTAAGTATTCGCTACGTGTTATACTCTCGTAGTCATGTAAGATGGTGAGACGTGTGTGATGTGATAAGGGTATGGGTGTTGAACACCGTCTTCGTATGCATGAGAATGGGCTTTGTCATTTATGCTTGAGTGTGGTCACGGGAGCTGCCTAGAATTAAAACACAAAACTTGTAACACAAGTTTCATCCACGCCTAGAACGTGAAATATTACACATGACCCTATATGAATGAGATGGAAATCGAGAGGGATAACTTTTGATAATGTTGGGATATAACTTTTGATAATCAGCTTCCGTGCTGAATGTTGCTGATATACCAAAAGATGAATCTATCTACTGAAAGATCTTATCTACTTGATCAAGTACTTAATACCTATGAATTAGCATTCTGATTATTTGTTGAACACCTGAAGATCTGCTGATTCATCGCTTTTGTAGACAAAAATGCCAGTGCTGAATAGTAGTAGTGACAAAATTACAATGCAACTATTGATCTTCTATGCTGTTGATTCTTGTCTATGTTGTATATTGTTTTGTAACCAATTGTATTACATATTCGTGATATGTCATACTGTATAGATCAATGGTTGAAATTTGCCATTGATCCTAAACCTAGAATAGATGGTCAAGATTTGTTTTAGAGTTTAGCTTTCATAGTATAAATACCTCACTTGTTGTAGGATCGAGTTATAATCAATGCAACAGTTTCACAAGGTGGGAGAGTTAATAACACTTAGCAATTCAAATAGGGAACCGGTTGGAGTGAAACAAAGAACACAAGTAAGAAGAACAAGAACACTCAAAAGTGATTTTCAAGAATGATGTTGTAACGCCCAGAAAACTTCAAGAAAATGAAGGCAGAAAAAGTTCTCACGCGAAGAGGACTTCTCACGCGAGAACCCCGAGCGAAAACTTGAACTGGGAATAAATAGCCGAGAACACCCGTTTAACCCCAGTATTCGCACGAAAAATGCTGCTGGTAGAGAGAGAAAGCGGCTGTGTAGAGAGAGAAAGTGAAGAATCGAAGTGTTTAAGGTATGTAACTCGTGTAGTAACTCGTGTTATGTGCTAAGAAACGATTATTGTTGAATGTAACATGTGAATGTGTAGTTTTTGTTCGGCAAAGGCTTTCAGGAAGGTCGTGTTTGTGCTAGATCTTCAAAAGGTGAGTTTCTAGCCCCTTTTTATGTAAGTTTTTATGTTTTGGGGCTATTATGCATACTAAAATGCTTATTTATGCTTGTGATGATATTGTTTAAGGTGTTAAGCATGTTAGAACAGCCTTAGACGTGATAAGTTGTGTTTAGACAAGAAACCCTTAAGTTTTCGTGCGAGTAGGAAGGTTGTACGGTAAGGATTTCAAATCTGAGAAAGTTCTCACACGATAAGTAAGTTCTCGCGCGAGCTATAGGTTTTCGCGCTAGTATGTTGACTTGATGTGCAGGGTTTGACTGTAGTAAGGTTCTCACGTGAATGGAAAGTTCTCACGCGAGATTATGTACTTGCATGGATTAAGTTTTCGCATGACCAGCTGTTATATGTGTTATGTTATCTTTTCACGTTTAAACGGTTTTCAAAACAATATGTCTTACGATATGACTTTACTTGGTATGTTATGTATATGTGAGTAAAGTATTATATATTGCAAGTAAAAGATAACGATAAGGAAAAGTGGAACGTAACAAATGAATGAAAGTCTTGGAAGCAAAATGAATGGAGGTGCACAACCATGTTGTTGTTAGCTCAACTGAGGCGCGGCTTAGCTAGCCCATGAGGATGCGCTTCAGGGGTCCAATCCTTGAGATTGACCAAGTGATACGGGATCCTTGTCGCTTTACCCCAGTATTGTTGCCCGCTTCGTGCAAATTGTATGGGGGTTTATTTATAAGCCTCGACACAGTACCAGCTTCGGCATGATATGGGGATTTAGCATAATTGATCTAGATATAGTGAAAGATAATGATGAATAAACGAAAGGATGAATAATGATGAAAGATAATAAATAATTATTATCAAGATGTATGTATGATGTATGCTCACGTACGAAAGTGAAGGAAATGTTTGAACGAAAGTAAAGGAAATGTTTGAACGAAAGTAAAGTATTTGATTATAAAAACTAGAACTCACTCAGCTTCGCTGAATTTTGTATGCATAATAGTTGGCAGGTAATTGATGATGCTGAGGAGGTGCAGGCGTGGACATGAAAGCTACTGGGATAGTTCAAGTCTGGCATCTATATTTTTGGGAATGTTGTTGTATTATTGCAATTTTGAGATGTAAATAAAATGACATGATGTTTTGAAACAAGTTTACTCACTAATGAAAAGTTATATTTCTCCGCTGTGAATGTTTTATTTTAAATTGTTTTACGCTATGAATGTCCAACTGTAAGCGTCCCAGGAAAGGGGCCTTACAGATGTATATTGCACTCAAGTTCTTTTACAAGTGTTACAAAGCTTATCTAAATTACAATTACTTGAGACACTTTCTAATACATCCTACAGCCGGCCATACTTTGAAGGCCAGCTGGAAACACTAATCTAGACAACAAGATCAATGTAGAGTCAGACAGATTGCCTTTTGACTAGTGACTATGACATGCCATAGCTCACATCCTAATCTATTACAAAAAGGATAAAGTATATAGTTTGAAAGTTACAGACAAAAGAACCTTAATCTACAGTTGACAAAAGCATGGACCTTTTCACCAACTCATGCAAGTTGGTGAGACATCAGAAGTGGCAGCGGAAAGTTGTTTAGCTTTTGTCAAAAGGTGATTCAGAAAAAGCATGTCTTCTCTGTCTTTGGAAGAAATCAGTCTTTGGCTTCGAAAGACTTTGTCTTTGAAGCTTCAGAAGACTTCATCTTTGCCTTCAGAAGATTTGGTCTTTTGGCTTTGGAAGATTTGATACTTGATATAATTCACTGAGTTATATCAAATCTTCCAAAGTAACTTCCTTGTACTTGCATGTGCATGCTGAGAGCTCTTTTGGTTGCATCAACCACTAAGTGTAATCCTTACAAACTCCCCCTAGGCTGATGCTACCAAAACATAAGAAGACCCTTGAATCTTGATCTTCATCTGTTGACGGTCCTCATCAGAATCAAGACCATTCCCATCATCATCAAATGGTCAGGATTCCTTAGACTTTCAAAGTACCTCCTCATGTCTTAGAGATCATGCATAGAAAGGTCACGTATGTTTTGCCAGAAGTATATATCTTGACCCCTTTGATCTCTAGTGACATACCATCTATTTGGATTGGTGGCAAACATTCAGGACATGATGGGTCTCTCAGCAGCAAGAGGCTCTACTTGAATGGGAGTTGGATGAACAGTCTCTTCTTGATCACCCTCAGGATTATCTGACCCATCCTGAGTTGTAGAGGTGGATGCCTTGGACTTCTTTTTCTTCTTCTTGTCCGTTCTAATGGTCATCCTTTTCCTCTTTCTATATTTTAATGAGGAGATTGGCCTACAGTACTAGATTGTTCTTGCTTGTCTCCCTCAGTTGGGTCCTTTTCCTTCATTGGTTCGGAAGGTCAGGACCCTGCGATGGATCAGAAGATGAAGTTGGCTATGATGTAGCACTAGGTCTTGGTTGAGTTGCCTCTTGTGGTTCAACCTTGATCTTAACTTTAGGTGCAGCCTGACTTGCTAGAGAATGCAAGTCAACAAGCTCACCCCTCTTGATCTTCTGCTTAATCACTCTAATATGCTCATCCATGGTGGATAGAGATATTGGACCAAGTCTCCTTCTGGAGAATCCATACAGCTTCAAGAAGCTTACCATCTTTAGTCTGTCAGCAGACTTTTGCTGATTGGCTCGGATGAAGAGTGTTCCATCAATAGTACCCCTCTTGTACCTATGCTGACAGAGATACTGTGATAGTGTCTCATACCACTTCCTTGGAGCTTGATGTAGCCCATAAAGAGCTTTGTCAAGCTTGCAAACATAATCAGGATGATCTGGGTTTGCAAAGCCAGGTGGTTGTTTGACATACACTTCCTCATCAATCACCCCATAGAGAAAGGCACACTTGACATCAAGTTGATAGACCTTGAAATCCTTGGATGCAGCAAAAGCCAGGAATATCCTCACATCTTCAAGACTTGCTACAGGAGCAAAAACATCTATGTAGTCAATCCATTCTTCTTATGTGTACCTTTAAACAACTAGTCTAGCCTTGTTCTTGATGACAAGTCCTCTGTCATCCTTCTTGTTCCTAAAAACCCATTTTGTACCTATGGTAGTCTTCTCTTGAGGAAGAGGACATAGATTCCAAACCTCTTATCTTTGAATTGAAGCAGCTCCTCCTGCATTGCTTCAACCCAACTTCCATCCTTCAGAGCCTCATCAATCTTCTTAGGCTCTATCTGGGACAAGAAACAAGAGTGAAGACAAACATTTTTTTCACGAGTTTTGCTAAATCAATATTTCAGATTCAATGAGCCTGGATCTTAGGATTCATCATGTTCAGATCTAAAAATTCAAAATTAAGATGGGTGGATGTGTGTGAATCAAAGAATACAAGAAGCAGATGATAATAAGTAGATGATTTCATTGATGTTGATTAACAAGTTACAATGAAAAATCAAATACAAAGATGGATGAAGATCAAACCCACCCAAAGGAGGACTTCTCCTTGGGTGGTGATTCACACCATCAGAAACACACACACAAGAATCACTCTTGCACCACACTTGCAAAAATACACAAGTGGGTCTATTTATACTATTATAACATCAAGACCTAATTTTGACTTTTCTTTTTGTCTTGATGTTAACTTTGTCTTGTTGACTTGTCTTGTATTTGTTTATTTTCTGTTTATCAACTTGGTCTCTGAACTTGTACAATGAGATCTTCAGTCGACTCTGATTATCATTTTGGTAAGCTTCAGTTTATTCAATTGTTGAACCCAACAAGTTTGTCCTTTTGTTCTTACCCTAGTCTTAACATCTCCAATGATGTTTGTGGTGGGATGTGACTTGTGGATTCTCAGTTGAGGAATCACAGCAAGTTGGTTGGACATATCTAAATTGGTGAAATTCAGATATGGTGCTTGACTATCATCCACCACATCAACACACTTCTCAAGAGAAACATAATCCAATGAGTGTGTTACATCATTGATGTTGTCTTCTATGGAGTGGTTATCAGCATCAAGAAATTCTTGATCACTCACAGCACCTCCATCTCCTCCTACATTGGAAATTCCTTCATCTAAGTTATGTGCCTCTGTGCTAGAATTTATAGGCACCTTAGATGTATCAACTGAAGAATTTGTCATGGTTGTGCCGAGAGGATTTTCAAATGCAGGGATAGTTACCACTGGAGTTAAAGTAGTTTGAACACTTGGTCTTCTCAGCTTAAATCTTTGATCACAATCTCCTGATGATAAGGTACCTGTAGATCCTGAAACATCTTCATAAAATTTGTTAAAACAGTTGGTAACTAAATCAACATCAAACAGTCAATCAGGACCAGAACCTTTAACACTGGGTGTGTTCTCATTGAAGGTCACATTGGCTGACTCCTCAACTACTCTAATTCTGAGATTGTATACTTTATAAGCCTTGGCTTGGGAAGAGTATCCAATAAAATGTCCATCATCTGCTTTCTCAGCAAATTTGGCTGTTTGATATTTGGTATTAAAGATGGTGCAAGGACATCCAAATGATCTGAGGAAACCAATGAAAGGTCTCCTTTTGTGCCATAGTTCATAAGGAGTCTTACCATGAGTCTTGACTACTAAAACTCTGTTTTGCACATAGCAGGCAGTGTTGACTGCCTCTGCCTAGAAGGTGATAGGCAGTTTAGAGTCAGACAACATGGTTCTTGCAGCTTCAATAAGTGTCCTGCTTCTCCTCTCAGCAACACCGTTTTGCTGAGGAGTCCTCGAAGCATTGTATTGTCTTGTAATACCCTTTTTATCACAAAATGCATCAAGTATTTGGTTTTTGAATTCGGTTCCTTGATCACATCTTATGGTTTGGACCTTATGATCACATTGATTCTCAATTTTTAGAATGAAGTTCTTTAAGATTTCAGGAGTCTCATCCTTAGTTCTAAGGAAGAAGACCCAAATATATCTTGTGAAATCATCTGTGATCACCAAGCAATAAGAGGTCCTTCCTAGACTCATTACACTAGTGTGGCCAAAGAGATCCAGATGTAATAAGTGTAGGGGAGTAGTGATAGAGTTCATTTTCTTTGGCTTGTGAGACACTTTGTCTTGCTTCCCTTTCAGGCATGCAACACAATGGTCATCACTTGTAAACTCTTTATTTGGCATTCTAGTTACCAAATCATTCTTAATTAATTTATTCATGTTATTAAAGTTTAAATGGCACATTCTTTTATGCCAGAGGAAAGACTCATCACTATTGGTTTTAGATAGAAAGCAAGAAACTTCTTCTGAAGAAGATGTTTTTTGCAAGTCCATCTTGTACATGTTCCCTTTCTTGAGGGCTTTGAGCATGATATGCTCTTGAGGAATGACCACTCCGGGCTTGAGAACAATGCACTCATGCTCAGTGAAGAGCATGTTGTGTTTCTAATCACAAAATTAGGATACACTCAAAGATTGTATCCAAGCTCCTTAACAACATTTACCTTCTTAATGCTGAGCTTACCATTTGTGACCCTGCCCCTTCCTGTAATGTAACCACCAGATTCTCCTCCAAAAACAACTGGCCCTCCATCAATTCTTTCAAAGTTTTGAAGCAAAGAGCCATTTCTTGTCATGTGCTTGGAACAACCACTGTCAATGATCCATACATTCCCTTTGGTCTTAAGTTGTTCCTATACTTAAAGAGATGGTTAGATACATTTGGAAACCTAAGCCTTGTTGGTCTTGGGCTTGTCAAAGTGCATTGAAGATAATGCAATAGTAATTGATCCTATATGCAAGTTATAAGGATCATTTGCTATTGTTCATGATGAATTTTCAGTCATATGGCCCTCCTTCATCTTCCACACCATCTTTGGAAGACTAGACTTGGCCTCCAATACTTCGGAAGACTAGACTTGGCCTTCAATACTTCAGGAGTTTTGATGACTGCGGAAGTTTTGGAGACTGAACCTTTGAAAGATTTTGCATCTACTGCAGCAGACTTTAGTGCTTCGAAAGCATTCCTTTCTTCCGAGAACAAATTTTCTTTCAAAGGTAAGTTTTCACTTATCTTCTTCTTCACTTTGGAGCTTTTGAAAGGAAGAGATTTTCCTTTTGAAGCTATTTTCTTCTTCTTCTTCTCAGAAGTTTTCTTCTTGGACATTTGGATAGTACTTTTGGGATTGTAGATGCAATCCTTTGCAAAGTGAGAAGTACTACCACACATGATGCATTCAGTTTGCATGCTTCTGAGAGTCTTCTTTTGAGTGAGAGCTTGATCTTGATCACTTTCCACTTCCTTCTTCACCTTTTTAGATGATGTAGCAGGCTTCTTGGGATGAGGCTTGCTCTTGGAATCGGATGGCTCAGGCTGTGCAGTAGTGGTGCATATTTTATCAGCCTTCCTCTCTTGACCAGGATGATTTGGACATGAACTAGGATTCTTGGTACTTGAATCCATAGTTGAGTCTTCAGCCTTTACCACTTCAAATCCAGCAGAGATAAAAACTTACTTTTGCTTGAAGTTGAAGGTGGCCTTGATATCTTGGGCTTTCTTGGATTTTCTTTTAGTAGCCCTGATCAAATTCTTCCTTACAGACTTGGTCATCCTTGGTTCTTCCTTCTCTCCAAAAGAATGTTGTCCCTTCTTTGGATAACCCTTGTCACTTACATCAGGTTCATCCTTTACCATCTCCTCTTCATCTTCATCCTTCTCTTGGATAGGATCAATGGAGGACAGCTCATCTTGACAAGTTCCACATCTTGGAGATCTAACAGATAGGAGTGAGTGTGGAGGAGCTATCTCACTTGATCCTAGTCCCTGCCTATTTTGGTAACAAACTTTTGCATGCAAGGATGAGGATATTATGTTCTTAAATGTTTCATCCTCACTCGATTTGATACCTGGTGCCCAACCTGTTGCTAAGGCGCCGTATCGTCTAGCTCCCTCTGAGATGAAGGAAATGATGACTCAGCTGCAAGAGTTGTTAGATAAGGGGTTCATTCGACCAAGTATCTCTCCGTAGGGTGCTCCGGTCTTGTTTGTGAAGAAGGACAGTAGCATGAGGATGTGCATCGACTACCGTGAGCTGAATAAGTTGACTGTGAAGAACCGGTATCCGTTATCGAGGATTGATGACTTATTTGATCAGCTCCAAGGTGTCAGTTGGTTGTCGAGGATAGAACTCTGATCTGGTTACCATCAACTAAAGGTGAAGGAGCAGGATATTCCTAAAACAGCTTTTCGTACACGTTATGGACACTACGAGTTTCTCGTTATGTCTTTAATTTAACCAACGCGCCAGCTTCTTTTATGGATATAATGAATCGGGTGTGTCGGCCTATGCTAGATAAATCAATGATTGTGTTTATCGATGATATCCTGATTTATTCGAAGAGCGAAGAAGAGCATGCCGGTCACATTTGGGAGGTGCTGGAGATGCTTAAAAGGGAGAAATTGTATGCCAAGTTCTCCAAGTGTGAGTTCTGGTTACGCGAAGTTCAGTTTCTGGGTCATGTGGTTAATCCTGAAGGGATCATGGTGGACCAGGTGAAAGTTGAGGCGGTGATGCAATGGAAGTCTCCAAAGACGCCATTTGAGATTCGTTATTTCTTGGGTTTGCCGGACTACTACAGGAGATTCATTCAAGACTTGTCCAAGATAGCTTCACCCTTAACTAAGTTGACCTGTAAGGATGTGAAGTTTGTATGGGGTCTAGAGCAGGAGAATGCTTTCGAAGAGCTAAAGACGAGATTGACTCAAGCTCCTGTCTTGACGTTACCCGAAGGGAGCGAAGACTTGGTGGTCTATTCGGATGCTTCTTATTTGGGATTGGGTTGCATGTTGATGCAACGGGGGAGGGTTATAGCCTATGCGTCCCGACAGTTGAAGATCCATGAGGCTAACTACCCTACTCATGATTTGGAATTGGCGGCGATGGTCTTTGCATTGAAGATTTGGAGGCACTACTTGTACGGGACAAAGTGCACTATCTTCACTAACCACAAGAGCTTGAAGTACTTCTTCGAGCAAAAGGATCTCAATATGAGGCAAAGGAGGTGGTTAGAGTTGATCAAGGATTATGACTGTGAGATCCACTACCATCCAGGCAAGGCTAATGTGGTGGTGGATGCCCTTAGCCGAAAGGAGAGACCCGAGGCAATTCGGGTAAAGGCTTATCAGATGATCGTGACCTTTGATGTGATGAAGCAGGTCAAGGAATTTCAGGATGAAGCACTGAAGGAGGATCTAATTAACTCCGAGCGGATGAAGGGCCTAGTCACGAAGGTGGGTGAGAACACTCTCGGTGTTAGAACCCGCTTTGGGCCGATGTGGGTTTCTTGTTATGGAGATCTACGAGGGAGGATCATGGATGAGGCTCACAAGACTCGATACTTAATTCATCCCGGTGCTATAAAGATGTATCAGGATATGAAGAAAGATTACTGGTGGCTGAGAATGAAGCACGACGTAGTAGAGTATGTGAGTAAGTGTCTTACTTTTTTGCAAGTGAAGATCCAACCCTTGGATACACCCGAGTGGAAATGGGAGCACATCACCATGGACTTCATTATGAAGTTACCACTTATGGCAAGGAGGTACGATGCCATATGGGTGATCGTCGACCGTCTGACAAAGAGTGCTCACTATCTGCCAATCCGTGAGACGTATTCGTCTGAGAGGTTAGCGAATCTGTTCATCAAGGAGATTGTAACTCGTCATGGCGTATCGGTGCCTCTCGTGTCTAACCGTGACACTCAGTTTACATCTAAGTTTTGGAAGAGATTTCATGATGCGATGGGGACGAAGCTACATATCAGTACGGCTTACCATCCTTAGACAGATGGTCAGTCGGAGAGGACGACTCAGACTCTGGAGGATACGCTACGAGCATGCGCCATTGATTTTGGTTGAAGTTAGGACTAACACTTACCGTTAGCCAAGTTCTCATATAACAACAGTTATCATGCCAGCATTGGTATGCCTCCTTATGAGATGCTATATGGTAGAAAGTGTAGGACGCCCATGTGTTGGGGCGATATAGGCCAGAAGGAGTTAGGGAGCAGTGAGGTGATCGAGGCTACGACCAATAAGTTTGATGAGATCAAGGCATTTATGAAGGTAACAAAGGATAGACAAAAGTCGTATGCCGACAAGAGACGTAGACCGATCGAATTCAAGGTGGGCGATAGAGTTATGTTAAAGGTCTCACCTTGGAAAGGGATCATCCGGTTTAGGAAGCGAGGAAAGCTAAGCCCGAGGTATATAGGGCCTTTCTGAATCATTGCTCGAGTAGGAGAGGTGGCCTATCGATTGGATCTACGCAATGAGTTAAGTGGAATTCATCCAACATTTCATGTATCTCATCTGAGAAAGTGCTTAGCAGATGAAGATATGATCCTACCGCTTGGGGACATCGAGGTGGATGAACGGCACAATTATGTGGAGCAACCAGTGGCCATCGTTGATAGAAAGGAGAAGAGGCTAAGAAATAAAGTGGCCCCACTTGTGCGACTATAGTGGAGACACAGGAAGGGGTCCGAGTTTACATGGGAGACTGGGATGAGATAAGAAAACACTATCCGCAGCTGTTCGAGGAGTGACAGGTTTTGGGGACGAAACCTATATAAGTGGGGTGGAATTGTAACACCTGGAAATTTCAGAAAAAGAAAAGAAAAGAAAAGTAAATGGCGCAAACGAGTTATTATTTCAAAAAGCGAGGGTTAAAAGTGTACAAGGGCCAAACCGGCCCATAATGGGGTTTAAAAAGAAAGTAAGGCCTCCCATACTCTCTCCCCATGCACTCAACTTTCGGCTAGAGAGAGAGAAAGAAGCTCCCATCTGGTTCTAGAGAGAGAAAGTGGAAGAATTCTTCAAAGTTATGGTTTTAAGGTGATTTCTTCTTAGATCTAAGTCGAGTTTAAGCTTATTGGCAGATTTCTATGTGTTTTATGTGTTTAGTTGCTTGTTTTCATGTGTTTAGGTGTTAGAACTCTAGGTTTGCTCTTGGGTTTGTTGTGTTGGCTCGATAGACGTTTAAGGTGAGTTCTAGATCCCCTCTTTTACATGTTTTCTACTTTTTTGGGGCTGATATGTGTATTACAAAGATGTTTCTTAAACAAAAATTATTATTTTTTTATGAAAATGATAACTTTATACGAACATTGCATGTGTTTCCATGATTCTGTGATGATAAATGAGTGTACTAAGTGTGAATTAAATAGATCTATGCTAAGTATACGTTTAGAAGTGTTGTATGGAACTAGAATTTACATAAGCAGAACATAAGTATTTGGACGACTGTCCGCTGTGGGCTTTGAATGTCCGCTATAGGCTTTGAATGTCCGTTGTGGACACTTAGGAGGATAAATCATGCCGTCCGCTGTGGACACTAAGTATCTATTATGGACACTTGTGTTCTAGACCGTCCCCTGTGGACATTTGTGTCCGCTGTAGACACTTATGTATGCATGCATGTCTGCTGCAGACACTTAAGTATGTATGCATGTCCGCTGTAGACACTTAAGTATGCATGCATGTTCGCTGTGGAGATTAGTCATCCACTGTGGATCCTTTAAATACTTTAGACTGTCCGCTATGGATTATGGCTGTCCGTTGTGGACACTTGTAATGTCTAATTCATCCGCTATGAACCTTAGTCATCCGCTATGGACACACTTAGTGTCTTATTCATGTGCTGTGGACCTTTAACCGTCCGCTGTGGATTTTTGTCGTCCGCTGTGTACTTTGGCTGTCCGCTGTGGGCACTTAGTACTTAAGTCATCCGATGTATACCTATTTCATGCGCTGTGAACACTTAGGTTTATTATGAAATTTTGGGAATAGAATTTAAGTGCTAAGTACTTATGTTTAATGGAAGTTTATGCTTGTTTTAATGTTTCAAATGTTTAATCTGCTTGTGGGTTGCTGTTATGAATTATAAAATTTCATGTTATGTATTATGATATGACTTTAAGTGGTATGATATGTATATGTACTAAGTATTATGTAATGAAAGTGAAAGATAACGATAATGAAAAGTGGAACGTAATGAATGAATGAAAGTCTTGCAAGCAAATTGAATGGAGGTTCACAACTTATTAAAGGGTTGTTAGCTTAACTGTGTGTGATTTAGCAATCCCATGAGGATGCACACAGGGGGTCAATCTTTGTGATTGATCAAGACGTGCGAAAACGAGATCTTTGTCACTTGACCCCAAGACGGTAGTTGCTTCGTGCACAATGATGGGGCATAGCATATGATGGGATCAAGATAAAGTGAAATATGTTAATGAAAGAAAGTACGAAACGAACGATTATGAACGATGATGAAATATAATAAATAATTATTATCAAGATGTATGTATGATGTATGATCACGTATGAAAGTAAAGGATATGTTTATACGAAAGTTTTGTATTTTATTATAAACTAGAACTCACTCAGCAATGCTGACTTTTTATATGCATATCAGTTGGCAGGTGATGACATTGTTGGGGATGGAACGAGGTTAAAGCTACTTGGAAAATAAAGACTGGCATCCATGTTATGCAGAAATGATATTTTTGTCTTGTAATACAACTAAATGTTCTTTTGAAACTTGTAACAACGATGTATTTCTTGGCAAAATTTATTATTAATGCATGAAATGGTTTTTGTTTAGCTATTTTGCTGCCATGATTTCTTACTTCAATGTATTTTAATGTGTAAAGTGCTATGCATGACCAGCTGTGGGGTTTCTCGGGAACGTGGCCTTACATGACTTATGAGAAGTTCTATGTTGCTTTCCTTTTTGACAAGCAATACAATGATCAATACATGTAAACTCTTTGTTCGGTAGTCCAGTGACTAACCCATTCCGAACTAGTTTATTCATGTTTTTGAGGTTTACATGTGCTAGTTGTTTTTGTGCCAAATGGAGGATTCATTTGTTGAAGCTTTGGAAATGAAACATGATACATTTCTTGAAAATGATACATTCTGCATGTTGAGCATGTACATATTGTCTCTTCTGGGAGCTCTTAAAAGTATTTCTCATTTGGTATAACAAAGCTAGGAGACAAAATAATATATTCATGCTCTGTGAAAAAAAGTGTTATGTTTTTTATCATATAACTGAGATACACTCCGCAATTTATAGTTCAACTCTTTCATATAACTTATCACAGTTACCTTACCATTGCTGACTGTCTCTCTACCAGTAATGTATCCTCCTCTTGTATCACTTCCAAAGGCAACAAACCCACCATCTTATGGTTCAAGATTCACCAGGCATAATCTGTTGTCTGTCATGTGCCGAGAGCATCCACTATCCTAATCTACAAGTTATCTTTGGTCTGCGAATGTTCCTCCACATGAATGAGTTGGTTAGTAATGAATGGGGACCCAAGACTGTCTAGTCTTGGGTCTTCCAAATTTTAGTAAAATTTCATTGATTTTAATGTTGAAAATTTGATTTCATGTTTTGGATCATCTAAGGTTTTGTTAAGTTTGGAATATGTCTTTGGTCTCCAGCTTTTCTTGTTTGCTTTGGAATTACTGGACTCTTTGACATCTTTTTTGCTTTGATGACATTTAGAAGTCTTTGAAGATGATGAAGATTTCACAAAAGCCTTCTTCTTTGAGTTTGCAGCTGCTAATTTGTTCAAAAGACTCTTTAGAAGTGCCAAGTTTTTCTTAAAATCAGCAGCTGTAGATCCTTCTGAGGATCTGAGATGATTGTTGAAGTAAGCTAAGGGATTGAATAGATAGTCTTTTGCAAAATGACTATTTTCCTCGCATACACGAGGCATATGATCTTCATCTGCTACCTAGATGTCTTGATCTCCAGCTTGAGTTCTTGTAACTCCTTCTGCATCTCCTCCTTTTTTTCTCTCTTAATTAGCTCATGATCAATGAAATATTCGAGTATCACCTTCTTCTTTGAAGATTTCATCTGCTGATTTTCCTTAGTACCACATATGTTTTGTTCAGCTTATGGTCAATGTGAGTGGAAAGATCAATCTTCTTTCTTGGGAACTTCTTTTTATGCATCTCAATTGCTTCAAAAGTAGATTTTTGAACATATGGAAATGATCTTACTTCTAAAGATTCTAAAGTTCCTTCATAGTAGTTTCTTATATGTATCTTTTTATTATAGCTGTGCTTTGATTTGAAAGAGGGTTTTAACTTAACAGTTGGTTTATTGGTGTTGAAAGATGAGTTTTCCTTGACAAACTTCATTTTTTAAATCACCATCTTCTTTATCTTGCCTTGAGTTTCTTCCCTAAATCCTGATCTTCTCTGCTTCAAAAACTTTATTTTTGTTCTCTGCTAAAATTGTTTAGCCCTAAAAAAGATCATGGCTATTTGATAGTTAATGTCCATCTCTTCAAGATCATCTGGATGGATGTATTCAATATCTTCTTCAGAGAGTTGGAAGAAGTTGGCCTGCTCACTAACAAACGTTGAGCTTGATGGGTAGTTTGGTGAGAAAGATGATAAGGGCTGCTGATTATATCTGCTGAATGATTTTGAAGATTGAGATTTAGTAGTTGGAGATTCTGGATAGGTGATCACAGGTACTTGGTGAGTCACCATTGGAACTTTGTAAGCCTGGGAGTGGAAGGATTCTTAGATAGGTGCCATAAGTGCTAATGCATTTGAGGAGTTTGATGATTTGCTGAGTGATTATTCATCAGCTTCTGATATTCAGTTCTTTTTATGGACACAGTATAAACTATCCATGTATGCGGCAGTGATCTCAATAATTTCCTGAGAATATCACTATTCTCCATCTTCCCTCCAGCTTCATTTGAGAGTCTAGAAGTTCAACATATCTAAGATATGTTGCAGTCACGGTTTCTCCCCTTGTTAAACCAATATTTTCAAACTTCTGTTTTAAGACATCTCTTTTGTTTTCCTTCATGTCTTTGGTTCCTTTAAATATGGCCTTCAATGCTACCCATAACTTAGAGCAGTTGTGAACTTCTTGAAGCCATGAATGATGTTGTTGGGTATGCTCATCCTGATCAGCAACAATGCTTTAGAATCTATATCCATCTTCTACAAATCTTCATTTGAATACTTTGTAGGATCTTTAGGAATCATAATTTCATCTTCACCAGCAGCTTGGACCATAGGGACATATAGACCATTTAGGATTGAGAGTCAAGGTCTCAGATCTTGATTTTTTAGAAAATCTTCCATTGGAAATGAAGTTATGAGGGAGAGTTGTGTTTCTAAAGTGTGATCAAAAGAAAACAAGTGATTTGTTGAAAGGTGACTTCAAGCAAATCAAGAGCCAAGGCTCTAAAAGCACTTGTTGGATCAGGTTAATGAGTTAACAAGACTTTTATATTTGATCAACAAATAACGAATGTGGAATCTAAGTTAACTGTTTTATTTATCAAACACATATACTTTGAGTAATAATATAGACACAAGATGTTCTTTCAAAGTATACACTTGATTAATCTTTTATAAGTACAATTGATACAATCAGTAGATAAACAAGTGGGCTTACAAGCTTACCTCTAAACAATACAAGTGAAAGGTATTTATACTATGAAAGGTAAACACTAAGAATAAACAACTTTACATCTAATCCTGGTTTACAAATGGTATGTACAATACAAACAGACAATCAACACATCAGAAGTTTGCAGTTTCAGTACTATGTTGTCTCCAAAAGGCAGAACACATTAGCCGCTAGAGTAGTTCAATATAGACAGTCTTGTCCAATGTTGTGGTTGATTAGTAGTGCATCCATTTGAGTGTTGATATGCAGTCAATCAACACTTCATCACTTTCAATGCTGATTGGCATTGGATCTGTACTTGACATGTGCTGCTCGTCAGTGGATTAGCACTTGGTATAATTTGATAGTTTACAGCCAGTGTTGAATCCTTGAGTTTTTAGTAGCTTCATCCTTTTCATAGATCAAAAAAAGGGAACCTAAGTTAGGATTAGGGCGCCTTAAGAGTTTTGATTTCAATCTTTATGGATATACTGATAGTCACTATGGTGGTTGTAGCATCAACAAGAAGTCTACCTCACCGGGTTGTCAATCTATGGGAGGAAGATTGGTTTCATGGCAATGCAAGAAGCAAACTTATGTTTCTACATCAACTGTCAAAGCAAATACATTCTGCATCCCAGTGATGTGCTTAGTGCTATGGATTCAAATTCAAAACTTCATGAAAACTCCCATTCATATTAACAACAACAATGCTATCTTAATTACAAACAATCCAGTTCAGCACTTAAAGACAAAACATTAACAACAGATACCATTTTATTCATGATTGTGTAGAGAAAAAGATTATTAATTTAGTCAATGTTCACACAAATGAATAATATGCAGAACTCTTTAGAAAAGCATTTGATTAAACAAGATTTAAAATTTTATATCTACTATTGGGATGATGAAGTTTGAATAACTTAATAATCTCTCAAAACGTCTTTAAAATGTTGTCAATAAAATGCATTTGAAAACTTGTGAAAACTTGCTCTTTTGTCAAAATACACTCTATCTGTCGATTCTTGCAGTTCAGCAGATGGGTGATTTCAGCACTATGAAAAAAAAGATCCGGTAGAGCCCACTTCTATCTTCTGAGAAGTAGTGTGCCGAACTTCACCTGAAAAGGTTTATCCATCATTGCAGAATTTGTTGGAATGTCAATTTATGGTGGTAATATTTTCAAAATCTACTAATATATATATATATATATATATATATATATATATATATATATATATATATATATAATGTGATAACTACAATTTCCTTTCTCCTTTCTTTCCCACTATTTTCTTTAATCATCCTCATTCCTAACATCGCACTCTCTTAGCCAAAGTTTATCAACCCTAAGATCTTATTCATCCCAAATAGCCACCTAAAACCTTGAATTCCTACCTAACCACAACATCACTACATCACTTAATCCCATTAGAGACGAGGTGTAAGACCCTGTGTTGAACATTCTCCGAAATAGCAACTATGCCTTTGCCATCATCGTCAAACCAGTCATTTGTGCTTCGCATATTCCACCATTCTAGGATACATGTTCAATTCAAAGAGAACATGGGAGGAATGTGCTAATAGCCACTGTACAAGGGTAGAAAGTCACCATTTCAACCACAAAGAGTCAAACTCATCTATAATTGAGGGGTGCCAAGGCCAATCCTTATTTTCCAAAGTTATGGTGAGTGAAAACTTTCGACAAATGGGTTATGAAGGCACACTTCATGCATCAACATTCTCAAAATCGTTGCTACATCACAATTGGAGAATTATTCTTCATATTTTTCTTCATTGTCTGTCCAACAAATCTGGAGGTTGGGATCAAGTCCCATTGGATTTAGCTGAGGCTATTCATGGGCTTGTTACACAATTAAATTACAACTTTTCAAATTTTATTTTTAAAATCTTTGTAAAAATATAACTGCTACTAAAAAATTTAAATTTCTTTTGTATGCAAGGTTTGTACAACACATTTTACATGCAGAACTGGGTAATAAGATTAATTGGGGATGTGCATCCTCTCACCTCTGAGCAAGGCAATATTCATAAAACTTAAAGCAACCTCTAAAGCTTTTTCAAGAAAAGAATCAATGTTATTTGCCAATATGCGGAAGGTCACTGAGCCTCAGAGTGATAGCCTTCACTACTCATCCTACACCCTCCACTTTAAAGTCCAAAAAGTCCAAATCCAAAGAGAAACAAACCTTTACACCTTCTACTAAAAATTTATAGGCCCCCAAATCACCACGACTCAAAAAGGCAAGGCTAGATATAATGGTCCAAACTACGTCAAAGTTGCCAGTCACACTTAAATCAAGCTCAAACAAGAAGGTTGCTTTTCTTTCTTCTGAGCAGATCCACATCAAGCCTATCAACCTTTAATCAGAGTCATAATACTCTATTGAGAAAACTCAAAGGGATACCCACATCTTTGAGGGAGTTTCTAAGGAAACAACCTTATTAGAAACTGGTTAACATCCTGAACCTCTAGACAACTTCTCAAAGACCAATTCACATGTCTATCACCTAGGATGAAGATGTAAACACTACCATTCAGCATGATCCATTATCTCACCAAAGCCATACTATATAAATAGTGGGGACTAAATCGTATGTAGAAACATCTTCCCCACATCCCATATTACTAGAGATTGATACTAGGGATAAAAGGATCAATGTGAAAAAGGCAGTCTCTACTGCTGATATATCAATTGATTAGCATGACAAAGACAACATAACTAAGGCCTTAACCACAACAACTCACTTTGACAATGTTTCTAAAGAAACATTTCTTGAATAAAGGAACCTAGGTTGCCAAGAAACCACATATGATGGTGAGGGTGTAGAGGCAAGGCCTAGGACCTCATCGAGTCCCAAGGATTCCATACCTATGGATGAGGGAAGTATGCAACTTGTAGATGAATTGATGGCCACCAATCTTAGTCTTGCATAAAGGATAGCTGCTCTGCAAGAGGAGAACAAAAGATTACATGGCTATGCTAAACGAGCAACAATTTTTGAATTTGAGAACTACCTCCTGAGAGCTTCAGTAGATAGAGTTGTTGATCTTGAAAATGAGCTCAAAACTATCCAAGATCAGGCTACAAGGGTTGCTAATTTAGAAACACAAGTAAGCACTCTTTAGCAATCAGCAGCTAGAGTAATCAACCTTGAATTTAAGGTATATATTCTACCTGGAACAATTGATATTCAACACTCTATTATTCTCACCCTTTAGGGGTCACTAGCACCACAAAAACCTTTGGATGTACCTTCATCCTAAGCATTAATGTTATCTGGAATGTTAGATGATACTACCAAAAAGGGGGAAGATGAGCCCAAAAAAATCTGACTATCTGCTTTAGTTGACCAAGAACGTAGTCAGCAGTATGAAGCATATTCCATTCTTCTTAACATGGAATGGAGATTATAAGCCAATATCTAAGACTAACTCAATGCTGTATTGAATGAGTATGGATATGATAGTCTTAGGAGAAGAGGATTAAATTTAGGAAAATGATGAGTAGATTAAACAAGAAGGTTCAACTAGGTAAAACGAAAATGGCTTACCTCAAGAAGTCAAGTGCTCCTTTATCTTTAAAATGAAAAATAATGGATGAGTGAGCATCAAAAGGAGAATTAGTACTAGGAATTGATGCCATTCTAAAATCATCTAATGAGGAAGAAGCCCTTACACTCATAGTTCTATCCGAGGCTGCTGAGGTACGTGAGAAGTCTGCTGAAGAGATAACTGCCAAATCCATCTGATAGGAGATTTATTCAACAGCTAGACCTACTGATCAGATGATAGTTTATATAAGAGGATCCCAAACAATAGACGACGATATGGAAAGATATAGGATTACTCTTAATCAAAGAAATGAAAGAAATACACCTGAGTCTAAGCTCAAGAAATTAGCTAAGGTGATATTTGGTCAATCGGATGAAGAGATTAAAACCATAGTTAACTCTAAGGTGAATGTTGAAATAGATGGCCCAGAAGTCACAATGAAGCTGACAGAGTTTAGACAACTATTGATAAACCCATACAGCTGGTGAGGCAACATGTACATCTACTAAAGTCCTAGTAGTCAGACAAACTGCAACCTCTACTTCTAGTGTCTCTATTAACAAAGGAAAGAGGCATATGACTATTGAGGAAGAGTTAAATGCTAATGTTTAGAAGCAAAAGAAGAGATTCAAGATAACCAAAATGGTGGAGCACTTCCCGAAAAAGGTAGAAACATACTTGTATTCTGGTGAAGCTCAAGCTGCTTCGGTGAAAAAGAAAATCATTACTCTAATCAAACAAGTTAAAGTATCCAAAGCTACAAAAATGAGGATCAGTATCACTTCTAAAGGGAGCCAAACAAATCAAAATCTATAGCTCCACCCAAGGTACAAGAAATAGATCCATCTGCTGAAAGTACTACTTAGAAGAAAGTCACCCATCAAGCTCCTCCAATAACTACCACTGCTGATGCTACATAAAGGATTCAATCTTAGAGTTTTAAGAAGATGGATAAGGACTTGGATAAGTATAGATTGGCAGTTTATCTTGAACAAAAAGGTTTCAATTTCATGGAAGTTATAGGATGGAGTTGAGGTGAGCTCAAGTGAAAGCTGATAGTTGTAACTCATGCTGAAATCAAGAAATCAGCTAAGTTAACAAGAAGAAAAAGAGTTGAATCTGGAAGAAAGAAAGTGCAAAGGTTCATAAAAGAGGTTGTTGATATGTAATAAATGTTGATGCATCTTAAATACTATGGTTTCTCTAGGAAACAAGTAGGACCAATAGGTATGTATACTATTAAACTAAATATAAGAGAAATCAAAAGAATAGTTGCAGCTGGTAAGCTTCCAAGTTTTAAGAAGCCAAAGAAGCATGGGAGAAGGAACAAGGAAAGATCAAGAAAAACTACACAAAGAACCTCCCATCTGCCGACTGAAGAACCAACATCTCCTCCTTTAGATACAACCATCTCATATGATGACCAACTCTATCAGCAATCTTACTAATAAAGAAAGTTGAACCTAAAAAAGTAATAAAAGTAAGACTGATTGATCCGGGATTTAAAGAGAGGTTAATAAAAGGAGTATGGAGTAAAAAGGGCAGATGGAGTCATTACCTACTATGACATTGAGAATGACATTCTTGATAAATAGGTGGAAAAGGTACTTATGTTATATATATAGAGAACATCTTGAAATGACCAAGCTGAAGCTGCTAAAATTCTAGTATCTATCGAACCTCCACCCTCTACTAAAAATCCTCATACTCCACTATCTGAACCTTAATCATCCTTTCTCAAGTCCAGTCACTTTCATTAGCAAATCAGACTACTGAACATCCCACGTCTCCACTCCAACAATCTCTCTAAGCTAATGATCGACCACCAGAAAACCAATGTTGTTTCAACAAATGAAATAGATCAACCTTCAATGGCCTACAGGATCAGGAAACACTTGAGCAATCCTTAGCAAACTTCTGAAAGTGAGTCCTCATAAATAAAAGAAGAAAAATCCCTAGAAATTGGCCAAATGAACGTCATTGACTTGGGATATGATTTGAAATCTGAGAGATACTTCATTGAAAAAAGTGATGGGTCCAGATCTTTTCATGTGAATCAATTGGAATTCTAAAGCTCAACCATGATGACTTAGAAAAATGCATTCCCTCATCAAAGAATATATAGATATGCTAGACAAATATAAATCAATGGCATCTATTCTAAAAATTAAGATTGGTAAAAGATTTGATGTAGAACTAAATATAAATAGTGAAGAAGATGTTCCACCTGGAACTCTACTGAGTGTGCATGATCCAATTACTTTTTGGAGTTTTGAGTCCACCACCGATTCTTTCCATGTAACCTTTTCTGGTGCTGGAAAAATTAGAGTAAGTGAATTTGATCTACTTTGATTGTCTCGGAATAACGTGAGAGATTTGTTAGAAATTCCTCTTGATAATCCAACAAGGGATCCTAAAGGATACATGTATGAACTTATCTTGATGAAAATCCTTGGAGAATGGAACATAGTTTAGTCGCATCATCCTAAGGGGAATATATTGGGATAGAATGATGATGAAACTACTTAAACACTCTGCTGAACTCTAGAAGATCTATTGATTCATGATTTTGTAGACAAGAGTGCCAGTGTTGATGAGTAGTGGTGACAACATTACACTGTAACCGATGATGTTATGTGCCAGGTGATTCTTGTCTATGTTGTACATTGTTTTGTAACCATTTATGTTACATATTTATGATATGTCATAGTGTGTAGATCAAAGGTTGAAACATGCCATTGATCCTAAACCTCTATTGATGGTCAAGATTTATTCTAGAGTTTAGATTTCATAATATAAATACCTCATACTTTTATAGTTTGGAGGTTAGCTAGTTTGCCCGACTTGTTTTCCTTTTTATTACACTTTGTATCTGGGAAATATAATCAAGTGAATTCTTTGAAAGAACTCCTTCTTGTTGTCTTTATTCAAGCATTAAACTATGTTTTTAGTAAGCAATTAGTGAAGATTTCGTATATACTAACTGTTGATCTTAAGAAAAGTCTTGTTTAATTTAATATAACAGATATTATCTGTATTCTAAGAGAAAACCTAATTCACGTATAACTAAGGTATCTATTTGAATGATTAAATAAATATTTGATTGTGTATGCTAGAAAAATGGATCTAATTGCATTTCACGCTCCAAATTTGTATAATTCAGTTAATCCTTCGTGGGTGAAAATGAGGATATGATAGAGTTTATCTCTACAACCGTATGAGGATATTAATAATCATAAATAAGTGTCTGCATAACAATCTTTCTTGATTACCAAATTATTAATAATGAAGATGTGATAACCGGAAAATTTCCGTTCGTTCTTTAGTGACACTAGCCAAATTTCTAGACAAAATTTCTTTCAACAAGGGATTATGTGACACCCAATATTTTCAATTAATTTCTAGATTAACACGAACGTTATCATCTTCTCATTCATGCATGCATTTAACCAGGTTGATTAAGTGTGTCAGTTATTACATGAACATTCACATAATGGTAATTTGGAGGATTACTGGATCACACAAGAGATTTGTCCCCAAACGTTGGTGATTTATCAAAATAATCATTTTAAAAAATATAATTGATATGAATTATATGCATGCTTAGATAATTTAGTTTGATATTAAAGTTGTGAATTTTCAAGCATTTACTTGCTATTGCATATTTGTAACTTATATAAAGTAATTGTTATAGACATTATTAGAAAATAATAGTTTGAACATTATTATATTTGTTAGGAGTTTATATATTATAACTTGAAAGTTCTAGCTTTCGGTTTAGAAAACCCCATTTGCAAAACTGCTAGAATTAATTTTTTTAAACACTATTTTGTTTTAAATTTATGAAATCAGATAAACCAAAAATAATGACAATGAAAATAAAAAATGAAACTAAAGGGGTTACATTTGTAAAAAATAATAATAAAACAAAACACCCACCCCTAAACCCCCACACCCATTCTTCGCCACCCCTCACCATCGTTCTTTCTCTTTTTATGCAAAACATACACATATAACTTCATTGATCTTCTTCTTGTAGATTGTTGGTGAAATTATTGTGTCTTACATCAAGATGTGGTTAGCACTCAACTTCTTGTGATTACAAGTACGTTTTTTTAGTTTTCATGAGTTTTGATTAATTATGTTTATGAAACCCTAGGTTGTCCAAAAACAAATCCAAGCTAGCCATTTTCATAAATTGAATGTGGATTATGTGTTATTATGATCTTCTATGATGATTGTATGGATTGGAATTGTTAAAAACATCTAATTTTGGTTGAAAACCAAGACATACTATTATTAGTAACTTTATTTGAGGATTTCTTTTGAAATGTGGATGATGGATGCAATTAAGATGATATATTGATGCTATGATGTTTGTTAAAACATATGGATGAAATTTAGTGTTTTGATTATAAGAATTCGGTTTGTTTTACATACACTTACTTATTATATAATTTTATTGTAAAGTTGGTGTGTAAACTGGAAATGGATGGTGATAATATTTATGCAATATGTATGACATAAGAATGAATTGGGAATAGTTAATCTTGGAAAACATGTCGTATGATCATACCTTTCTAATATTAGTAACTTTCTTAAAATGGTAATTTTTATGATGCTTGATAGACGTGTGGTACATGGTATGATAATTGCAATTGGTTTAGATTAATCATAAGAGCACGTTAGGATATTTATAGATTATGCAATCGGTGATCATACGTTCTAAAACTAGAAATTTATTCATGATGTGATGCTTAATGTTATTAACTTGCTATGTTAGGTAATTAGAAGATTAACATATGATCTCTGATGCATGAAATAATATGTTAGATTGTTTATAATGATGAATTACAAATGTGTAACGAAAACCTAACTTTTCAAAATAGAAACTTTCCAAAAAAATATAAATCCAACATGAAACTTTATATGTAATATGATTTGCACTGTATGAGCATGATTAAACATGATTTCACTTATATGAGTCACCAACGGGTCATTATGTCAAACTGGACCACCTTGGTCAACAGAAGTCAACATTGGTCAAACTTGCCAAACATGTTAAACTTTTCTCAAACATGTCAATAATTAGAGTTATTTGAATATAAAAGGTTTATATAGACCATCATGTACACATACTCACAGATCTATATTTGATAGGTAATCTTTAATGACCTAGTTTCTTGTAAGGCCCCGTTCCCGGGAACCCCACAGTTGGTCAATCACAACCTTTTTTATATCAAAACATATTAAGATTTATTAAGTAAATAAAATATTGCAGTGGAATAATTCATCAAATACCATTTCATGCATTAATAAATACATTTGTCAAGTAATACATCGTCGTTTAAAAGATTACAAAATATCACTTAGTTGTATTACAAAAGAACATCATTATTATTGCAAGAAATGGATGCCAATCTTTGCCTGCCAAGTAGCTTTACCCTCTATGCCATCCTCAGCAATAACATTACCTGCCAACTGAAAATGCATAAAAAGTCAGCGTTGCTGAGTGAGTTCTAGTTTTATAAGTAAAATACTTTACCTTTAGTAAAAACCCTTTCTTTATTTTCGTTCGTGATCACACCACATACATACATCTTGATAATATCATTATTATCTTTTATCATCGTTCATAATCGTTCATTTCGCACTTTTTCATTATCTTTCACTTCTATCTAGATCCTGTCATAAGCTATACCCCATCATTAGGCACGAAGCCACCTTAGTTTTGGGGTTAAGTGACAAGGATCCCGTTTCGCACGTATGGATCAGTCACCAAGACTGACCCCCTGTGTGTACACCCTCATGGGTTAGCCAAGATCGCACGCTACATTACACACAGTTGAGCTAACAACTCTTCATTGAGTTGTTAACCTCTTTAATTTTGCTTGCAAGACTTTCATTCATTCGTTATGTTCCACTTTTCATTATCTTTAATCTTTCGCTTCTTTTATAATAATACTTTATGTATAAGAGCATTAACACACCACGTAAAGTCACGTAATAATACATAATAAGGAACATCAACAACACGCCACAAACATGCATAACATGAACAAACATAACCCACCAAAACATTCCAGAGCTTAACCATTAATTTCCATTTCCCAAAATTTCAGAAAAATCCTAAGTCAGTTTAGGTGCATGAGCACTATGTGGGCGCATGGGAACTATGCAGGCGCACGGACAGTTGGGCGCATGGGAAAACTTGGGCTCATGGGAATACTTGGGCGCATGGGAAAAAACTTAGGTGCATGGGAAAAACTTAGGCGCATGGGTACTATGTAAGCACATGAGTACTATGCAGGCGCATGGGTACTTGGGCGCATAGGAAAACTTAGGCGCATGGGCAAACACTTAGGCGTATGGGCAAAAAAACTTAGGCCCATGGGAACTATGCAGGCGCACGAGTACTATGCAGGCGCATGGGTACTTGGGCGTATGGGCAAAAATGTTAGGCGCATGGGTAGTTCACTTGTTCTAACTTATACTAATTTCAGTTCCCAATCATCATCCTAACGTATTCTTAGCCCAAATCTAGCATATTAAGAACATAGAACAAGCATACAACCACATGATTCAGTCAAACATTCACAAACACACATACCCACATAAAACAGGGGAACATATACGGTTTCAACATACTGAAAGTTGTAAAATGATAATTTATATGCATTTCAGCCCCAAAACAGGTTTAAAACAGAAAAATCGAGGATCTAGAACTCACCTATAGCAGCCTTCGAGTAAAACACCTCCAAACTCGAGAACACTTGGAGTTCAAACACCTAAATACACCAAAAACACCCAACCAAACACAGAGGAACACATAAGACTCGGTCCACAAGCTAAAAATTCAGCTGAAACCGAACAAAACACACAAAAACTAACCTTCAAGTCGATCTTCTTCTTCTTCTCTCTAAAACCAATGGAAAAACTTTGCTTTTCTTCTTTCTGCAGTTGAGCAGTTGGGTGGAGCAGAGGTGTGGGCGGCCATGCCCACCTTTTAAACATAATTATAATAAAGTTTGCCTCTTGCACAACTTTAACCCCTCAACTTGGGTTATTTCACCTTTCTTTCTTTATACTTCTCTTTTTTCTTTTCTTTTCCTCTTCTTTTTTTTTTGTAACTTTCCGGGTGTTACATTTCTACAATATTATCTTACATGCAACCTAAAGTGAGTCTTCATGGCCTCTCTTTTAGATACTTTCCTTTTTGAAGGAGAATGATGCAAAGAAAAATTTTGGTTTAGTATTATTTCTGTATTGTCTGTTTACAGTAGTGCAAACTTATCACAAAGGTCCTTACATATCGAACCGTTAGTCACGAGCTAGCGAGGTAATTTTGAGTAGTACTTCTAGTTTTGGCAAACCCCACCCACTTTAGTCATGCTAACTTGACTAGAGGTCGAACGGGTGTAATCTTGCCCTAACATATTAGCCATTGCTTGTGATAAACATGGCTGAAGGCAAACAACCTTCAAACAGTCAGCCTCGGTTTTGAAACATTAAGTAACTTGAATATAGGCTAGCTACCTATCAATATACCTTTGTTTACTTTATCAAGAAAATATTTCAAAGTCATAACTTGTTTATTAAACTTGTGAACTTACCAACTATTATGTTGACACATTTAGCATGTTTTCTCAAGTCGCCATCATGCCTAAGGAGTAATGCATTTTGGAGTCACATACTTTGATCAAACATTAAAACTAATTTAGGTGTGTCACTTGCTATTTATGGACATCATGTTCTATGCATTTACTTAAATTGTGTTTTACATTTACTTTACGCTTCCACAACGCTTACCTAGAAATAGTATTTTTCTCATGATTGAATGATCAAATATTTTACTTAAATTCATATAGTGTCATTTAATATTACCAAAGGATAAGATCCTAGATTCTCACGAGCTTCGCGGTTGAACTCCATAAGTGGAATTTGAGGATGTGACAGATGGTGTTGACGATTTAAAAACATTGTTAAGAAAACCGATGGAACAAAACCATAATTAAAGGAAAACAAGCGAAACACGTCCACTGCGTACTTTCTCCATTTAATACTTTATATTATCCTTAATTAGATGTACATCGATCTTCTGTACCTCGAACAAAACCAAATGAGCTATGTTGTCTCGTTAAAAACCTAATTAAGGAACCAATGACACAAAAATTTATAAAGGGAAAAAAGAGTGTAATGGGTATAATGTTCCATCTCACTTTATATTATCCTTAATTAGATGTACATCGATCTTCTATGTAAGTTGCTAAAATCTCAATAGGGATGAGAACATTACCAATATCAAACCGTTATTGTACCGAATAAAACAAGTAAAAATATAATCTGTATATATTACCAATTTTTTAGATTCGGTAATGATCAAGATCAACACCGATACCATTAAAAAATTCGAAACCAAAGTGTGTCATACCTAAATTTAAGTGATCTTATTCTAACTTGTTGCTTGATCTTATGATATACAAATCGTAATCTTGAGCAATCTTGTATTATCTTTATGTAAGGCTATTATGTCGCCTCTCATATACAAAAACTATAATATATGTGATTGTGTTGTGTTACATTTGTATCTAACTTGTTTTTACCTTATTCTAATGTCTGCTAGTTAGATATGAGCTATATATAGTCAACTAGTGGGTGAAACCCGCGCGTTGCGGCGGGGGTATAAATATTTTTAGAACTGTGTATTTAGCTAACTCTCTCTTATTGTACTAACTTATTTTTACTTTTTTATTTGATTAATGTACGATATTAAACATATCTATATTACTACAAGGATGAACAAATTTGTAAATAACAAGTTGTTTATGCATAATCACTTGTACCAAATGTAACAAAATTGTTCTTAAGTAACTTAAAAATGGATTAAAATTACAATATTATTTAAAAAGTTGTATTATATAGTAGTATAGGTATAGATATTAAGATAACCTTAAATATAATAGTCATAATTTAAATTTAATTAGAAAATGGTGGAGTACAAGTATTTAAAGCTTAAAAGGGTATATTAAGAATAAATCTTATGACATTACATATTAAAGCTTACAACTCTTCATATGCCATCTTAAAAATAATATAAAATTACAAATCTAGTCGTTGTTTATGTATTATATAGTAGTTAAGATAAGATTAAGATTAAGAAAAGTATATGTCTGGTCATGTATAGTGAGTATTACACATGTATAGTTAGCATTGCATGTTAATGCATCACTTGCCTTGAACTATGGGACCCATGGACCACGAATCTTTATATCTTTCCTGGGGATGATAATTGTCATACACCATAAAAAAGGAAGGTATTTAAGACAAAAACTAAGCTTATGATACTTTTCTATCAGTATTTAATGGTTATTAGGGATTGATTTCATCAGTCCCCAGCTAATGACTAATACCTAGTACTAAATAATGATTCTTGTAACTGAAAATTAGTCCCCTTTATGTGGAACCAACAAGGATTAACGGTCAGTATTTGACATATTTGTGAAGGATGGGATACGATCTACAAGGAAAGACAATTTGAACAATATACTATTTACTTATTTGACATACTAGAAACTTTACTTTAAAGATATCTTTCTGGCGACCTGATGAATCATAATACATCTATGAGTCTTTTTCATACGTGATATATGATCAACAATCTCATTCTTTGGTATGATTATTAAATGTATTTGTTTAAGAACCTTCTTTACATATTTACACATAACCACATATGGACCTAATTTATGTTTCATGCAGCTATTACCTATACAATATGTTCATTGTCCGATTGGGAAATATGTT
This sequence comes from Flaveria sonorensis, assembly GCA_025506505.1. Taxonomy (NCBI): domain Eukaryota; kingdom Viridiplantae; phylum Streptophyta; class Magnoliopsida; order Asterales; family Asteraceae; genus Flaveria; species Flaveria sonorensis. The sequence continues at coordinate 39,822,092 of CM046435.1, read as the reverse complement.
AATATCTAACCAATAAGTATACGAGTTTACCACATTTTACCGGGGGGTGGGGGGATTTATTTCATCAGTCCCCATCTAATGACGAATACCTAGTACTAAATAATGATTCTTGTAACTAAAATTAGTCCTCTTTATGTGTAAATGACCGGCTGTGATTCAACCAAAGATCCATGACTATCATCTTGATTTTGCTGGGTTTTTGTTTGATTTCATTGTGTAAACGACCGCATGTGATTCAACCACAGATCCATGACTCTCATCTCTATTTCGCTGGGATTTTGTTTGATTTAATTGTGTAAACGATCACGTGTTCTTTAACGACAGATCCATGACTCTCATCTAGATTTAGCTTGGTTTTTTTGTTCGATTTGGTATAAAACAGCTTACTAATATACATGTCTGTTTGTGGGTGTTGCTCTGTTTCTTAAACAAAACACATGCTCTGTTGCTTCAATTGTGGTTCAAAACATCCTTCTGTTTCTTTCTTTTTATCAAAACCATTCAGCCTTTTGAATATGATTTTGACGAGCAGACTTATGTGTTTCATGAGCACATTCAGTTGTTTAGAAAATTAGTTTGTTGGTGGTTTATTTTTGTTTCTTTTTTTCTTTCATACATTGATCTGCTGTCAATATGAAAAACTATACTGTTTGAATTTTAGAACAAATTTTCATGTATTTTAATACTTCTAAATGTTTGTATTTTCATTTTGTCTTCACAAGAAGATTTCTTAGTATGATTTTGTGTTTATGTTTTTGTGTTGCTTTAGAAAAAACATGATTATATTTTGTTCATTATTTAAATACAAGATTTGTAAATGTGAGATACAACCGTGTAGAACAGTTTTTTACTACTGATCTATCTTTGTTTTAAGATGCCGCATGGGTTTTTTGTCTTGATTGACCGGTTTTGTGTAGGTTCAAACCTACTGGTATGTGTCTCATTTCATAAAATATCATTTGTAAATTTACAGTTTATATTATTATAACATAATTACAATGTTTACATTATCTCCATGATTACTACGAGGATCTCCATTTCGAACAAGGTTATCCTTATGGTCAATCTATGATCACAACAGATGATAATGTCAAATGAAAAGTAAACATCTAAAAACATGGGAAAGTTTATTATTATTGTGAATGATGGGATACGATCTACAAGGAAAGACAATTTGAAAAATATACTATTTACGTATTTGACATACTAGAAGACTTTACTTTGAAGATGTCTTTCTGGCGACCTGATGAATCAAGATACATCTATGAGTCTTTTCCATACGTGATACATGATCCACAATTTCATTCTTTGGTATGATTATTAAATGTAATTGTAACCTTCTTTACATATTTACATATAAACACATGTGGACCTAATTTATGTTTCCTGCAGTTATTACCTATGCAGTGTGTTCATCGTCAGATTAGAAAAGATGTTAATATCTTACCAATAAGTATACGAATTTTACCACATTTTACCTGGGGTTGTACTTTGAGGGTTGTAGATGATAGCTTCTTTTCTATTGATGGGTGGGAGAAACTACAAGGTGATGTATATCTACCATTTGGTTATATGTCGTTTTTCAAGTATATTGGCAATCGTAGTTTCCATCTGCGTATTTTTTATCCGGGCGGTCTTGAATTATTCTCTTCTGTTGATTATGAAAATGCCTTACGGACTGAACCAAAGGTTTTCTTTACATACTTTTTCATATGTATAGGTCTATTTATTTTGATAAATCATAATATATATTTTTCCTTTCACATTAGGTGACAACTCAAGAGCACACCTTTATTCCTGGTGAAACGAAAATTTCATATGTTCATATGGACTTCACATCCCTGTAAGTGTTTATTAATAAAACTATATCCATAAATATTGTATTCTTTATTCTATAACAACCTTATTTGATTATGAAAATATCTTATAGACTGAAACCAAAGGTTTTCTTTACATCTTTTCTTATATGTATAGGTTTTTTTATTTTGATAAATTATAATATATATTTTTGCTTTCACATTAAGTGACAACTCAAGAGCACACATTTATTACCGGTGAAACTGAAATTTCATATGCTCATATAGGCATATGGACTTCACATCACAGGTAAGTGTTTATTAATAAAATTATATTATCCATAATTATGGTATTCTTTATTCTATAACAACCTTATTTGACCTTTCAGGAACCTAATGTGAAAGCTGATGTGGAACCAAATGTGGATCTGCTTGTTTCTGAAAGGACTGTTACTAATGTGCATTGTCGAATCAATAATCTTCCGGAAGACATTAATCTAGATGTTACCCAGCAACTACAAAAGTAGTATTTCAGTAAACCTATTTCCACACGTTTGGTAATTCTAATTAATTATTACTTCACTACTACATGTTAATATGATGTCTATTTTAAGAGGCAACAAATCTCTTAATTTAATATTTAAATATGTACTAATTATTTTTTCCTTTTTTGCGCTTTCCATCCTCATTTGGTAGAAAAATAAACTTAGAAAGGGCATGAAGATGACCGTTGCTAATTCTCAAGGAGCTGAATAGAGGTGCAAGGTTCGTGTTGAATATGATTATGACAACAAACGTTTTGGATTACAAGGATGGTTGGACTTCTTCAGAGGAATTAATTTCATGGATGGTGATATGTGTTTATTCCAGTTGGACCCGAAGAAATGTATGTTGGTTGTTACCAAAAGCACTTAGGTTAAAAGATAGTGACGCAAATGTCATATTGAATTTTGGAATTTTGGCACTACCAAAGCATAAGACAATCCTTTTTTGCGTGAAATATTATATAATACGATTAATGGCTTGCAACTATATGTGGTTAGGTATTAACAATTAAATTGACAAGATATTGTTTTTTTATTACTATTTTAAAAATTAATACTACATGTATTTGTTGCCATGAACAGTTATGAGCACGGAGAGACATATGTTTTACGATGTTAGTTATGTTTTACGATGTTAGTTTTATCGGCCATTTAAATGAAATAAACCATCTTGAACATTAACCATATCATAACATGTTTTATAGGCCGTTTAAATGAAATCATCCATATCAAACAGTAACCATATCATAACATTATCATGCCACATTAACATCATATTACAGTAAAAAATATAGAGTAAATTACACGGATAGTCCCTGGGGTATGTACGTATTGCAACTTTAGTCACTTATTTTCAATAAATTACAGATGTGGGTCTGTACTTTGCATGGTATGCACATCGGTAGTCCCCGAAGCTAACAAAGGTTAAATTCTCAATTAAGTCAATGTAAAATTACCAGAATACCCTTAAATAAAAAATAGAAAGACCCATAATTTAAATAAAACCAACCCACTCCTACCCCACCCCATTTTATCATCTTCTTCTAACTCACTAAAAGCTCTCTCTCTCTCCCTTTCTCTCTCTAAAAACTCTCTCTCTCTAAAAACTCTTTTTCTTTAAACTAAATCACCCGAAACCATCATCTTTCGTCGCACCGCCGCATCGCCACACCTATCGCCACCTCCGGTCAACACCCACCTACGACAACCACCTCCGGTCAACACCCACATGCGACCACCACCTCCGGTTAACACCCACCTGCGACCACCACCTCCGGTCAACACCCACCTGCGACCACCACCTCCGGTCAACACACACCTACGACCACCATCTCCGGTAAACACACAACTACGACCACCAACTCCGGTCAACACCAAGCTGAAACAGCCAATCGAAACCTCATCGTCTTCCTCCTCCTGAAACCCAATCTTCAATAACAAGCTCTGCCACAACTGCCAGACTAACCAAGTTCCACCACAACCGCCATTTTCCTTCAATCATTACCCATCAATGATGCCTGAAATGTTAGGGGTCGATTTCGCCGAAGTAACCGAGCCCTATCACAATTGTCACTAAACTGTAGTCGTTTCTAGATTTGCCTTTCGACGACATGCCGACATCCATCTTGACGGAGGCAGCAGATCCACTGTCGACCAAGAATGAATACTATCTTGATATCTTTGTAAAACCCATTTGATTTTTGGTGGTGTATATTACTACTTTCAATATTTCAAATGATAATGATGTTTGATGATGATGGTGGTGGTGATTTGGTGATGGTTGTGGTGGTGTTGGTGGTGGTGGTGGTGGTGGTGGTATGCTGGTGGTAGTCTTGGTGGTGTAGGGGTGATGGCGTACACGAAACGAGGGGAGGGGGAGGGGGATGGGTGGGTATTATTATTTTTAGTTAGTTTTAAATATTTGTTAGAAGGGTATTTTAGTCATTTTTTAAAAGTTAATAGAAAAACTTAACCTCTGTTAGTATTGGGGATTACCAGTGTGCATAATAGGCATAGTTCAAGCTTTCATTTGTAATTTCTCAAAAGTAGGGACTAGAGATGAAATTTGAGCATATCCCAGGGACTATTCATGTAATTTACTCCAAAAATATAATGACTATATATATTTTACTAAACACAAAAAAGTATTTAATACTCACTAATAAAATTTAACAATTACATATACGAAGTTTCAAACACTCCATTGAATATGATGATACCTACGATTACCCATTAAATATAAATCAGCCTAAAAATAACTTTCGATATTATAAACATGTTAATACTTTAATACTTTAATTTAATATGGGTTAATCAATTTCCACCTTCAATTAATTTAAAATTTTTATTAGTTTTAATTCACAAGCAGATTCAATTGGTTACAAAACATCATTATAAACATTATACATATAACTATAAGTAGAATAAGAAATAGTTAATTTTCTTAACTACATTCTTTCAAAATATCATCCTAAAAATTGAGAATATTCAACATATAAATTATAATTTTTTTAATCAAACATTTAACTTATGCATTTTAAGGCATTTTAAGTATTTTGAAATCTATAGTCTTGCCTTACTTAGTTATAAATTATAAAATATGTTATAACCAAATAACAAAAAAAAATAAGAATTAAACTCCAAGTTTAAATATCTTACCTTAATTAACTATCTATTTTTCTAATATAAACAATATTTCCATAATTATTAAACCTAACGTGTGAAAATCAGTATTATATAACCAAAAATAATCAACACTAAATTTAGAAAAAGTTGAAATAAAAATTATTCTAAAAATAAAAGAAATTATCGCAAATCATATTTAAAATTTAACTTGAAATTGTTGCCTTAAATAATTATAAATAACAAAATCTTTTGACACATATAACCTTCATTATGTTAAATTATTACATGTTTTATCAAAGTTTCCTTTTTAATTTTTATTCTAAAATTACTGCCTTAATTAAGTGTAAATCATACTAAACGTAACATAGTTCCCTAAATTATTATAGATTTTACTTATATATATATATATATATATATATATATATATATATATATATATATATATATATATATACACATTACATTCTCAAATTCTATACCATTGCTAACCATTTTTTTATACACAATACATTTTTTCTTTAACAAAACTACTATTATGGCATCGAGCATTGTTAAAACTTCCCGGTAATGTTCATATTCAATACATTATTTTTTTTTCGTTTCACACTTATCATGCTTCATACATATACATTCTTCTTATTATGCAGGTCATGTTCTGCATCCGAGGTTACTTTCTTGAAGGATCTTGATATAGCACGGCGTGATTATACATCAAGGTTCGCATAATTCGTCTTCGGAAAAGGCCCCAAAGTATACGAATTCATCAGATTGGTACTCTATTGAGTTCATAGTTGTGGATGAGGAGTTAGATCAACTTAGAATATTTATACTTTGTTCAGAGGAAATATGTCAAAATATACATTTACTTGCAGTTATATATATATATATATATATATATATATATATATATATATATATATATATATATATATATGTTTTTCTTTTGTTAAAGGGTACAACAATGCAAGTAAACATTTTGAATAAGTGATTTCCTAAGTTTGAAAAAGTGCCCACGAATCAGATGATTATATTTTCTTATGATTTATGAATGTTTATAATCTTACTCTCAAATCTTATTATTTCCTAATCTAATAAATTACATGTTATGTAGTCATATCAGACTATGTTAAAAACTAACACGTTTACTTCTTTCCCAATTTTATAATATTAAATCATGTTGTAACTTAATACGCAAACCTGGAATTGCTCTAAATGAAACCAAGTACCGTTATGTTGTAAATAAAAATAAGATTGGCATCGACCCGGATACAGAAGTGAAAAACTACCATGAGTTCTCTGGAACGGAGTATGGGTTCTGTTTTACATCATTTGAGCTGATTGTTGAAAAGATCATGCTAGACGAACAACCACTCGATAAAGATGTTTATATTCTATCCTATGTTATTATTAAATAGTATTTTGTTGAATAAGTTTTTCATACTAAAGAACACTAATTTTTTGTACAATCCGATGTAGATGTCATTGCTTTTGTGGCTGAGGTTGGAGAACTTAAAAGTTACACAACTAAGAAGGGAAACAAAGCAAAAAAATTAACATCACGATTCAAGATCTACAGTTTGTATCAGGATGCGAAAGATTATAAAACTTAATTAACTTGTGTTTTATGTAAAATATCCTTTGTATCAGGATGCGAAAGATTTATCATTTTCTATGGGACTTATACGCTGATGATATTCAGGAACATTTTGAGAATAAGGAAGGCAGTTCCGTCACTGTTGTCATTCTCCAGTTTGGTACTTTGAAGTACTATGGTCGTTTTGGATATGTGAACGATTCATTCGGCATGTCAAAGCTATTTATCGACTCTAACATTGATGAAATCAACTCTTTTAGAAACAGGTTTGCATTTATTATTAAAGATCTACTTATTATCATAAGTTTTATTACATACCTACGTCTTTTGGATCACTCAAATAATCTTTTTTTAAAATTTTAACAGCTTGCTACAAAACTCAGCAGCCTTCTCATGATCAACTGAAACCTCCATGCTTTCAGGACTGTTCTTATCTCTATATGATGAGTTTGTTATTAAAACAGAGTTTAACAATATTGCATAGATAAGTCTAAATAAGTTCGTAATATTTTTTTACAAATATTTCCATTATGTTATATTCAAAGTCGAAACTATTATTCGTATCCGTTTGTTATAGGTTAAAAAAGTTGTAATTTTAGGCGGGGTTAAGTTGATACCCGTTGACATACCTTGGTTTTATGAGACATGTAAAACTTTTAAAAATAAAGGTTTTCCAAAAACTTGATGAAGATGAGACTTCACTTAAAAAGGTTGGTGATAAAGAACCCGTCTATGTCTGCGAGACAAATGATTGCATAGGAAAGGTTGTTGAAATTTTACAAAGGTATATACTAAGAGCTAAGATGAGTTTTTGGTGGTGTTAGATAGAAAATTTGCTTTTAAGATTGATATTACAAAATTTAATGTTGAGCATAATCATTATTTTTTTGAGGTCAACAAATTAACCTACCCGAATGTTATTATTTAGCTTTAAATGAAAGCCAAAATATTGGAGGTAATATTTAGTTATGATTTTATTATATTGAATACATTTATTAGAAAGGTACAATAATAAACCATTGAAATGTTTAAACTTGTATAATAAAATGTAGGTTGAAAAATTGGATTCAATTACCATCACATGCAATGAGATAATGTAATAGGAAACGTCTACTGTAAGGGTAAGTTGTCCTCTACATGCAACAAATTATTGTAACGTCGATTTTTACATGATATTTATTTTACTTGAATATTCTTTTAAATAAACACATTTCCTATTGCTTTTCATGTGAAATTTAACTCATATATAAAAGATTGTTTCTTATAACTTAATTTATACATTTTTTCGTTTAATGTATTAACTTACCTTTAGATATTATTTTTGGTGATTTTGTTACAAATTTTGCTTTTCTATAACGTTACAAATTAAGTGATTTATTAGTTTTTTAAACACTTACCATTTGCTTTATCAATTTTTTATAAGATCCCATTGAATTAACCGACGATAATGTGACCCCGCTACATATTCATGATGACGGGAACTCAAAAGTTCAAACAGAGGAGAATCGTAAAGGCAAATCATCAAACTCAGACTTAAAGCGAAAGTTGCTTGAGACGTATGACGTTGAAGATTGTGGAGATCTATCCAGTACCAAACCATGTCGTGATGGCAAGACAACACTTCTCATTCCAAAGATTGAAAAATGTCATTTTTCATAAATTAGTCTTGCTCGTGATTTAATTTTTATTTCTTTTAGACGGTTCATTTCATCTTTTTGGCTATTGTTGTTTAAAATATTTTTAAAATATTTGTTCTACCAAAACATGTTTCTTCATAACATTGGTCTAAGTTTGGATTATTAATTTTAGTGGTTTCTTGTGCTATGAAATAGAGTAAATTACTATTTTAGTCCCCGTTGTTTGGTCATTTTAACCATTTGAGTCCAAAAATAAATTTTCTAACAAATTAAACCCTATCGTTTGTATTCTATAACTCTTTTAGTCCAATACACTAACAGAGTTAGATTTTTCAATTAGTTTCTAATAAAATAACCAAAATGCCCTTGGACTAAAAAGTTTATTTTTAATAACAATAGGGACTAATAATGTAATTTACTCTCTCACACGAACATATTATATATATATATATATATATATATATATATATATATATATATATATATTATATATATATATATATATACACGAATATTTTTATTTTATTTTTTAAAGTTTTTAAAATTTTAATTTTAAATTGTTCGGTTTTAAATATCGTATTTAAACCATTCATCTTATCTAACGGAAAATTTAAAACCATATGGCTTATTATACTTTTTATTTAAACTGTTAAGCTTACTTCAACGTCATTTTAATCTATTTTTTTTATTTAAACAGTAAAGTTTTTTTAACTGTTATTTTTTTAAACATCTTTTTTTAATCGTTCAATTCTATTAAGCTTCTTTTTAAAATTTTGTATTTATACATACTTTAATTATTCGGCTCGTTTAAACGTAATTTTATCCCGTTCTTTTATTTAAACGTCTTTTTACTATTCGTTTATTAAAAAAAATTCATTTTAAACAATTAATTTTATTAAAACATTTTTTTTCTCTTTTAGATTTTTTTTTATTTTTTATTCAAGTTGACTTGAAAGTTATTTCTAAATTTATGTCATTTGTATTATTTTAAGGATTAACTTGAGTTTTGATTATTACAATTAGGGCTTTTACAATATTAAAATTACATGTGTTTAGTTATTTAAATTTTTTAAGTCAACCGTTGCGTTTGAATAACCAATCGATTTAAAAAGACGTTTAAATAAGGCAAACAAATTTAGAAAAAAAATTAATTAGTTGAACGGTTTAAAAAGACATTTAAATAAAACATTTGAAAAACAAAAAGATTTTAAAGACATTTAATTAAAACGAAAGATTAAAAATAAATTTAAAAAGCCAAACGATTATAGAAAATATGTTTAAAAAGCCGAAAGATTTTAACGCCAAACGGTTTGAAGATGAATGATTTTAAAAATTGTTTTAAAACCCAACCTTTTAAAAATTATTTTTAAAAACTAATTGTTTAAAGAATGATGTTTAGAAAACCAAATGGTTTAAAAACACTTAAAAACGTTTTTTAGTAATTAAATTATCGGTTTAAAATCCAAACTGTTTTAAAAAAATATTTTTAAAACTTAAAAAAAAAATATTTTATACATATACACACACATATTAGTTAAATAGTTAAATAATTTTAAAAGGTTGGTTTAAAAAAGAAGCTTTTTAATAAACGAATAGTAAAAAGACGTTCAAATAAAAGAACAGGATAAAATTAGGTATAAATGAGCCGAAGAATTAAAAATATGTATAAATACAAAAAATTTAAAAAAGATGCTTAATATAATTGAAGGATTAAAAAACGATGTTTAAATAAAATAACAGTTAAAAAGACTTTGCAGTTTAAATAAAACAAATAGATTAAAAGGACGTTTAAGTAAGCTTAACAGTTTAAATAAGAAGTATAATAAGCCAAACGGTTTTAAATTTTCTTTTAGATAAGATGAATGGTTTAAATATGATGTTTAAAACCTAGCGATTTAAAATTAAAATTTATAAAACTTTGAAAAATAAAAATAAAAACATTTCGTTTATATATATATATGTATAGTATATGATTGTGTGAGAGAGTAAATTATGTTTTTGGTTCCTGAGGTTATTAAAAATAATCATTTTAGTCCAAGGGTATTTTGGTCATTTTATTAGAAACTAACTGAAAAATGTAACTATGTTAGTGTATTGGACTGAAGAAGTTATAGAATACAAACCATAGGGCTTGATTTGTTAGAAAATTCATTTTTGGACTCAAATGGTTAAAATAACTAAATCATAGGGACCGGAATAGTAATTTACTCTATGAAATATAATTAACATGCCTTTTAATGTAATCCATGGATAATGTTTTGAAAGGTGATTTTTGAGATGTAATGTCCTCATCTCGATCGATTTCATATTTTATTGCATTTGATAATTAAATTAAGACGGATGTGTGCTTGTGTGATATCAACGAACATTAAACAAACTTAATCGAATATTATCAATTAAATGAGTACAATACCAATGGAGTATACATCGTTTAAGCTCGATCCACCCGAGGTGAGCTCTCATCGGGCGGCCTATCACACAACTCTCTGCTCTCTCACCCTCAGAGCACTTTTACAAAATAAACACATATTATGAAATACAAAGAAAAAACATCTATATATACTGTCTAAATGTTATCGCGCGAGAACATCAAGTTCTCGTGCGACAACTCCAAGTTCTTGCGCCATAATTTCTTCATCAATCAACTTGGAGTTCTCGCATCAATCAACTTGGAGTTCTCGCATCTATACTAAAAACATCTATACCCAAACAAGTTCTCGTACTTCACGCATGAATTTAGTTTTTGCTTTTCACTTGATATTGTAATCCATAAAGACTAAGTCCTTACATGAGACGTATTTTTTATGCATTAAATTCATAAAAAAGACTTTCCGTTTTGCTAATTTGAACGACACCTAACATTGAATGTTTTTTGATTTTTGAGTTGTGGTTTCCATGTTTCATATTCAAACCTGGCACATTCTATTGCAAAGTTTATGAGACATAAAAGAAAACTTTATTTGGATGGGGAAAAAAATAAACATTCACACAAACCTCATACACCGAAGGTCAATTACACAACCATCAAAAAAACATATTACTTACTATTGAATTTCCATACATTCGTTTACTGTAAACTTAATGTAAAATTTTACGTTTATCACTTTATAATGTTATTTTTTTATTATACAATAAACTATATTTATATGTTTTTAGGCACTTTAAGTATTAACTACAACTTAAATGTATGTTCAACTTCACAATATCAGTCCCGTGAAAATGTAATGTCTGCTTCATGTAAGTCAATTCAACTACAACATTACAACTCATCTTATTCAAATATCCAAAACAGAAGGCCGCTTTTTGATATTACAAAGAGTAGACAAAATATATATTAATTAACATGAGTTAATTACATAAATAGTTCTTTTGGTTTATACAAAATAACAGGTTTAGGTAATAAACAAAAAAATGACAAGCTTGAGTACTCACTTTTAATTTTGTAAAAGTTGAGTATTAACACTAACAGGCGTTAGATTTTCTTTTAAGTTCAAGGGTATTAAAGTCTTTTAAAATTATAGGACTATTTATGTAATTAAAGGGACTATTTTTGTAATTTAATTAAAATAATATATTTATACCTAACACACACACACACACACACACACACACACACACACACACACACACACACACACACATATATATATATATATATATATATATATATATATATATATATATATATATATATATATATTCAATTACATCACAAAATAATAATACTCTCACCACCACCGTTGCAGGACATCGCCGCCGCCGCCTTCGGCCCTTCCCCTCTTATCTTCTATCCGACTACCCACCAGCAGCCGCCAACACCACCACTGTCGACCCCTATTAACTTCCCCCTTCCATTTCCCCTATTAACTTCCAATTTGAATGTCCAATGCTTCAAAACGAAGCTCGAACCACATTTAAGTTCTCCCCCACCATCATTCACACAATAACTTCAGATGGTGATGGTGGTCGATTATGGTGGCAAGATGGTGGTGGTTTACCCTTTTGATGATGTAAGGTTATATTAAAAGATTATAAGGCTGATGTAACCAAAAAAGCCAAAACAACCAAGGATCTTCCCGCATGCATGCACTGAACGTACAAGGTAAAAGTTGCTTCGGAAGTTTTACAATCTCCAAGAAAAATATTTTAAGTGTAAAATCTTCTAAAGCCAAAGTCCAAATCTTCCTAAGCCAAAGATGAAGTCTTTTGAAGCTTCAGAGACAAAGTCTTCCGAAGCCAATTTGCTGTGAAGACTGATTTCTTCCGAAGACAGAGAAGACATGATTTCTCTGATCTACTTTTCATAAAGCTGACACACTTTCCGCTGCAACTCTGAAGACTCACCAACTTATACAAGTTGGTGAAAAGTCCATGCTTTTGTAAAATGTAGATTATGGTCTTTGTGTGTAAACTTCCTACTTTGTACCTATAAACCTTTTTATAATAGAAAAGAATGTGTGCTATGGCATGTCACAGTCACTAGTCAAAAGGCAATCTGCCTTTTGACTCTATATTGATTTTGTTGTCTAGATTAGTGTTTCCAACTATCTTTCTAAGTATTGACGGTTGTAAGATGTAGTATAAAGTATCTCAGGTCCTTGTATTTCTTTTATGCTTTGTAACACTTATAATAAAACTTGAGAGCAATATACAACATCATTGAAAACCATACTTCTCTGTTCTTGTTCTTAGTTCTGTCTCATTACCTACTTGTGTTCTTAGTATCATCTTACACAAACCTGGTTCCCCATTTGATCTGTTAAGTGTTCTAAAACTCTCCTCATTGTGAGACTGATTGTATTGACCACCCTTCACACGGTCATGCAATTGGTATCAGATCATTTTAGGCTCTTGATTGTAAGATCTCACCATCTTTAATCCTTTCAGTTTCACAAAATACTTAACATCTCAAATGATAGCTATCACCAAGGCTGATATGGAAACTGGTACTATGACTAAGTCTCCACTGATCACTCATGAAGATTTTGACACTTGGTGCCAAAGAATGGAAGGCTTTATCAAGTCTCAAGACTCCATGATATGGGGATCTGTTGTCTTTGGACCTCATGTACCATCCACCCCTTCGGCTGCTGGTGGTGGTATGATACCAAAGGAAGTGGCTGATTATTCTGATGAAGACTGGAAGAAGATAGACATAGATCAGAAGGCCATGACCGCCCTCCAAACTGCTCTTCCAAACTCTATCTACAGAGGCTTCAAGAAGTGCAAAACTTCCAAGAAACTATGGGATGCACTGAAGCTGATGTATGAGGGGTCATATGAAGCAAAAGAGAATAAGAAGGACCTCTTGAAGCAGCAGTTTGAGAATTTCACCTTCAAGACAAGTGAAACCATGACTCAATAGTACTTCAGGTATGTTGAGATTATGGATACTCTAGTGGATGTTAGAGTAACTCTTGAGAACAGGGATATTGTGTGGAAGTTCATCTTCTCTCTTCCCAAACAATGGAAACACTATTGTGTGATTATTAGGAGGACTGAGAACCTTAAGACCCTTACTCTCATTGAGTTGTATGGTATCCTTAGTGGCTTCCAGATGGAGATGAACATGCAAAATTCATCTGGTAACTCCAACATTCAACAAAGTTCAGCCCTTCATGTGGTTGAAAGGGATTGCAAAGAACCACAACATCATGTCATCTACTACCCTAACAACTCACAAAAGGGTCCTTTCATCACCTACCCGGAGACACCAAGAGAGAGCTACATCCATGGAAGCCCATTCCAAGAGACAAGCTCTTCACAAGCCTTTGTGTCTTCTGATGAAAGCACAGGAAACTTTCTCTTCACCCTTGAAGACCTAGACTGTATCCATCCAAATGATCTGGAGTAGATGGAAATAGTCCAGCAGATGGCTTTTCTCACTCACAGAGCCAAGAAGTTCTACAAAAGGACAGGGAGGAAGTTTCCTAGCAATATATCTAATGGAAAGTTTGGACTGGACAAAAACAAGGTAAAGTGTTACAACTATAACCAAATGGGACACTTTGCTAGAGAGTGCAAGGCACCTAAGACAAATGGTGGCCAAGCACAAACCAGACCAAACTACACTGATGGAGCTTACCAGAATAAGAATCCTAAGTAGCAAGCTGCAGTTGCTATTGAAGAAGGAGGCTTTGACTGGAGCTTTTAGGTGGAGGATGCATTTCCAAACCAAGCACTAATGGCAGATCATGAAGAAGCCAAGGTATTGGAACATCTCTATACATCTGAATGTATTGGTAAAGTCAATAAATATAGGTCCTATAACTTAGAGATGAGATCTGATCTTGAGTCCTTAAACATCTTAAAAGCTGATTTCAAAAGAGCTGAAAATGATTACAAACTTAAAATAGAAGATTTAGAGAAAACTATTTCAACTCTTAAGCATGATCATACCAACTACAGGACTCAGATAAAAGATCTCATCACTAAGTTAACTGAATGCCAGGCTGAGCTTGTGATCAGTAAAGCAAGAACATGATATCCTCATCCTTGCATGCAAAAGCTTGTTATCAAAATAAGCAGGGACTGGGATATACTGAGATAGCTCCTCCATACACTCTATTATCTGTAAGATCTCCAAGGTATGGAACTTGTGAAGATGAGCTTCCCCTCATAGACCCTATTGTTAAAGACGATAAGGAGGAGATAGTGAAGGATGATTCTAAGAAGAGTGAAGAAGATCATCCTAAGAAGGGTCACTTTTCTCCTGAGGAGAGAGAAGAAGTTGGGATGACCAAGTCTTGAAGGAAGAACTTGATCAGGAGAGCCAAGATAAAGTCAAAGAAGGCTCAAGAAATCAAGGCCACTGTCAACCCTAAGTAGAAACAATTTTTTATCTCTGCAGGATTTGAAGTGGTGAAGGCTGAAGACTCAACTATGAACTCTAGTAACAAGTGTTCTAGTTTAGGTCCAAATCATTCCAGCAAAGAGAAGAAGGCTGATCAGCTGTGTACCACTGCTACACAGCCTGAACCATCCAGTTCCAAGAGCAAGCCTCTCCCTAAGAAGCTTGTTGCATCATCTGTGAAGATGAAGATGGAGGTGGAAAATGATCAAGTTCAGTCTTTCTCTCAGAAGAAGACTCTCAGAAGGAAGCAAATAGATTGCATCATGTACTTCTCATCTTGCTAAGGATTGCATCTATAATCCTAAAAGTACTATTCATATGATCAAAGAGAAAACTTCTGAGAAGAAGAAGGAAAAGCTAGCTTCGGAAGGAAAATATTTTTCCTTTGGAAGCTCTAAGGTGAAAAAGAAGACAAGTGAAAACTTGCCTTCGGAAGAAAATTTGGTCTCGGAAGAAAGGAATACTTCCGAAGTACTGAAGCCTGCTACAGTGAAAGCAAGATCTTCCGAAGGTCCAGTCTCCAAAATTTTAGAAGTTGTTAAAACTTTCGAGCTGTTAAAGGTCAAGTCCAATCTTCCAAAGATGGTGCTGAAGATGAAGAAAGACCAAGTGACTGAAAGTTCTTCATCAACAACAGCTAATAATCCTCAAAGCTTGAACCTAGGATCAGTTACTGTTACATTGTCTTTAGATCACTTTGAAAATCCCAAGACCAATAAGGCTTAAATGTAACTAACCATTTCTTTCTTGTGCAGGAACAACTAAAGACCAAGGGAAATGTATGGATCATTGATAGTGGCTGTTCTAGGTACATGACTGGCAATGGTTCTCTACTTCAAAATTTTGAGAAAATTGATGGAGGGCCAGTTGCTTTTGGAGGAGATGCTGGAGGTTACATTACAGGAAGGGGCATGGTCACAAATGGTAAGCTCAGTATTGAAAAGGTAAATTTTGTCAAAGAGCTTGGGTACAATCTACTAAGTGTATCCCAATTTTGTGATCAGAGACATAACATGCTCTTTACTGAGCATGAGTGTATTATTCTTAAGCCCGGGGTGGTCATTCCTCAAGAGCATATCCTGCTCAGAGCCCCCAGGAAAGGGAACATGTACAAGATTGACTTACAGGAAATATCTCCCTCAGGAGAAGTTTCTTACTTTCTATCTAAAGCAAATAGTGATGAGTCTTTCCTCTGGCATAAAAGAATGTACCATGTAAACTTTAAGAACATGAATAAATTAATTAAGAATGATTTGGTAACTGGAATGCCAAAGTTACAAGTGATGACCACTGTGTTGCATGCCTGAAAGGGAAGCAACACAAAGTATCTCATAAGCCAAATGAAAGAAACTCTATCACTACTCCCCTACACTTATTACATATGGATCTCTTTGGCCCCACCAGTGTAATGAGTTTAGGAAGGACCTCATATTGTTTGGTGATCCCAGATGATTTCACAAGATTCGCTTGGGTCTTTTTCCTTAGAACTAAGGATGAGACTCCTGAGATCTTGTAGAACTTTATTCTGAAAATTAAGAATCAATCTGATCACAAGGTCAAAACCATAAGATGTGATCAAGGAACAGAATTTAAGAACCAA
Source organism: Flaveria sonorensis (assembly GCA_025506505.1). Taxonomy (NCBI): domain Eukaryota; kingdom Viridiplantae; phylum Streptophyta; class Magnoliopsida; order Asterales; family Asteraceae; genus Flaveria; species Flaveria sonorensis. The sequence continues at coordinate 39,805,442 of CM046435.1, read as the reverse complement.
CTCCTTGATTCATTTTGTGATGAAAAGGGTATTACAAGACAATATAGTGCTCCCAAGACTCCTCAACAAAATGGTGTTGCTGAGAGGAGAAACTGGACACTTATTAAGGCTGCAAGAACCATACTGTCTGACTCTAAATTGCCCATCACCTTCTAGGTAGAGGCAGTTAACACAGCCTGCTATGTGCAAAACAGAGTTTAGTGGTTAAGACTCATGGTAAGACTCCTTATGAGCTGTGGCATAAAAGGAGACTATTTATTGGTTTTCTCAGGTCATTTGGATGTCCTTGCACCATCTTGAATACCAAAGATCAAGTAGCCAAATTTGCTGAGAAATCAGATGATGGACACTTTATTGGATACTCTTCCCAAGCTAAGGCTTATAGAGTATACAATCTCAGAACTAGAGTAGTTAAGGATTCAACCAATATGACCTTCAATGAGCATACTCCTAGTGTGAAAGGTTATGGTCCTGATTGGCTATTTGATCTTGATTTAGTTATCAACTGTTTTAACAAGTCTTGTGAGAATGTTTCAGGATCTATAGCTAACTTATCAACAGGAGATCCTAACCCAAGATTTGAGCTGAGAAGACCAAGCAAGAATACTACTTCAGCTCCAATGATAACTAACCCTGCAAGTGAAGATCCTATCAGCATAAACATGACATTCAGCTGATACATTTGAGATGCCTACAAATTCCAACTTAGAGGTTCAAAACTCAGGTGAAGGAGCTTCAAATGTAGGAGGAAATGGAGGTGGTAACAGTGATCAAGAATTTCTTTATGTTGATAACCACTCCATAGAAGACAACATGAATGATGTCACACACTCATTGGATCAAGTATCTCTTGTTAAATGTGCTGATGTGGTGGGTGATACTCCATTGCCAGATCTGAATTTCTCTAATTTAGATCTTTCCAATCAACTTGTTATGCTCCCTTAACTCAGGATCCACAAGTCACACCCCACCATAAACATCATTGGAAATGCTGATGATAACAAGAGGACAAACCCATGACAAAAATGTTTGTCTATACTCTTGCTTCTTGTCCCAGATAGAGCCAAAGAAAGTTGATGAGGCTTTGAAGGATAGTAGTTGGGTTGAAGCAATGTAAGAGGAGCTGCTTCAATTCAAAAGACAAAAGGTTTGGAACCTATGTCCTCTTCCTCATGGGAAGACTACCATAGGAACCAAGTGGGTTTTTAGAAACAAGAAGGATGATAGAGGACTTGTCATCAAAAACAAGTCCAGACTAGTTGTTCAAGGATACACACAAGAAGAGGGAATTGACTACACAAATGTTTTTGCTCCTGTGGCAAGACTTGAAGCTGTAAGAATATTCTTGGCTTTTACTGCATCCAAGGATTTCAAGGTCTACCAACTTGATGTCAAGTGTGCTTTTCTATATGGGTGATTGAATAAGAGGTGTATGTCAAACAACCACCTGGCTTTATAGACCCAGATCATCCTGATTATGTCTGCAAGCTTGATAAAGCTTTTTATAGGCTACACCATCTCCAAGAAAGTGGTATGAGACACTATCTCAGTATCTCTGTCAACATGGCTACAAGAGAGGTACTATAGATGGAACTCTCTTCATCAAAGGAACAGGGAATGAGTTAATGTTAGTTAAAGTATATAGATGACATTATCTTCGAGTCAACTAATCCAAATCTCTGTAAAGGCTTTGAGAGGCTGATGAAGAATAGATTTGAAATGAGTGCAATGGGGGAACTCAATTTCTTTCTTGGAATTCAAGTGAAGCAAGTTGACAATGGCATCTTCATAAGTCAGTCTAAGTATGTACAAGACATACTTACAAGATTCAACATGACTGAGTGTAAGGTTGCTAAGACACCCATAGCCAGAACCACTCCCTTGGACCTGATCTTGAGGGGGAGTGTGTGGATGAACATCTTTATAGGGCTCTGATTGGGTCTCTTATGTATCTCACAGCCAGCAGGCTTGATATCATGTTACCACATGCATCTGTGTAAGATATCAAACCAACCCCAAGATGTCACACCTGGTTGTTGTCAAAAGGATTCTTAGATATCTCAAAGGTGCTCCCAAGCTTGGCCTTTGGTATCCAAAGAATTTTGACTTCAATCTGTATGCCTATACAGATAGTGACTATGGTGGCTACAACATGACTGGAAAGTATACATCTGGGGGTTGTCAATTTCTTGGTGGAAGGATTGTCTCATGGCAATGCAAGAAACAATCATGTGTGTCTGCATCAACTGCTGAAGTTGAATACATTGCTGCTACAAGCTGCTGTGCTCAAGTGCTTTAGATTCAGAATCAGATGCTAGACTATGGATTCAACTTCAAAGAGAATCCCATCTACATAGACAACAACAATGCTATCTCTATTACAGAGAATCCTGTGTAGCACTCAGGGACAAAACACATCAACATCAGGTATCATTTGATTAGAGATAAATTTGAAAAGGGATTAATCAAACTAGTCAAAGTTAACACAAATGAACAATATGCTGATCTGTTCACTAAAGCTTTTGATGAACAAAGATTCAAATATCTTGTATCAGCTATTAAGGTGATTAACTTTGATTAGATTTTCTTAAACATAAATCAACTTTATTTCTAAACCTGTGTGTCCTAAGTTGTCTATTTTAGCATCTTCATAAGCCCAGTTTATTTTGGAAGAAAATCTTTAAAATGATATTCCTTAGATTTTTGAAAATTTTTCCAAAGATATTTTCTTTCGAAAGATTTCAAGTTGCCTTCGGAGGAAAATTATGTCTTCAAATCAAATAACTACTTATAAGAAATTTACCTTCAGAAGAAATTATGAAAATATCTTTCGAAGCTTAAATATGCTTCTAAGTACTTACATGTATTTGAAGGACAATTTTCTTCCGAAAGCAATTAAGTCTTAGAAGATTTATTCTCTTTAGAATAAAACTCCCAATTCTTAATATCTTCTGAAACCAAACATGTCTCGGAAGAAAAATTCTCTAAGTATTTTTCTTGGCAAAATCTTCATGAATCTTAAGAATATCTTTCGAAGCCAAATTGGCTTCGGAAGCTTTTTCTTAAAACTTCCAAAGCAAGATTACCTTCGGAAGGTTTTCAACTTCCAAGAAAACTACCTTTTTGGGCACTTTTTCAGAGGTGGGACCGACATTCGGATTTCAAAGTTTATTATTTTGCTTTAACTTTGTCTCAATCCATTTCATATATGTTCTCACAACGGTTCCCCCTCTTCTCACTACCCACTTCATCTGCATTTTTCTCTAACCTAATTCGCCCACAAACCACCTTTGTTCTTATCTTCCTTCTCCGTAAAGCTACCTTAAATGGCCAACCCTGAGCGCAGAAACCAACCCGATTTCTCCATGCATCTTCACAGGCAACATAATCAGGTTGCTCTATTAGACTCTAAGAAAGATCCTGGTTTCTCAGAGGTTTGTTGTTACCTTTCTTTAACAAACTACTTCACCTCCTTCACCATTGATCCTCCTCTCTATGAGGATCAGTTGTTGGAATTCTGGAGGACCTGCCAAGAGGTCACCATGGATGGGGAGAAGGCGTTGTCTGCCATAGTGCAGGGGAGGACAATCTTCATCACTCCAGCCTCCATAAACACTCATCTTCAGCTGGTTGATGTAAAAGGTGATTTGTCCTTTCCAAAATCTGCTGTTAACCACTCCTTTGAGAAAATGGGCTATAAAGGTGACTTCTCAGTCAGGACCTTCAGAAAGGTGAAGGTCTCCTCTCAGTGGAAGTACCTCCTCCATGTCATCATTCACAGCTTATCCAACAAGCATGGAGGTTGGGACTAGATTCCAGAAGACCTTTCCTTTATAGTCCATGGGATGGTTCAGGGGGTCAAGTTCAGGTATTCATAATTTGTTTATACCAATTTACTTGTAAACTTAAACTCCTTAGAGTATTACATGTTTCCTATATATGTCCAGCACATTCATAATTATGAACTGGGCTCACAGTTTAGGGGAACAGGTAATATTCTAAAATTAGGACAGATGAAGCCTGACATCTTCAAGACCATGAGGAAGCCAACTGTTGGCTTCTCAGGGGTAGAAACAGCCCTTGTCCTGAAAATGTTAGAGTTCATTGCTCAAGGTGACAACCTAGCAGCACCAGCTAGTGTTGAACCCACACCTTATACAGCCACAAATAACCATCACCTACCAGAGAAAAACCAAACAAACCCCTGCACATGCTACTTAGTTTGTGCAGGCCCCTATATCATCACCCATGCAAGAGGAAGTGGACACTTGAGCTCCCACTTCTCCTAGGGAGCAAACCACTCCTATCTCACAAATGATCAGTGCTAAGGTTCCTCATGCTCAGACTGATGAGCTCACAACCCCCACAGCCTTAATCCTTCACTCAGAGTCTCAACACTCTAGTGAACAACCATCAGGGGACAATTACCATCCCCAGCCGCTTGATCTAAACCAACCAATCCCAAGCCTTGAATTCTATGATGATGAAGACATGGGTTTCAGTGCATACCATGAGTCTCTCTTGTCTACCCCTACTCAAGGAGAGATGAGTACTCCTATTTCGCTCATGTCTAGCCTACATCATCCACCTACTATTGAGGTGGATCTCCCTAAACCTGTTCAAGAGGTCCATATGGAAGAGGCTCTCACTTCAGCAAGTGATTACATCATTCAGACCTCAACCATGACAACCCAGCCTCTTGACACTTCTTTTGAAGTTGTCATGATGTAGGGGAAATCCAGCACCCAAGAACAAAGTGCTGGTGATGAGGAAGAAGACCTTGGTCCTATTCTTTTATCCCCCCGTAATTCTTCTAATGAAGATGAGAGGAGTCTGAAACTAAAGGTGCAACAACTAATTAAAACATGCACCTATTTAGTCTCAAAGATAGGTCACCTGGAATCTCAAGAGAATGACCAGCAACTTGAGATCACCGATCTCAAGGGCAAGTTAGCTGAGAGACCACTTAGGAGAACTCAACCAAGTCCATAAGAACCTGTGAATGTGACAGACTTAACCCCTAGCTCACTTATGCAAGAAGGTGATGCTATAAAAAAGGGGGAGAAAGTCCAAACAATCACAGAACCTGGGAGTTCTTCATGGAGTATGGACTTTGAGGATTCACCACCCTCACTTGCAATAGTCCATACTCAGCAACCTTCTTAAGTCTACATGAATGTGGACTTACTTACCCAAGTCCATATAGATGTGGACTCACTCATACATAGCTTGTTTGAGGAGGGTATCCCAGAGCCATACCTACCCCATCTCATCACTCTAAGAACCCAATCATGGGATGGAGGTACGACACAGAAAGAAGAGCTCTTTTCATCTCTAGAGCTTAGGGTCAATAGGAAATCTTCAAGTTTTTAAACCTGAGTTTCTATGAGTGCATCCATCTGATTGATCTTCCACTTGTCAACCCAAGTCAAAACAGACAAGCTGCAAGATTAGCAGATAGGATTCAAGAAAGGGTGCTAGAAGAGTTCAAGCTAAGATCAAGATTATATAGACAGAGGCTAGCAGGTGAGATTTTTGGTCAAAGGGGAAGCCTTGACTGAAGGCCCAGAAGTTGAACCTGTGAACCTTGAGATAGGATCTTCTTCAACACCCATTACCCTCAGTGAGGCACCAGCTGGTGAAGGTACTTCACAACCTCTCTCTGGCCAGAGCTTGACTGCTAAACCAAGCAATGAAGGCCAAAGATCTCTCCACCCAGAGTCACCAACGCCTGTGCGTGACAAAGGGAAGAGGAAGATGACCTCTGAGGAGATCGAGGAGGAGAAGAGAGAGGAAGAGGAAGCTAAGGGGAGAGAGTTCAAAAGGGTCTCCAGGCTTCATGGAAGCTACCATCAAGGCTTCCCACAGGCCAAACACTCAGAATAATGAGTTGAGGGCAGCCAGGCTAAACTACCTGGGGACCAGGAACTACAACATTGATGAACTCATATCTCTCCCCTTAGATGAATTAAATGAACTGGCTGATAATGAATTGTCAAAGGAGAGGAAGGAGGCAGAGGATGCAGCATTGCTCCTCAAGATCAAGGAAGAAAGGAGACAAAAAAGGCTCTACAAGCATGCTCCTATCCTCTCCCCAGTTCAAGAAAGTCCTGAGAAACAGGCTGTTACAACTGCGTAAACTCAGGTAGACAAGGAAGCTAAGAGACTGAACATGATCAACTACCTGAGTGCCACAGGACTCTATCAGGCATGTGCGCTTCTTCCCTTATCATTTGAGTATGTTGAATTTGAATATCTAAAGCAGCTGGAGCAACAAGTTACCAAAAGAAAGAAAAGCTGCTAAGAGAAAACTAAGGGAAGAAGCTGCAAAGTCAAGAGCCATCATCTAAAAGAGCCAAAAGAAGTCTGATGACAAACAATGGATGATGAGCTTCCTGAAGCTGTATGGATTCTCCGGAAGGAGGCTTGGTCCAATATCTCTATCCATAATGGATGAGCATATCAAAGTGATCAAGCAGAAGATTAAGAAGGGAGAGCTTGTTGACTTGCATTCTCCACCAAGTCCAGCTCAACCTAAAGTTGTGGTAAAGGTTGAACCCCCTGAGACAACACAACATGGACCTAGAGCTGCATCTCAGCCAACTTCATCTTCTGATCCATAGCAAGGTCCTCTTCTCTCTCCCTCTAAACCTATGAGAGAAGAGAATCCAACTGAGAGAGACACAATAGAACAACCTGGTGCTGAAGACCAGTCCTCTCAGTTAAAGACTTCAAAGAGGAGGAAAAGGATGCCAGGAAAAGTGTTTCCAAGAAGAAGACCAAGGCATCCACCTCTACACCTCAGGATGAGTCAGAGCATCCTGAGGTAGTGCATGAAGAGGCTGCTCAACCAACTCCAATTCAAGTAGAGCCTCTTGCAACTGGAAGTCCCATCTTGTCCTGGACTTTTACTGCTAATCCAGACCAAGGATCTTCCTGCATGCATGCACTGAACATACAAGGTAAAAGTTGCTTCGAAAGTTTTACACTCTCCACAGAAAAATATTCTAAGTGTAAAATCTTTCGAAGCCAAAGATGAAGTCTTCCAAAGCTTCAGAGACAAAGTCTTTCGAAGCTTCAGAGACAAAGTCTTTGACTGGGTTTGAGAATGATATTCTCGGTTGATATGACTCAACCTAGGATCAAATATGCAGACTTAGTCAGTAATATAGTTACAGAATCACTATATTACAGAACAGATGAATCTGAAATAAATGTTTGAGTAAATGTAGTACATGAACATAGAAGTCATAGATGTATAATATTGATGTTATAACTGTTGAAGACCAAAAGCTTACAAAGTTAAGGTATGCAACCCAATTTATAGGCATACACATAATCTGTATAAAAGACTAAACTAACCCTGATCTATACAAGAGAATCTAGTCTAAGTACAAAATAAGTAAAAACATTGTAAGTTGTTCATCCGCATTAGTTCATGCGGATGAACAAGTCTTCATCAGCATTAGTTGTCTTGTAATCAGCATTAACTTAGTTCATCCGCATTAGCTTATGCGGGTGAACAAGTCAGCAACATTTGATCAGCATGTTTGCTCATAGTTTATGTGGATGAACAAGTCTTGGCCGCATTTCCTTTTGTTCATCCATATAAACTAATGCGGGTGAACACTTCTTGTCAGCATTTCTTCAGTTCATCCGCATGGACAAATGAGGGTGAACACTTCTTGTTTAGCATTTCTTATCTTCATCTGCATTTGTTAATGCGGGTGAACAAACACTTGTCAGCATTTGTTCACAAGTTATCCGTATTAACAAATGCGGGTAGTCTATACTTAGTCTTTTTTTGTCTTCTTGGTCTTCTGTAAATAATGTCTTCTGTAATCTTCTGTTGCCTTCTGTTATTGATGTTATCCAACTAGAACAAAACCACCTCTTAAGTTGGTAAGTATGATCCTTTCAGGGTCTAACAATACTCCCCCTAAGGATTATACTGCCTAGGTTCCTCAAGAGTGTGATAGTGGTGGTGGTTGTGATGATTCTGGTTGGTCTTCTTGTGTAGTCTTCTTTTGGACTGATGTTGGGAGGAGAGTTGCAGCAACTTCTTCTAATGTTTCTGGTTGTGCCATTGATGGATTAAGAATAGTCTTTATCATGTTAGAAAAATCCCTAGCTTTCTTCATCTTTTCTCTACTGAGCACATGAATCTTCATCTCACTCATTGTATGAATAGCAGCAATGGGCATTTGTTTCAAAGAGATGGGTTCCCAAACTAAAATAGAAGAAAACCCATCTCTATGAATCACCAGTGAACCATCAGTATCGACTTCCAACTTGACTATGTTGCCCATCTGCATAGGTAGCTTTTTCTTCTTCCTTTGTTCTTTCTTGTTGTTAATTCTATCAAACGCCAGCTTCAATATCTTCACACACTTCAAAATAAACTCTAAATCATCTTCTGTAGCCTTGTTTTTGAGAGCTCTGAAGTGTCTGGTAAAGATGTAATGAGTGTAAGACTCATCTAGCAATCTAACCTCATACCCACTAAAGATTCTTATTTCAGGGGCTTCCTTTCCTTCCCATTTTCTTTCAATTACTAGCTCAAAGGTGTCTTCATCATAATACACATTTGAAATAGGCTTTGTTTTATGAGTACCAACAATCATTTTCCTCTTCAAACTTTTTGTTGGCTTAACATGTAGTTCAGGAAACACAATCTCTTCAGCTTCTCTTTTCTTTCTTTGATCAAATGGGTTCTTGAATGTTTTGTCTTTTCTGGTTCAGATAGCTTTCAATGATTTGAAGTTCTTTGTTCTTTTAAACATCTTTAAAATATCTTCAAATTCATATCCTTTATACATTCCATCAGGATTAATCAAGTCTAGCTTAGCCAACTCTTTTAAATCATGAACTTTCAAGGCATTGACTAAGGTTGTGTACTCTGTGAAAAATTGGAGTAATCCTGATATCCTCTTCACGATGAACATATTCCAGTTACTATCATACTTCCAGGCAAAATTTTACATCTGTCTTGCCACTGGGAGTAGATACCCCTCTTATCATTTCAGCAGTAGTCAGCCCCTCTTGAAATTTAAGTTGAGAAGCCTCAATAAACCACTCTGGATTCTTGTGAAGTATAGGGGCCAGAACATCTTGATCTTTAACTGTCAACTGCACATCTTGTGCTGATTTTCTTGTTCTGGGCTTCTGGGCAATCACTTCTTCTTTAATTGCTTTTAGTCTTTCTTTCTTGTCATTGATCATCTTTAACATAGCAGCCCTAAGAGAATTAGTCTTCATGTTCCCCAGCTTTCTTTTTGTAAATCCTTGTTGAGACAGATAATCCTTCATTTCCTTATCTGTCATACTATAAGGATCAGGATATACGGTTTGAGTGTCATGCTTCTTTGCTGTCTTAGATACTTATGACTGATTTAGTAGTTTCCTTTTCTTTTTCATATTCAGTCACAAATATTGGATCAAGAAGCTTCTCCATCTTTCTGACTTCTTCTACCATACCTTCATAAGTCATGCTAAAGACTATATCAGCATTGGTTGATCATCTTTAACATAGCAGCCCTAAGATCATTAGTCTTAGCCTTCTCTATCATACTTTCAACAGATGGCTCAATAATTGATGGACTCCTTATGTCATATTATTTCTTTGTTTGTTCATCTTTAGTTTCTCCTTCTTCCAACATAATCACTTCCAAAGTATGCTGCAACTCCTTCTCAGCTTGTTCATGTTCATCTAAAAATTTAGCAATTGCTGCCAAACTCCTAGGATCATCTTTAGTTTTCTTCTTAGGTTGTTCTTCCTCAACCATAGGAAGTTTTCCTTTTGCTTTTTCAGTCAAGTATTTCCTTTTTCTTGTGTATGTGATCACTCTTGGTCCTGATGTTGAAGCTACATCAGTTTTGGCCTGTTACTTTTCCTCAACAGCCTTAAGCTCAGCAGTGATTCTTTGTTGTTCAGCTTCTTGTCTGTTCAATTTAGCTGTTTCCTTTTCTTTGAATTCATCACAAAGTCTATTGATTAAACTTTGTTGTTCAACAGTCAATACAATAGCAGGAACAAGCTGCATTCTCAGTTCTTCTTCTATTGACACAGGTTGTGATGGAATTACAACTATAGACTCAGAAGGGGATTTGGTGTTTTTGATGAAATCCCAGAATTCCTCATCTATAATGAATTCACTTGAAGAGAATATGTCTATGTCATCTATTAGTTCTTTCATCATAGCCTCTTTTTCAGTAGATGGACCAGAATGTACTACCATCTCCCAACTATCATCATCCCTAACACCACTGGTTTGTTACTGTTGTGAATGAACTGCCTTATCTGTTTCTTCAGCTTCATGTTCTGTTGCTTCTCTTTCAAATTCAGCCTTTAATTGAGCAATCAGTTCCAATTCATCAATTCTTTTCTTCAAAGCCTCATTTTGTTTGTTCAGATCATCAATAATTTCTGTTTGCATCTCCAACATGTGTTCTTGATCTTCCATAGCCATAGTTTGGATAGCCACAGTGTCCACATGACCACTAATTTCTTCTCTTGACATCTCTAAAGAGGCTTTTAACTATTTGATCTCCTTATCTTTTGTTCTCATATCAGCATCATACTTGGCTTTTAATTCATTCAGTTCTTTCTCCTTTTCATCAAATTCCTGAATCCTATCATTTATGATTCCTGCCCTTCTATCCAGAGTCTTTTCCATTTTAGCAACTTTGTGCATCAGATCAGATATCATCTTGTCTTTCTCATCTGGTCTGTTTATCTCGGATTCATCAAAACTTTCTGAGGGATCCTCCTCTGAGATCATTTGTCTCTCAGGTAGTGGTGCAAATTGTTGATTATCCTCCTCATCACTAGATGATTCAGATGATGAATCGGTAGATTCATCAGATCCATCAGAAACAGCAGCAGCTTCATGTGAGGGGCTGTTGGAAGGTTCTTCATGAATGTGAATGGGTGAAGATGGAGAGGATATAATAGGATCAACCCTAAAAGGGGAATGAATCTCAGCATCCTGTATTGAAGGCTCAATATGAAGATCACCACCTATATCAACATGTGGTGACATTGGCCTCAATGCTTCTTCATTTAATTCTGCATACTCATCAACAGTGGGTGTTCCTCAACTGTATGATCATCTCTTTGTAGTTCAACATCAGCAACATCATCATGAGCAGCAGACTCTTCATGAACAGGTTCCTCAGTAGGAACATCATCTTGTACTTGTTCTTGTATAACATGTTCTTCTTCTTGTTTTGGTTCCTCATCTACTGGAACATCATCTTGTGGATTAATTTGTTGTTGCATCCATGGCAAAAGTGGAAAGAAAGTACCACTGTAAAAATTTCTTGGATCCCTTTTTTTAATGTACTTGTAAGACTTTGCATTGTAATGAGGAACATCAAGGACAGGACCTTCTAATGCCAAATCAGGAAAGGCTTCATTTATTAAGCACTAAATAAATCTTGGGTACATGAGGAACATGTTTCTTCTTCCTTCTTGAACATTAGCAACCATACCATTAAATACATATGCTGAGTAGTTGTATGGTCTATTTGAGCAGAGAGCACAAACAAGTGATGATGTAGTCAAGGGTATATCATTCCATCCAGACTTCCTTTTGGATAAGTAGTGTTGCACATAATAAATGAGGAATCTCCATTGCAAATCAACCAACCCTTTGACTATCTGTTTATCCTCAAAACCACCTTCATATCCAATGTTTGCAAAAAAGGACATGATATCATCCTCATCAAATTCTGTTAGGGAATTAGGATCATCTTCAAACTACAAACATTGTCTTATAGTTTGCTCACAGATTATCAAAGTATGATCTTCTGTTATTCTTCCAGAGATGACCTTTTCTCCATCATATTCCAAAACATCAGCATTCCCCTAGAATGTTCTGATGTAATTCTCATAGATTACAGGTCTGACAGTTATGGCATGTGCCACTCTTGTAGTGGTTATGAATCTTATCATGTCTCTGAGTCCTTCTGCTTCTGGGACATCAGGGTCAAGAAAGCCACTGACATTGTGGAGCTTACTCCAAGTCAGGTTTGCCATATGTAATCTGCATACAATATAAATGGATTAGTAAGAATTATGGACAATATATCTCATATAGATATGAATTGTGTTTGATTTGTTCAATTTTGACTTTTTAGGTCAAAATATTGATTATGCTTGTTATTGTTACATTAGGTTGTTTGACCTAATTTTGATTTTGAATGAAGACCAGTTCAAAATTTTTGTTTCTTTCTGTTGAGTTATAGTGATGTTGATTGTGTCTTAACAAGTTTACATCTTAAACTGTTGTTTTGATTTCAACATTGTTATGAGACAGTATCCCCTGTTCATCGATGATTGAGGTGTTCTTGGAAACACAAGAAATCTTTGTTGTTTACACTGATCATTGGTTTTAATGAACTCTATCATTCATGTAAATCCATTGCTCTTGAGTGTATTTTAACAATTTCTCAAAATTAGGGTTCCATTTCAATACATTTGGTTCGACAGTCGAAGTTTTCAGAATCTGATAATCACCTTGTCGTAGACAATACTTCGGTTTAACTGACAATTTGGATGTTTTGATGTTAGATTCAAACACAATGATGCTTGATTAGAGAAGATTTGAACGTTTGAAAAAGAATATTTTCTGGCACTTGACGCACTATAAAAGTTCACTAAAAAATTTGAAAAGTAATAAATGACTCACATTAAATGAGTATTTATAATACATTTCATAATTTTCACAAAATTTTACAAGTGCAGAAAATTTTACTACTGTAGCAAGTGCGGTAATAAGAATTTCAATGGGCGCATTCACTGTAGCAAATGCTAATGAACAAACTAAGTTTGTCAGCATTTACTGTTAACGAATGCGGAAGAACTAATTTTACCCATCCGCATTTACTGTAGCAAATGCGAGCTAACTTATCAGCATTCACTGTATCAAATGTGCAACAAATGACTTGTCCGCATTTACTGTGTCAAATGCGGGTGAACAAAGTTAACTTATCAGCATTCACTGTAGCAAATGCGCAAGAACAAATGATTTGTCCGCATTTTCAGTGAACTGCCCGCATTTACTGTAGTAAATACAGAAGAACACTTTGTACATATGCTGATGAGTTGGCCTGTCTGCATTTACTGTAGCAAATGCGGAAGAACACTTTGTTGTCCGCATTAGTTTTACTTGTACAAAAACAGTTACCCGCATTGGCTAAATGACAGGGTTACCTTCACCCACATTAACCAATGCTCTTACCCGCATTAAATTTTGAACTTGTCAAAAATTAATGTAGTTGCAGTGGATGATTCTGACTGGTTTTGCACAGCTGTTTCTGATTTTATGAAGATAAGTCTGCATCATAGGTGCTTTATGAAGATTTAGAAGATTCTGAGATTGTCAATTCTTGCTTGGATTGACTTGTATCCTTGATGCGATACATGTTTCCCAACTGATTTTGGGCCATGTGCATCTTCTGAAGCTGTTTATGATATAATTTCCATACAGACACTATCCATTTTGATTTTAAACAATGTTGCCTATTTTACATTTGCAAATTTCATGTTTTTGTAAATATTTCCTTTTAAAATTTTACTACTCCCCCTAAAGTTTATATCCATATGGGATAAAACTTTACACAAATTTATAAAATTTAAGGACAATATTTCAGAATTTTGATTGTTTTGCTTATCTGTAAATGGAGAAATTTTGTACTATTGTTTGAAATTTTGGGATCATATCAATCTTATCTTTCATAAGTGCAAGTTGTCATGAACTTATTGATTGTAGGTATGTTTGTCTTCTTAAACTCATGCTTGGTCAATATTGTAATGCATGTGATTTTTATCTTGTTTTGATTTAATTAAACATTCAACATGAACCTCACACTCATAAGCATAGCAAGATCAACTATCCTCATGTACTGTATGGTAGAACTTTTTCACAACTTTCAATACCTGGTCATTTAAATTATGAAACCTCATTCATTTTGGTAAGGGGGATCCACTTAGGGATTCTTTTACCTGATCCTTATTTTGTTTGATCCTCATTAGGATTCTTTTTGCTCTTCACTTTGGAAGGTGATCCACTTTGGGATTCTTTTTGTTATATTCTATTTTATTTGTCATCCGTATTGGATGTGTTTCGCATTAGGAATCTTTTTGGATCTAGACATCAGCACTATGTGCTTGTTTCCTCAGGTCTTTGCTCAGCAAAACAAAGGAGAAACTAATGTGAATGAAATTCATAAGGTATCATGACCTGGTGTGTTTAGGTTACTACACATACATACACTTGGATAGGTTAGATACTTACATGCTCTGAGATGATACATTCACAGTTGAATGTGATCTTTAGTTTATCACAGCATTTATCTTCTATTCCAAGTTGAGCCTACCCTTATATCAGGTAAGTCATGTCAGTCTTTCAAGATATTGAATTAAGCACAGTGAATGATATAACGACTGTAATTATATCATTTCCCAAAGAAGTACAAACCAAGGACATCAACAAAAATTGATTTCTTTTTGTAATTTTGTGAATTTTTGATTTTGTTTTTTTTTGTAAATTTTGATTTTTACTCAAGGTTAATCATGCCATTTGATTGGACTAAGAATTCAAACCGACTTGGGTCAAATGCTTTAGTAAACAAATCAGCTAGCTGATTGCCTGTGTTAACCTGAATCAGCTTGATTAAACCTTTTTCAGCACAGTCTCTCAAAAAGTGATATCTAATTTCAATATGTTTTGTTTTTGAGTGCTGAACATGATTGTTTGTTATGAAGACTACCGCAGTGTTGTCAACATGGATTGGTGTTTGCAAGAAATTATAACCATAATCAAGCATCTGGTTTTGAATCCAGAGAACTTGAGAACAACAAGCTGATGCTGTAATGTATTCAGCTTCAGCTGTCGATACAGAAACATTGGTCTGTTTCTTGCACTGCCATGACACCAGTCTAGGACCAAGAAATTGACAACCGCCAGATGTGGACTTTCTATTGAAATTGCATCCCCCAAAGTCACTGTCCGTGTATGCATAGAGATTGAAGTCTCCTTCCTTAGGATACCATAATCCAAGAGCAGGTTTGCCCTTAAGATATCTGAATATCCTCTTGACTGCATTCAAGTGAGATTCTTTAGGATCTACCTGATATCTGGCACAAACACAAACACCAAACATAACGTCAGGTCTACTGGCTGTTAAATACATGAGTGAACCAATCATGGATCGATAAAGAGTTTGAACCACAGATTTGCCATCTATGTCTAGACCAATCTTCACTTTTGTATCAACAGGAGTTCTGATGGGCTGACAGTCTGCAAAGTGAAACTTCTTCAACATGGATTCCATATATTTTGACTGGTTGATGAAGATTCCACTGGACGTTTATTGTACTTGAAGACCTAGGAAGAATGTGAGCTCTCCCATAGCACTCATCTGAAATTTTGAATGCATAAGATCTTCAAAGTCTTTGCAGAGTTGTTTGTTGGGGAGCCAAATATGATATCATCCACACAAATCTGGACAAGCAACATCTCATTCCCTTTTCTCTTTCTGAATAAAGTCTGGTCAATCTTCCCTCTTTCATAACCAAGGATGACAGAGTCTCATACCATTTCCGAGGGGCTTGATGTAAGCCATACAAGGCTTTGTCAAGCTTGTATACCCTGTGAGGGAAATCAGGATCCTCAAAGCCTGGTGGTTGACTCACGTAGACTTCTTCAGAGATCTTTCCATACAAAAATGCACACTTTACATCCATTTGATAAACTGTGAATTTCATGGATGCAGAGTACGCAAGAAAGAGTTGTATGGCTTCTAATCTGGAAACAGGAGTAAACACCTCATCATAATCTATTCCTTCTTCTTATGTATAGCCCTGTGCTACCAACCTTGCTTTGTTTCTGATGACAATCCCTCTGTCATCAGTCTTGTTTTTGTATAGCCATCTGGTGCCGATAGGGTATTGACCTTCGGGAAGATCCACCAGTTGCCATACTTCTTGTTTCTTGAATTGTAGCAATTCTTCCTGCATTGTCTCAATCCAGCTGTTGTCTTGAAGAGCCTCTTTAATGTTTTTGGGTACAGTTTGATACAGAAAACAAGAAAACAAACAGATGTTTGCAATACTTGACTTGCTTCGTGTCACCCGCTCGTCTAAATCACCAATAATGTTGGATACTAGATGATTCTTGTGTGTCCTAGTAATTGGAATCAAATCACCAGCAATGGACACATCATGATTCGAGACATTCAGATCATCTTGGTGAGAGGCATCTTATGGAGGTGATGTGGGAGAATGATGAAAGGAATCAGAAGGATCAGCATCTTTGGCTTCAACAGCACTTTGGATACTTTCATCATTTGAATTTCTGTTGTTTTCAACTGCAGCACATGCTGGTTCAGGGTTTCTCACTTCAGTTGATGGTTCAGCAGAAGGAGAAGGCATTGAGCTATGATCAGCCTCAGTTGAAATAATTTGATGTTGAATAACTGGTCTCACAGGATCAGCTTGTAGAGGCACTTCCTCATTAGCTTGATTATCAAAAGAAGGTGGAATCATAGGAAAATCAGTTCTTCTATCCACTGAGCCAGAGGATCCTGCATTTGACAAGTTAAACTGATCAAAAGATCTTGTAAATGAGTAATATCAAACAACCGGTCAGGACCAATTGATGATTTGGGAAAAGAGTGCTCATTGAATTGAATGTTTGTGGATTCATCAATGATGTTTAATCTAGGATTAAACACCCGAAAATCCTTTGAAACAGAGGAATATCCCACAAAGAATCCCTCATCAGACTTAGGAGCAAACTTTCCTAACTGGTCTCTGGTGTTCAATATTGAGACCGGACATCCAAATGACTTCAAAAATCCAGCAAAAGGTTTTCTGTGAAAAAGAAGTTCATAAGGAGTTTTATTGTGTTCTTTAATTATCAGAGTTTGATTTTGCATAAAACATGAAGTGTTGACAGCTTCTGCCCAAAATGTAATAGGCAGTTTTGCATCTGCCAGCATTGTTTGGGCTGCTTCAATTAGTGTTCTATTCCTCCTTTCAGCCACTCCATTTTGTTGTGGAGTCCGAGCTACACTGAATTGATGAACAATGCCTTTGTGTGTGCAAAATGAACTAAGATCCTCATTTTGGAATTTTGTCCTGTTATCACTTTTGATTGATTTTACTTTTAAATCAAGTTGATTTTCTATTTTGGTGATAAAATCTTTTATTATTTGGGACGCCTCGTTTTTATGAAGTAAAAAGAAGACCCATGTAAATCGTGTAAAGTCATATGTGATCACCAAACAATAGTGCTTCTTTCCAATACTTATGACATGAGTTGGACCAAAGAGATCCATATGAAGTAACTTCAAAGAGAATTGTTTGAGTTCACAAGCTTTGGCTTATGTGAGGATTTATGCTGTTTTCCTTTAAGACATGCAGTACAGTGATCAACAAAATGAAATTCTTTTTGAGGCAAACCAATTACATGGTTTCCTTTGACCAATCTGTTCATGTTTTTAAAGTTTGTGTGTCCTAAACGTCTATGCCAAAGTTGTGACTCATCAACAGATGCTTTAGACAAAAGACATGTCTCTTCAGACGGATGAGCAGAATTAAGGTTCAAGACATATGTATTATTCTTCCTCGGTGTCTTCAAGACAACACGTTCTTCAGGAATGTAGAATCTTGGTTTCAGAATGTAGCAGTGAGAGTTAGTGAAGTGAGTGGAATATTTCTTGTCACAAATCTAAGACACGCTGAGCAGATTGAAGTTCAGTTGCTCGCAGTACTTCACTTTATCAAAGCTCAACAGTCCATTTGTCATGGAACCTTCTCCTATAATTCTACCACCTTATGAATCTCCTCTAAATGCCACAGTAGTTCCTTGAACATGCTTGAAGTCATGAAGGAGGTAACTGTCTCCAGTCATGTGTCGGGAGCATCCACTGTCCACGTACCATAAGCTATTGGACCTGTATGAATGACCCTACAAGCACAAAAAGAACTAGTTAGAATGAGGAACCCAAGCCATAATGGTCTTGGGTTGTCCCTTTGCATCAATCACTATTACCTCTTGATATTTTCCTCTTGTTTGTGTTTTACAGGAGGATGATTTCAGCCTTTTTCTATTACTTCTCTGAAGTTTGATTTCATCAATTTCATCTGAAGTGTTAGAAGAGTATACAAATCATTCCTTGTGATTTTTGTGTAAAGGTTGAACAGATTTTTGCTTGTCAGAAATCACTTTGATTTTATATTTTTGATGAGACTTCAGTGATTTGTTCAGGTTTGTTGGACTTTTGTGTCTGACCTTGTCAATTGGACCTGATGAAATGGGCTTGTTTTGTGAACTTTTCAATCCTTTTTTATTAAAGTAACAATCAATTGTATTGTGATTGGTCATATCACACAATGAACAATATTTGTTAAAATGACAGTTTTTTGTTGAATGATTGTTCATGTCACAGATAGAGCAGTACTCAGTGAAGTAGCACTCATCTGTATTGTGATTGGTCATATCACAGAATTCACAGTACATTTGATTGTCCTTTAATTTTGAAACAGAAGTCATATCAGTCTTTGGGGTGCCAACAGATTGTTTCACAATTCTGAATTGCTTTGTTTTTATGGACTGATGCTGCTTCTTTCTGTATTGCCTTATTTCCCTATCAAATTATTCTACCTGTTCTTTGATGAAAATATCAAACCCAATTCCTTGTCTGATATTTGATGAAGATGGTGAATCAGATTTCACTTTAGTTTTTTGTACAAAAGTGGTTTTCCCTTTAGTGACTAAGGGAACTTTGGTTTTATCCTTGAATTTCAATGAAACCTTATCTGATTCGCTTGAATTTTTTGGAGATATGATCTCATAATCAGATTTGCTTTCAGCAGATGGTTTCACTGAGCATTCAGCAGTGTGATTCACTTTAAGATTTTGAGGAACAAATTTTACAAAAGGCACAATTGATTTGACTGGGCTCTTTGGTTTCTTGATAACCATAGGTTTGTCTGAGCACTCTTTGATTTTGATAGGATGACCCAATCTGATTTTATCCTCATCAGTTTCAATGTAAACACCTGGTTTATTTTGAGGATTTGTTGTTTGAGAAATCATTGATTTGGTTTCAATAATTTTAGATTCTTTTGTATCTGATTGAGTAAGTGACTCAGGCATAACAGTGTAGTTATCATTATATGGAGGAGGACAAGTTTTGTAGCCTATCCCAGTCATATCTTTAGCCCCCTTTTGAGACACAAGTAACTCTTGCAGCTTGACAGATGAGAGCTGAAACTTTTCAAGTTTCATTTCAGTAGCTGATTGCTCAGCTTTTGATTTGGTCAACAATTCAGTTAACCTCTCATTTTCAGCCACAAGTGTGTACTTTTCACCGAGTGTTTCCATGTCAGACAACAGAGATTTGATTTTAACTTCATAAATTCTCATTTCTTGTTTTAACATCTTTGATTTAACTTTTTCTTCTCTTATTTTATTAGCCAATTTGTGATTGTGTTCCCTGTACCCCTGTACTTCTAGAACACATTTTTCAGAACATAGATTGGATTTTACCTCAGGTGGCATTGGAGTTGGTCCATCATTGATATGTGCCATAAGTGTATGATTCTGAAACTATGGTTGGACTTCCTCAGCATACAAGCTCCAATCACAAACTCCATCTTGTCTGATGACCAGTGCATTGGAAGTTTGTTGATTACTTCCTTGAGATTGATGAGTCAGCAGAGGTTGTCTTTGCTGAATTGGCTGTTGCTGATTCTGCTGCTGGTGTAGATGAGTGTTGCTTGATTGAAAGTTGGTATTATGTTGAGGTGAATGCTGGCCATGTGTGGGTCTTTGAAAGTTATTGTTGCTTCTCCTAGGAGATTAACATTCTTGAGAGAAATGACCAGTCATTCCACAGTTAAAACACTTAACCTTGGATTTGTCATACCCCAGCTTGATATTCTCATCAAGACTCAGTTTCTTCCCTTTACGAAAGAACTTCTTTGCTCTCATGGCATTCATGGCCATCTGCCATTGTAAATCCATTTCTTCAACATCATTAGGATCCATCTCTTCCAGATCCTCTTGAATCAAGTGTGCTGATGTGAGTCTCCCCCTAAGATAGGCTTCAAAGCTAGCAACAAAGGCATTGTAAGTAGCCTTCTGTTCTTCAGATCTTTGATCATTGGGTATACTGTAGGGTGTTGCTGTGGGCTGAGCAGAAGATGAGGGTTTATGTTGTTGAGCAGCACAGAATCCAGTTGTCTTTGAATGGTCACCAGTTGAGAGAAAGTCATCTTCTTCAATCACAAATGCATTCTCAACAGAATGAGTTTCTGATGGAAATTTGTAAGCCTCAATGACTTGTGGTCCACTGAGATTTCTACTACTTTCATCCAACTCCAGAGCCTCAATTTTTGCAATCATGATATCCAAGCTTGTACTCTCCAAATCAAGGGTATTCTTTAACATAGTAACATTTTGTTTCCAGCTTTCTGGTAAACTGTGTAGCATTTTATTGTTCATTTCCTTTTCTTTGTAATTGACCCCCATGATTTCAAGATCATTTACAAGTTGAACAAATCTTTGAAGTTGTCTTGAAATTGACTCTCCCTTGGTGTGATGAAAAGTTTCATATTGGTTTATCAGCTTATCCTTGTTAATTTCAGTCACTTCACTACTTCCTTCACACATGATTAGTAGAGCATCCCACACCCCCTTAGCAGTTCCATATTTTTCTAATCTTTTCAGAACATCCATTTTCAGTGCTTGTGTAAGGATGGAATAAGCTCTAAGATCAATCTTGATTTTCTTATATTCTTTATCATCAAGAGTTAAATTGGGATCCTCAATGGGAATTCTTGTAGTTTTGTACTGACCATCTTGATCTACATTTAAAGACAGTGGAATGTAGGGACCTTTGCAAATAGATATCCAGTAGTCAGGATCTACACCTGTAATGTAATTTCTAAAACGAATTTTCCACTTCTTAAACTTAGATTTGTGTTTAAGCAGAGGAGGTTTAGAAGCATGCCTAATTTCAGAAAGATTGTGAGAGTCCATGTCAGGTAAACTGATTTTAACTTGGTTGAGTAAGGTTTTAAGTTGATTTTAAGTTTGAGCAGTGAGATGTTCCCTAAATTTTTTGTTCACAGTCTTTACCAGATCTGTTACGTTCAGATCTGTTAGCCGGAAGGAGTTCTATGTTTTTGTTGTTTGTGAGTGTGAAGGTTCGTCAACAACAAATCTGTATGGTACCACTTCTTTGTGTTCGATTTCAGTGTGTATGTTTATCAGAAGTATAGATCTTGTTGATAAACAACTCAGTCTACAATTCAATCGATTTTCACACAAAATCTGAGAAGATTCTGTGATGAATTCAAGAGCTGAGGCTCTGATACCAATTGACTGGGTTTGAGAATGATATTCTCTGTTGATGTGACTCAACCTAGGATCGAATATGCAGACTGAGTCACTAATATAGTTGCGAAATCACTATATTACAGAACAGATGAATCTGAAATAAATGTTTGAGTAAATGCAGTACATGAACACAGAAGTCACAGATGTATAATATTAATGTTATAACTGTTGAAGACCAAAAGCTTACAAAGTTAGGGTATGCAGCCCAATTAATAGGCATACACATAATCTGTACAAAAGACTAAACTAACCCTGATCTATACAAGAGAATTTAGTCTAAGTACAAAATAAGTAAAAACATTGTAAGTTGTTCATCCGCATTAGTTCATGCGGATGAACAAGTCTTCATCAGCATTAGTTGTCTTGTAATCAGCATTAACTTAGTTCATCCGCATTAGTTTATACGGGTGAACAAGTCAGCAGCATTTGATCAGCATGTTTGCTCACCCGCATTAGTTTATGCGGATGAACAAGTCTTGGCCGCATTTCCTTTTGTTCATCCGCCAAAACTAATGCGGGTGAACACTTCTTGTCAGCATTTCTTCAGTTCATCCGCTTGGACAAATGCGGGTGAACACTTCTTGTTCAGCATTTATTGTCTTCATCAACATTTGTTAATGCGGGTGAACAAACACTTGTCAGCATTTGTTCACAAGTTATCCGCATTAACAAATGCGGGTAGTCTATACTTAGTCTTTTTTTGTCTTCTTGGTCTTCTGTAAATAATGTCTTTTGTAATCTTCTGTTGTCTTCTGTTAATGATGTTATCCAACCAGAACAACCTCCAACCACCTCTTAAGTTGGCAAGTATGATCCTTTCAGGGTCTAACAGTCTTCTGAAGCCAATTTGCTGTGAAGACTGATTTCTTCCGAAGACAGAGAAGACATGCTTTCTCTGATCTACTTTTCATAAAGCTGACACACTTTCCGCTGCAACTCTGACGACTCACCAACTTATACAAGTTGGTGAAAAGTACATGCTTTTGTAAACTGTAGATTATGGTCTTTGTCTGTAAACTTCCTACTTTGTACCTGTAAACCTTTTTATAATAGAAAAGGATGTGAGCTATGGCATGTCACAGTCACTAGTCAAAAGGCAATCTGCCTTTTGATTCTACATTGATCTTGTTGTCTAGATTAGTGTTTCCAACTGTCTTTCTAATTATTGACGGTTGTAGGATGTAGTATATAGTATCTCAGGTCCTTGTATTTCTTTTATGCTTTGTAACACTTGTAATAGAATTTGAGAGCAATATATAGCATCCTTGAAAACCATACTTCTCTGTTCTTGTTCTTAGTTCAGTCTCATTACTTGTGTTCTTAGTATCATCTTACACAAACCCGGTTCCCCATTTGATCTGTTAAGTGTTCTAAAACTCTCCTCATTATGAGACTGATTGTATTGACAACCCTTCACACGGTCCTACAAATGATTTTAGGGTTTTTTGTAGTGGTTTATTATGAACAGAGAGACAAGCCGATAGTGATAAATGTTGGTGATGGTGGTTAGATGGTGGCGATAGTGACTGGTGGGGATAGATGGTGGTGATGGTGGATAGATGGTGGTGATGGTGGGTAGATGGTGGTGATGGTGGCAGATGGGGAAAGGGGGGTTGGGTTTTTTTAAGTTATATTTAATTACAATAATGGTCCTTGAATAAAAGAAAGATGTAAAATTACAAAAATAGTCCCTCAAAGGGTATTATAGTCATTTTATTTAAATTTTAATAGAAAAACTAACATCTGTTAGTCTTAATACCTTAACTCGTTACAAAAAGTAAAACACAATACCCTAACTTGTTACAAAAAAACCCTAGTACCCAAACATGTTATTTTAGATAAACCACAAGGACCATTTATGTAATTAACTCTAACATTTATCATATTTAATGTTACCCTAAACATTTCTACATAATCACCGGAAAATCGACGCATCCACAAAAGATTAAACATTAATGTAAAAGGTAACATAGTTTACTTTTATATATTTTCTTTATAACTACAAACATTTTTTTATATATTTGAATAATTGATATGCTGTATTTACTCAATGATACTATAAAGAAGCAACAAATAAGTACACGCATGATCGAGAGAAATGATGGTGTCAACAAAGAAAACGTAGATCCGACTAAAACACCGATAACATACGATGGAGCAGCAGTTTATCCTCATCTTTTGGAAAATGTTACAAGTCCATTGTCAGCTATAACAAATGGTTTGTATATTCTATCCGTATCTTAGAGCGATCACATTATAAATTTTAAAGGACTTGAATGAAAATCTTTTATTCTTACTTTACAGGTTGTGAAAATTCCAAAATGAGACGCGTATTGAGAAAAGATCACTTAATCACAAGAAGATCTAACTTCACATCCACAGCAATAAATGTTTCTTCCTCAACAACATTAAATTTCATGCATATATTTGCAAAAATCCAGGGTAATACATTATATACAAATTCTAGTAAATTAATTAACACAAAGTTAATGCATCTGAAATTTCATTCTTTATGTTTTCTTATTTATTTCTATTTAATAACATCTGTTTTCTCATCATTTGATTTTTTTAATGATACACTTAACTACAATTACAGTAGTCAATTGTTTTCTAAATCCCAAATACATAAACTTAATTAAACATAACTTAATTAATTAACATCCAATCCGTGGATATCAACACAATGCCGCGTAAAATAAACATAACTTAATTAATTAACATCCAATCATCCATAACAAATACCAATACTAGTCAATTGTTTTCTAAATCCCAAATACAAAAGCTTTAGTCAAATGCCTCAAATGATAATATTTAGAAATAGGGTGGTGGCTAAACTCCATTTGTCCAACTGGGTCACTCCTATCCATGATCACTTGGTAAATTCATCCTTCTCCTGAAATACACACCTAAAATACGTCAACATAATGTTGGTGAGCTCATAAGTTTATGACACAAGACTTAACGTAATTCATAACATAAGTTAACAATAGTTTAAGTTTATGACACAAGACTTAACGTAATTCATAACATAAGATAACAATAGTAATGGTGCACAAAGGAAAGTATCACAATCAAACCTGGACCCGGGTGACCCTCCCGAGTACTAGAACATCCACTTATTGTTATGGGTTTAAGTGTGCCCTACTAACCACATATAATCTGTACTAATTTTTGACACAATGATTATTAAATCTCAATGGGGGTTTTCCTGTCCTTAGGGCCCATTGTGAGTAGGGGATTCCCCAAATAGTACTATCCACAAATCACGCGGCTCCTAATGGAGTTAATGATTGTGTTCTGTTCGGGGATAAGAGCAGGTGGTATTGCACCATGAAAACAATAATCCAACGAGTATGTATTTCACCCCAAAAGTTTTAAAGTAAAAAGGGTTCATGAGACTCACCTTAGCTTGTTTCTGAAGTGGGTGTTCATGGTCTAGAGAGCTACCGACCAGCAAGGTTCCTAAGTTCATTTTATAGACATTAGTTTCATTTCAATCTGTTGACTAAGCCCAACCCCTCTAGTTCAGGTTTATCTTATGCGGTTAGGCGATTTGTATTACATGTGTGTAATTTGGTGCAGACCTTTGAAGTTTGAAGTCTTGATTTGGCGGCTGGTTACATTTGAGTCAATAAATAATGATTTCAGATTAGACAATTTGTTAAGGTTGGTATTTGGTTCCAAAACAGTGAAGTTTAGTTTGCCGGCAAGATTGGTCCCTTAACTTTGCTAAATTAACAAATTTTAACCATTATGTTTGGAATTTTGCACTTTAATTGATTACTATGGGTTTTATTGCTTCAAGTGGGTTAAGCTTCTATAGTAAGTTAGTTTTTGTGCCATTTAGGTCTTTCTTAGCGGGTTCAAGAGTTTGTTTCCGGTTTGGGGGTTTTATGAAGTTACCTTAAGAGGTTTCTTAGATTAACGTTATATTTTGTATAAATTCGTAAAAAGTTCTATAATTGATAATATTTTATTTGTAGATTACTTTTATTGTTATTAGGCCATTAGTTACTGTATTTTCAAGTCTTATGGTGTTTTATATCGGTTTTGGTACTTTAACGTTCAAGGTTCGGCTTTTAATGGGTTCTCAGGTTCGGGTCAAATTTTTGGTCCACTTTAGTCATATAATACTTTAATATACTTAGAGTAAATTTTGGTTCTGGATATTTCATGTTTTTAGCATATGAGCACGTTTTTATGAATTTTTACTTTTTTAACATGAATATACTTTATATTTTTGTTTACCAAGCAAACAAGCTCTATGAATTATGAAATTAGAATTTTAGGCATTTCATATCATTATGAGTCTACTGAAATTTTGTACATTCGGATTATATGCATATTTGATACTTCCGTTAAGTCTACCGGTTAGTTCCGTTAAGTGCCCGCTAAATCCCGGTTTTAGATTTCTAAGTGTTTTAATCTGATTTTTCCCCCTTACCAAATATTTTAAAGTCATAAGTAACTTCTAAATGATCCTCTAATTTTAATAGCTCAATTCCCCAACCTCTTTCTTTTATTTATCTCAAAATTGTCTATCTTATAAAATGTTAAATAAATAGACTTAGATTATGAAACTTCATTTTAACTTAAGATAGTCTCAAATAACTTCCAGAAATATTTGGTTTAAAATATTTAGACTTAGATATCACACTTAACATTTTTACAAAAAAATCGGGTTTTTGGGTGAGCTATATTTGCTAAATAGCATTTGTGAGCAAAGGGTTTTGAGAAAACTTTGTGTATCTTTTACTTACTGAAAAAATCAGTGTTCTAAAGTTTTATAAGATGTTGGGGGTGTCGTGGGGTTGGTTGAGCCACCAACGTGATGAAACGCATTATCTCGCTTGTTTTCGGGTAGCAATAGGTTACCTTGTCGTGTAAGGTGGGTGTGACGGATGTGTGGGCTGTCCAAAGGAGCTTAGAATGGTGAGATAAGGCTTTTTAAAATGGTGGGTTAGTTCATGTTATAAGATCAATGGAATGGAGATGTGAACCTGAAGATGTGTGGGTGTGTGCGTGTGTGTGTTCATGTGACGCTTACCTTGGCACTAATGGTCGATGATGCTTCACCTATGGATTGATTATGTCTTGAAAAAGGGCTGGAACTTGGAGTTCTTGAGTGTGCAGTGGTTGTTTGCTAGTTGCTTCAAGAGATGAATTTTTGAGAGTGTAAAGAGGTGAGTTTGTGTAGTGAAGTAAAGTGTGGGGGGGGGGGGGTGATATGGGCGGCTGAGAAGGGGAAAAGGAGGTTTTGGGAGTCTCAAAGTCTTGGATTTCCTAAGATTTGGTTGGGAGCTGAGAGATTTTGGTTAATGGATCAAGCTAGCATTGATTAAGAAGCTAAGCCATGCATTGATCACTTTGGGTGGTGACAAGACAAGTCCATTTGCATAACTTTTTCTAGAAAAAATAAAATAAATGTATGTGTTCATGTGTGTATGTGTGTGTGTACCGTAAGGTGTGTGAATCGAACGGGCATGTGTTTGCATAACAGGTTTATACGTATGCATGCACGCACACATGCAATTTATGGGTGGGTGAGGTAAATCTTTTATTACATATTATTCTATGCAAGGTTATTTTTAGTTTTTATTACTAAAGTGTAAGTATTTAGATGGGTTTATTATTTAGTTTAAAAATTGTTAATATTATTATTACTATTATTGCTATTGTTTATATAGGTTATGTCTTTCAAAGGTTTTTATTTATTGACAAATTATTAGTTTGGAAATACCCTTAATTGGGGTTTATAGATGTAGTTCGGTATTCGGTTGTAGTTAAGTTGTATTCCCAGAATTTCAGAATGAGTCTAAGTGTTACAACACACGACCTTTAAGGCTTCAGAAGATTTGAGTTTGACTTTGGAAGTTTTGGCTTCGGAAGATTTGGGTTTGGCTTCGGAAGATTTGAGTTTGACTTTGGAAGATTTGGGTTAGACTTCGGAAGATTTTAACTTAACCAACGTCCACAGCGGATGTCAAAAGGGTTCACAGTGGATGACTAAGTGTTCACAGCGGATAACTAAGTGTTCACAGCGGACGACTAAAGTGTTCACTGCAGACGACTAAAGTGTTCACAGCGGATGACTAAGTGTTCACAGCGGAAGACTAAAGTGTTCATAGCAGATGACTAAAGTGTTCCCTGAGGATGACTAAGTGTT
The DNA here is from genome assembly GCA_025506505.1 of Flaveria sonorensis. Taxonomy (NCBI): domain Eukaryota; kingdom Viridiplantae; phylum Streptophyta; class Magnoliopsida; order Asterales; family Asteraceae; genus Flaveria; species Flaveria sonorensis. The sequence goes on along the minus strand of CM046435.1, from coordinate 39,777,860 downwards.
CACAGCGGATGACTAAGTGTTCACAGTGGAAGAATAAGTGTTCACAGCGGATGACTAAGTGTTCACAGCGGATGACTAAAGTGTTCGCAACGGACGACTAAAGTGTTTACTGCGGTTACTAAGTGTTCACAGCGGATGACTAAGTGTTCACAGCGGATGACTAAGTGTTCACAGCGGATGACTAAAGTGTTCACAGCTCATGACTAAGGGGTTCACAGCGCATGACTAAGGGGTTCACAGCGCATGACTAAGGGGTTCACAGCGGATGACTAAAGTGTTCACAGTGCATGACTAAGGGGTTCACAGCGCATGACTAAAGGGGTTCACAGCATATGACTAAAGTGTTCACAGCAGATGACTAAAGTGTTCACAGCGGATGACTTATAGACTTAGGGTTATTTATGTAATTTTTGTTTATTAGGCTAATTGGCACATAGTTTCACTAGGACATCGGGCCTAAAGTCCACTAGTGTCGGTAGTTCACGAACAATCTCATAACATTGCCTAATGGTCTATTAGGGTTTCGTGGGTCAAGCCCATTTAGCACTATGGCCCAATAACCAGTTAAAAATTTTGATGGGCCTAAGCCCATTATGGTGTGTGTGTGTATACATGTCTAGGAGTTTGTTCTTGTTGGGCCCATTACATGGGCTTCTGTTGTGATCATTGTGTGGCCCGTTATGGTTTCAACAAAAAATTTTCTGGGCCCAAAATCAGGGTTGTCACATCAACCTTATTCATCGACCTCTTCAAGAATTTATAACACTCCAAAAAATATATCTAGCATTAGAGATTATTCAAATCATGAAAACACTATGAGAAACATTAACTTAATGTATGTTCCAATTCTACGGTTTCCAGATAAGGATCTCAACAATGTCCGCAATGCGGTACATGATGACTACTATGGTCGATCAAAAGGTATTATCACATTATATAATATATAATATTTATAAAATATTCAATCAATACATACAACAACTTATTCTTTTAATATCTTTTTAAACGTTAACAGATTATGTGGATCATGGAGATCAAAATCACACATGTAAAAAATATCATGCAAAACTTTGAAAGGATGAAGCCTTAATAAGTGGACTAAGCAATGTCAGAGGAAGCTACTCTCTTTGTTGTTATTATGGAAAAGTTAAGCTTCCAATATTAAAAGACCCTCCAACTAATTATAAAACGCTTTACGGTGGAGTCGATTCTAAAGGAAAACATTTTTTGAAAAATATACGACTTTACAATTCAATGTTTTCTTTCACGTCAATGAGAGGAAAGGTGTCACACGTCCAATAATAGAGGTAATGCTCCATTTGTTTTCAGACTAAGCGGGAAAAATTACCACACTATTGGTAGTCTTCTGCCCTCAGACGGATCCACTCCTAAATTCTCTCAGTTATACATATATGTATAATACATATATATATATATATATATATATATGACACTGACAATAAAGTTGCAAGCAGACAATGCGCGTTTGGTTATGTACAACAACTCCTTGTAATTTAAAATTTAAATTTATTTATATTTCTTAATTATACGTAGTTTCTTAACTAACAATTTACATGCTTGGATTAGGCAATCCAACAATGAATCAACATCATCGAACATAATAGATCGTCAGATCATAGAAGAATTAAAGGATATGTTAGATTTAAATAATCAACTGGTTAAATGTTTTAGAATGGTTTGACACTATTTTCAAAAGAATCCCACCGCAAATCTACGGTTGCGTCTAATTGCAAAAAGGAATGAAGATGGAAGAACTTGTAACATGCCAACTGCCTCTGAAGTTGCTACTTTAATAGTCGATGACCTTGATAATTCATTTGAAAGCAGAGACATTATTGTTAAGACTAGAGCTGGAAATTTAAAGCGTATCAGTGAGATCCATCCTTCATACCTAATGCTTAAATATCCGTTGTTTTTCCGTATGGTGAGGATGGTTACAAGATAGGCATACCACATACAATTCTATTAGAGTCAAATAATTCCAAAAGATCCACAATTTCGATGAGGCGGTTCTTTAGTTACCGAATCCAAGACAGAAATGGTGGTTTGTCTTTTCTTAACCGTTGAAGGCTTTTTCAACAATTTTTGGTCAATGCGTATACTATGATTGAAAGTGAAAGACTGCTTTCTATACGCAATCAACAAAAGACATTAAGGAGTGAATCTTATGAGAAATTGCATTCGGCTAAAAAACAGGGAACTATTGATGTATCCATTGTCGGTCAATGTTTTATATTACCCTCCTCTTTTACTAGTGGTGAACGTTACATGTTACAAAATTATCTTGATGCCATTTTGCTATGTTGGTGGTATGGATATCTAGATTTTTCTATAACAATCACATACAACCCCAAATGGCCGGATGTTAAAAGATTTTTCAAAAACACAACGCTTAAAGTGGAAGATCGTCCATATATCTTATGTAAAAATTTTAAGATCAAACTTGATTTAATGATTAAATATTTGAAAGACAAGTTAATTCTCAGCAAGGTTGATGCGTGACAAGTAATTTTTAAATTCACACATTATATATACACATTTATATTATATAAGTTTTTAATATATTATCCTTATTGTATTTTCTAAAAATATTTGTACAACATACATTCATTATTTATTTATTTTAATATTTTAGTGGTATACATTGTGGAGTTTCAAAAACATGGCTTGCCTCATGCTCATGTATGTCTATTTATGCATGCGGAACATAAATTGCCGACTGTTGAACATATTGATCCGTTTATACCCGCCGAAATACCAGACAAGAATAAAGATCCAGAACTATATTCTCTTGTAAGTGAGTTCATGATACATGGTCCTTGTGGTATTGAGAATATGAAGTGTCTGTGCTTGATCAACAGAAGATTCTCAAAAAACTTCCCTAAAAAGTTCCGTCAAGAAATGTGTATTGACTCTGATGGTTTTTTGATGTATAAAAGACAAAATTCTGGTTTATTTGTAGAAAAATCAGGTGTAAAGTTGGATAACCAAAACGTTGTTCCTTACAACAAAGTGCTTCTCAAAAGATATCTGACGCATATAAATGTGGATTAATGGTGTAATCAAGCTGGGTTGATCAATGTAACGCCCAAAAATTTGGAAGCAAAAGAAGGCAGGAGAAGTTCACATGTGAAAGGAAGTTCTCGCATGAGAAGTTCATGCAAAAAACTTATCTGGGTATAAATAGCTGAGAACACCCAGTCTGACTCCATTTCGTGCGAACAGTTCAGCTGCTGGAGAGAGAAAATCGGCTGCGTGGAGAGAGAAATTGAAGAATCCAAGTGTTTAAGGTATGTAACTCGTGTAGTAACTCGTTTTATATACTAAGAATGGATTATTGATGAATATAATGCATGGTTATGTAGTTTTTGCTAGGCAAAGGCTTTGGGAAGGTTGCATTTGTGCTAGAACTTCAAGAAGTGGGTTTCTAGTCCCCTTTTTACGCAAGTTTTTATGTTTTGGGGCTATTATGCATACTAAAATGTTTGTAAATGCATTCTTATGCTTGTGATGATGTCGTTTAAGATGTTTGCATGTTAGAATAGCCTTAGATGCGATAAGTTGTGATTGGGCGGTAAAAACCTATAGTTTTCGCGCGAGCAGTTTTGATGTACGTTAAGATTTTAAATTCTGGAAAGTTCTCGCATGAAAGGTGTAATTTTCATGCGATATGCATGTTTTCGCGTGGCAGGTAATTCTCGTGCGACTTGTAAGTTCTCGCATGACATGTGGTTCTCGCGCGACTTGAAGGTTTTCGCGCGATAGGATGGTTCTCGCGTGAAAGGGGTAGTTCTCACGCGAGATGTTGCTGATGTATGTTAAGTTTTCGCTTGCTATGCTGTTATGTGTGATGCGTTATCTTTTCACGTTAAATGAATTTTTAAAACTATATGCTTTATGATGTGACTTTACTTGATATGTATGATTATGTAAGTAAAGTATTACGTAACGAAAGTGAAAGATAACGATGATGAAAGTGGAACGTAATGAATGAATGAAAGTCTTGCAAGCAAATTGAAAGGAGGTTCACAACTCATTAAGGGGTTGTTAGCTCAACTGTGTGCGGTTTAGCTAACCCATGAGGATGCACACAGGGGGGTCAGTCTTTGTGACTGATCAAGACGTACGAAAACGGGATCATTGTCGCTTGACCCCAAGAAGGAAGTTGCTTCGTGCACAATGATGGGGCGTAGCCTATGACAGGATCTAGATTAAAAGTGAAAGAACGAAAGAAAGTACGTAAACGAACTATTATGAATGATGATGATAAGATAATAATAATTATTATCAAGATGTGCGTACGATGTGTGATCATGAACGAAAGTAAAGGCTATGTTTAACGAAAAGTAAAGTATTTTTAATATATAAACTAGAACTCACTCAGCGTAGCTGACTTTTGTACGCATAATAGTTGGCAGGTAACCGTTTGATGTTGAGGAGATGCAGGCATGGATGCATAAGCCACTGGGAATGATTTATGTCTGGCGTCCACATTTTTGGGAATCATTATTGTGTTAACAAAATTTTGAGATGTAAATGAATGATTTGATGTATTGACATGATTTTAATCATGAATGAAAAGTTTTAATTCCGCTACAAATGATGTGTTTTACATGTATTATGCGATGATTGACCGACTGTAAGCGTCCCAGGAACGGGGCCTTACAACTTGGTATTAGAGCCAAAGTTTAAAAGAATTGGGTAAAATATTTCAAAAACCTAAAACTTAAACTGAGAATGGGATGAAAAAGGGAAGGGATGCCAGTCCTAGTAGCTACATGCCTGCAGGTAAAGGTTTTATGTAAATGTTTTATGTAAGGTAATAAAAAGGAATTATGTGTGTGTGCTATGTGGTTTATGTGCCCCTAGTAGATTTGGATACTGATGTAGTCAGGATAGGGAATGCTTGGAGAAGGAAGAGTAAAGTAAGTGGTTAATCATAATTGGCTACTGTGATTAGGGACTTGCTATACAAGATGTAATCTGAGCTATTACCTTGAATGACTATGTTGGTGTTTAAATCTTATAGCACTTAGATGGCCGGTGGTAGATCTTCGAAGGCTTCCCGAGGTGGAGTGCATGGTGGACGTGGTGCTGGAACACGTGCCATGAGGAATAAGGCAAGAACTACCGAGACAGTACCTGCAGATCCCGAGATTAATCATCATAAGGGCGGTGATGAGAGTGCTAATCTGAGGGCCTCAGTGAAGGAGGCGGTAGTTAAGGAAGTTCATCAAGTCATGCAGACGATTCTTCCGTCTGTAGTGACCGAGGTTATTCGTGCTGTGAGGGAGGATGAAAAGAAGGAGAAGGAGAAGAGGAGGAGAACTGCTAGGCGAGGGGGCGAAGAAGGAGGTTCAGGGACAAGAGAGCAACCCGATACTGAGATGGTTGTCTCCAGTGATGATGAGGAGGAGGAGGCGGCGCAGGAAGCTGCAAAGGGGTTGCAGGACAGGGTAAGGGTACTTAACTCTTAGCCTCACACTGAGGAGAGATCTTAGATCACTTAACAATTCAAATAGGGAACTGGTAACTAGAGACAGATGATACTAAGAACACAAGTAAATTAAAAAGACAGAACTAAGAACAACACAAGAACACAAGATTTGTTTTCAAGGATGTTGTATATTGATCTCAAGTTCTTTTACAAGTGTTACAAAGAATATTTAAATTACAAGGACCTGAGACACTTTTATACTTCAACCTACAACCGTCACTTACATGTAAAGATAGTTACATGTAAAGATAGTTAGGATTTGACTAATCTAGACAACAAGATCAATCTACAGTCAAAAGGCGGGTTGCCTTTTGACTAGTGACTATGACATGCCATAGCTCACTGACTTTTCCTAATACAAAAAGTCTACAAAAACAAGTAAGGTAAGTTACAGACAAAGACCATTTCTACTTTTTGATAAAGCATGGAAGTTTCACCAACTTGTGTAAAGTAGGTGAACCACCAGAGCAGGCAGCGGAGAGTGTGTCAGTTTTATCAAAAGTTGATTCAGAGAAAGCATATTTTCTCTGTCCTCTAAAGAAATCAGTCTTCATAACTTCAAAAGACTTTGTCTCTGAAGCTTTGGAAGATTTCATCTTTGGCTTCAGAAGATGCTGGTCTTTGGCTTCGAAAGATTTCACACTTAGAATATTTTTTTGTTTGAGTGTGAAACTTCCGAAGTAACTCCTTTTTAACTGTTAGCTTCGGAAGATCTTACACTCATACACATTTAAGAGTTTAAAACTTCCAAAGCTAGTTCATCTTTGTTCCTTAGTGCATGCATGGAAGACTTGGTTGTTCTGGCTTATTGGTTGCATCAGTCTCATAATCTTCAGATGATCTTACAAAATCCCCCTAGGCTGATGCTACCAAAATAGAGAAGTTCTTCAGATTTTGATAGTCCATATTAGGATCCTTAGCATACCTTTCTTCATCATTAGGTCTGGATCCTTCAGACTAACATAGAACCTTCTCATGTCAAAGAGATTATGCAGAGGAAGATTGAGCATGTCTTCTGAGGAATAGACATGCATGCCTTCCTGATCACTTATGACATACCATTTGTCTTGATCTTCATCATAAGACCATGATATAATTTGTCTTCCAATAGCAAGAGGCTCTACTATGATTGGAGTTTGTTGAGAGACCTCTTCATGCACTCCCTCAGTATGCTCTGACTCATCCTGAGGTTAGGACTGGTCTTGAGTACCAGGTTGTTCAGTTGAGTCCCCCTCAGCTGGGATCTCCTCTCTCACAGGTTCAGAAGGAGAGAGAGGAGGACCCTGCTATGGATCAAAAGATGAAGTTGGCTGAGATGCAGCTCCAGGTTCAGGTTGTGTTGTCTCAGTGGGTTCAACCTTCACCTCAACTTCAGGTTGAGCTGGACTTGGTGGAGAATACAAGTCCACCATCTCTTCCTTCTTTATCTTTTGCTTGATTACCCTGATATGCTCATCCATTGTGGATAGAGACATAGGGCCAAGCCTCCTTCCGAAGAATCCATACAGCTTCAAGATGCTCATCATCCTTTGTCTGTCAGCAGACTTCTTTTGGCTTTTATGGATGATGGTCCTTGCCTTTGTAGCTTCTTCCTTTAATCTTTTCTTTTTATCTTGTTTTTCTCTTTTAGCTTTTTCTTCCATCTGCTTATTGTATTCAAACAATATGTATTTAAATGGTAAGGGAAGAAGTGCATCTGCCTGATAGAGACCTATGGCATTTAGGTAGCTGATCATCTTTAGTCTTTCTTCTTCAGTTGCTACCTGAGGTTGTTCAGTGGCCACAGTCTCTGGCTCAGGACTTTCTTGAACTGGGGAGAGGATAGGAATGTTCTTGTAGAGTCTGTTCAGCCTTATTTCTTCCTTGTGCTTGAGGAGCAATGCTGCATCCTCTGCTTCCTTCCTCTCCTTTGACAACTCTGTGTCAGCCAGTTCATTCAATTCATCTAAGGGGAGAGAGATGAGTTCATTAACATTATAGTTTTTGGTTCCTAGGTAGTTTAGCCTGGCTACCGTTAACTCATCTTTCTGAGTGTTTAGCCTAGGGGCAGCCCTGATTGCAGCTTCCATAAACCCTGGGGAACCACTTGAACTCTCTTCCCTCAGCTTTCTCTTCCTATCTCTCTTCTCCTCCTCAATCTCATCAGGAGTCATTTTCCTTTTTCCTTTGTCATCCACAGGCTTTGGTGACTCAGGCTGGAGAGAGCTTTGGCCTTCATTGCTTGGTTCAGCTGTCAAGCTCTGGCCAGAGAGCGGTTGTGAAACACCATCACCAGCTGGTGTTTCACTGAGGGTAATGGGTGCAGAGGGAGATCTTGTCTCAAGGTTCACAGGTTCAACCTTTGGGCCTTCAGTCAAGGTTTTCTCTTAGAAGCTAATCTCTGGGTCTACCTCAACATCCAGTTAACCAAAGATCTCACCTGCTAGCCTCTGTCTATATAATTTTGATCTCAATTTAAACTCCTCTAGCACCCTGTCTTGGATTCTTTCTGCCAATTTCGCTGCTTGTCTGTTATTGCTTGGGTTGAAAAGGGGCAGATCTACCAAGTTGATGCTCTCATAGAAACTCAGGTGTGAAATGTTAGGAACTTCTAGTTGACCCTGAGCTCTGGAGATCACAAGAGCTCTCCTATTGCTATCATACCCCCAACCCCAGATTGGGTTCTCAGAAGGGGCAGACATTACTCTTGGTATTCCCTCCTAAAACAGTTGTTGGATGAGCAAGTTCAGATCATTGTCCAGATGAGATTGCTGATTATGAACAACTATAAGAGAGGATGATGATTCCTCTATGTCCATACTCTGGGAAGAACTCCCAGGTTCTATGATTGTCAGAATTTCCTCCCCCTTTTTGGTAGCATCACCCGCTTGCATAGGTGAGCTGGGAGATTGATCCATGACATCCACAGGTTCTTGTGGACCTGGATGAGTTGTCCTCATGGGTCTCTTAGCCAACTTGCCCTTGAGATCAGTGATCTCAAGTTGCTGGTCATTGACCCTCTTCTGTAAGATAGTCACCTGAGATTCTAGGTGAGCTATCTTTGAAACAAAATAGGTGCAAAGATATGATAGTTTGTGCACCGTTTGTTGCAGACTCCCTCATTTTCAGATGAAGAATCATTGGGGGATGAGAGAATTGGACCTAAGTCTTCTTCCTCACCACCAACATAGGTTTCTTAGCTGCTGGATTTCCCCTACCTAATGACAACTTCCAGAGAAGTGTCAAGAGGCTGGGTTGCCATGGTAGAGGTCCTAATAATGTTATCACTTGCAAAGGTGATAGCCTCTGCCATATGGATTTCCTGAATAAGTTCAGGACTATCCACCTCAGTAGGGGGTTGCTGATGTGGGCTAGAGATGGGGGAAGCAGGAGTACTCATCTCTCCTTGAGTGTGGGAAGAGAGGACATACTCATGGTATTCACTGAAGCCCAAATCTTCATCAAAATAGAAGTCAAGCCTGGGAATGGGGCGGTTTAACAAGAGGTTGAGGATGGTCTCTTTCCCTAAAAGGTTGATCACTAGAGTGTTGAGACTTAGAGTGATGGCTTAAGGCTGTTTGTGGGGTTGTGAGCTCATCAAGCTGAGCATGAGGAACCTCAGCACTGATTGGTTGAAAGATGGGAGTGGTCTGCTCCTCAGGGGAAGTGGGAGCTCGAGATTCCACTTCTTCTTGTATGGGTTCTGATATGGGGGCCTGCACATGCTCAGTAGTAAGTGCAGGGGTTCATTGGGATTTTCTTTTGAAGGTGATAGTGATGGTAGGCTGTGTTTGAGGTGGTTGAGAGGTGGAGGGTGTTGGTTCAACACTAGCTGGTGCTGCTAGGTTTTCACCCTGAACAATGAGCTCAAACATTATTGGGACAAGGGTTGTTTCTACTCCAGAGAAGCCAACAGTTGGCTTCTTAAAGATTTTGAAGATGTCGGGCCTCATTTGTCCTATTTTAAGAATATTACCTGTTCCCCTCAACTGTGGTCCCAACTCACAGTTGAGAATGTGTTGAACATACCTAGGGAACATATAGTACTCTAAGGATTCCAAGTTTGCAAGTAAAATAGTATATACAAACTGAGAGTACCTGAACTTGACCCTATGGACTATAAAGGAGAGGTCTTCTGGAACTTGATCCAATCCTCCATGCTTGTTAGAAAGGCTGTGAATGATGACATGGAGGAGGTATTTCCATTGAGATGAGACCTTCCCCTTCCTGAAGGTTTTGACTGAGAAGTCACCTTCATAGCCTATCTGCTAAAAGGAGTGGTTGACAGTAGATTTGGGAAAGGACAGCTCACCTGCTTCATCATCCAGCTACAAATGGATGTTTATGATGGTCGGAGTGATGAAAACTATCCTCCCCTGCACTGTCGCAGACAGTGCCTTCTCCCCGTCCATGGTGACCTCTTGATAGGTCCTCCAGAACTTAATCAACTGATCCTCATAGAGAGGAGGATCAATTGTAAGGGAGGTGAAGTAGTGCGACAAAGAAAGGTACCTACACACATCTGAGAAGCTTGGATCCTTCTTAGAGTGTAACAGGGCAACCTGATTGTGTTTCCTGTGTAGGTGCATGGAAAAATCAGGGTCGTTGCCACGATCAATGTTGGCCATTTGAGGAAGCTTTTGCAGTGAAGAAAGGAAGAAGAAGATGAAATTTATGGGTAAATTTAGGGTAAGGATCAATGAGAGTAGAGAGACGAAATATAACCATTTGGAAGATATATGTCATGGATTTGAGACAAAGTTATGATAAAAAGATAAACTTTGAAATCCGCAAGTGGGTCCTACTTCTGAAAAAGTGCGCCCAAAAAGATGGTTTTCTTGGAAGTTGTAAAACTTCCAAAGGCAATTTTGGCTTTGGAAGCTTTGTAGCAAAGCTTCTAAAGGCAAGTTTTGCTTCGGAAGATATTTCAAAGAATTTTTGAAAATTTGGCTTCGGAAGAAGTGAACAAGTCTTTCGAGACTTAGTTTCTTTCGGAAGATATTTGTTCTTTGAATACATTTAAGTGCTTATATACAAATTTAAGCTTCGAAAGATACTCCAAGAATTTCTTCCGAAGGTAAATCTTAGATAAGCTGTTAAATGATTTAAAGACATAAATTTCTTCCAAAGGCAATTTGAGTTCTTCCGAAGGTAAATTTTCACAAATCTGAGGAATATCAGTTAAAAGTTAGTTTTCTTCCAAAGTGAACTGGGCTTATGAGGTGATCTAATAGACAACTTAGGACACACAGTTTTAGGAAATAAAGTTGATTAAGTTATTAAGGAAAATCTATTCAAAGTTAATCATCCCAATAGTTGATACAAGATATTTAAATCTCTGTTCATCAAATGCCTTTGTGAACAGATCAGCATATTGTTCATTTGTGTTAACTTTGATTAGTTTGGTCAATCCCTTTTCAAAATTATTCCTAATTAGATGATACCTGATGTTGATGTGTTTGGTCCTTGAGTGCTGCACAGGATTTTCTGTAATGGAGATAGCACTATTGTTGTCTATATGGATGGGAGTCTCCTTGAAGTTGAACCCATAGTCTAGCATCTGATTCTGAATCCAGAGCACTTGAGCACAGCAGCTTGCAGCAGCAATGTATTCAGCTTTAGCAGTTGATGCAGACACTCAGGATTGCTTCTTCCATTGCCAAGAGACTATCCTTCCACCAAGAAATTGACATCCCCTGGATGTGGACTTTGCAGTCGTGTTGCAGCCACCATAATCACTATCTGTATAAGCATATAGATTAAAGTCTAAATTCTTTGGATACCAAAGGCCTAGATTTGGAGCACCTTTGAGGTATATGAGAATCCTTTTGACAGTGATTAGGTGTGACATCTTGGGGTTGGCTTGATATCTTGCATATATACATGTGGCAAACATAATATCAGGCTTGCTAGTAGTAAGATACATAAGTGACCCAATAATAGCCCTATAGAGATGTTCATCAACACATTCCCCCTCAAGATCAGGACCAAGGGAGTGGTTTCTAGCTATGGGTGTTTTTGCAACCTTACAGACAGTCATTTTGAATCTTGTAAGTATGTCCTATACATACTTTGACTGACTAATGAAGATGCCATCTTCAACCTGCTTCACTTGAATTCCTAGAAAGAAACCGAGTTCCCCCATGGCTTGACCTTCAAAGCATCGGAAGCTTTTGTAGCTTCGGAAGATTTGGAGACTGGACCTTCAGAAGATCTTGCTTTCACTGCAGGAAACTTCAGTACTTTGGAAGCATTCCTTTCTTCCGAGACCAAATTTTCTTTCGAAAGCAAATTTTCACTTGCCTTCTTCTTCATTTTGGAGCTTTCGAAGGAAACAGATTTTCCTTCTGAAGCTTTCTTTTCCTTCTTCTTCCCAGAAGCCATTTCTTTAACCATGTGGATAGTACTTTTAGGATTGTAGAAGCAATCCTTAGCCAGATGAGAAGTACTAACACACATGATGCAGTCCATTTGCTTCCTTCTGGGAGTCTTCTTCTGAGAGCAAGACTGAACTTGAACACTTTCTTTCTCCAGCTTCTTCGTCACAGATGATGCAGCGATTTTCTTAGGGAGAGAATTGCTCTTGGAGGAGGATGGTTCAGACTGTGTAGCAGTGGTACATAGCAATTCAGCCTTCTCTTTTCTAGAATGAGTTGGAACTGTACTAAAACTCCTGGTACTAGAGTTTGTAGTTGATTCCTCAGCCTTTACCACTTCAAACCCTGTAGAGATGAACACTTTTTTCGGCTTGGGGTCAAAAGTGGCTTTGATCTCTTGAGCCTTCTTTGATCTTCTCTTTTCTTTTCTGATCAAGTTCTTCCTCTTTGTCTTTGTCATACCAGCCTTCTTACTCTCCTCAGGAGCATGGTGACCCTTTTTGGATTGACTCTTTTCACTCATTTTAGAATCATCCCTCACCATCTCCTCTTCATCCTCTTCAACACTAGGGTCTATAAGGGGAAGCTCATCTTCATCAGTTCCACACCTTAGAGATCTTATAGATAATAGAGTGTATGGAGGAGCTATCTCACAAGATCCCAGTCCCTGCTTATTCTGATAACAAACTTTTGCATGCAGAGATGAGGATATTATGATCTTGAAGGTCTCTTCTTCAAGAACACATTTTCTGCCCTGGCTTTGCTGATCACAAGCTAAAGCCTGGCATTCAGTCAACTTAGTAACAAGATCTTTTATTTGAGTCTTGTAGTTTGTTTGCTCATGTTTAAGAGATGAAATTGTTTTCTCTAGATCTTCTATTTTAAGTTTATAATCATTTTCAGCTCTCTTAAAATCAGCTTTTACAATATTTAAAGACTTAATATCAAATCTCATTTCTAAGTTGTAGGACCTGTATCTGTTTACTTTAGCAATACATTCAGGAGAGCAAAGATGTTCTAATACCTTGGCTTCATCATGGTTAGCCATGAGTGCTTGATTTGAAGAAGCATCTTCAGCTTGGAAGCTCCAGTCAAAGCCTCCTTCTTCAACAGCAACTGCAGCTTGCTGTCTTGGCTTCTTATTCTGGTGCCCTCCTTCAGTGTAGTTTGGCCTGGATGATGCTTGGCTACCATTTCACTTAGGTGCCTTGCATTCTCTGGCAAAGTGTCCCATCTGGTTATAGTTGTAACACTTTACTTTGCTTTTGTCCAGCCCAAACTTGCCACTGGCTGCATTGCTAGGAAACCTTCTCCCAGTCCTCTTGTAAAACTTCCGGGCTCTGTGAGTGAGAAGAGCCATCTGCTAGACTATCTCCATATATTCCAAATCATCTGGATGGATACAGTCCAGGTCTTCAAGAGTGAAGAGAAAGTTTTCTAAACTTTCATCAGTAGAGACAAATGCTTGAGAGGAACTTGTCTCTTGGAAGGGACTTCCTTGGATGTAGCTCTCTCTGGGTGTCTCTGGGAAGGTGATGAAAGGACCCTTTTATGAAGTTTTAGGGTAGCAGATAAGATGATGTTGTGGTTCTCTGCTATCCCTTTCACCCACATGAAGGGCTGAACTCTAGTGAGTATTGGAGTTACCAGATGAATTTTGAATGTTCATCTCCATCTGGTATCCACTGAGTATCCCATACAACTTAGTGAGAGTAAGGATCTTGAGGTTTCAGTCCTCTTAATGACCACATAGTAGTGTGTCCATTGTCTGGGAAGAGAGGACATGAACTTCCTAACAATATCCCTATTCTCAATAGTTACTCCAACGTCAGCCAGAGTATCCATAATCTCAACATACCTAAAGTATTGTTGAGTCATGGTTTCACCTGTCTTGAAGATGAAGTTTTCAAACTGCTGCTTCAGGAGGTACTTCTTATTTTCCTTAGCTTCATTGGACCCCTCATACATCAGTTTCAGTGCATCCCATAGCTGTTTAGCGATCTTGCACTTCTTGAAACCTCTGTAGATGGAGTTTGGAAGAGCAACTTGGAGGGCTGTCATGGCTTTCTAATCAATATCAATCCTTTTCCAGTCTTCATCAGAAAAGTCAGCCCTCTCCTTTGGTATCATGCCACCAGCAGCAGCAGTTGAAGAGGTGCATTGTAAATGAGGTCCATTGACAATAGACTCCCACATCCTAGAATCTTAAGACTTGATGAAGCCTTCCATTCTTTGGCACCAAGTGTCAAAATCCTCAGGAGTGATCAGTGGGGACTTTGTCATAGTTCGAGTTTCCATATCAGCCTTAGAGATAGCTGCCATTTGAAGAGTTAAGTGATGTGTGAAGCTAAGAGGATTAAATATGGTGAGATCTTACAATCAAGAGCCTGGAATGCTCTGATACCAATTGCAGGACCGGGTAAGGGTACTTAACACTTAGCTTCACACTGAGGAGAGATCTTAGATCACTTAACAATTCAAATAGGGAACTGGCAACTAGAGACAGATGATACTAAGAACACAAGTAAATTAAAGAAACAGAACTAAGAACAACACACGAACACAAGATAGGTTTTCAAGGATGTCGTATATTGATCTCAAGTTTTTTTACAAGTGTTACAAAGCATATTTAAATTACAAGGACCTGAGACACTTTTATACTACAACCTACAACCATCACTTACATGTAAAGACAGTTGGGATTTGACTAATCTAGAGAACAAGATCAATCTACAGTCAAAAGGCAGATTGCCTTTTGACTAGTGACTATGACATGCCATAGCTCACTGACTTTTCCTAATACAAAAAGTCTACAGAAACAAGTAAGGTAAGTTATAGACAAAGACCATTCCTACTTTTTGATAAAGCAAGGAAGTTTCACCAACTTGTGTAAAGTAGGGGAACCACCAGAGCAGGAAGCGGAAAGTGTGTCAGTTTTATCAAAAGTTGATTCAGAGAAAGCATATTTTCTCTGTCCTCTAAAGAAATCAGTCTTCACAGCTTCGGAAGACTTTGTCTCTGAAGCTTTAGAAGATTTCATCTTTGGCTTCAGAAGATGCTGGTCTTTGGCTTCGGAAGATTTCACACTTAGAATATTTTTCTGTTTGAGTGTGAAACTTCTGAAGTAACTCCTTCTGAACTGTTAGCTTCGAAAGATCTTACACTTAGACACATTTAAGAGTGTAAGAATTCCAAAGCTAGTTCATCTTTGTTACTTAGTGCATGCATGGAAGACTTGGTTGTTCTAGCTTGTTGGTTGCATCAGCCTCATAATCTTCAGATGATCTTACAGGGGTGTAACTTTGGGGCATTCCAAAGATGCAAGCCCCTGATTTTACGGGAATGGGAATGCTAGTGCTGCTCACCGATGGGTGAGAGAGATGGTGGCGGTACTTGATATTAGCGAGTGCCGAGAGGATCAGAAGATAAAGTTTGCTACCCACTCGTTTATGGATTCGACCTTGTGTTGGTAGGACAATATTGTCCAGGCCGAGGGTAGTAGGGTGATTGGGAGGATAAGGTGGAGTGAACTGAAGAAGCTAGTGATTGAGGAGTTTTGTCCTCATAGGGAACTCGATAAGGTCGATAGGGAGTTCCTACAGTTGGAGGCGAGAACTATGACGCACCAACAATACACGACAAAGTTTAATGAGA
Source organism: Flaveria sonorensis (assembly GCA_025506505.1). Lineage (NCBI taxonomy): Eukaryota > Viridiplantae > Streptophyta > Magnoliopsida > Asterales > Asteraceae > Flaveria > Flaveria sonorensis. The sequence goes on along the minus strand of CM046435.1, from coordinate 39,762,332 downwards.
TGGCAAGGTTGGTACCAGATAAGGTGATGCCTGTGTCACGAATGATTAAGAGGTACATCCAGGGTCTGCCAGCGGATATCTGCAGATACATGATCGCCGCCCGGCCAAGTACGTTTAGGTCGGTGGTCGATTTGGCAGGAAGATTGTACGATGAGAGGGAGGAGGTAACCGTGGTGGTCGATGGTCGAATAGGAAGGGAAGTGGAGATAGGAACTGGAGTAGGAAACGTTTTGGCAGTGGTGGTTTCACCCCCAAGGGCAAGAAGGCAAATGTGGAGGGTCGCAGGGCTGCTGCGATCGAGGTAGTGGTGAAGGTGTGCAAAAAGTGTGGGAGAGACCATGTGGGGGAATGTAAGTGGGGATCGAACGTCTGCTTCAATTATGGGAGGCCTGGTCATGTGGCGAGGGATTACGGGGTTATAAAGTGTTATACCTGTGGTGAAGAGGGCCATATGAGCAGGGATTGCAAGAAGCGAGGGCTGAGAACTCCAGGGCAAGGAAGGGGATTGAGAAGGAGAGGTAGAGGGCGAAGGCCAGGGCATTCACTATGACTCGGGAGGAGGCTAGAGTGGACCCTGATGTTGTGTCAGGTACATTCCTAGTTAACCAGACTTGTACCTCTGTACTTTTTGATTCTGGTGCTAGTAGGAGTTTTATTTCTACTGCCTTCTGTGATAAGATGCCCGCTAGGAGTAGAAAGATTGATGAGCCCTTCGATGTAGAAACTGCTATTGGTAAGTCTACCAAGATTTCTGATATGGTAGAGGATTGTGACATAGAATTGGAAGGCCATATGTTCTCTACTAGATTGTCTGTGATGCCCTTAGGCGGATTCGATGTAGTCCTAGGGATGGATTGGCTAGCAGTCTATGAGTCAAATATTGTGTGTCGCAAGAAGATGATTCAATTGACTGCGTTGGATGGGAGTTCAGTGATGATCTATGGTGATAGGGTTACTACGGTTTCGAAGGTGATTTCGATGGTCGTGGCTGAGAAGTGTATGAGGCGTGGATATAGTGCCTTTCTAGCCTATGTGAAGGAAGTGGATGCGTCGGTACCACGATTGTCGTACATGCTAGTAGTGTGCGACTTCCCTGACGTATTTCCGAAAGACTTATCAGGTAAGCCACCTAACCATGAGATCGAGTTCCAGATTGACCTGATACCTGGTGCCCAACCTGTTGTTAAGGCGCCGTATCGTCTAGCTCCTTCCGAGATGAAAGAGTTAATGACTCAGCTACAAGAGCTGTTGGATAAAGGATTCATTCGACCGAGTATCTCTCCATGAGGTTCTCCGGTCTTGTTTGTGAAGAAGAAGGACGGTAGCATTAGGATGTGCATCGACTACCGTGAGCTGAACAAGTTGACCATGAAGAACCGGTATTCGTTACCGAGGATTGATGACTTATTTGATCAGCTCCAAGGTGCCTGTTGGTTCTCGAGGATAGATCTTCGATCTGGTTACCATCAGTTGAAGGTGAAGGAGCAGGATATACCTAAAACATCTTTTTGCACGCGTTATGGACACTACGAGTTTCTTGTTATGTCCTTTGGTTTAACCAACGCGCCAGCTGCTTTTATGGATTTGATGAATAGGGTATGTCGGCCGATGTTGGATAAATCGGTGATTTTGTTCATTGATGATATCCTAATTTACTAGAAGAGCGAAGAGGAACATGCCAGTCATATTCGGGAGGTGCTGGAAACGCTCAGAAGGGAGAAGCTGTATGCCAAGTTCTCCAAGTGTGCATTCTGGTTGAGCGAGATTCAGTTTCTGGGTCATGTGGTCAACCCGGAAGGGATCATGGTGGACCCGACAAAAGTTGAGGCGATGATGCAATGGAAGTCTCCAAAGATGCCATCCGAGATTCATAGTTTCTTGGGTTTGGCGGGCTATTACAGAAGATTCATCCAAGACTTTTCCAAGATAGCTTCACCATTGACCAAGTTGACCCGCAAGCAGGTAAAGTTTTTATGGGGTCTAGAACAGGAGAATGCTTTTGAAGAGCTAAAGACGAGATTGACCCAAGCTCCGGTTTTAACGTTACCCGAAGGGAGCGAAGACTTGGTGGTCTATTCAGATGCTTCTTATTCGAGGTTGGGTTGCGTGCTGATGCAATGGGGGAGGGTAATAGCCTACGCGTCCTGACAGTTGAAAATTCATAAGGCTAATTACCCTACCCATGATTTGGAATTGGCGGCTGTGGTCTTTGCATTGAAGATTTGGAGGCACTACTTGTACGGGATGAAGTGCACTATCTTCACTGACCATAAGAGCTTGAAGTACTTCTTTGAGCAAAAGGATCTCAATATGAGGCAAAGGAGGTGGTTAGAGTTGATCAAGGATTATGATTGTGAGATCCACTACCATCCGGGCAAGGCCAACGTGGTGGCGGATGCCCTTACCCGAAAAGAGAGACCCGAGCCAATTCGAGTAAAGGCTTATCAGTTGGTAATGAACTCTGACGTGATGAAGCAGGTAAAGGAATTTTAGGATGAGGCATTGAAAGAGGATCGAATCAACTCCGAAAGGATGAAAGGCCAAGTTACGGAGTTGGGTTAGAACACTCTCGGTGTTAGAACCCGATTTGGGCGGATGTGGATTCCTTGTTACGGGGATCTATGGGGAAAGATCATGGATGAGGCCCATAAGACTCGATACTCGATTCACCCCGGTGCCACGAAGATGTATCAGGATATGAAGAAAGATTATTGGTGGCCGGGAATGAAGCACGACGTAGAAGAGTATGTGAGTAAGTGCCTTACTTGCCTGCAAGTGAAGGCGGAGCATCAGAAGCCATACAGGAAGATCCAACCTTTGGATATACCCGAGTGAAAATGGGAGCACGTCACCATGGACTTCATTACGAAGTTGCCGTGTACGGCAAGAGGGTACGATGCCATATAGGTGATCGTTGACCGTTTGACGAAGAGTGCTCATTTCTTGCCAATCCGTGAGACGTATTCATCTGAGAGGTTAGCGGATCTGTTCATTAAGGAGATCGTAGCTCGTCATGGCGTATTGGTGTCTATCTTGTCGGACCGTGACACTCGGTTTACATCAAAGTTTTGGAAGAGATTCCACGACGATATGGGGACGAGGCTACATATCAGTACGACGTACCATCCTCAGATAGATGGTCAGGCGGAGAGAACTATCCAGACGCTGGAAGATATGCTACGGGCATGCATGATCGATTTTGGTGGAAGTTGGGATGAACACTTACCGTTAGCCGAGTTCTCATATAACCAAAGTTATCATGCCAGTATTGGTATGCCTCCTTATGAGATGCTATATGGTAGGAAGTGTAGAATGCCCGTATGTTGGGGTGACATCAGGCAGAAGGAGTTGGGAAGCATTGAGGTGATCAAGGCTACGACTGAGAAGTTGGAGAAGATTAAGGCTTTTATGAAGGCAGCGAAGGATAGACAAAAGTCATATGCCGACTAGAGGCGTAGACCGATTGAATTCAAGGTGGGTGATAGAGTTATGCTGAAGGTCTCACCTTGGAAAGGGATCATTCGGTTTAAAAAGCGAGGAAAGCTAAGCCCGAGATATATAGGGCCTTTTCGAATTATTGCTCGGGTAGGAGATGTGGCCTATCGATTGGAGCTACCCGATGAGTTAAGTGGAATTCACCCGACGTTCCATGTATCTCATCTAAGAAAGTGCTTAGCCGACGAGGAAATGATTGTGCCACTGGAGGATATTGAGGTAGATGAACGGCTCAATTATGTGGAGCAACCGGTGGCCACCATTGATAGAAAGGAGAAGAGGTTAAGGAACAAAGTGGTTCCACTTGTGCGTGTACAGTGGAAACACCAAAAGGGGTCTGAGTCTACATGGGAGACCGAGGAAGAGATAAGACAGCATTACCCACAGCTGTTCCAGAGCTGTCAGGTTTTGGGGACGAAACCTCAATAAGAGGGGTGGACTTGTAACGCCTAAAAATTTTGAAGCAAAAGAAGGCAGGAGAAGTTCTCGCACAAAAGGAAGTTTTCACACGAGAAGTTCATGCGAAAAGCTCATCTGGGTATAAATAGCTGAGAACACCCAGTCTGACTCCATTGCACGCGAAAAGTTCAGCTACTGGAGAGAGAAAATCGGCTGCGTGAAGAGAGAAAGTGAAGAATCCTAGTTTTTAAGGTATGTAACTCGTGTGGTAACTCGTGTTATATACTAAGAATGGATTATTGAAGAATAAAATGCATGGTTATGTAGTTTTCGCTCGTCAAAGGCTTTGGGAAGGTTGAGTTTGTGCTAGAACTTCAAGAAGTGAGTTTCTAGTCCCCTTTTTACGCAAGTTTTTATGTTTTGGGGCTATTATGCAAACTAAAATGTTTGTAAATGTGTGCTTATGCTAGTGATGGTGTTGTTTAAGATGTTTGCATGTTAGAATAGCCTTAGACGCGATAAGTTGTGATTGGGCGGGAAAAACCTGTTGTTTTCGCTCGAGCAGTTTTGATGTACATTAAGATTTTAAATTCTAGGAAGTTCTTGCGCGAAATGTGTAGTTTTCGTGCGATATGCATGTTTTCGCGCGACAGGTAGTTCTCGCGCGACTTGTAAGTTCTCGCATGATATGTGGTTCTCGCGCGACTTGAAGGTTTTCACGTGATAGGATGGTTCTCGCGCGAGATGTTGCTGATGTATGTTAAGTTTTCGCTTGCTAGGCTGTTATGTGTGATGCGTTATCTTTTCGCGTTAAACGACTTTTTAAAACTATATGCTTTATGATGTGACTTTACTTGGTATGTATGATTATGTAAGTAAAGTATTACGTAACGACGTAACAAAAGTGAAAGATAACGATGATGAAAGTCGAACGTAATGAATGAATGAAAGTCTTGCAAGCAAATTGAAAGGAGGTTCACAACTCATTGAGGGGTTGTTAGCTCAACTATGTGCGGTTTAGCTAACCCATAAGGATGCACACAGGGGGGTCAGTCTTTATGACTGATCAAGACGTACGAAAACAGGATCCTTATCGCTTGACCCCAAGACGGAAGTTGCTTGGTGCACAATGATGGGGCGTAGCCTATGACAGGATCTACATTAAAGTGAAAGAACGAAAGAAAGTACGAAAACGAATGATTATGAACGATGATGATAAGATAATAATAATTATAATCAAGACGTGCATACGATGTGTGATCATGAACGAAAGTAAAGGTTATGTTTGACGAAAAGTAAAGTATTTTTAATATATAAACTAGAACTCACTCAGCATAGCTGACTTTTGTATGCATAATAGTTGGCAGGTAACCATTTGATGCTGAGGAGATGGTAATGATTTGCGTCTGGCATCCATATTTTTGGGAATGATTATTGTGTTAACAAAATTTTGAGATGTAAATCAATGATTTGATGTATTGACACGATTTTAATCATGAATGAAAAGTTTTAATTCCGCTGCAAATGATGTGTTTTAAATGTATTATGCGATGATTGACCGACTGTAAGCGTCCCGGGAACGGGGCCTTACGATCAAGTATTTGTTTAAGTATATAAACAAAGGTAATGATATAGCGACTGTTTGTTTTGTTCCATCTAATGAAAAGATTGGAATAGTTGAATCAATTGACGAGATTAAAGTGTATTACAATTGTAGGTACATATCTACTTGTGAAGCATCTAGGTATATTTATGGATATGATGTTCATTATAGGACTCCTTCAGCTGTTAGGCTTCCCTTTCATTTTCTAGGTCAAGAAAAAGTTATATACGATGCAGATGATCATATAGACAATGTTCTAGAAAAACAATCTATGTCTACTTTGATGTTTACTAAGTGGATGAAATGCAATAAAAATTACCCATAGGCACGTAAACTCAATTATGTCAAATTTCCTACAAAGTTTGTATGGAAAGCCGACAAACGTTCTTCGTTACCCAGGAAGGTTGGTTTTTCGATTGGTAGAATACATTTGTTGAACAAGGTTAAAGTGCCAACTGCTTTTAAGGATATTAGAACTTCTAACGGTTCTATGTGTCCTACATTTAGAGATGCATGTTTTTCAAGGGGATTGTTGGATGATGATAATGAGTACATTGAAGCAATCGAGGAAGCTAGCATTTCAGGGATAGGTTATTTTTTACAAAGTTCATTTGCTACAATGTTAATGTTTGATAGCCTTTGTAGGCCTAATTTTGTTTGGGAAAGAACATGGAATTACTTATCTTATGGAATACTTTACAACCAACGTATTTGCTTAAAGCATCCACGTATAATAAATTAACTGTATTTTAAGTTAGCTGATTTACATAATTTTCAAAAGAACAGATTAAAAACCTTACATTGTACGAGATTGAAAAGTTTTTGCTTCGTAATAATTCAAGTCAATGAAGGTTCTCGACCATGCCTTTTCCGGATGATAATCTTATATCTTCTACACACAATTTGTTACTTAATAAAAAACTAGCATATAATTGAGACGTATTGCATGATAAATTTCATAACCTTTACACTTCCTTGACTAAAGAACAAATGCATATTTATTACAAAATAATGACAGCAGTTTTAAGGAATAAAGGTGGAGAGTTTTTGGCTTATGGTTATGGTGGAACTGGAAAAACATATCTATGGAAAACTTTATCAGAAGATCAGAATGTTGCCTAGGTCTTCTTTTGTTGCCTCTCAAGCAGGTGAAGGATCGAGTCAGACTTCACAAAACTTTATATGACACTCAATCGATTTACTTGTGTGCTGCTTGTTTGTTGTGTTGGCTAGTTGTTTACTTTCTTTTTGGCATGTTTTGTTTTATTGTTCATGTTTAGTGTTAGATATATTTACATGTTAGTTACCTAGTAAGAACCTGGTTGCATGAATGGATGTTGAAGGATAGTATGATGAATATATGATGTCATTGTGATTGAGTTTGCCCAATATGAGAAATGATGGGATATTGATATGTCAAGGCCATACATGAAGGATTGTTTGAAAAGATGATAATTTGTGGTAGGCTTAACTTTTTTATTACACCTATACATCATGTGAAAATGTTATGTGGGAAGGTTTACTTTGTGATAGGCTTAACTTTTTATTATACCTATACATCGTCTGAAAATATTATGTGGGAAGGTTTAATTTGTGGTAGGCTTAACTTTTTTATTACACCTATACATCATGTGAAGCTCCCCATCCAAAGTTACATGTAAGAAAGTTGTGACATAGTAAAAATAGGTTGAGAGTTATTTCATCTTTCATACACCTTAAAAAAATAAAAACAAAATAATACTAATGAAGTAATTTTGCAATGGTTAATGAGGATAAGAAAAACAAAATAGGGCGTTTAAGTTCTCGAAAATCATTAATACGATCCTCATGACTAATGCAATAAGTACTACTCTATAGTATATGGCGATTATGAAACCTCAACCTGATGAAAGACAGGATTAATAGCAAGATAACTAGCACCAATATTATCACACCAAATTGTAGGCGAAAAAGATGGAGAGATATGCAATTCACGTAGCAAAGACATAATCCAGCGAATCTCAGCAGCAGTGTGAGCGAGAGCATGATACTCAGCCTCAGTGCTAGAACGAGCAACAGCATGCTGCTTCTTGGAGTTCCAACTAATAAGATTTGGGCCTAAGAAAAATACAATAGCCGGTAGCAGATCGGCGATCATCAGGACAACCAGCCCAGTCTGCATCAGAATAAGCTTGGGAGATAGTGCCACGAAGATATCGCAAAATAACCGCAACCTAGTGACAATCTGTAGGAGTCTATAAAAACTGAGACACCTTACTAACCGAATGAGCAATCTTAGGGAGGGTTAAGACCAAATACTATAAAGCACCCACAGTACTACGATACAACACTGGATCAGCTAAGGGAACTCTATAATAATTAGATAACTATCTACCAGAAGCTACAGGAGTAGACAGTGGTTTACAATGAGCCAATCCTGTGCACTGTAACAAATCAAGTAAGTAACGCTGTTGAGACAGATGAAGACATTCCTCGGAAAAGGTTGCCTGAATACCCAAAAACTAGGATAAAGCCCCCAAATCTTTAAGGGCAAACTAAGAGTGTAAACGAGCAATCAAGGAAGTAACAAAATCAAAGGAGATCCTAGTAATAATAATGTCATCAACATAGACCAGCACATAACAAATATCACCATCATGCTGAAAGACAAATAGTGAAGTATCAGAGCACACTGAGAGAAGCCAATGGCCAAAAGAGCAGATAAGAGCTTGGAAAACCAAGCATGAGGAGCCTGCTTAAGGACATAGAGAGCCTTCCAAAGAAGACATACATGATGAGCCTAGAAGAGTCAACAAAGCCTGAATCACCATGAAGTAAGGCATTGTTGACATCAACCTATCGGATAGACCAGCCACGAGAGAAGACAACAGACAAGACAAGACAAATAGTGGTAGGCTTAACCACGGGACTAAACATCTTAGTGTAATCTACCCCCTCAGTCTGATGAAAGCCTTTAGCAACTAGTCGGGCTTTGTAGCAACTAACAGAACCATCTAGATTGTGCTTAATCCTGTAAACCCACTTACAACCAACAATATTAGCATCAGCAGGTAAAGGAACAAGCTCCCAAGTATGGTTGGAATGCAAAGCATCCACCTCAGTATGCATGGCATCCCACCAAATAGAGTAGCGCTGAGCCTGAGAAAAAGAGGAGGGCTCAGTAGTCGGAGCTGTAGTAACATGAAATAGAACATGATCAAGGAATTGTCTAGTCTGACGAGTATGATCATGCAAACGAGTAACCATAGGATGAGAAGAAAGAGTAGAAGGAGGAGGGGAAGGAGGAGAAGAAGAAGGAACAGAAGGAGAAGACGGAGGAGGTGATGAAGAAGAAGAAACAGCAGAAGTAGCGGAATAAGAAGGAGAAGGAATAATAAAGTCAACAAAGGAAGCTGAATCCGAAGAAACGGCTAAAGAAATAGAACCTGGAATCTCAAATACCGTCTCATGAAATATCACATGATGAGATGTGATAGTTCGAGAGGTACAAGGATCATAACAAAGATAGCCATGATGACTAGAAGCATATCCAAGAAAGATACACGGAGCAGACTTTGGGGAAAGTTTATCCGGATGAGTATCGCCAAGAAATGGATAACACAAACACCCAAAGGTACAAAGAAGAGAGTAATCAGGACGAGAACCAAAAAGAACCTCACACGATGAAGAATGATGAAGAACCGGCGTTGGAAGCCGATTAATAAGAACGGCAGCAGTAGTATAGGCATCTTACCAAAATTTCTTTGGTAAATTAGCATGAAGCAATAATGCATGTGCTACCTCAGAAAGATGACGATTCTTGTGCTCAACCACCCCATTTTGTTTGGGTGTATAAGGGTAAGAAATCCAATAAGCAATGCCAGACTCAGAGAGATAACGAGCCATAGCACCTCTAATTAACTCAGGAGCACCATCACATTGAAGATATTTGATGGTGCATGAAAACAGATTTTCGACCATGGGTCGAAAATGAAGAAAACAATCAATAGCCTGAGAATGACTAGAAAAAGGATACATCCATGTAAACCAACTAAAATCATCAATAAAGGTGATGAAATAGTGGTAACCAGAATGAGACAGAACATGAGAAGGCCCTCATATATCACAGTGAATAACATATAAGGGAACAGCAGAATGTGAAACAGTAGATTGAAATCGTAAACGACTAGATTTGGAAATACAACAAGAATTACAAGGTTTATTCAAGGATTTATTAGTCAATGGTAAAGTTGAAAGCCTAGACAAAACAGGATCAAAAGGATGCCCCAGTCTTGAATGCCAAAGCTTCCGAGAGGTAAAGAACGTGGTAGACAGTGAGTAGAGATGATGGGGACTAGCTCACATGTGGTGGAGGACCTCCCCTGTGTAAGTCTGTATAGACAAACCACGGCATGAGAATAACACATATATAAGGTGGTTAATCACAAGCTGTGTGATTGATAAAAGGTTCTTGGCAAGGCCAGGAACAACAAGAATATTACGAAGAAGTAAAACACAGTGAGATAACCGAAGATAAGAAAAACCAATATGAGAAATGGTAAGAGATGTACCATCACCAACCACCACACGCTCAAAACCAGTATTTAGAACTGTGGCAAAAAGAATAGAGGAGTCGGATGTCATATGTGCGGTCACACCAGAATAAGGAATCCAAGACTCAACTTGTTGACAGGTGCGAGACAAATCAACATGAAGCCCATAATAAGGAGAAGTGGTGTTGGACACCGAGGCAGCCCAAGTCTGAAAATTGTCAGGCCTAAAACCTAACATACCAGGCCCAACATATGAATCACCATTAGTGGGAAAATGTGGTCCACTGCCAACTAAAGGCCTAGACGAAATAGGCCCAAAGGAAGGCCGTGAGTTTCGGGAAAAAGAACCAGGCCCATATTGTGGGATTCCAGACGAGTAAGTAAAATTAGGCCCAGGGCCTAACAGACCAAAGCCATGCCCAAAAGGAGTAGGAGAAACACCTTGCAGTTCTTTACCAACATCATACACCGAGGCTAAATTGGCTAAAAACCTTCCATTCGGTGGCCATGGTGAGCCACCACGACCACTGCCAAACCGACCACCAGCACCACGAGACCTGTTACCTCTCCAATTCGAGTTACCACCACTTCGAATTGATTGTTGTGAAACGGTAGAGCAGTAGCGAAAATAACATGTTGAAGCCTTATGGCCGATTTTGGCACAAATTTGACATGTAACATCCTTCGAAGGATCAAGATGCGGTGGTTGTTGAGTTGAAGAATTCATAGCAGCAAGTCATGGAGGTGCTGTCAGTTGCCGCTGCTTCAATCTCGCTTCATATGTGAGCAATTTTGAGCGTAATTGAGAATAGGTAAGAGACTTGTCCTGATTCTCAATGTTCATAACAAATTGCTCATAATCAGTTTGTAGTCCTTGAAGAATTTGCAAAACAAGTACCTTATCGGATATCGGATCTCCTATTGCATTCAAAGAGTCAACAATATCCTTTGCTTCATTTAAGAAATCGATAATCGACATTGTATTCTGTTTAGCAAAAACAGTCCGCACAAATGAATCCTTAATGGATTTCCACAAGGAAGAAGCCAATGTGGAATTACGAGCAAGATGTAGGATTGATGGCGAGAGAGTTGCTGTTATTAGAGCTTGAACATATCCATCACTCTTCTCCCAAGCATCTCTATCAGGCGAATCAACTACTGGAACAAGTAATTTGGATTTCAGAAATTTTAGGAGCCCTAAGGTTTTCAAAATAGTCAAAATTTGATGCTTCCAATACAGATAATTGGTGTCATCAAGCTTAATTAATAGAAAATTGGCAATGTTTGGTAAAGTGTTGATGGAAGTAGTGTAGCAGTGGTGTTGATTGTTATAGAAGAAGAAGAAGAAGTTGTGGACATGATGATAGATGAAGAAGACGACCGGAATTCGGCCGGAGTATCAGATTGTCGAAGAAGTCACCAGAATCTCAGAGTTATGGCCGGAATTTCAGAGCTATGGCTTTGATACCATAAAAGCAATGAAAAAAGGAAGAATGTGTTTGAGTGTTTTATTTTAGTATTTTTATTATTATCAAAAGAGATACAAGAGGAGGCTTTATATAGATACCTCAACAAGCATCTAGAAGAATATTCTATAACATGAATATAACAACCTCTAACTAACTAACTCAACAACCATAACCTCCTCAACTAAACTCTCTAACATTTTTCGATTGTGTTTTTAGACGTGGGGGAAGTTAAGCATGATGAATAGAAAACAATTCCAGATGAAGCACATGTATTTTGTTGTAATTAAAATGATTTAAGTTTAAGGAGGATAATAATATCAAAAACAGCACTTAAAGTGTTAGTGATCCCCTATCCTGAATGCATGTAGTAGACTTGGCATATTAATTGTGATCTCATGGCAAAAATCTTTTCCAGGAAAAAAAACCAAGGTGGAGGGATATGATGTGTGAATTCTTTATTTGCACAAATTATACTACTACTTAAAACCAAAGGTCGGTGGGTTCACCAATAGCCACCACATGTCAAGACTCTATTCGACAGAAAAACTTTTCTTCTTCGTCTTTTTTTTTTTTTAATTTTCGTTCAGTTTTACATGTAGAATTGCTTTCTTTAGTTATTGAAAACAAGTTACGAGGTGGATGAACCGGTATGCGCCCTTCATTGCTTCAACAGCCACCCAGATTCAAACCCCATGACCAACAATTCTTTTGTTTTTTTTCTTTTTGTTTGTTCTTTTTTTTCCTATGACTTTAATTATATATGTATATATATTTATACTAAATTAGTTTTTTTTTATTTGTTAGACTACAACGTAAGAAACATAATATCTTCTCAATCTTCATAACCAATCCACCATAACTTTATACGTTTATTTTAATCGTACAACTCTCGCCGCGATGCGGCTAAACTGATACCAGTCGAATAGTGTCGGTATCGCTATATATTTACTAACTATGTTTCGTACTTCAGAAACGATTCACTGCAACTTTAAATGTTTCTTTTATTTACTTGATTACTTTAATAAAGTTCTTAAACCGCCGCATCACGCGGGCTTGCTTTCTAGCTAACACTTAAATTTTTATTTTAACACACTATATATCTTGAAAATGGTTACTTTGAAAGTGTCTATTATGTGCAGGTTGAGATAAAAGAATACATGAAATTTGGAAGCAAAACTAGAGAGAAGAAAATGCAGGGGCGTAAAAATAGCCCTTTGGGGCGTATTTTACAGCCTCCATTGCCTGGAGTATTTTACCTCGAAGAGTAGAGGGGCCGTACCTTGGACCGTAAATTGGGGCGTATTTTACCATGTGGAGCATACTTTATAGTCCCTGGGCGGTATCTAGCGGTTTTTATTGGTTTTTGGTCGAATTAAATTCAGTTTGAAAAGTACTTTGAGATTTGCTATATTTTTTTTGACTTATTAACTTTTTCAAAGTTAATAAATCAATAGCAGGTGCAAAATAAACAATCTCAAACATGCGTTTAGGTATGTTCTCAAGTTTAATAAACGAAAAAAAAGAGAAAACAAAGAGAAACAAAATGAAGAGAAAAAAAAATTAAGGATAGAAAAGAGAGTGAAAAAAGTAAAATATATTATAATTTTATGTTTTAGATTTTAATACAAAGAAAAAATTAAAGATTTTATTTCTTTTTTTTTCTTTCTATTTACTTTGATCATGGAAGGTAAGTTAGGAGGTAAAATTTTTAAAAGTCATCATTTTATTTTAATTTCTACTTTCATCCTTTATAAATTTCAAGAACACACATTTTTTTGTTTCATTTCATTTTCTTTTTTAAAAATTTCAAAAATACAACTTTTTTTCTTTTTCTATTCATTTCTTTTCATTTCCCTTCGGGGACGCATTGTTATATTAAAAGCTGGAAATGGTTTGGGTTAAACTCACTTCAGGTTGGTTTTTATGAAAGTCAAACTCGATTTTTGTTTTAACTAGTTTGGGTTGAAACTATTTTGAGAGGGAGACAGGATCAGGTTTGAAACCTGAATCAATTCAATTCATATCTATCAGGTTTCACACCGGTTTGAAAGTATAAGGTTATAAACCATTTTCCACTCCGGTTCTTGTCAAACTGGTTTCGATACTCATTCAATTACACGGTTAATTTTCAACAATAAACTTGTAACATAGTAAGACAATGTCAGGACCTCAACCATCTTTTAACACAATGGTTAAAAGACCTCAAGCTCAAGAACTCTTGTAGAACACCACCTCAATGATCACTATTCATACAAACAATAAAATCCATAAAGATACTCAACAATAGAACCTCTGTTCCATCAAGAACCAGAGACTGCTACTTTACAATAAATTGCCCACTTGAATCTCCACCCTTTCTATACAACTTACTAAAGATTGCAAGAAACGGTGAGATTTCACTTCTAATCAACAAAATTGTGAGCAAAAGCATCAATCACCCTAATCAAATCTACCCACAAGAAGAAAAACCCCTTCTTGATAATCAAATCCAGCCAATCATCTTCGCGAATGCGTCTAAGCAAGAGGCTTCGAACACAAATCACAGTCTAATGTACAACAATCACTACAAATAACTAACGCCAAGAATCTTTCAACACCACAAAATCAACTTCTTTTGTCATCTGCTGCTCCCGTCTTCTTGGATATAAGATGAATTGTCAACTTTCTCAGGGTTCTGGTGACTTCCGACAAGATCACTGTACATCTTTAGTGACCCTTTTGAGAACTCTATAGAAGCCTCGAAAACCCGACAAAACCCAGTTTGGAATCCATTCAATGTGATTCTTTGAGTTTCTTGCATACAACTTTGATGTTTTCCTCTCTCCAGTTCCACTTTTGCTCTAAACTCATCTAAATATTCTTTCCTTTCTTTCAAATAATCTGCTCTGTGGTCAACCTCCAGTTCACAAAGCTCGAGACTCGGGATCTTTGTTTCTAAAACTCGGCTTTCAGTTTTCTGAAAAGCAAGAATCTTGCGATCGAGTTCTTTAGACAAGCTATCAACTTTTCTCTTCTGTTCTTGTTCTTTTCCTTGTTGAATCCACAAAGAGTGCAAATCCTTTGAGAAGCTTCTCATGGCAACATAAACCGACTTGTCGGGCAATTTGTCCATAAAATTAAACCAATCTTGACAAATCATGAGCAGTGGGGGGCCTTTCATTGTCTGCAATGGTTGAGATGTGTTCCTGCTTTTGGAGTAGAATTCAACTTCAGGGACTATGAACTTTGATAGCCAACTATAAAGGGCTCCAACATATTGTTTTTGTGCGGTGAGATATTCTCGAAAACATGACCGCCAGTTCTGAAATTCCGCCTCCAGCTGCAGGGTTGCAAGGCGGTGCGTGTTGTTTGAGAATTTTCCATATGTTGGACATGTAAACAGTTTGACTTCAGACATGATTTTGTTTTGTATTTCATGTGATTCCAACATAACCTTCCACATGTTCATCATGCTGCACAAAACATATGACACGTGTTATGATTTACCACTGTTATTGCATACAGTACAAGTGGATAATGCACAGGGATGCTGAGTTGTACAAGTAGTTATTGCAGTATTTGATGCTTACCCATGCAAAAGTTCAATGATTTGAGGCTGCATTTCTTGATCTCTGAGTTTCTCAATTCTTTCAGAAATTGATTCTGCACTTCGAATTGCAACCAAGATCCGGCTGTACAAATCCTTAACTGCAGCCCTTGTTTTGTCTATTGTACCTCCCTCGTCTCCCTTGACATCTTGGTTCCTCAATTGGCTGCATTTTCTCTCGTATAATTTCCGAGTGTTGTCTCCAGCCTAAGAATTATGCAAATTTCTCATTAATTACTTTAAGTACACAAACAAATAGGCATAAGACCAATAAATAGGTTGATTTGCATTATATTTTATCTCTTAACAGGTCAAATGGGTTATGCTAAAAGATTAAATAAAAAGAAAACAGGTCAAACAGGTTGGAAGTCATCTAAAGGGTATTTTAAAGGCATAAAAAAAAATCCAAAATCACTTTGTCACAAAAAAAATACATATTTCCATATAAAATGAGCCATGTCCCTGTACTTTTGGTGTTAGAAAACCCTCATACTTTCACATCTAACGTGGTTAAGTTCCTAAATGTTGTTAAGTCCCTTGTATGTTTGGATAAGACGTTTATACTTTAAGGACTTTATTAACAACAAAAGAAGAATAGGGACTTGGCTGCATTTGATGTGAAAGTATCAGGTGTTTTTGACACATAGTAACTAGACCACATTTTATGCAGATATAAGTTGGTTTTCTTTAACGATTCACCTGAAAAGTAAGATAGTTATTATTCCAATAATATAGTGCTGGTTATCAAATGTAGCAGACTTTATAGGATGCTTTCTCTAGCCCTCTTACAAGGTTTAATGAGTTTAAGAATGTCTCTTCATAATTTGAAGATCTGTATTAATTTTGATATAGAAATTTTATTCGCTTCTGACAAGAAAAGTGAAACTACATTTCATTTGCATGAAAGTATAATACAAAATACAAACGAGTGATAGGAATTACCTTAACTTCTTCATATAACTTCTTTTCCCAAGCATAGAGTCTTCCTAATGTTAAAGAATGACTTCCTGAATTCATCCCTCCACCATCATCAAAGAGATCATTATTGAATTCTGTCCACGTGGAAGCGGTTTTAGAATTTGATGCTACAAGACTCTTACATGTTGTTGAACGATAAGATGTTGACCGTGATGCTATTGCTTGGATGAGCTTAGTTGAATTTTCTGCATCATAACAAGACAACCTTTAGTTTCTTGAAATTAAAAAAATCTGAGCTTTGACTCTCAAAAGTCAAAATGTATCTAGCACCTTCAAACAAAATGAGAAATTACATAAATAAGAATAAGAATTGGGAAAGCAAGTAAAACTAAAAGCTTGAATGGATGCAAGAACGATACAGGAACAGCGAGCTTTTTTAAGTTCACACCGCCTTTGAATTCAAGAACATGGTAGGTTTGACTCCTAAAAGTCAAAATGCTCTAATAATTCTTAAAAAGAAAGGTGGCCATTGGACAGAACTATAATGGGGAGTGAAAATGATATCTGATAAGGTAAGACAAATTACAAATCTAAATGATGTAGACAATGCAGCAAATATTGAAACTTTAAAATTCTCATTGATGGAGGGAGTACTTATTAGGGGAGAGGGTACTATGGCCATTTTGCACATTTATCTTCTATTTGCAAGTCTACCATCATCAACCTGGGCCTCATGAAACAGGACCCACAAACTGAAAACTCATGATAGCAAAAGTGTCTAAAACAAGGAGAGCAGATTGATCAAGAACCCTTTTAAACTTTTACACAACATAATAAAGAATAAAGGGATGCTTTATCAGTGTTCATGATTTAACCTAAAACACAAAATCAAGTTGGTCAACAAATGAACTAGTATATTTGACTGGAATTCAAGTATTGCATGTCTGAAATGACTAAAAAGCCCTTTCCTTTCATCAGTCAAACCAAGCAAGAATTCAATACTTCCCTAAAAGTTTTTTCTTTTGGTATTTGTAGAGTTCTTCTTATATGATTTATAAATCATGTGAAGATAAGAATGATTTATGTTCTTTTGAAAAGGAGTAACAGTGGTTCACTTGACCTAAAGCTTTAATCTTTTATTTGGGAAAATGGCATATAACATAAAAAGGTTTGATGGGAGGGAAAGGCCAACTCACATCAGAAAACAAATCAAAGTTATGAAGAACAGAAGAAGTAATCTAGTACAAGAAATTTGATTGAAAAGAAATCTAGTATGGTTGTGTGTGTGTGTGTAATTGATATGCAAAATGACCAAAAAGTCCCTACCTTTTATTTCTTCCAAACCAGATTGTAACTGGATCCTGTTAGATTCCAACATCTTGGATACATCTTTCCCAGAATCATAAATCCTAATAAAATAGTCTTCAACATCTTTCAATGTTTCCAACAACTCTCTCCCTCGTTCAGGTGTATCTATGACTGTCAAACCCTTGTGTGTCTCCCCCTGGCTCACGTTAGCACAACCAACTGTCCCCAAGGCTGCTTCAGCCCCACAACTTTCCTCTTGCTTCCCACACTCTTTCTTCTCTTCACCACTCACCACCACCTTCTTTTTTACTTCTTCCACTCTCTCAACTTCTTCTTCCAGTTCTGGTATCCCCTCTTCTTCCCTAACTACCCTCAAATCTTCATCAGAATAACGATTATACCCTCCCATAACCTCTGGCCTCATTGTCACAAAAGGGTCAAAAAAGTCCCACCCAAACTCCCTCTGTGGTGATGGTATACTTGAAGCTTGAGGACCCATTCCCATTCCCATACCCATACCCATAACCCCCATACCCATTCCCATGTAATAATACCCACAACCCTCTTCTTGTTCGCTTTCTGTCTTCACCTCTTTCTCACTCTTCAACTTGTTTTCCCTCTCTTCATCTTCTTCTGAAGAGGTTAAAGAAGATGAGCAAGAACATGAACCACATGCATTGTCATCTTTGCTCTTTTGAGTTGGTTCTTGAGAAGGGTTTTGTTGAAGAAACAAAGGGTTTGAAACAATCTTGTTTTCCTTAGGGGGAGATGGTGGTGGGAGAGTGATGAGAAATGGTGAAGAAGATGAAGAATGTCTAGCAACAAACAGTTTTATTGCTGCTGAAACACCATACACTGATTGACAATACCTGAAGTGAGCTTCTGCAAGACCATACCTTTTCTCAACAGCTAACTTCAAGAAATGTTTTCTTTCTCTGCAGATAGTCACCACCTCCTCTTCTTCTTCCAACTTTGTAGCAACGCACCCCATTTCAAATAAAACCCACCCAAAAATAAGTATAAAAGAATGATTTTTTGAAGGAAAAATGGAGTTTTTTACAGGTTTTTGGTAGAAATCAAATGGGTTAGTGTGAAAAATGGAATATTTTTGGAGGTTCAAGAAAGTGCAGATTTTTAAGCAAACACAACCCCATTTTGCTTTTGAAGATTTGGGTGAGTTTTAGCTAGCAAGATTCTTGTTTGATGAAACCTAATCATTCAACCAAAATCATTTTCTGAAGCAAAATGGAGTTTTTGAGACAGAGATGGTGGTGTGTTTACCGATAAACAAAGGAAAAATAGTAAAGTTGGGCTTATTCTGAAAATGGCTTGTAAAACATAAGTGAGAGAGAGAGAGAGAGTTTAAGAGGCTGTGTGAGTGTTTTATTATTTAAATTTCAAATGCAGAGTAAGGAAACTGTAGTGATTTGTACATTAAGCATTAACAATTGTACACAGCGCATAGAGAATTGTAGACTCATCTTGGTTTTAGGATTTTTGACTAGGGAAAGGAGTAAATTTGTTTTAGATTATGTTTTATATTGCAGGAATAAACAGTTGCTATATGGAATTTACCTGTTTAAATACAAAAGAAATATTTTTTATTTATTCAAGGT
This sequence comes from Flaveria sonorensis, assembly GCA_025506505.1. NCBI lineage: Eukaryota > Viridiplantae > Streptophyta > Magnoliopsida > Asterales > Asteraceae > Flaveria > Flaveria sonorensis. Next base: position 39,743,406 of record CM046435.1, on the reverse strand, counting down.
CATGTCTTTTTTTTTAAGACCTCAACCTTTTAACAGTAATATTTTATAAGGAAAATAATTTATGGGCTTATCATTTATCAATCATAAGTGTATAAAAAGAAATAAATAAAGAAAATATACGTTTATATACGTTTGAAAGTTATGTTTATTTTTTATTTTTGGAAAAGCAAATCATTTAAGAAAAAAAATTTATAGATAATATATCAAATATTAAATGGATTAAACAAAACGTGTTTTAAGTTGATGCATTTAAATATTTCCGTCATAAAACATTAAAGCCTACATGACCTTTTATAAAATTGTTTCTATAATTTATAATATGATATCTTATATATTTTTATGGTTTACTTTTTACAAAATAATTTCATAACTAGGTTTTCATCCTTGTTCATGCTCCGCGGTCTCATCACAATTCCAAATATTAAAATACATATATAAAACACGTAGCGACAACTATCATTCTCATGTAAAAACCCTAAAGCATTCTTCGTCGTAAAAACTATTGTCGCTCAATACTGTTTACACATATTCTATGTGTTTCGTCTGGTACCTAATCTGTAGCGACAATCCCTATAGCGTAAGACACAAAGATACTCACTTTTAATATGACTTCGTTTCAAAAGAAAATATATCAAAATGTTCACATAAAAAGTTAAAAGAAAGTCTAGCATTTCATTTCTCTAAAAAACTAATGAACAAAAGTTATTACCGAAGAACGAAACTATTAGAAAATCAAACGGATTAAAAGTGTTGATGTGTGTAAACTTATATAGATTTTTTGTAAAGATTTTCACACAATTGAGTTTTAATTTAAAAAACGATTATTACCCTTAAACCAACTACACATAATAAGCAACTGCACCTATCGTATAGTAGTATAGTTTTAGATAAGAATCGATTATCGATCCATGGACACAATGACTCTTAATATTAAATCATCATCACTATTTAACTTATGAAAGTAGCTTGAAACCCCATCAAGGATATATAAACATAAACATGTAACTCTTTGAAAATATATAACAATAAACAAATAATAGCCACCCAAAGTTACACAATAAGAAACCAATGATACATTTATGCCGATGTGAAAGATGAACTAAACTCTCGCCAGAGATCTCTAACTCCATAAATCTTTAGAAAGTTGACACGAAAAAAACATGACAAACACCGCAACTTACGTAAAATAGACACAACTAAAATTACCCTTCAACTTATACACATATACCATGATTACAAAACAATTCGTACACCATTGTTTTCTCAAACATAAGCATAAGGATGCACATTTGACCAATTTTACTTAACATTCAACCTTCATTCATCATTCCTAATCAAATATCATAAATTAGTTACAAAAGATGCAATCATATGTATAAGTGTTGTAAAAGACATGAAGTGTTTCAACATAACACGCTTACATCACCCACAAGGTAGAACATCAAACTAGAACAAACATACATATTATTGAAAATAACCAAGCTTCATCATAACATCAACATAAACAACACCAAGAATCATATACAAGTTGTTAAAACATACTAAGTTTCATGTAATCCAAGTGATAATAAAAGAGCCATGACGCTTACAAAAACCACACCCAAATTCAAGAACACGGAAGAACTCATAGTAGATCTAGAGGAATACAAACCAAATGAAGTGGAAATGGGTTGGATGATGTTAGTCCCTCCTTGAAAGTGCTCGATCTTTAAGCTTAGCCTTGAATTTTCAAAGATTTGCCCAAAATCACTTAAGAGACTTGAGAGAAGTAGGGTTTGGTGTAAAAAGGTGAATAATCCTCAAATGGGGGAGAATTGGGTATATATCATGATTTTTGGTCAAGCATGGGCATGTTCTGCATCAGGTCAATAAAAAATAAATTTCAACTTTTCAACATGAGCATGTTGATTCTGAACATGGGCATGTCAGAATGTTTTTCTCCTTGAATCTTCATTAAATCTTGAGTTTTTTTTCACTAAAATCATCAATCTCCCTTTGGAAACCTAAAACATTTAGTTTAAACATAAATAAGTGTATGATTGAATGATTCACAACCAAAAAGGCTCAAAATGGGTATAAAGACAAATTATTTGTATGTGTAATAATTAACATATCTAGCATATATTATAATATTATAAGAGCTGAAGAAGGAAATTCAAATAAAAAAACGTTAGAAGTGACACATCGTATTAGTGGCCAAATTCTACACCTAAGAAAATTAGTGACAAAAAACCAAGTTCTGTAAAATTCACTGTAGCCCTTCAGTTGCTAATATATATATATATACATATATACATACATATATATATATATACATATACATATACATATACACATATATATATATACATATAGGGTTAGGATCATTGTAGAACCACTTTTTATTTTCAAAATCAAAAGAACCATTGATTTACATAAATGTAAATTACAAATCATTGATTTACATAAATGTAAGTTAAAGCTTAAGATATTTAGTTGTTTTACATAGTTTATTATTCATGTCTGATATACACATATGTAAAATAGATTAAGTATCACCAAACTTAATTTACACTTATGTAAATCAATGGTTCTGTGGTTTCAAAAATAAAAAGCGGTTCTGTAATGATCCTTACCCTATACATATATATATATATACATATACATATATATATACATATACATATATATATACATATATATATATATATATATATATATATATACATATATATATACATATATATATATACATATATATATATACATATATATATATACATATATATATATACATATATATATATACATATATATATACATATATATATACATATATATATATATATATATATATATATAGGAGAGAGTTCCAGTGAAAACTACATTATATATGAAAACCAAAAAAACCACTTTATAGCCCTTGATTTATTTGATCAATAAATAGATTGATTAGTGACATAATTATAATTAGATGAAAAATTAAGGAGTTTTCATTAGTCATTAAAGGTAGAATAGGAAAACAAAGTCTTTTTTAAATTTGGAAACAAACCACTATCAAAATAAATTCCTAATATCACTCTTTTCTCTCTCTTATATTTATCATTCCAACATAAACTTATTTATAAACATTACACTAAAATTGTTTTTTATTTTTTTGTAATTGATTGAGCGCCAATTAGTTTTAATATATTACACTATATTACGTATATGTATCAGTTTGTTATGTATATAAAATACTTGATACGTATACATAACCTAATAAAACTTTAAGTTCACCAAATTGAACCTTAAATCTTATGAGCATTTGAACCACGTGAATAGATCTTGCTACATATATTCCTTACATATATGTAATGATCACAAATATTCCACCAGAACGAGAATTTTGATTGAAATAACTATACGTAACACACTAACACTTGGTTACGTATATGTATCATTGTATATTGGATGAATTAAACGAGTAAGAACATAACCACATGAACATAAACTGAGTTACATATACTTAACCATGTTAAACGACGATCAATTTTTATATGTAACATTGCGTTACGTATATGTAATAGCGTGCTATGTATATAAATCATTGTGTTACATATACGTAAACACAATTTAAGAAAAAAAAAACTAAGAATGAAAAGATTGGGAAGAAGAATTAAGAGCTCATATGTAATAATAGTGAAAACATTTTGCTTACGTATACGTATAAGTTACATAAATCTAAGAACTAAGAATGAAAAGACCAAAAAGAAGAATTAACAGCTCATATATGTTACATATACGTAAGGCCGATATGTTCATCATGTTCTTGCTAATGTTCTCTGTCTTCGGTCTTGCTCATGGTGGTTTTGGTGGTGTTTAAAGGTGACTGGTGGTGTTTGAAGTGGTGTTCGAAGTACATGAACCATTGATGGCAGAAAGGGGTGGTGTTGACGGTGGTTGGGAATGGTAGACGGTGACACAGGGGTTGATATGCAGCTCACTGGGATGGCAAAAAGGTGATGGTATGCGATGGTGATGATGGTACTATTGCCTAATTTAATTCACCGATGTTTGAATTCTTGGATTTGAGAGAAAGTTGGAATTTTAAAATTCAAACATGGTGATAATAAAGAAATTCAAAAGAATAAATAATTACTAAAATTAAAGAGGTGTCAAAATAACCTTATTAACCTTTAAATAAAAAGATAAAAGTTTAAAAGAAAAATTTTGATTGGTTGAGTGTGGTTTCTATGATTTTCAATTATAAATGTGGTTCTCATTTGATCTCTCCTATATATATATATATATATATATATATATATATATATATATATATAATATATATATATATACATATATATATATACACACATATATATGGGAGGGATCAAATAAAAACCATGTTTATCATTGAAAACCGTAAAACCACCGCTATCCAATCGCATAACCTATAATTTATTTAACTTTTTAATTATTTAAAGTATATTTTAGTAAACTTCAGCCTTATTTTTTGAAATCATTATATATTTTTTAATTCAAACTACAAGGAACGACGGTGATGACTAAGGACTTACTTATAAGTAACTTGTATGAGTTACTTGTACGTAACTCTTAGTTGTACACTTGGTAACAGGTACTTACATATACATAACCCGTATATATACGTAACTCTTAGTTATACATTTTGTAACACGTACTTACATTTATGTAACTCTTGGTTTTCATGGTTCTTATTTATAACATGGTTTTCAAGGGATTCCTCCCATATATATATATATATATATATATATATATATATGAGAAGGATCTAATGAAAACAATGTTATAAACGAAAACTATGAAAACTAAATCTCAACCATTGATCAATTTGATCAAGTGTCATAAACTAGGATGGCATTTTTGTAAATTGTTGAAATCATAAAATGAATTAATTTAGTGGAGAAGGGTAAAATAGGGAAATCAAGTTTGTAATTGTAACTTCCTGTAAAAAGTGATGATCAAATCTCTTAAAAATTCTCCTTCTATCCTAATCCCCAAATCTCTCACATAATCTTCTATTAAAAAAATCGCAGAATACAAAGTGGTTTTCAAAGAAATTTTAAAAACACAATGTCGATCAAACTTTTTGGTTGATGTCGAAGTAATAGAAATTCCGATTGGTGTTTTGTTCTAGCTGTAGGTCAGCAGATTGGTGAGTGTCGATAGCTTTGAATTTGAAACCAAGATGTATGCTTTCATATTTGTGTATAAAGTGTGGTAAACATGATTTTTTTTGTTGATTCAATAATGGATGAAGATGACTCCGGTTTAGCATACATGTAAGTTGGGGTGATTGTTAATTTTAGTTAGTGACTATCAAATGGATAATGTTGTACGTATACGTATGGCCTTTATATGTAAGTATATATGTAGCCTTTGTTCGTTTAATAGTGCGATTTGATTTTATAATGTACAAGGTTTGGTACATACATGTAAGCAAATGGTGCAGATTTTATCTGATGGTGCGTATGTGTAAGCAATAACATGAAGGTCATAACAAGGTTTGTTTGTTAATGTTATATGTAGGTAGTTGCTGCAATAAAGAACATTATATAGTTTATGCATACGTATTAGAAAGGTTATTGTACCAGTGATTAATTCAAGTTATTATTATGTATATGTATATGTATGGTTTCCGTATTATAAATTAAAAAATGTCAGGATTAGTTCCTTATGTATACGTCTCAATGTTATGGTATATATAAAGATTAATTTTTTTTGCTTCTGTTCCATATACGTACCAAATAATTAATCATAAAAATACTTTTTGTTGTTGTTATATATAAAAGAATAGACTCCTTGTTAGTAATACATTTATACATACATTATTAATACCTGTATTTTAAGTAATCATAAATAAAACTTTTTTTTGTTGTTGTTGTTATATATATATGAATAGACTCCTTGTTAGTAATACATTTATACGTACCAGATAACTCTCATGTTCTTACTAGCAACGAGATTAAGTAGGTTGCAACTGAAAATGATATATTATTTATAACTGGTGTTGAAAATGAAGGTATTCAATTACGTTTATTAAAACCAATATTTATTTGTTTAGTTCCAATTTTATTTAATTTCATGTTTTGACTTTGAAGATTCCATGCATAAAGCTCTATACCAATCCCCTAATGCTCATGTTTTTTACTTCAAATATTCCATGCGCAACTCTCTATACCAATCCTAGATGATTCGTCAAAATAGAAGTCGATAGAAGACGAAAGTGATGAAAAAGAAAGTCAAGAAGAATCTTAGAATGATGAAGAGGAATAAAAGTTTTACTTGTTTTACTCTATCTTTTATTTTCTTATACTCAAGTTAACATACATATACGTACATTTTACATTTCACTTTTCACTACCAAAGCGAATTTCAAATCTTATTACTAGTTTAATCACATTGAAAAATCTTGTTACATATATACAGCCGTTTCTAGTTACGTATATAAATTAAAAATAATAAGTGAAAATCAGGTTAAAAAGTAAAATACTATCAAAATATTAAGAGACATTTAATAAATATTGTTTCTTATATGCAGTAACAAGTTATATGACACCAAACATATGAAAAAATATAATAGGCAAATAGTGTTTTGTAACAATAATGCTACGAATTCATCATAATCATCATCATCATCATCTTCATCATTATTATCATCTTCTTCATAATCTTCATCATCATCATCATCTTCTTCAAGTTCATCATCAACTTCCTTTCAAGTTCATCATCCTCACTTTCAAATCACTATAAAAGGATAAACACATTGTCAATATTCTATATTTCTTATGAAAAAATCAACATGTGTTATCATCCAATAATCACCACCTGTTTATAAATAACCAATTACATAACATAACCACCACTTGTTACAGGCATGATTTATACTTAAATGTAACCTACATGTATTACTAACAAGAAGTCTATTCATATATATAACAACAACAACAAAAAAAAGTTTTATTTATGATTACTTAGTACATATATGTAACATAAGCAAAAACTATAATTTATATATATAACACTGATACTTATACGTAAGGAACTACTATAGATATGTTTCAATTTATCATACGCGGAGCATACATATACATATACGTGGCACCCCGTATTTTTAGGTTAACACCATCAACTCGAACTTCGTTATTTCAATGTTCTCCCGTAACTTATTTAATTATTTAACTTGGTTATATAATTAAATTAAATAAAGTAAATTGGGTTAAGTTAAATATATTAACTTTGGGGGGAGCATTGTGCAATTTGAGCATGATTGAGGGACCATTATATGTTTTTTGACCAAAGCTGATTGTATTTCATATAATCAAAAATCTCCTCTGGGCTCCTCCTCGTAACCGACACCACCCACCCTCGCAACCCCAGCTACCTAAGCGACGGCAGACGCTGCTCCCTCTCGACAACCCTTGATTCGCGACAGCCCCTCCTCTCCCGCGACAGCCCTCCACCGCTCGGGTGCCTTCGTTGTGTTCGGTACGGTTTCTTCTCGTTACTCGTGGCGGTGCGTTTCGGTTTCGTTTTGGTTACTATTTCTTGACGGCGGGGCTTGATGGGGTTCCGGTTTGATGTACTTGGTGTGCTTGTTCTATAAGCTTATTGTATGTGTATAGGTATGTATATATGTGTTTCTGTGTGTGTGTTCTGGTTGTGTGTGTGTGTACTGCGTGCGTGGGTGTGTTCTGCGTATGTACGTGTGTTTCTGGTGTATGTGGGTGTGTGCGTGCATAAGCTGCTGCTGCTGTGTGTGTGTGTTTCGGTTGTGGTTGCGATTGTGAGTGTGCGTGTTTCGGTCGCGATGGTGTGTAGGTGTTTCTTATGTGTTTCCGTGTATAAGTGTATGTATATAGTCTTGAGTGTGGTTGTATACATTGCGGTTCCTAGTCATAGCAGAATGTGATTTCAATCACGAGTTTTACGTATGAATGTTTCTGTTGAATGCTTCTGTCGAAGTGTGGGTGCTTGCATGGGTTATGCAGGTTAGTATGAATTATATTGTGTGTGTGACCATGGAAGTATGTATGTATTCTTATATGGATGTGTGTGTTCTGCTTGATTGGGGTGTGTTTTCTTTAATGTGCATTTGTTTCGATAGTGTAAGCTATGTGTCATGCATGTGTGTGAGCTATGTGTCATGTATGTGTACAATGCATTACATGTGGCTGTGCATAGTTAAGCTATGTATTATATAAATGGTGTGTATAATATGTGGGTATATATTCATATATGTATATTATTGTACGTGTGTTACGTATGGTCATTATGAAGTAAGGTAAATGGGTTATGTATTATTAAATGTATGGGTTGTTATTACAAAAAGGTCGTATAATTAAAATGCATAAGAGTACCTTTATACGTGATAATTGGGTTTTATACATTTGAAGTGATTGGGTGTTTGCCTATGCTTACTTGTGAATGCGGAATCAATCGTTAGCCTGCATCGTAACCGAGAACGCGAAACCGGATGGTCGAATTATTAGTACTTTATATTAATTAGACATCCTATGTACATTCAGGTTATTCAGAAATCTAGTCTATTGCGTTTATGTTTATCTCTTGCCATGCATTTAAGTTGAGTTTACGGCCCCACTTTCTTATAATTTCTTTTGGGGAAAAGAAACATGTTCTTTTCAAAATGTTCTTCATTTGATCAGTATTACTGTATTATCACATGTTTACTAGTGTTGTATCAATTTTAAGTCTTCACTTTCGAACCATTAATTTATGTACTTTAGCGAAGTAATTCTGGGTAGATCTAATGGGTTTGACAAACCCCACCTGGGCTAGTCGCGCTAGCATGACTGCATGTCAAATGAGTGTTTAATTGGCCTAATTTATGTTGCTGTGGTCCGCTAGACATAGCGTAGGCATTCATTTACATTGTCAGATTCGGTTGCGAACTTCATACACTATATAACTTGTTATGTAGACTAGCTATCTACTGATATTACTCATAGAAACTTAGGTTTGTAAAATTGAAGATCTCTTGTTGACCCTGAGCTCTAGAGATGACAAGAGCCCTTCTTTCTGTGTCATACCTCCATCCCAAGATTGGGTTCTCAGAGTGAAGAGATGGGGTAGACATGGCTCTGGGTATACCCTCCTCAAATAGGCTGTATATGAGTGAGTCCATATCAATGTGGACTTGAGGAGGTTGCCGAGAATGGACTATTGCAAGTGAGGGTGGTGAATCCTCTAAGTTCATACTCTGAGAAGAACTCCCAGGTTCTGTGACTGTTCTGACTTTCTCCCCCTTTTTGGTAGGATCACTTTCTTGCATAAGTGAGCTGGGGGTTGAGTCTATCACATTCACAGGTTCTTGTGGACCTGGTTGAGTTGTTCTTAGTAGTCTCTCAGCTAGCTTGCCCTTGAGATCGGTGATCTTAAGTTGCTGGTCATTGACCCTTTTTTGTAAGATAGTCACCTGAGATTCCAGGTGACTAATCTTAGAGACTAAATAGGTGAAAGTTTTAGTCAATATGTGCACCTTTAGTTTCAGACTCCCCTCATCTTCATTAGAAGAATCACGGGGGATGAAAGAATAGGACTAATGTCTTCTTCCTCATCACCAGCATAGTGTGCTTGGCGGCTGGATTTCCCCTGCATCATGACAACTTCAAGAGAATGTGGGTGCCATGGTCAGGTCTGACTGATGTAATCACTTTCTAAAGTTAAAGCCTCTTCCATATGGATCTCTTGAACTGGTTCAGGAAGATCCACCTCAGTGGGGGTGGATGATGTGGGCAGACAAAACAGTACTCATCTTTCTATGAAGGCTCATGGACTATGTGTGAAGGCTAGGAATGGTTGAGATCCAGCGGCTGGGGATGGTAACTGTCCCCGAAAAGTTGTTCACTAGAGTGTGAGACTCTGAGTGAAGGCTTAAGCCTGTTTGGGTTGTGAGCTCACCAGGTTGAGCATGAGGAACCTCAGCACTGATCATTTGAGAGATGGGAGTGGTTTGCACCTCGGGGGATGTGGGAGCTCGAGTATCCACTTCCTCCTACATGGTTGGTGATATGGGGGCCTGCTCAAGCTGAATAGCTTGTGCAGGGATTCGTTTGGTTTTTCTATGATAGGTGATGGTTATTGTAGGCTGTATTTGTGGTTGGGAGGTTGAAGGTGTGGGTTCAACACTAGCTGGTGCTGCTAGGTTGCCACCTTGAGCAATAAGCTCAAACATTATTGGGACTAGGGCTGTTTCTACCCCGAAGAAGCCAACAGTTGGCTTCCTCATTATTTTGAAGATGCCGGGCTTCATCTGTCCTAGTTTTAGAATATTACCTGTTCCCCTCAACTGTGTGCCCAGTTCACAGTTGAGAATGTGTTGGACATATCTAGGAAACATGTAATACTCTAGGGAGTCTAAGTTAGCAAGCAAATTGGTATATACAAATTATGAATACCTGAACTTGACCCCCTGAACCATCCCATGGATTATGAATGAGAGGTTTTCTGGAATCTGGTCTCATCCTCCATGCTTGTTGGATAAGCTGTGTATGACAACATGGAGTAGGTACTTTCATTTAGAGGAGACTTTCCCCTTCCTGAAGGTCTTGACTGAGAAGTCACCCTCATAGCCCATTTGCTCAAAGGAGTGGTTGGGAAAGGACAAGTCACCTTCTACATCATCTAGCTGAAGATGTGTGTTTATGGTGGCCGGAGTGGTGATGATTGTCCTCCCCTGCACTGTGGCAGACAGTGCCTTCTCCCCGTCCATGATGACCTCTTCGCAGGTCCGCTAGAACGCCAGCAAGTGATCCTCAAAAAGAGAGGTAGATCAATGGTGAGAGAGGTGAAGTAGTTGGACAAAGAAAGGTAACGACAAACCTCTGAGAAACCTGGATCTTTCTCAGAGTCTAATAGAGCAACCTGATTATGTTGCCTGTGAAAATGCATGGAAAAATCAGGTTGGTTTCTGGGGTCAAGGTTGGTCATTTGAAGTAGCTTTGAAGGCTTTAAGAAGAAGGCGATAACGAAGGCGATTTGGGTGAAATTAGGTTAGAGAAATGCAGATGAAGAGGAGAGTGAGAAGAGGGGAACGTTGTGAGAATATATATGAAATGGATTTGAGACAAAGTTAAAACAAAGGATAAACTTTGAAATCCGGATATCGGTCCCACCTCTGAAAAAGTGCCTAAAAAGGTAGTTTTTTGGAAGTTGAAAATCTTCTGAAGATAATTTTGCTTCGGAAGTTTTGAGAAAAAGCTTCCAAAGCCAATTTGGCTTCGGAAGATATTCTTAAAAATTGTGAAAATTTGGCTTCAGAAGAAAAATACTTAGAGAGTTTTTCTTTCGACACATATTTGGTTTTGGAAGATATTAAAACTTGGGAGTTTTATTCTAAAGAGAATAAAGTTTTCGAGACTTAATTGCTTTCGGAAGATATTTGTCCTTCAAATAGTGCAAGTACTTAGAAGCATATTTAAGCTTCGAAAGATATTCTCAGAATTTCTTTCGAATGTAAATTTCTTATAAGTAGTTATTTGATTTGAAGACTTTAATTTCTTCTGAAGGCAACTTGAAATCTTCCGAAGAAAAATATGTTTTGAAAAATTTTCAAAAATCTAAGGAATATTATTAAAAATTTTCTTCTAAAATAAACTGGGCTTATGAAGGTGATAAAATAGACAACTTAGGACACACAGGTTTTAGAAATAAAGTTGATTTAAGTTTTAAGAAAATTTACTCAAAGTTAATCATCCCAATAGCTGATACAAGATATTTGAATCTCTGTTCATTAAAAGCTTTAATGAACAGATCAGCATATTGTTCATTTGTGTTAACTTTGACTAGTTTGATTAATCCCTTCTTAAAGTTATCTCTAATCAAATGATACCTGATGTTGATGTGTTTGGTACTGGAGTGCTATATAGGATTCTCTGTAATAGAGATAGCACTATTGTTGTCTATGTGGATGAGAGTCTCTTTGAAGTTGAATCCATATTCCAGCATCTGATTCTGAATCCAAAGCACTTGAGCACAGCAGCTTGCAGCAGTAATGTATTCAGCTTCAGCAGTTGATGCAGAGATACATGATTGTTTCTTGCATTGCCATGAGACAATCCTTCCACCAAGGAATTGACATCCCCCTAATGTAGACTTTGTAGTCATATTGTTGGCACCATAGTCACTATCTGTATAAGCATACAGATTGAAGTCAGAACTCTTTGGATACCAAAGGCCAAGCTTGTAAAGATGTTCATACACACTCCCCCTCAAGATCAAGTCCAAGAGAGTGGTTTCTGGCTATGGGTGTCTTAGCAACCTTACAATCAGTCATGTTGAATCTTGTAAGTATGTCTTGTACATACTTTGACTGACTTATGAAGATGCCATTATCAACTTGCTTCACTTGAATTCCTAAAAAGAAATTGAGTTCCCCCATGGCACTCATTTCAAATGTATTCTTCATCAGTCTCTTAAAGTCTTTGCAGAGCTTTGGATTAGTTGACCTGAAGATAATGTCATCCATATATACTTGAACCAGCATTAAGTCATTCCCTATTCGTTTGATGAAGAGAGTTCCATCTATAGTACCCCTCTTGTAACCATGTTGACAGAGATACTGAGATAGTGTCTTATATCATTTCTTAGAGCTTGGTGCAGCCCATGAATAGCTTTATCAAGCTTGTAGACATAATTAGGATGATCTGGGTCTGCAAAGCCAAGTGGTTGTTTGACATACACCTCTTCATTAATCACCCCATACAGAAAAGCACACTTGACATCAAGTTGGTAGACCTTGAAATCCTTGGATGCAGCAAAAGCTAGGAGTATTCTTATAGCTTCAAGTCTTGCCACAGGAGCAAAAATATTTGTGTAATCAATTCCCTCTTCTTGTGTGTACCCTTGAACAACTAGTCTTTCCTTGTTCTTGATGACAAGTCCTCTATCATCTTTCTTGTTCTTAAAAACCCACTTGGCTCCTATGGTAGTCTTTCGAAGAGGAAATAGGTTCCAAACCTTCAGTCTTTCGAATTAAAGCAGCTCCTCTTGCATTACTGCAACCTAGGTTCCATCTTTCACAGCCTCATCAACTTTCTTTGGCTCTACTTGAGACAAGAAGCAAGAGTGTAGACAAACATTTTTGTCATAGGTTTGTCCTCTTGTTCTTACCCCTGTATCAACATTTCCAATGATGTTTGTGGTGGGGTGTGACTTGTGGATCCTAAGTTCAGGGATCACAGCAAGTTAATTAGAAAGATCCAAATTAGAGAAATTTAGATTTGACAATGGAGTATCACCCACCACATCAGCACACTTATCAAGTGAGACTTGATCCAATGAGTGTGTGACATCATTTATGTTGTCTTCTATGGAGTGGTTATCAGCATCAAGAAATTCTTGATCACTATCACCACCTCAATTTCCTCCTACATTTGAAGCTCCTTCATATGAGTTTTAAACCTCTAAGCTGTAATTTGAAGGCATCTCAGATGTATCAGCTGAATTTGTCATGTTTGTGCTGATAGGATCTTCATTTGCAGGGTTAGTTACCACTGGAGCTGAAGTAGTATTCTTACTTGGTCTTCTCAGCTCAAATCTTGGGTCAAGATCTCCTGTTGATATGCTACCTGTAGATCCTGAAACATCCTCACAAGACTTGTTAAAACAGTTGGTAAATCCGGACCAGAACCTTTCACACTGGAGTGTGCTCATTGAAGGTTATATGGCTGGCTCCTCAATTACTCTAGTTCGAAGATTGTATACACTATAAGCCTTAGCTTGAGAAGAGTATCCAATAAAATGTCCATCATCTGATTTCTCAGCAAACTTGGCTACCTGATCTTTGGTATTCAAGATGGTGCATGGACATCCAAATGACCTGAGGAAACCAATGAATGGTCTCCTTTTGTGCCACAGCTCATAAGGAGTTTTACCATGAGTCTTAACTATAAAACTCTGTTCTACATATAGCAGGCTGTGTTAACACCCTCTGCCTAGAAGGTGATGATAGTTTAGAGTCAGACAACATGGTTCTTGCAGCCTTAATAAGTGTCTAGTTTCTCCTCTCAGCAACACCGTTTTGCTGAGGAGTCCTGGGAGCACTATATTGTCTTGTAATATCCTTTCATCACAAAATGTATCAGGGATTTGGTTCTTAAATTTTGTTCCTTGATCACATCTTATGGTCTTGACCTTATGATCAGATTGATTCTCAATTTTCAGAATGAAATTCTTCAAGATCTCAGGAGTCTTATCCTTAGTTCTAAGGAAAAAAACCCAAGTGAATCTTGTGAAATCATCTGTGATCACTAATCAATATGAGGTCCTTCCTAAACTCATTACACTGATGGGGCCAAAGAGATCCATGTGTAATAAGAGTAGGGGAGTAGTGATAGAGTTCCTTTTCTTTGGCTTCAGAGACACTTTGTGTTGCTTCCCTTTCAGGCATGCAACACAATGATCATCACTTGTAAACTCTTTCTTTGGCATTCCAGTTACCAAATCATTCTTAATTAATTTATTCATATTCTTAAAGTTTTAATGGCATATTCTTTTATGGTAGAGGAAAGACTCATCACTATTTGCTTTAGATAGAAAGCAAGAAACTTCTCTTGAGGGAGATGTTTCCTAGAAGTCCATCTTGTACATGTTCTCTTTCCTTGGGGCTCTGAGCAAGATATGCTCTTGAGGAATGATCACCCAGGCTTGAGAATAATGCACTCATGCTCAGTAAAGAGCATGTTGTGCCTCTAATCATAAAATTGGGATAAACTCAATAGATTGTATCCAAGCTTCTTAACAAAATTTACCTTCTCAATGGTGAGCTTACCATTTATGACCATGCCCCTTCCAGTGATGTAATCACCAACATTTACTCCAAAAGCAACTGGTCCTCCATCAATTTTCTCAAAATTGTGAAGCAAGGAACCATTGCTAGTCATGTGCCTCAAACAACCACTATCAATGATCCATACATTTCCCTTGGTCTTTAGCTTTTCCTGCACAAAAAGAAGTGGTTAGTTACACTTGGAAACCCAAGCCTTATTGGTCTTGAGCTTTTCAAAGTGATCTGAAGACAATTAACAGTAACTGATCCTATTTTCAAGCTTTGAGGATCATTAGTTGCTGTTGATGAAGAACTTTCAGTCACCAGGTCTTTCTTCATCTTCCATACCATCTTCGGAAGATTGGACTTGACCTTCAACGCCTTGGAAGTTTCAACAACTTCTGAAGTTTTGGAGTCTGGACCTTCGAAAGATCTTGCTTTCACTACAGCATGCTTTAGTACTAAGGATGCATTCCTTTCTTTCGAGACTAAATTTTCTTCTGAAGGCAAGTTTTCACTTGTCTTCTTCTTCACTTTGGAGCTTCCAAAGAAAACAAATTTTCCTTCCGAAGCTAGCTTCTCCTTTTTCTTCCAGAAGTTTTCTTTTTGATCATGTGGATGGTACTTTTAGGATTGTATGCAATCCTTAGCCAAATAAGAAGTACTACCACACATGATGCAGTCCATTTGCTTCCTTCTGAGAGTCTTCTTTTGAGAGGAAGACTGAACTTGATCACTTTCCTTCTCTATTTTCACCTTCACAGATGATGCAGCAAGCTTCTTAGGGAGTGGCTTGTTCTTGGAGCTGGATGGTTGCTGTGTAGCAGTGGTACACAGCTGATCAGTCTTCTTTTCCTTGCTAAGATGATTTGGACCTAAACTAGAACTCCTGGTACTAGAGTTCATTGTTGGGTCTTCAGCCTTCACCACTTCAAACCCTGTCGATATAAACACTTGTTTCTGCTTAGAGTTAAAAGTTGCCTTAATTTCTTAAGCCATCTTTGCCTTTATCTTGGCACTCTTGATCAAGTTCTTTCTTTGAGATTTGGTCATCCCAGCTTCTTCATCTCTCTCCTCAGGAGAATAGTGTCCCTTCTTAGGATGGTCCTCTTCACTCTTTTCAGACACATCCTTCACTATCTCCTTCTTATCCTCTTCAGTAATGGGGTCTATGAGGGGAAGCTCATCTTCATAAGTTCCGCACCTTAGAGATCTTACAAATAAAAGAGTGTGTGGAGGAGCTATCTCAGTAGATCCTAGTCCATGCTTATTTTGATAACAAACTTATGCATGTAGAGATGAGGATATCATGTTCTTGAAGGTCTCTTCTTTAAGAACAAGTTTTTCTACCCGGGCTTTGCTGATCACAAGCTCAGCCTAGCATTCAGTTAACTTAATGATGAGATCTTTGATCTGAGTCTTGTAGTTAGTGTGTTCATGCTTTAGAGTTGAAATGGTTTTCTCTAGATCTTTTATTTTCAGTTTATAATCATTTTCAGCTCTTTTGAAATTAGCTTTTAAGATATTTAAGGACTCAGGATCTGATCTCATCTCTATGTTATAAGACCTATACTTATTGACTTTAGCAATATATTTAGGTGTATAGAGATGTTCCAATACCTTGGCATCATCATGGTCTGCCATAAGTGCTTGGTTTGGAGCAGCATCCTCCACCTGAAAGCT
Organism: Flaveria sonorensis; assembly: GCA_025506505.1. NCBI lineage: Eukaryota > Viridiplantae > Streptophyta > Magnoliopsida > Asterales > Asteraceae > Flaveria > Flaveria sonorensis. The sequence continues at coordinate 39,726,935 of CM046435.1, read as the reverse complement.
CCAGTCAAAGCCTCCTTCTTCAGCAACTGCAGCATGTTGCCTGGGCTTCTTATTTTGGTGTGCTCCTTCAGTGTAGTTTGGCCTGGCTTGTGCTTGACCACCATTTGACTTAGGTGCCTTGCATTCTCTAGCAAAGTGTCCCATTTGGTTACAATTATAACACTTCACCTTGCCTTTGTCCATCCCAAACTTTCCACTAGACATATTGCTGGGAAACTTCCTCCCAGTCGTCTTGTAGAACTTCTTGGCCCTGTGAGTGAGAAGAGCCATTTGCTGGACTATTTCCATATACTCCAGATCATCTAGATGGATACAGTCCAGGTCTTCAAGAGTGAAGAGAAAGTTGCCTGTACTTTCATCTGAAGACACAAAAGCTTGAGAAGAACTTGTCACCTGGAATGGGCTTCTAGGGATGTAGCTCTCCCTTGGTGTCTCCAGGAAGGTGATGAAAGGCCCCTTCTATGAGGTTTTAGGGTAGCAGATAAGGTGGTGCTGTGGTTCTCTGCAATCCCTTTCAACCACATGAAGGGCTGAACTCTGTTGGATGCTGGAGTTACCAGATGAATTTTGCATATTCATCTCCATCTGGTAGCCACTGAGTATGCCATACAACTCAGTGAGAGTAAGGGTCTGAGGTTTTCAGTCCTCTTAATGACCACATAATAGTGTGTCCATTGTCTGGGAAGAGAGGACATGAACTTCCTTATAATATCCGTGTTCTCCAAAGTTACTCCAACATCAATAAGAGTATCCATAATCTCAACATACCTGAAGTACTGTCGAGTCATGGTTTCACCTGCTTTGAAGGTGAAGTTCTCAAACTGCTGCTTTAAGAGGTCCTTCTTGTTCTCTTTAGCTTCATTGGACCCTTCATACATCAGCTTCAGTGCATCCCACAGTTGCTTTGCAGTCTTGCACTTCTTGAAGCCTCTATAGATAGAGTTTGGAAGAGCAGTTTGGAGGGCGGTCATGGCCTTCTAATCAATATCAATTTTCTTCCAGTCTTCATCAGAATAATTAACCACTTCCTTGGGTAACATACCACCACCAGCAGCAGCTAAAGGGGTGGATGGTACATGAGGTCCAGAGACTACTGGCCCTAACATCCTGGAGTCTTGGGACTTGATAAAGCCTTCCATTCTTTGACACCAAGTGTTAAAGTCTTCAGAAGTGATCAGTGGGGACTTAGTCATAGTACCAATTTCCATGTCAGCTTTGGTGATAGCTGCCATTTGATATGTTAAGTATTTTGTGAGAGTGAAAGGATTAAAGATGGGGAGGTCTGGGTTTGAGTATGATGATACTAAGAACACAAGTAAGTAGTGAAACAAAACTAATAACAAGAACAAACAAGTATGGTTTTCAAGGATGCTGTATATTGCTCTCAAGTTCTATTACAAGTGTTTACAAAGCATGTCCGAATTACAAGGACCTGAGACACTTTATACTACATCATACAGCCGTCAATACTTAGAAAGATAGTTCGAAACACTAATCTAGACAAGAAGATCAATATAGAGTCAAAAGGCAGATTGCCTTTTGACTAGTGACTATGACATGCCATAGCTCACATCCTTTTCTAATATAAAAAGGTTTATAGGTACAAAAGTAGGAAGTTACAAACAAAGACCTTATTCTACTGTTTACAAAAACATGGACTTTTCATCAACTCATACAAGTTGGTGAGTTTTCAGAGTTGCAGCGGAAAGTGTGTCAGCTTTATGTAAAGTAGATCAGAGAAAGCATGTCTTCCCTGTCTTCGGAAGAAATCAGTCTTCACAGCAAAATGGCTTCAGAAGACTTTGTCTCTGAAGCTTTGGAAGACTCATCTTTGGCTTTGGAAGATTTGGACTTTGGCTTCGGAAGATTTTACACTTAGAGTATTTTCTGATGTAGAGTGTAAAACTTCCGAAGCACTTCTACCTTGTACGTCCAGTGCATGCAAGCAGGAAGACCCTTGGTTGTTTTGGCTTCTTTGGTTGCATCAGCCTTATAATCTTCTGATATTATCTTACACGTTTATACGTGATAATTGGGTTTTATACATTTGAAGTGATTGGGTGTTTGCCTGTGCTTACTTGTGAATGCGGAATCAATCGTTAGCCTACATCGTAATCGAGAACGTGAAACCGTATGGTCGAATTATTAGTACTTTATATTAATTATACATCCTATGTACATTCAGGTTATTCAGAAATCTAGTCTATTGTTTTTACGTTTATCTCTTGCCATGCATTTAAGTTGTGTTTACGACCCCACTTTCTTATAATTTCTTTTGGGGAAAAGAAACATGTTCTTTTCAAAATGTTCTTCATTTAATCAGTATTACTATATTATCACATGTTTACTAGTGTTGTACCAATTTAAGCCCTCACTTTCGAACCGTTAATTTATATACTTTAGCAAGATAATTCTGGGTAGATCTACTGGGTTTGACAAACCCCACTCGGGCTAGTCGTGCTAGGACGACTGCACGTCAAACGGGTGTTTAATTGACCTAATTTATGCTACTGTGGCCTGGTAGCCACAGCCGATGCATTCATTTACATTGTCAGCTTCGGTTGCGAACTTCATACACTATGTAACTTGTTATGTAGACTAGCTATCTACTGATATTACTTTGTTTACTATGTTGAAACTTTAGCATGTTTCTTTCAGGTTTATAAGGTGTGCACGGCTAGGAGCATCTCATATTTCATACATCACTGATTGGTTTAGATGATCAGACAAATTTTTTTTTTGCAAATTACATTTACTTGGGTTGCGCATGTTTTGCGCCATTTGAGTTATGAATTTTTACGCTTCCGTAAATGTTTTCATGAATTCATTATTAATTATGTTTTTGGGATTTTCTAATAATATTGTACAATTATGTTTTGTAAATATTATGTCGTTTGGTGTAACTAACGGCTGAGATCCTGGTATGTCACGCGCCTAATGGTAAAACCCCGTTTGTGGAAATTGATGGTGTGATAATATATGTAATCAATTATCTGAATTATTACTTAGTACATACTATGGGTTACGTATATATATCTCATCATTTTGCATGTCGTTGTTAGTCTTTCATTCGGTGACCCACTTACATATACGTAACTTCAGTTACAAACCCAAAATCAAGTAAACAAGATAAACCTAGTTAACTATACGTAACTCAAATTCAAGTTAGGTATACGTATTTGAATCATCATCATTTTCTTCAAATTAACAGAAGGGAGTAGCAGCAGCCAGAATACAAGAATAAGCGGACCGACGATGTCGTTTTTGATACCCTTCTAATTTGAACCCTTCTAACCTATGAAATCAAACTAATGAAATCAAAAATAAACTTGATCAAAGAAGAAAATCATTAGCAAAATCAAATAGCCATTCGAATAAAAGCTTCAAACAACAAATCAGACACAAAATTCATCATCGTTGATTTTTCATATGAACAAACCTTCATATATCGATTGAAATTGCTGATCAAAATCAGTTATGGGATTGCCTTTCTTTAAATCTTTGAATTGATTATAAATTTTGATGAATTTGAAGGGTCTTTAAAATTCTAAAGTATAATCAAGAAATCAGATGAAGAATTAATTGAAATTTATATGAATATTGATTAGATATAAGATCAAAACTAATTCAGAATTGTAATGAGCAAAAAAGGGGGGATTTAGTCAATATTCTTGATAATACCAAAATTAGATTGTATGTACAATTACCAAAACACCCTTTGAATTAAATAAAAAGGAAATAGTATTAAAAATATATGATTGGTTGACCTTGGTTTTTATGTTTTCAATTAGAAAGGTGTTTTTCATTTGATCCTTCACACACACACACACACACACACACACACACACACATATATATATATATATATATACATATATATACATATATATACATATATATACATATATATATACATACATATATATACATATATATACACATATATATACACATATATATATATACATACATATACATATATATATATACATATATATATATATATATATATATATATATATATATATATATATATATATATATATATATATACATATATATATATATATATATATATACATATATATATATACATATATATACATACATATATATATATATGTAGGGTCAGGATCTTTTCAGGACTTATAAAGATTACGAGAATTGCGAGAACTCATCCTAGTCATTGGTTAATTTGGTTTTATTTTTAATTTAATTGAGTCATCAAGGGTGTTAGTGTAATTTTATATGTATGTATTAATTGAAATCCTTTGTTGTCTTCGTTTAGTTAGGGTTGTTTAGGACCGGGAAGGGTGGTCAATGTAACAGTTTCACTAGGTGGAGAGTGTTAGAATACTTAACAGATCAAATAGGGAACCGGTTAGTGATGAAACAATGAACACTAGTAAAAGAACAAGAACAAGAACAAGAACAAGAACACTCATTTATGGTTTTCAAGAATGATGTATATTGCTCTCAAGTTCTTACAAGTGTTACAAAGCATACATGAAGATACAAGTATTTCAGACACTTTATACTACATCCTATAGCCAGCCATACTTTGAAGGCCAGCTAGAAACACTAATCTAGATAACAAGATCAATGTAAAGTCAAAAGGAAAATTGCCTTTTGACTTGGAAATATGACGTGCCATAGCTCACATCCTAATATATTACAAAAAGGATAAAAGTACATAGTTGGAAAGTTATAGACAAAAGACCCTAATCTATAGTTGACAAAAGTATGGACATTTCACCAACTCATATAAGTTGGTGAGTTATCAGAAGTGGCAGCGGAAAGTGGTTCAGCTTTTGTCAAAAGGTGATGTAGAGGAAACATGTATTCTCTGTGTTCGGAAGAAATCAGTCTTTGGCTTCGGAGGACTTTGTCCTTAAAGCTTCGAAAGACTTCATCTTTGGCTTTGGGAGATTTGGTCTTTTGGCTTCGAAAGATTTGATACTTAGCATAATTCACTGAATGATATCAAATCTTCTGAAGTAACTTCCTTGTACTTTACTTATGCATGTTGAGAGATCTTTCGTTGTTCTTTGGTTGCATCAGCCTCTAAGTGTATTCCTTACAAACTCCCCATAGGCTGATGCTACCAAAACTAAAGAGATCTTTGATTCTTGATCTTCATCTGTTCATAGTCCTCCTCAGAATCAAGACCATTCCTTTGATCATTAGTTGGTAAGGATTCCTCAGACTCTCAAAGTATCTCCTTATGTCATAAAGATCATGCAAAGGGAGGTCAAGTATGTTTTGCTACAAGTACATGTCTTGACCCCCTTGTTCTCTAGTGACATACCATCAGTCTTGATTGGTGGTAGACATCCAAGACATGATGGGTCTCTTAGCGCAAGAGGCTCTATTTGAATAGGAGTTGGATGAGTAGCTTCTTCTTGAGCACCCTTAGGATGTTCTGACCCATCCTAAGGTAGGGAGGTGAATGCCTTGGACTTCTTCTTCTTCTTCTTCTTCTTCTTGTCCCTTCTTATGGCCATATTTTTCCTCTTTTTGTATTTTAACTGAGGAGACTAGCCTGCAGTATCAGATTGTTCTTGTTTGTCTTCCTTAGTTGGGTCCTTGTCCTTTATAGGTTCAGAAGGAGAAGGATTAGGACCCTGCTATGGATCAAAAGATGAAGCTGGCTGTGATGTAACACTAGGTCCAGGTTGTGTTGTCTTTTGGGTTCATCCTTAACCTCAACTTCAGGTGCAGCCTGACTTGGTAGAGAATGCAAGTAAATCAGCTCACCCTTTTTTATCTTCTACTTGATCACTCTAATGTGCTCATCCATGGTGGATAGAGACATTAGACCAAGTCACCTTCTGGAGAATCCATACAGCTTCAAGAAGCTCAACATCTTCTGTCTATCAGCAAATTCTTCAAGTTTGCTTTAATGGTGGCTCTTGACCTTGCAACCTTTTCCCTCATCTTCCTCTTTGCAGCTTTTTGCTCTTTTTGCACTTGTGCTCAAGCTATTTGAGATATTCAAACTCAATGTAGTCATATGGCAAGGGCTGCTTGATAAAGACCTGTGGCACTCAGGTAGGTGATCATGTTTTGTCTATCTTGTTCCCTACCTACCTGAGTTTATTTCTCAATAGCCACAGTCTCTGTCTCAGGACTTTGCTAAACTGGGGAGAGGGTAGGAGCTTTGTAGATTCTCTTTCTTATTCTTTTTTCTTTGATCTTGAAAAACAGTTCTGTTGTCTCAGCTTCCTTCCTCTCCTTAGACACTTCTATGTCAGCCAGTTCATTTAATTCCTTCAAAGGAAGAGAGATAAGTTCATCAATGTTGTAGTTCCTGGACCCTAAATAATTCAATTTGTCTGCCCTTAACTCATCATCTTGAGTTCTTGGCCTGGGGGCAGCCCTGATTGTAGCTTCCATGAAGCTAGGGGTCCTACTTGAACTCTCTCCCCTAGCCTTTCTCTTCCTCTCTCTCTTCTCCTCCTTAATCTCCTCAGGAGTCATCTTCTTTTTCCCTTTATCACGCACAGGCCTGTGTGACTCAAGATGGAGAGAGCTTTGGCCTTTATTGCTTGGTACAGTACTTGAGCTCTGGCTAGAGAGAGGCCGTAAGACACCTTCACCAGCTGGTGTCTCATTGAGGAAAATAGGTGCTGAGGGTACTGAAGTAGCTCCTGTCTCAAGGTTCACAGGCTCAACTACCTGGCCTTCAGCCAAGGTTTCCCCTTCGAAGCTAATCTTAAGGTCCACCTTAGCATCCAATTGACCAACAGTTTTTCCTGCTAGCCTCTGTCTATATAGTCTGGTTCTCAGCTTGAACTCTTCAAGCACCCTTTGTTGAATCCTATCAGCTAACCTTGCAGCTTGCCTATTTTGACTTGGGTTAACAAGTAGGAGGTTAACTAGATAGGTGCTCTCATAGTAACTCAGGTTAAAGAAGTTGAAAATCACTTGTTGACCTTGATATCTAAAGATTACCAGGGCTCTCCTTTCTTCATCATACTTCCATCCCACTATTGGATTACCAGTAGGGTGAGATAGAGTATGCATAGCCCTTGGTATACCCTCCTCAAACAAGCTTTGAATGAGTGAGTCCACTTCAATATGGACTTGACGAGGTCGTTAAGTATGGACAACTATAAGTGAGGGTGGTGAGTCCTCCATGTCCATGCTTTGAGAGGAACTCCCTGGTTTTGTGATTGTAAGTAAGACTTTCTCCCCTTTTTTGGTAGCATCACCCTCTTGCATAAGGGAGCTAGGAGTTAGGTCCACCACATCCACAGGTTCTTATGGGCCTGGTTGAGTCCTCCGGATGGGTCTCTCAGCTAACTTGCCCTTGAGATCGGTGATCTCAAGTTGCTGGTCATTGACCCTTCTTTGTAAGGTAGTCACCTAAGATTCGAGGTGACTAACCTTTGAAACTAAATAGGTGCAAAGTTTGGACAGTTTGTGTACCTTTAGTTGCAGACTCCCCTCATCTTCATTAAAAGAATCATTGGGGGATGAGAGAATAGGACTAAGGTCTTCTTTCTCATCACCAGCTTTAGTTTTTTGCCTGTTGGTTTTCCCTTGCACACTGACAACTTTAAAACAATTGTCAATGGGCTAGGTTGCCATAGTTGAGGTCTGAATGATGTAATCACTTACAAAAGTGAGAGCCTCTTCCATATGGGCCTCCTGAACAGGTTCAGGGAGGTCCACCTCAGTTATAGGTGGATGATATGGGCTAGATATAGGTGATACAGGAGCACTCATCTACCCTTGAGTGGGGCTGGAGAAGAGAGACTCATGGTACTCACCGAATCCTATATCTTCATCATCATAGAATTCAAGGTTGGGTATTGGTTGATTGTGGTCAAGAGGCCGGGGATGGTAACTTTCCCTAGAAGGCTAATCACTAGTGTTTTGAGACTCTGAGTAAAGGCTTAAGGCTGGGGTTGTGAGCTAATCAGGCTGAGCATGAGGAACCTCAGCACTAATCATAGAAATAATGGGAGTGGTTTGCTCCTCTAGAGAAGTGGGAGCTCCAGTGTCCACTTCTTCCTGCATGGTTGGTAATTTGGTGGCCTACTCAACCTGAGTAGACTGAGCAAGGGTTTGTTTGGACTTTCTTTAGTAGGTGATGATGATTTGTGGTTGTGTGGGGTTTGTAGATGTAAAAGGTATGGGTTCAACATTGGCTGGTGCTTCCAAGTTTGCACCTTGAGCAATGAACTCTAACATTTTTGGGACCAGGGCTGTTTCTACCCCTGAGAAGCCAATAGTGGGCTTTCTCATTGTCTTGAAGATGTCGAGCTTCATCTGTCCCAATTTAAGAATATTACCTGTTTCCCTTAACTATGAGCCCAGTTTACGGTTACAAATGTATTGAACATATCTAGGGAACATATAATATTCTAAGGAATCCAAGTTTGCAAGCAGATTTGTATATACAAATTGAGAATACCTGAACTTGACCCCTTGAACCATTCCATGGACTATATAGGAAAGGTCCTCCGGAATTTGGTCCCAACCTCCATGTTTGTTTGATAGGGAGTGGATGACCATATAGAGGAGGTACTTCCACTTGGATGAGGCCTTACCTTTCCTAAAGGTTCTTACAGAGTAGTCCCCTTCATAGCTTATTTGCTGGAATGAGTTGTTAACAACAGACTTATGGAAAGACAAGTCACCCTCTTCATCATCCAGCCTTAGATGGGAGTTGATGGTGGCTGGAGTGATGAATACTGTCCTCCCCTGCACTGTGGCAGACAGTTCCTTCCCACCGTCCAAGATAACCTCTTGGCAGGTCCTCCAGAACTCCAAAAGTTGATCTTCATATAGTGGAGGGTCGATTGTGAGGGCAGTGAGGTAGTTGGTTAGAGACAAGAAGCGGCAAATGTCTGAGAAACCAGGATCTTTCTCCGACAATAATAGAGCAACTTGATTATGTTGCCTGTGTAGGTGCATGGAGAAATCTGGTTGGTTTCAAGGATCAGGGTTGGCCATTTTGAGTAGCTTAGTAGTGAAGAAAGGTAAGAACAAGGTCGGTTTGTGGGTGAATTTAGGGTTTGAATCTTGCAGATGAAGAAGAAAGTCAAAGAAGGGGAACCGTTGTACAAATATATATATGATATGGATTTGAGACAAAGTTAATGCAAACGAATAACCTTTGAGATCCGAATGTCGGTCCCACCTCTGAAAAAAGTGCACAAAAAGGTAGTTTTCTTGGAAGTCAAAAATCTTCCGAAGGTAATTTGGCTTTGGAAGTTTTGAGAAAACTTTCAAAGCCAATTTGGCTTCGGAAGATAGTCCTTAGTTTTTTACAGAATTTTGCTTTGGAAGAAAAATTACTTAGAGTATTTTTACTTCCTAGTTAGATTTTGCTTCGGAAGATATCAAATATTAGAAATCTTATTCAATAATAGAATAAAGCTTCCGAGACTTAATTGCTTTCAGAAGAAAATAGTCCTTCAATACATATAAATACGTGATGACAAATATAAGCTTCAGAAGATATATTCGAATTTCTTCCGAAGGTTGATTTCTCAAGAGTAGTTATATGTTTTGAAGACATAATTTTCTTCCAAAGACAACTTGATGTCTTCCGAAGGAAAATATATCTAAAATTTTCAAAAATTCTAAGGGATATCATTTTGAAAAGTTTCTTCCTAAGTAAACATGACTTATATGGTGATGATATAAACAACTTAAGACACACATATTATTAAAAATAATCTTGAGTTTAGTTTTAAGAAAATTCTACTCAAAGTTAATCATCCCAATAGCTGATACAAGATACTTAAATCTCTGCTCATCAAAAGCTTTTGTGAACAAATCAGCATATTATTCATTTGTGTTAACTTTGACTAGTTTTATCAATCATTTTTCAAAATTATCTCTAATCAAATGATACCTGATGTTGATGTGCTTTGTCTTTGAGTGTTGTACAGGATTCTCTGTAATAGAGATAGCACTGTTGTTGTCTATGTGGATGGGAGTCTCCTTGAAGTTGAATCCATAGTCTAGCATCTGATTCTGAATCCCAAGCACCTGAGCACAGCAGCTTGTAGCAGCAATGTATTCAGCTTTAGCAGTTGATGCAGATACACAGGATTTCTTGCATTTCCATAAGACTATCCTTCCACCAACAAATTAACATCCCTAAGATGTAGACTTTGTAGTCATATTATAGCCACTATAGTCGCTATCTATATAGGCATACAGATTGAAGTCAGAATTCTTTGGATACCAAAGGCCTAGTTTGGGAGCAATATTGATATATCTAAGAATTCTCTTGACAGCAACCAGGTGTGACATCTTGGTGTTGGCTTGATATCTTGCATAAATACATGTAGCAAACATGATATCAGACTTGCTGGCTCTAAGGTACATAAGAGACCCAATCATAGCCCTGTATTGATGTTCATCAATACACTTCCCCTCAAGATCTGGTCTTAGCGAGTGGTTTCTGGCTATGGGTGTCTTAGCAACCTTGCACTCAGTCATATGAAATCTGGTAAGTATGTCCTGCACATACTTTGACTGATTTATGAAGATGCCATTGTCAACCTGCTTCACTTGAAATCCTAAAAGAAAGTGAGTTCCCCCATGGAACTCATTTCAAATTTGTTCTTCATCAGCTTCTCAAAGTCTTTGCAGAGCATCGGATTAGTTGACCCAAAGATAATGTCATCTACATAAACTTGAACCAGCATCAAGTCACTTCCTATTCCTTTGATGAAGAGTGTCCCATCAATAGTACCTCTCTTGTATCCATGCTAACACAGATACTGTGATAGTGTCTCATACCACTTGCTTGGACCCTGATACAGCCCATAAAGAGCTTTGTCAAGCTTCCAGACATAATCAGGATGATCTGGGTCTACAAAGACAGGTGATTGTTTGACATACACCTCATCATCAATCACCCCATATAAGAAGGCACACTTGACACCAAGTTGGTAGACCTTGAAATCCTTGGATGCAGCAAAAGCCAAGAGTATCCTAACAGCTTCAAGTCTTGCTACAGGAGCAAAAACATATATGCAGTCAATCCCTTCTTCTTGTGTGTACCCTTAAACAACTAGTTTTGCCTTGTTCTTGATGACGAGTCCTCTATCATCCTTCTTGTTTCTAAATACCCACTTGGTACCTATTGGTAGTCTTCCTTTGAGGAAGAGGACATAGATTCCAAAACTTCTATCTCTTGAAGTGAAGTAGCTCCTCCTGCATTGTTTCAACCCAACTTCCATCCTTCAAAGCCTCTTAAATCTTCTTAGGCTCTATCTGGGACAAGAAACATGAGTGAAGACAAACATTTTTATCATGGGTTTGTCCTTTTGCTCTTACCCCAGTCTCAACATCTCCAATGATGTTTGTGGTATGATGGGATATGTGGATTCTTAGTTAAGGAATCACAACAAGTTGTTTGGACAGATCTAAATTGGTAAAATTCAGATCTGGTGCTTGAGTATCATTCACCACATCAACACACTTATCAAGAGTAACTTGATCTAATGAGTGTGTTACATCATTGATGTTGTCTTTTATGGAGTGGTTATCAATATCAAGGAATTCTTGATCATTATTACCATCTCCATCTCCTCCTACGTTAGAAATTCCTTCATTTGAGTTCTGTGCCTCTGTGCTAGAATTTATAGGCACTTTAGATATATCAGGTGAAGAATTTGTCTTGGTTGTCCTGACAAGATTTCCAACTACAGGGCTAATTACCACTGGAGCTGAAGTAGTTTAAACACTTGTTCTTGTTAGCTCAAATCTTAGATCAGAATCTCTTGTTGATGAGGTACCTGTAGATCCTGAAACATCTTCTCAAGATTTGTTAAAACAGTGGTAACGAAATCAAGATCAAACAGCCAATTAGGACTAGAACCTTTCACACTGGGTGTGTGCTCACTGAAGGTCACATTGACTGACTCCTCAACTACTTTGGTTTTGAGATTGTATACTCTAGAAGCCTTAGCTTAGGAAGAGTATCAAATGAAATGTCAATCATCTGATTTCTCTACAATTTTGGCTATTTGATCCTTGGTATTCAAGATGGTACAAGGACATCCAAATGATCTGAGGACACCAATAAAAGATCTCCTTTTATGCCACAGTTCATAAGGAGTCTTACCATGAGTCTTTACCACTAAAACTCTATTTTGCACATAGCAGGTAGTGTAGTCTGCCTTTGCCCAGAAGGAGATGGGCAGATTAGAGTCAGACAACATGGTTCTTGTAGCTTCAATAAGTGTCCTGTTTCTCCTCTCAACAACATCATTTTGCTGAGGAGTCCTGGGAGTACTATATTGTCTTGAAATACCATTTTCTTCACAAAATGTATTAAGGATTTGGTTTTTGAATTCGGTTCCTTGATCACATCTTATGGTCTTGACCTTGTGATCACATTGATTTTCAATTTTTAGAATGAAGCTTTTCAAGATCTTAAGGATCTCATCCTTAGTTCTAAGGAAGAAGACCCAGGTATATCTTGTGAAGTCATCTGTGATCACCAAGTAATAAGAGGTCCTTCCTAGACTCATTACACTGGTAGGGCCAAAGAGATCCATATGTAATAAGTGTAGGGGTGTAATGATGGAGTTCATTTCCTTTTGCTTGTGAGATACCTTGTGTTGCTTCCCTTTCAGGCATGCAACACAATGATCATCACTTGTAAACTCTTTCTTTGACATTCTAGTTACCAAATCATTCTTAATTAGTTTATTCATGTTCTTAAAAATTACATGGCACATTCTTAAAATTCACTATTGGCTTTAGATAGAAAGCAAGAAACTTCTCCTAAAGGGGATGTTTCCTACAGATCCATCTTGTACATGTTCCCTTTCCTGGGGGCTCTGAGCAAGATATGCTCTTGAGGAATGACCACACCGGGCTTAAGAACAATGCACTCATGCTCAGTAAAGAGCATGTTATGTCTCTAATCACAAAATTAGGATACACTCAGAAGATTGTACCCAAGCTCTAATACCAATTTCAAAACGGAAAGGTGGTCAATGCAATAGTTTCACTAGGTGGATAGAGTTGGAACACTTAGCAGATCAAATAGGGATCTGGTTAGTGATGAAACAATGAACACTAGTAAAAGAACAAGAATAACAACACTCAAATATGGTTTTCAAGAATGATGTATATTGCTATCAAGTTCTTACAAGTGTTACAAAGCATACATGAAGATACAAGTACTTGGGACACTTTATACTACATCCTACAGCTGGCCATACTTTGAAGGCCAGCTTGAAACACTAATCTAGACAACAAGATCAATGTAGAGTCAAAAGGCAGATTGCCTTTTGACTAGTTACAATGACGTGCCATAGCTCACATCCTAATATCTTACAAAAATGATAAAAGTACATAGTTGGAAAGTTACAGACAAAAGACCCTAATCTACAGTTGATAAAAGTATGGACATTTCACCAAGTCATATATGTTGGTGAGTTATGAGAAGTGGTAGCAGAAAGTGGTTCAGCTTTTGTCAAAAGGTGATGCAGAGAAAACATGTCTTCTCTGTCTTCGGAAGAAATCAATCTTTGGCTTCGGAAGACTTTGTCCTTAAAGCTTCGAAAGACTTTATCTTTGGCTTCGGAAGATTTGGTCTTTTGGCTTCGAAAGATTTGATACTTATCATAAGTCACTGAGTTATTTCAAATCTTCTGAATTAACTTCCTTGTACTTTACTTGTGCATGTTGAGAGCTCTTTGGTTGTTCTTTAGTTGCATCAGCCTCTAAGTGTATTCCTTATATGTAGTTTCAATTTTTTTAATCAATTACCAAAATTACAAGGAAAAAAACATTTAGGTGTGCCAAAAAAAATCATGATTCACAAATCTATTCCTTCAATTACCAGAAACATTTTATATGTGTGTATTAGTCTACCCATCATCGTCATCATCACCTTCGATTACCAGAATATGTTCCTTCTTATAAATCTTGATTTGCATTCATATATCATCACTATTGACTACTTATTCACTAGCGATTCTCAAATCAAGATCAAATTGTTGTAGCTTCATCCTTAAAGGTAAGAATTGATCCTACACGTTGAAGATATATGGCAATTAATTATACAATACCATCCAATTTTTTTTGAAATAGTTATTAGCTTATCCATGTATAAAGCATATTCATTTCTGCTTAATCCCATATCACTATTCTTTTTTAATCTCTTTCATTTTGTAGCGAAGTGTCGTCCCGGGAAGGTATTGATATGTATGTTAACCCTCACGGTGTTTCTATCAAAAACCAAATTGAGCAAATGGTTAATGAAGTTGATATTGATTAAGAAGGTAATACCGCACATGTTCATGAACAGAGGAGGAAGTGTTTTTGTCGCTATTATCCTGTTTTGGTTACTTAGATGCTAGGAATTGTACTTTTAAACAATAGTAGTTTCTTTAATTTTGGGATGATGTTGGAACTTTGATCGATATGAATGAAATTTATATATTTTAATTTACTGGTGTTGTGGCTATAATCTATACAACCTTAGTATATGTACTAGTTCTGTTGTTATTCATTTAATAATTGTTAGATTACTATAAAGATTGTTGACTTTAAAGTTGAATGTTTTACATATATGTAAATCTGCTTAGTTATAAATCATATTATATACTTCCAGGTTTGTCATCCGCACCATGTGTTGATTACGTACTTTGTTTACACATATGTAAATGAATGATGTTAAATAGAATATGTAAATGATACATTAACATTTCTAATGTACTTCATCAGTGTTATGTAGTGGCCATTGAGTTTTAAATTATCACCATGTATGTATTAAGTTAAATCATTATTTCTTAGTTTTACATATATGTAAGCAATCATTATATTGAGCACCATAATGTAAAGGTTAGTTTCAGCATAAACTTTATATTCTTTGTTATTACTTTTATGGAGTAATTCTAAATTACCGCCATGTATGTATTAAGTTAAGTCATTATTTCTTAGTTTTTACCTATACGTAAGAAAACATTATATTGAGCACCAGAATGTTAAGTTAGACCAAGTAACTACTTTACATAACCATCTCAGCCATAATTATTAAATTATTATGTTAACTGTTTATACAAATAGTTACATATGTGTCAAGAAGATATACTTATACACAGCTGTATTACACATCTGGGTTACTTTGAACATTAAATTATTACCATTTGATTTATACTTTTAAATATTTATTGATGTTGGAGGTTCCTCAACCAACATAAAAATTTCCATCTGTTGGTTATTTATAAGATTTTCCTATATATAAAAATGCTCACACGTACACAAAATAACATTATTGATTCAGTTTTGCCTATTTGTAATCAACGCATACTAACAACTAACTGTTCAAAGATTTCAATTCACACAAATATAACATTTATACCAATATAGTAGTAAATATCATAAAACATACTAATCTTTCCATTAACTAAAACATACCAAACATTTCACATTGTTCTAAAACCAAATTTCCATAGGGTTAACCAACATTCAAAGTGCTTAGACATTCAAAATCAAAATCACACAATAATACATCAACTCATCATTCATTATCAACCAAACCATAAGACTCTTTTGTTACCATATCCCTGTGCTTTTGTGCTTCAGATAGAAGAATACGGTAAGCGAACTTGACCGTTTGCTTTCTTAACTGACCATCTTGTCATGCACCTTCTTTTAGAAACCCACAAGACCAATTCTTTACTTTACTTCCCATATACAATTCCATGTGCCTTATTACGAACACATTATAGTCAATAGGGTTATTTTTTGTAGTCCAAGGGAGTTGTTTTTAACCGATATGCCTCCTAAAATAGCACTGTACTTTCTATGGCCAACTCTTTGTAAATACTGCACAAATGTATGCTTTTCACATAAAACAAAACAGTAAATTAGGAAGTAGAATATCAATTAAACACTAATACGTAATTAAGGTACAAAACAGATTCCTATGGTACAAGTCTGACAGGTTAGATCTACGTTTACCACGTACTAGTAATTAAAAAAATTCTCTCTTCTATGTTTTAATTTATGTAAAAATGTTATAAATTCTGGTATAATTTTTTTACACTTTCAAAATCAAAGACATTCATACAACATCCTAACTCTATGTTTACATGTATGATAAACCCTTTACCAAATTCAGGTTCCATTATAATGCACTGTAATACTGTGAAAAAACACCTACATAACGTGTGGATTACTAAATTCATCTTTAACTTTTACATATACATGCTAACAATATCAGGAACTATTAAGCATATGCTAAACACATATGTAACTTTCCCCAACACAAAACCATCCCTAAACTCAATTCACAAGAACCATAATTTCCAACATTTTGAACCCCCAACCCAATGTAAACAATCAAATATTTCAAACACACACCCCAAATTCAAACATCACAAACCTCATCCTACTTCTGTAATGTGTTCTTTATATACAAATTGAAACGTATCTGAGTCAAAACATAAAATTACTCTATAATCTTTACCGACCTCGACTACTTGTTACACAACTACACGTAATCCACAATCCAATCATTAAATTCTATTAGTTTATAGGTTAAAAACTTACAGTCGATGCTTTTACACCTTCACTCGTCGTCGCTAATGGGTAAGGGTACCAGAAGGACCGCCGATGGTTGCTTCTTTGTATTTGGAGCCTTGAAATTGATTTTGATTTACAGAGGATTACACGGGATCATCCTCAAAAATAGTAGGTTTCCATAAGAAAGAATATGCAATTTTACATCTCTACCCTTCCGATTTATGATTTTAATTAATAAATATTTTGTTTATCACTTTAATACTCTTTGAATCTCATCCATTGATTAATATAATCAATGGTTACTAATGGTTCTTGCAGTTCTCATCTAAGGGGAGTCCTGTAAAGAACCGGAATATATATATATATATATATATATATATATATATATATATATATATATATATATATATATATATATGAATTGGATATTTTGCTAACTCATAAAAATTGTGAGAACCCTATAACTCACTCACAGCCCTTAGATTTAACATTAAAAATATCAGATTTAATTTAATGGTATAGATTAATTAAGGACAAAAATATACTTTTGCCCTTATGTACTTTGTGTTGACTTCTTTCTTTTTGTCAGATCTTATGTTCCCCACATCCACAAAATCAATATTTTACCCATAAAAGTAAATCATCATTTCTCTCTTAAACAACAACTTATTTTGTTTTTGTACTTGAATTGCACCACCACCATTTCAACCAGATCGACATCAACCACCACCACAATTTTATGAGTTAGCAAAATATCCAATTCCTACATATATATATATATATGTAGGAATTGGATATTTTGCTAACTCATAAAATTTGTGAGAATCATATAACTCACTCACAGCCCTTAGATTTAACATTAAAAATATCAGATTTAATTTAATGGTATAGATTAATTAAGAACAAAAATGTGCTTTTGCCCTTATGTACTTTGTGTTGACTTCTTTCTTTTTGTTAGATGTTATGTTCCCCACATCCACAAAATCAGTATTTTACCCATAAAAGTAAATCATCATTTCTCTCTTAAACAACAATTTTTTTTTTGTTTTTGTGCTTGAATTGCACCACCACCCATTTCAACCAGATCTACATCAACCACTACCACATTGTTGTCGCCACCTCACACCACCCTAGTGTGTTATCTTTATCACCAATTCCACCTTTATCGCTATCATCTTTGTCACCACCACCATTGCGGTTCATATCTAGGTTATCTTTGTCACCATCATCGTGTTCAGATTACCACACCATCTAGAATGATATCAGCCACCACCACATCCCCGCAGCCACTTCCAACATCTTTGTCACCATCACCATCCCGGTTTAGATATAGGTTCTTTCTCTCGATTGGATTTTCCTTACGATTCGGATCTGGGTTCTTCTTATTGCCACCACTGGCTTTGTCTACACCAACATCCCCATTCAAATCTCAACTTCTATTTGGTTTTTCTTGCTTTCAATTTTTCCTTTTTTTATGTTTGTAGTGTGTGTTATTTTTTAGTGTTTAAATTGTTGTATCTCTATTTATTTTATTTGTTATCTGTTAGTGTTTAAATCATTTAGAAATTGTTTTAATGTGGTTTCATACAGATGTTGATTCAATGTCTTGCTCATTTTTTGTTAACAATTATAGCCCATTATGGATTCACTTTGACATTTGAAAAATTAAATGGTTTGACGGTAGAACTTGTATTTCATATTATGAGAAATTAAAATTTACTTTCTTTTTATTAGAATATATTAAAACTTTTAGGATGCACATTCTTATAAAAAGGTGAAAAAAACCATTTTCGCATATTGTTAAATCAATTTAAATTATTTTTAATTTTTTAGATAACTGGAGAGTGAAGGCTACCGTAAGAAAGACTACAATATTAATGATGCATCAGGTTTTATTAGGTTTTATTTTTGTTGGTTTTTATATATTTTTATTCGATGTAGTTCACTGTAAGTAAGTACAATATAATGTAATTCATAGTATGTATTATGATTTGTATTCAAATACACATGATGTAATTCATTGTAACTAAGTGTTTTCGTTACATGAACATTTAATTCATGGTTTCTTGTTGTCAATACACTATGTTCCATCATTATAATCCTAAAATTTAAATATTTTTTGGTATATGCAATATGTTAGATCATTGTAAGCCTGCACTTGTGTTGTTTACATTTAAAAACGTTAATGGTGTATTTTTGATGTAGTAGTGTAACTACAGTGGTGTAGTTTTATATTTTTGGTTTTAAATTACGTTACAATAGTGTAATTACAACGGTGTTCTTTTTGTTACAATGTAGTTTTTTTAATTTTTGTTTAATTAGAGTATTGAAGTTTTGTTACATTAGTGTAGTTACATGTGTAATGACGTCTGGTTGTTAGATTGTTGTAATCACTGTTACCATTAGTTAGAATGGTGTAATATCTGGTGTAAAAGCTTTTTTATAGTGGTGTAACAATAGTGCAGGTCACTTGTGTAATTTCACTAAGTCGGGTAAAAATTACAATTTGCAAGATTATATGGGAATTAAAGAGAAAAATATGATAAATTTAATGGTGCAATCTTATAAAAATAATAATATATAAAAAGTTATAAAAGTTTTAATAACAAGTAAGTAAACCTTTTAAAAAAAAAAAAAAAAAAAGGAGGTAATAGGTGTGGGTTAAATGAGTCTTTTGTCCTTATTGAATAAATGTAAGGCCCCGTTCTCGGGACGCTTACAATTGGACCGTCATCGCATAAAACATTTAAAAATATATCATTATCGCAGCAGAATTTAAAAACTTCTCATTTATAAGTTAAAACATATCATTTAATTACATCATTCATGTAAATTTCAAAATACAACATCATATCAAAATGTGAATGACAGCCTCAAAACGCTCTCAGTAGCTTATGCATCCATGCCTGCACCTCCTCAGCATCAACACAAAAACCTGCCAACTTTTACTTTCGTTAAAACATAACCTTTACGTTCGTTTGTGATCAAATATCATACGTACACACTGATAATAATAATTTATTATCTTCATCATCGTTCATCATTATCATTCATTACATCTTTTATCATCATCCAGATCCTATCTCATGCAATACCCCCGACTCGTGCTCAAAAGCTGATACTGTGCCGGGGCCTGTAAACAAACCCCCGACTCGTGCCCGAAGGCTGACACAGTATCGGGGTACGCGACAAGGATCCCATCTCGTATGCAACACCCCCGACTCGTGCTCGAAAGCTGATACTGTGCCGGGGCCTGTAAACAAACCCCCGACTCGTGCTCGAAAGCTGACACAGCACCGGGGCGATCAATAAGATCTCATTTCTTTCACATGCCAACCTGTCTCATGCAATACACCCAACTCGTGCTCAAAAGCTAATACTGTGTTCGGGCCTGTAAACAAACCCCCGACTCGTGCTCGAAAGCTGACACAGTACCAGGGTACGCGACAAGGATCTCATCATCCGTTACTTCCATTCTCATCATTCGTTATCTTCCACTTTCGTTACATAATACTTTACGTATGTACTTACACATAATAGGTAAAGCCACATCATACATATCATAAACATCATCAGCAACACACAAACAAGCACAACACATCAGGCATAACCATCACATCACATCAGAACTTAGCACAACCATCTACCTCACAAATCCCAGAAATTCCTAAATCTACCAAGAAATGCGGATGAACAGTCTAGGCGCATGAGCATCCAAATGCGGATGAACAGTCTAGGCGTATGAGCACTATGCGAGCGCTTGAACACTATGCAGGCGCATGGACACTGCTTGGGCGCATGAACGAAACTTGTGCGCATGGGCATTCTGGGTGCATGGGCAACTGTCTGGGTGCATGACCAACACTTAGGCGCATGGGCAAATCTGGGCGCGAGGGCACTCTGGGTGCATGGGCAACTGTCTGGGCGCATGACCGGCACTTAGGCGCATGGGCACTGCTGGGGTGCATTAACGACACTTATGTGCATGGGCATTCTGGGCGCATGGGAAACTATCTGGGTGCATGACCAGCACTTAGGAGCATGGACAACTCTGGGCGCATGGGCATTCTGGGCGCATGGGCAACTGTCTGGGCGCATGACCAGCACTTAGGCTGCAACACCCGAAAATTTGCTAAAAAGAAAATAAAAGAAAAGTATAAAGAAAGAAAGGAGAAGTTGCATAAGTGAAGGGGATAAAGTGTACAAAGGACAAAACATTATTATTTTATGTTTAAAAGGGGTAAGGCCGCCCTTACATCCCCCTCCTCTTCACTGCTTTCGGCTGAAAAAAGAAAGAAGAAAGAAGAACTTTGTGTTCATCGGTTTCTAGAGAGAGAAACAAAAGACTTGGTGAAGGTGAGTGTTTTCTTGCGTTTTTGTTTGGTTTAGCTGAGTTTTCAGCTTCAGGACTGATTCTTATGTGTTCTTTGTGTTCGGTTCTACGTTTTTGGTGTGTTCAGGTGTTTGAACTTCTAGTGCTTCCGAGTTTGGAGGAGTTTTGCTCGAAAGCTGCTGCAGGTGAGTTCTAGATCCCTGGTTTTCTGTTTTTAAACTTGTTTTCGGGGCTGAAATGCATGTAAAAATGTTTTACAAATTATGTGTATGAAACTGTATGTTTATACCCTGTTTATACGGGTGAATGTATGTTTGTGTATGATTTGTTGTGTTTCGTGTTTATATGCTTGTTTTAGGTGTTTGGCATGATAGATTTGGGGTAAGAACATGTTATACCAATGATTGGGTCTGAAAAATAGTGTAAGTTCGAATTATTAACTACCCATGCGCCCAACATAGTGCCTATGCGCTTGGAATTTTGTTCATGCGCCTAAGTACCTGATCATGCGCCCGAACAGTACCCCATGCTCCTAAAATAAAGTCTAAGTGTTGCCCATGCACCCGAACAGTACCCCATGCACCTGAAATTTTGCTTAAGTGTTGATCAAGCGCCCAAGCAGTGCTCTTGCGCCTAGGATTCCTCATGCCTAAGTGTTCTTATGCTCCTAAAGTGCCCGTGCGCCTACATAGTGTTTGTGCGCCTACATAGTGCTCATGCGCCTAAATGCCTTAGAAAATTTTCTTATATTTTGTGAAAAATGGAAATTTATGATTAAGCCCTGGGATGTTTTGATGGTTATGTTTGTTGACGTTTTTCATGCTTGTGGCCTGCAGTTATGTTCCATATTACGTATTATTACGTGAATTTACGTGGTGTGTTTATGTCCGTATGCGTAAAGTATTATCATAAACAAAGCAAAAGAATAATGATAATGAAAAGTGGAACATAAAGAATGAATGAAAGTCTTGCAAACAAAATGTTTAAGGAGGTTCAGAACTCATTGAGAGTTGTTAGCTCAACTGTGTGTTATATAACGTGCGTTTTGGCTAATCCATGAGGGTTCACACACAGGAGGGTCAGTCTTTGTGACTGATCGAGACGTGCGAAAATGGGATCCTTGTTGCTTGACCCCAAGAGGTAGTTGCTTCATGCACAATGATGGGGCATAGCATATGACAGGTCCAGATAAAGTGAAAGATAATGATGAAAGAAAGTGCGAAAACAAACGATAATGAAAGATAATAAAAAATTATTATCTAGTTGTATGTATGATGTGTGATCACGTACGAAAGTAAAGAAAGTGTTTCTATGTAAAAGTAAAGTATTTTATTTATAAAACTAGAACTCACTCAGCAACGCTGACTTTTATGCATTTTCAGTTGGCAGGTGACTTGTTGCTGGGGATGGCACGCGGGTGAGGCTACTTCGCAGGCAAAGACTGGTATCCATTCGTGCATAATGATATTGTTGTTTTATAATACAACTGAATGATTCTTTTTGTAACTTTTAAAATACAATGATGTATTATTTAGCAACATCAAATATTAATGCATGAATGGTTTTGATAAATTAATTAGCTGTGATGTTTTTATGAAATGTATTTATTTTATATGAAAATGCTGTGATTGTCCAACTGTGAGGTCTCCGGGAACGGGGCCTTACAAATTGGTATCAGGCCAAAGTTTAAGAGAAATGGGTAAAATAATTTTTAAAAAAAAACCTAAACTTAAACTAAGAATGGGACCGAATGGAGGGATGCCAGCCCAAGTAGCTACGTGCCATCAGGTAATTCGTTTTCTTAAATGTTAACCGGTATTATATGCGTGTGCTATCTAATTTATGTGCTCTTAGTAGATTTGGATACTGATGTAGTTAGGATAGGCAATGCTTTGGGGATGAAGAGTAAAGTAAGTGGCTAATCACAACTAGCCACTGTAATTAGGGACTTACTATACTTGACATCAACTGAGCTATTACCTTGAATGAGCGTGTTGGTGTTTGAATCTTATAGTGTTTTCAAGATGGCTGGTGGTAGATTGTCGAAAGCTTCTCGAGGAGGAGCACGGGGTGGCCGTGGTGCTGGACCACGTGTCACGAGGAACAAGACTAAGACTGCTAAGACGGATCCTGCTGAGCCCGAGCTTCTTCACCAGGAGAGCGGTGATGAGAGTGCCAACTTGAGAGCCTCAGTAAAGGAGGCAGTTGTGGAGGAAGTGCATCAGGTCATGCAGACAATCTTGCCGTCTGTGGTGACCGAGGTTATTCGTGCTGTGAGGGAGGATGAGAAGAAAGAAAAAGAGGAGGAGAGAAAGTAAACTACTGGGAAAAGGAGGGATGATAGAGATCATGATGAAGGGGAACAACTAGACATTGAGATGGTTGTCTCCAGCGATGTGGAGGAAGCGGTGCTGGAGACCACCAAGGGGTGTAGTTACAGGGCATTCCAGAGATGCAAGCCCCCAACTTTTGATGGAAATGGTAACGCTGCTGCTGGTCACCGTTGGGTGAGAGAGATGGAGGCTATGTTGGAGATCAGTAAATGTAGGGAGGATCAGAAGGTAAAGTTTGCTACCCATTCATTCGTGGACTCAGCTTTATATTGGTGGGATAATATTGTCCAGGCCGAGGGTAGCAGGGTTATCGGGAGGATGAGGTGGAACGAACTGAAGAAGATGGTGATCGAGGAGTTATGTCCTCATAGAGAACTTGACAAGATAGAAAGTGAGTTCTTGCAGTTAGAGGAGGGAACTATGACACACCAGTAATACATGACTAAGTTTAATGAGATGGCGAGGCTGGTGCCAGACCAGGTGACGCTGGTGTCAAGAAAGATCAAGAGGTATATCCAGGGATTGCCAGCAGATATCCTCAGGCACATGATTGCTGCCTGGCCGAGTACCTTTAGGTCGATGGTGGATTTGGCAGGGAGATTGTATAACGAGAGAGAGGTGGCTGTGGTTGAGGTGAGTAGGAAGGATGGTGGCGACAGGAACTGGAACGGGAAACGATTTGGTCGTGGTGGTTTTACTCCATATAACAAGAAGGCAAGAACGGATGACTGGCGGGTAGTGTCAGTGAGTACTGGGGCAAAGAGATGTTGTAAGTGTGGGAGAGACCACATGGGGGAGTGTAAGTAGGGGTCGAAGATCTGCTTCAAGTGTGGGAGGCCCGGTCATATGGTAAAAGATTGTGGGGTGATGAGGTTCTATAATTATGGTGAAGAGGGCCATCTGAGCAGAGACTACAAGAAGCCGAGGGCTGAGAGCTCTGGGGCAAAGAAGAGGACCGAGAATGAAGGGCAGAGGGCAAGTGCCAGAGCATTTACGATGACCAGGGAAGAGGCCAGGGTGGACCCTGATGTCGTGTCAGGTACGTTTCTTGTAAACCAAACTTGTGCCTCTGTGTTATTTGATTCTGGTGATAGCAAGAGCTTTATTTCTGCTGCTTTCTATGCTAAGTTGCCCGTTAGAAGTAGAAGTATTGATGAGCCATTCGATGTAAAAACTGCCATCGGTAAGTCTACCAGGATTTCCAATCTGATAGAGGATTACGACATAGAACTGAAAGGCCATAGGTTCTCTGCTATAATATTTATGATGCCCGTAGGCAGATTTGATGTAGTTCTAGGGATGGATTGGTTAGCAGCTTATAAGGCAAATATTGTGTGTCGCAAGAAGATGATCCGACTGATAGCGCCTGATGGGAGTTCGGTAACGATCTACGGTGACCGATTTTCTACGGTTCTGAAGGTGATTTCAATGGTGGTGGAAGAGATGTGCATGAAACATGGATGTAGTGCCTACCTGGCTTACATAAAGGATGTGGAGGCATCAGTACCACAATTGTCCGACGTACCAGTTGTGTGTAACTTTCCTGACGTGTTCCCAAAAGATTTACCAGGTGTGCCACCGGACTACGAGATCGAGTTTTAGATCGATTTGATACCTGGTGCTTAACCTGTTGCCAAAGCACCGTATCGATTGGCTCCGTCGAAAATGAAGGAACTGATGGTTCAGTTGCAAGAGTTGATGGATAAGGGTTTCATTCGACCGAGTATCTCTCCCTGGGGTGCTCCGGTCTTGTTTGTAAAGAAGAAGGATGGTAGTATGAGGATGTGCATTGACTACCATGAGTTGAACAAGTTGATGGTGAAGAACCGATATCCACTACCCATAATAAATGACTTGTTCGACCAGCTCCAAGGTGCCAGTTGGTTCTCGAGAATAGACCTCCGATCTGATTACCATCAATTGAAGGTGAAGGAGCAAGATATCCCTAAAATGGCTTTACGCATGCGTTATGGACACTACGAGTTTCTCGTTATGTCTTTTGGTCTAACTAACACGCCAGCTGCCTTTATGGATTTGATGAACCGGGTTTGTCGGCCGATGTTGGATAAATCAGTTATTGTGTTTATAGATGATATTCTGATTTATTTGAAGAGCGAAGAAGAGCATGCCGATCATATTCGGGAGGTATTGGAGACACTCAGAAGAGAGAAGCTGTATGCTAAGTTCTCCAAGTGTGCTTTCTGGTTACGCGAGGTTTAGTTTTTGGGTCATGTGGTAAATTCCGAAGGGATCATGGTAGACCTGGCAAAGGTTGAGGCGGTGATGCAATGGAAGTCTCTAAAGACGCCATTCGAGATCCGTAGTTTCTTGGGTTTGGCGGGTTACTACATAAGATTTATCCAAGACTTTTCCAAGCTAGCCTCACCATTGACCAAATTGACCCGCAAGGATGTGAAGTTTGTATGGGGCCTAGAACAGGAGAATGCTTTTGAAGAGTTAAAGGCAAGACTGACTCAAGCTCCTGTCCTGGCGTTACCCGAAGGGAGCAAAGACTTAGTGGTTTATTCGGATGCTTCTTATTCGGGGTTGGGTTGCGTGCTGATGCAACGAGGAAGAGTAATAGCCTATGCATCCCGATAGTTGAAAATTCATGAGGTTAATTACCCTACTCATGACTTGGAGCTAGCAGCTGTGGTCTTTGCATTGAAGATTTGGAGGCAGTACTTGTACGGGATGAAGTGCACTATCTTCACTGACCATAAAAGCTTGAAATAATTCTTTTAGAAGAAAGACCTTAATATGAGGCAAAGGAGGTGGCTGGAATTGATCAAGGATTATGATTGTGAGATCCATTATCATCCGGGCAAGGCTAACGTAGTGGCAGATGCCCTTAGCCAAAAGGAGAGACCCGAGCCAATCTGGGTGAAAGCTTACAGGTTGGTGATGACCTCTGATGTGATGATGCAAGTCAAGGGTTCCAAGATGAGGCGTTAAAAGAAGAGCGCCTTAACTCTGAAAGGATAAGAGGTGTAGTCTCGGAGTTGGGTGAGAACACTGTCGGAGTTAGAACCCGCTTTGGGCGGATGTGGATCCCTCGTTATGGAGACCTACAGGGGAAAATCATGGATGAAGCTCATAAGACTCGGTACTCCATTCATCCCGGTGCTACCAAGATGTATCATGATATGAAGAAAGATTACCGGTGGCCGGGTATGTAGCGTGATGTGGGGGAGTACGTGAGTAAGTGCCTTACTTGCTTACAAGAAAAGGCAGAGCATCAGAATCCATATGGGAAGATCCAACCTTTGGACATACCAAAGTGGAAATGGGAGCACATCACCATGGACTTCATTACGAAGTTACCACGTACGGCAAGGGGGTACGATACTATATGGGTGATAGTTGATCGCTTAACGAAGATTGCTCACTTTCTACCAATCCGCGAGACATATTCATCTGAGAGGTTGGCTGATCTGTTCATCAAGGAAATTATGACCCGTCATGGTGTACCAGTTTCTATCATGTCGGATCGTGACACTCGGTTTACATCTAAGTTTTGGAAGAGATTCCATGATGCAATGGGTATGAGGTTGCATATCAGTACGGCTTATCATCCTCAGACAGATGGTCAGTCGGTGAGAACTATACAGACGCTTGAGGATATGCTCCGAGCATGCGTCATTGATTTTGGAGGAAGCTGGGATGAACACATACCGTTAGCTGAATTCTCATACAACAATAGTTATCATGCCAGCATTGGTATGACACCATATGAGATGCTATATGCTAGAAGGTGTAGGATGCCCGTATGTTGGGGTGACATTGGACAGAAGGAGTTGGGGAGCGTAGAAGTGATTGAGGCTACAACTGAAAAGCTAGAAAAGATCAAGGCCTTTATGAAGGCGGTAAAAGATAGGCAAAAGTCGTATGCTGACAAGAGGCGTAGGCCAATTGAATTCAAGGTGGGTGATAAAGTGATGCTGAAGGTTTCACCTTGGAAGGGGATCATTCGCAACCAAAAGCGGGGTAAGCTGAGCCCGAGGTATATAGGACCTTTCCGAATCATTGCTCGAGTAGGAGAGGTGGCCTATAGGTTGGAGCTGCCCGATGAGTTAAGTGGGATTCATTCAACATTCCATGTATCTCATCTGAGAAAATGCCTAGCCGATGAATATAAGATTGTACCCCTGGAGGACAATGAAGTGGATAAATGGCTCAATTATGTAGAGCAACCAGTGGCAATCATTGACCGGAAGGAGAAGAGATTACGAAATAAAGTGGTTCCACTGGTGCGAGTACAGTGGAGGCATGGGAAGGGATCCGAGTCTACGTGGGAGACTGAGGAAGAGATGAGACAATATTACCCATAACTATTCGAGAAGTGACAGGTTTCGGGGACGAAACCTCTATAAGGGGGTGGACTTGTAACACCCGAAAATTTGCTAAAAAGAAAAAAAAGAAAAGTATAAAGAAAGAAAGGAGAAGTTTCATAAGTGAAGGGGCTAAAATGTACAAAGGACAAAACATTATTAATTTATGTTTAAAAGGGGTATGGCCGCCCTTACATCCCCCTCCTCTTCACTGCTTTCGGCTGAAACAAGAAAGAAGAAAGAAGAACTTTGTGTTCATCGGTTTCTAGAGAGAGAAACTAAAGAATTGGTGAAGGTGAGTGTTTTCTTACATTTTTGTTTGGTTTCAGCTGAGTTTTCAGCTTCGGGACCGATTCTTATGTGTTCTTTGTGTTTGGTTCTACGTTTTTGGTGTGTTTAGGTGTTTGAACTCCTAGTGCTTTCGAGTTTGGAGGAGTTTTGCTCGAAAGCTGCTGCAAGTGAGTTCTAGATCCCCGGTTTTCTATTTATAAACTTGTTTTCAGGGCTGATATGCATGTAAAAATGTTTTACAAATTATGTGTATGAAACCGTATGTTTATACCCTATTTATACGGGTGAATGTACGTTTGTGTATGATCTGTTGTGTTCGTGTTTATATGCCTGTTTTAGGTGTTTGGCATGATAGATTTGGGTTAAGAACATGTTAAAGCGATGATTGGGTCTGAAAAATAGTGTAAGTTTGAATTATCAACTGCCCATGCGCCCAACATAGTGCCCATGCGCCTGGAATTTTGTTCATGCGCCTGGAATTTTGTTCATGCGCCTAAGTACCTGATCATGCGCCCGAACAATACCCCATGCGCCTAAAATTAAGTCTAAGTGTTGCCCATGCGCCCAAACAGTACCCTATGCGCTTGAAATTTTGCTTAAGTGTTAGTGCTCATGCGCCTAGGATTCCTCATGAGCCTAAGTGTTCTCATGCGCCTAAAGTGCCCGTGCGCCTACATAGTGTTTGTGCACCTACATAGTGCTCATGCGCCTAAATGCCTTAGAAAATTTTCTGAAATTTTGGGAAAAATGGAAATTTATGATTAAGCCCTGGGATGTTTTGATGGTTATGTTTGTTGGCATTTTTCATGCTTGTGGCCTGTTGTTATGTTCCATATTACGTATTATTAAGTGACTTTACGTGGTGTGTTTATGTCCGTATGCGTAAAGTATTATCATAAATGTAGCGAAAGATTAATGATAATGAAAAGTGGAACATAAGGAATGAATGAAAGTCTTGCAAGCAAAATGTTTAAGGAGGTTCACAACTCATTAAGAGTTGTTAGCTCAACTGTGTGTTATATAACGTGCGTTATGGCTAACCCATGAGGGTTCACACACAGGAGAGTCTTTGTGAGTGATCGAGATGTGCGAAAACGGGACCCTTGTAGCTTGACCCCAAGAGGTAGTTGCTTCGTGCACAATGATGGGGCATAGCATATGACAGGTCCAGATAAAATGAAAGATAATGATGAAAGAAAGTGCAAAAACGAATGATAATAAAAGGTAATAAAGAACTATTATCTAGTTGTATGAATGATGTGTGATCACGTACGAAAGTAAAGAAAGTGTTTCTCGATAAAAGTAAAGTATTTTATTTATAAAACTAGAACTCACTCAGCAACGATGACTTTTATGCATTTTCAGTTGGCAGGTGACTTGTTGCTGGGGATGGCACGCGGGTGAGGTTACTTGGCGGGCAAAGATTGGCATCCATTCGTGCATAATGATATTGTTGTTTTGTAATACAACTGAATGATTCTTTTTGTAACTTTTATAATACAATGATGTATTATTTAGCAACATCAAATATTAATACATGAATGGTTTTTGAAAAATTAATCCGCTGCGATGTTTTTATGAAATGTATTATTTTATATGAAAATGCTGTGATTGTCTAACTGTGAGGTCTCCTGGAACGGGGCCTTAGATAGACGCATGGGCAACTCTGGGTGCATTGCACTGCTGGGGCGCATGAACGACACTTGTGCACATGGGCATTCTAGGCTCATGGGCAACTGTCTGAAAATGTTACCTATGTTACAAGTCCACCCCCTTATATAGGTTTCATCCCCGAAACCTGTCACTTCTCGAACAGTTATGGGTAATGCTGTCTCATCTCTTCCTTAATCTTACATGTAGGCTCAGACCCCTTATTGGGATCCACTGTACTCGCACAAGTGAAACCACCCTTCTCCTTAGCCCTTCTCTCCCTTCTACCAGTAATGGCCATCGGTTGCTCCACGTAGTTGAGTTGTTCGTCCATCTCGATATCCTCTAGTGGCACGTTCATATCCTCATCGATTGAGCACTTTCTCAGACAAGATACATGGAACGTCGAATGAATTCCCAACTCATCGGGTAGCTCCAGTCGATTGGCCACTTCTACCACCTGAGCAACAATTCGGAATGGCCCTATATACCTCGGTATTAGCTTTCCTTGCTTTCTGAATCAGATGATCCCCTTTCCAAGTCGAGGCCTTCATCATTACTCCATCGCCGTAGGTCGGCACCAAACTCTTATCAGGTGCGGTTGATCAAACCATTTTCTCATGACACCCGATGTTTGTCTCATAGGCTGCTAGCCAATTCATCTGAAGGCGTACACCTATCCAGCTAAGTTTGTCCTGAATATTCTAGCAGGAAACATGTGCCCTCCCAATTCTACCACACAATCTTCTAGGGCATCAGGTATCCTAGTGGATTTACCATTAGCAGTTTCTACTTCGAAGGGCTCATCGATCTTCCTATTCCTAACGTGCAACTCATCACAGAAGGCAGCAGAAATGAAACTACTACTAGTACCACAATCACAGTACAGATACCTTGGTACCCTCGGCTTGGACAATGTTGTCCCACCAGCACAAGGCCGAGTCCACAAATGAGTGGGTAGAGAACTTCACTTTCTGATCCTCTCGGCACTCGCTGATATGGAGTACCGCCTCCATCTCCCTCACCCAATGGTGAGCAGCCGCAGCACTCCCGTTCCCATCGAACGTAGGGGGCCTACACCTTTGGAATACCCCATAGCTGCATCCCTTCATAGTTTCTTGCACAGCTTCCTCCTCCTCATAGTCACTAGAGACAACCATATCGGTCTCTGGTTGCTCCCTTCCCCTTAAACCTCCTTCCGTGCCTCCTCATCTAGCTGTCTTCCTCTTCTCAGCCTCCTTCTCATCCTCCTTCACAGCTTTAATAACCTCGATCACTACAGTCGGCAGAATCGTCTGCATGACCTGATGAACCTCCTCAACCACCACCTCCTTCATTGAGGCTCTCAGATTAGCACTCTCGTCCTCACCATCCTGGTGACTGAGCTCTGGCCCTTCAGGAGCCATCTCAGCAGTCTTAGCTCTGCTCCTCGGGACACGCGGTCTAATACCACGTCCACCCCGACTTCCACCTCGCGAAGCCTCAGAAGATCTACCACCAGCCATCTCTAAATACTACAATATTCAGACACCAACACGGTCATTCAAGGTAATAGCTCAGATTATGTCAAATATAGTAAGTCCCTAATTACAGTGGCTAGTTGTGATTAGCCACTTACTTTACTCTTCGTTCTTCGAGCATTTCCTATCCTGACTACATCAGTATCAAAATCTACACAAAAGCACATAAGCCACATAACACGCACACATAATTCCCTTTTTCATTAACTTACATAAAACGTTTATGTAAAACCTTTACCTGCAGGCACGTAGCTACTAGGACTGGCATCCCTTTCCTTTGGTCCCATTCTCAGTTTAAGTTTAGGTTCTTTTGAAAATATTTACCCAATTGTCTTAAACTTTGGCTCTGATACCAACTTTTAAGGCCCCGTTCCCGGGACGCTTACAATTAGACCGTCATCGCATAAAACATTTAAAAATACATCATTATCGCATCGGAATTTGAAAACTTCTCATTTATAAGTTAAAACATATCATTTCATTACATCATTCATGTAAATTTCAAAATACAACGTCATATCAAAATGTGAATGCCAGCCTCAAAACACTCCCAGTAGCTTATGCATCCATGCCTGCACCTCCTCAGCATCAACACAAAAACCTGCCAACTATTATGCATACAAAAAGTCAGCGACGCTCAGTGAGTTCTAGTTTTATAAATAAAATACTTTACTTTCATTAAAACATAACCTTTACGTTTGTTCGTGATCAAACATCATACGTACATATTGATAATAATTATTTATTATCTTTAACATCGTTCATCATCATTATTATTCATTACATCTTTTACCATCATCCAGATCCTGTCTCATGCAATACCCCCGACTCATGCTCAAAAGCTGATACTATGACGGGGCCTGTAAACAAACCCCCGACTCGTGCCCGAAGGCTGACACAGTACCGGGGTATGCGATAAGGATCTCATCTCGTATGCAACACCCCCGACTCATGCTCGAAAGCTAATACTGTGCCGGGGCCTGTAAACAAACCCCCGACTCATGCTCGAAAGCTGACAGAGTACCGGGGCAAGCAACATGATCTCATCTCTTTCACATGCCATCCTGTCTCATGCAATACCCCCGACTCATGCTCAAAAGAAGATACTGTGCCGGGGCCTGTAAACAAACCCCCGAGTCATGCTCGAAAGCTGACACAGTACCGGGGTACGCGACAAGGATCTCATCGTCCGTTACTTCCTTTCTCATCATTCGTTATCTTCCACTTTCATTACATAATACTTTACGTATGTACTCATACATAATAGGTAAAGCCACATCATACATAACATAAACATCATCAGCAACACACAAACAAGCACAACACATCAGGCATAACCATCACATCATATCAGAACTTAGCACAACCATCTACATCACAAATCCTAGAAATTCCTAAGTCTACTAAGAAATGCGGATGAACAGTCTAGGCGCATGAGCACTATGCGAGCGCTTGAACACTATGCAGGTGCATGGACACTGCTTGGGCGCATGAACGACACTTGTGCGCATGGGCATTCTAGGCGCATGGGTAACTGTCTAGGCGCATGACCAGCACTTAGGCGCATGGGCAAATCTGGGCGTGTGGGCACTTTGGGCGCACGGGCAACTGTCTGGGCGCATGACTAGCACTTAGGCACACGGGCAACTCTGGGCGCATGGGCACTGCTGGGGCGCATGGACTACACTTGTGCGCATGGGCATTCTAGGAGCATGGGCAACTGTCTGGGCGCATGACCAGCACTTAGGCGCATGGGCAACTCTGGGCGCATGGGTACTCTGGGAGTATGGGCAACTGTCTGAGCGCATGACGCGACACACTGACAACTCTGGGCGCATGGGCACTGCTGGGGCGCATGAACGACACTTGTGAGCATTGTCATTCTGGGCGCATGGGCAATTGTCTGAAAATGTAACATATGCTACAAACAACACCCAAACATCATTCTAACCCATCCTAACATAAATCTACCATGCCACAAACACTAGAACATGCTAAACATCAAACCTAACACAATAACAACCTCTAAAAACATACAACAACAGAGCACCATAGAACAACATGCTGAAAACTCATGGTTGCTTTTAAAATCTTTTGCTAGGTATGCATAATAGCCCTAAAACTTAGAAAACTAGTAAAAAGAGGGGATCTAGAACTCACCTTGAACAGCCTTTGAGTAGGGCACTTCAAACCCGAGACCCACCTGCAAATTCAGCTCCTAAAACCCACGAAAACAAGCACTAAACACCCAAAATCTCGGTCTAGAACCTGAAAATTCAGTTGAAACCGAACATATATTTAAGAAAATTCACCCTTCACATATTTTCTTCTTCTCTCTCTAGAATCGGTGAGGTTTTCTTCTCTTCTTCTTCAACCGAGGACAGGAAAAGTGGGTATGACAGGGTAGTGGGCGACCATGCCCACTCTTTTAAACACAATAATATTAAAGTTTATATCTTGCACAACTTTAGTCCTTCAACTTGGTTTATTTATCCTTTCTTTCTTTACACTTTTCTTTTCTTTTCTTTTTAATAAATTTCTGGGTGTTACAATAAAAAAAAGAAGGAAACAATCTTAACCACTTAAATTTTCATCAATGGTTGACAGTGGGTTAAAGGGTTCTCATAAAAAGAGTGGGTTATCATTTGAACCTAACCTTATATACATAAATGTGTGTGTGTGTGTGTATATATATATATATATATATATATATATATATATATATATGTATACAAATTTAAAGGTCTATCAATTTACTAAGTATTTCAATATATCATGTTATAAAAAGAATGTTTAAACTTTCCAACACCGACTAGTAAATTTAAAAATTATTTTAAAAAATTAATCAATGGTACTTATCCTTTTCATTTTTAGGACTAGTAACAAATTTATTTAACGAACTTCTAATTCTACATCACAACTAATTTATACAAACTAGTCGTAATCAAGGCTCAAATCATGAACCTCAATTGAGCTTCATTATTCTAACTTCATATAACCTTGTTATAGAGTCCGACCCTTATATTTCAATGTTAACTGCCACACCCATATCGCCAATGGCAAAAACATAGGAAGGGGAACAGGTGGAACATCATGAACATATGGTTAAAAGCAGACGTTAAATAATTTAAATAGTTCATAATGTTCATTAGGCATAGATTATTTTAAGGTACATATTTTAAAAGATTATAACACATCGGCCAAAGCATCGCTAAGCTTATGTTGCACAATATTCCTATGTGCCTTAGATGTGCCATCCAAAAATGTGGTTTTCTTACATGCTTAGTTACATGAAAACATGTTAGAAAACGTGCAACATAAAGTTGGTGAGCTCGTATGTATTCAAGAATCGATAAAATGTTCAGTTGCATAGTTGAGTGATCATTGTTGTAATTTATGTCTATGTATCACCTAGTTTAGTTAATATGTATCAACATTAAGCCTACAAACCACAGGGTAGTGATAATTGAATAGCACCTCAAGTAAGTACACATCTTAAATACTTGCAAGCATAATTTCAGTTACAAATATAAGCATCCATCATAGTTGACTGTGGATTTATGCATTTCAATTAGTCAGATGAATGAGGGTTTTCATTCCCTGATTCTATATCAATACATAGGCTTCATCCAGTAGTTAAGTGGTTTTATTCAGTTCAGTCAAAGACTTTTAGTATGATAATCAGTTAACTCAAGTACAATATAATCGAGTGGACTAGTGTGCATACATATCAACAACATGATTCGTATGGTTTATTTAACATATTTCTCAGCC
Source organism: Flaveria sonorensis (assembly GCA_025506505.1). Classification (NCBI taxonomy): domain Eukaryota; kingdom Viridiplantae; phylum Streptophyta; class Magnoliopsida; order Asterales; family Asteraceae; genus Flaveria; species Flaveria sonorensis. The sequence continues at coordinate 39,692,185 of CM046435.1, read as the reverse complement.
AAAAATAAGTAGAAACATAAAAAAAAGGGCTACAAGAAACTTATCATCGACTTCTAATTGATCACAAAATGGATAGTGGGAATAGTCACCGGGTGATACCTATATTATTGAGGAATACCATAGTGGTACAATTCCTATTCGGTTGAAGTTGGACTAAACACTCCTTCCATCCTTGAAGTTGGAATTTCATTTAGCTGGTTTCATCCTTGATTCTTGCTAAATTGTTAGGCGGTGAACTTAGGCAAGTTCATGGATTTGAGTGTTAGTGGACCACTGGTGACTTAGTTGTATCACATGAGGTCACGTGACAAAAAATGTAAGTAATCATTTCTGTATTGTTGTTGGACGTATCTTTAAGTTCGTGTCGGTATTGTTAGGTGTTCTAAAAACATAATAGATAGTGTTTTCGCATACTTACACTATATATAGGGTAAAGTTCTCTCTCTAACCCTTATTTATTGTGGTAACCCATTAACCCTAATGTAACGAACACTTACACCATAATTATGCAGTGTAACTAACTTTTACATCACATTCAATATTGTAAAAATCGATAGGCTCTGCCAGGTCGCTAGACTGGGGAGTTGCGAGTACATGTTCTAAGCGGGGAGTACTTGGCGAGTACTCGAGCATAGTAAATTCTAAGGAAATTATTTTTTGTGAAATTATACATCTATTAAATATCATAAGTTCACTAATATGTATAATAAATATGTTAATATCAATATAAATTGAAAGGATAAATGTTCAAATATAAAAATAAGTCAAAATGGTATTTATTCTATAATATTATACATATAGCAATCTTTTAATAGTCATCTTTAAAGGTATCTACATGATTAACAACGAAAATCCAACAAAAAACAATAAAAAATAGCAAAAATTAATGAAAAATAGTGAAAATCCAAGTTTAGTCGTCTAGCTCTGAGTAGGCCGAGTTGGACCGCCTAGCTCTGAGTTGGTCAGACTAGCTCCGAGTTGGACTGACTAGCTCTAATTTTGACCGAGGTTGACTGATTTTGCGTAATGGGACCGAGTTGAAAAAATTCACTTAAGTAAATGGCCGAGTCGAGTACACCCCGAGTACTTGGTCGAGTTTTACAACACTATCCCCTTACACCACCTTTGTGATGATTCCCCCCCCCCCTCGCCTTCAAACAAATTTCATACTTTTTTTTAAAACCTTTTTAACTTTTCAGTGTGATATTATATTTTTGACAAAATTACAACATTAAATAAATCACTTTGATATCTTTAATTCGAGTATAGTCGTGCTATATTTTTTAAAAAAATAATGTTTGTTGTGAATCAATAGTTTTATCATTGTAACTCTAATTTACAGTGGTGACGTGGCCTGTTGTAAACCACTAGTTGAGTTAATAAGTTATCATAATAAACAAGGGTTAATATTTGATCTCTATCCTATATATATATATATATATATATATATATATATATATATATATACACACACATACACACACACACACACTAAGTATATATAGGTGTCTTGAAAGTATTAGGTCTTAAGATATTAGGGTTACCATTAATTTAAATAAGTTTCAAGATCCGTTGAGTCGTAAAGATATAATAGTGTTAAAACCAGGCTCTTTGTCGTGTCGGGGCATGCGTCAAACCAGATAATATAACATTTTATTAAAAGATTCATTTTCAAGTCATGTTTTCTATTTAAACATTTTGGAAATAATATTTTATTTTTAAATGATTTGTACAGTTTAACTAGATTTAATGAATTATGAGTTGGCATCGTGCTTAGGCCGGTTAGGCCAAGTTGTCGGGTAGTGGCCCATTTAGTAGGTTTTTAAGTTCTTGATTGGGTTTGGGTTATTAGTTGATCAATGATATATTATCCATGCTTTGATTAACCCAGTTGTGTGATTTTATAAATATTGCGTATTGGATTAAATTAGACCTTAATGTGATATGGGGTTTGGGCCTATTTAGTCAAGCCCCGTTTGGGGGCCACTTAAGTTTTTTTAAAACTTGATGTGTTGGGTTATATAATATAGAGTTTAAGTAGAGTTTAGTTTGATTTTTAAGTCACATAAACTAGCATTGAAATCAAAGTTGTTGGGCCTTGATATGCCTCAACTGGGCCTCAAGACAACAGACCAATGGGCATGTTTTGGGCTTATTTTGAACCATTTTATCTGGGGTTTTAACAAGGCTTGTTTGGTTGAAATTTTACATTTGTGTAACTAGGTATCTTTGGGTCTTGATTTTGGACCGATAGGATGTCGGCTCTACTAAAAGTTTTCCCAAACTTATGCAGTTAATCTTTGTTCGATCAAATCTTTTAATACTAATTTGTTGAAACCTAGAGTTCAAACATTTAAAAACAAGTTATTATAAGGTGGGTTGGGCCTCAATTGTTGTGCCGATAGGTTGTGGGTTTTTGGCCTCCAGGCTTGGGGTATGAGCACCCGAGCAACAACCCTCGAGCAACTATCAAGCTTCTCCCCTTGGCCCATTTCTTATGTCATATTTTCTTAGATACATATGTGTAACATATGTTGTCCATGTTTTGAGTTTTCACAGTTTTGATATTTCTTTGAAATGAAACCAACTTGAGAACTTTATATCTAATTGCCCGATGAATAAGTTGACTTCAAAATACAAGGGTTCGCATACACACTTGAATTAAATATAATTTATTAAAATTTCTTGAAGTAATATATATATATATATATATATATATATATATATATATATATATATATGTATGTATATATATGTATACATATATATATGTATATATATCATTTTAATGAAACTTATATCACCAACGGGTTGTCGAGTCAAACGATTTAATTATAGGGTGAATTTAGTTCGGATTTCCCGAGCATTTTGGATACTTACACATTTCCGTACCCGATCACACTCACTGACTAGTGAGTTTCATGACCCATTTTACATGTTTTCATTTAGGAGGAGATTATATGCAAATTTACTATTTTCATGAACACAAATACATGTCAATGATTTCACATGTCATATAATTGGTTTACTTACCGCATAAAGTCCCCTAATTAAGTTGTTAATTTCTTTCCCAAAGCAAGTTAATTATGGATAGTACCATTGAGTTTGACTACCCCACCTCGGATAATTACACTAACTTTGACTGGTGGTCTAAACGGGTGCATTATTAGCTTATTCACCCATGTGCTTGAGTAGGCATGGGTAGGGGAAATCTATTATAGTTACGTTATAGCTTCGGTTGTGGTGTGTTTATAAAATATTTTAGCATTGTGTATACAACAGTGAAATCATAGAAAGGCTCGTGGTCTATTACACTGATCACTAATTCTATTAAAACTATAAACTCACCAACATTATTGTTTACCCATTTTTCCTGCATATTTTCTCAGGTAATTGAGAAATGCATCAAGTCCAGCTAGCATGGAACACATCACATATAGGGTCACTAATGATTTTTGGGACATTTATGTACTCATATGTTGTGTTTTAAAAATAACTTACATTGCTACTATTACTTTTCCAATTTCACTCTGAAGACAATTACGTAACCTCTGAGTTGATTTATAACATATATTTTAACAAAACCATGTGACTATGATTTCACTACTATCGCGCCACACGGGAAACCGCTATGGTTGGGATGTGACACGATAATACTATAAAAATAGAACAATAGTTAATGTGGGGCTATCCCATATGATAGGGGCTTTGCCTATTCGAGGGGAGGTCCTGGGTTCCAACCCATGTATCCTATATGCTTCTACCAGCTTGTCGACACTGACACTATTGATTTCATCCATAGGTCTGCTGATATCACCCCTATAGTTGTCAACCCCAAGCAAATGGCTGAGAGATTCTCCTAGATGCTGTTCTAGCACTACCCCCATCATCCTTTTGAACCTACCGAACTGGCCTTGGGGATGTCTTCGTATAAAACCTAGGAAATAGATTCACATCCCAATTTGTTCCGCTACCCATGCTCGAGACCCCACCTCAAAGCCTGCGCATAAAAGGCGCAAGGTTGATAGCCGTTAGTAGGGGTGTCATTGGGGTTTTTAATCGGGTTTCGGGTTCCTTGGGTTTTTAGATATAGAAAATCAACCTAAAGACCAAATGTAAAGTAATAACACATTACTGGGCCTATGAAACATGTTACCTGTATATTATTATGCTCGGACGTACAATGATTATCAAACATATATTTTAATATTTAAATAAATACATTAGAATACTCGAGTATGGAATATTAGACCCCGTTTTTAATTAGTTTAAATGGTTTAGTATAGAGATGGACTGATGGAATAATCTAGCTTAAGACTCGTGTCATTTATTGAAAGTGTAGTGATGGAAGGATTGACCGAGTTCATAAAAAGTCAAAAACAGATGTCGGCGATTAAAATCCTAAAATATGGAATACTGATTATCAATTATGACGGTATGCTATTTGGGTTATTCGGGTCAACCCAAGTTTCCAAAGCACAACCCAAATACCAACTTAAATAAGAATACCGAGTTTGGGTTTGATTTGTAATCAGTTTGATCGGGTTTAGGTAAAAACAACATCCCTAGCCATTAGTGTTATTGGATTCTAATTTTTTTGAGAAAGTGAGGAGATGTGGAGGGGATACCATCTACCTCTGAGCTAAACGAGACATCATGAACTTCCCAATCTACACCACTCATTGGGGAACCCATAGAGCAGAGTTTACCTACTTTGGTGGCCTGATCTATCCGATAAGACCGCAAGATTGAAGAGCTATATTCGGATGTTGACAAATTGTGAGAGTCTAGAGATCTCGAGGAGCTCACCGGACAACTGTTGACGGTTGAGGAGGATCGGTATCTGGATAATCAGGCATTGCACACCATTAATGAGGCGTTAAATGGTGTCTGATGCGACAACACCAAGATGACCTAAAGGTTAGCAACTATTGAGCAAAGGTAGAGGTACCAAATTAGAGAGCGGCAACCACCGAACAAAAGGTTGCCATACTCGAGGCACATGTGGAGTCCTCCACCGCCATCTCAACTATGCGCGTTATGATGGCCACGGCTACTGTCTAGACTATCACATTTACCCATCTGGCATGTGGATGCCTATCGTGAGTGGGTTGTGTTCACGTAATATTCTAGAGTAACTTGTTTTGTTGAGCTTCTACTCTTAAAATAATTTGTATCTTGTATAATTTGTTTATCAAGTGTATTATCTTTTATATTACGTGGTTGCTTAGTTGTTATGATTGTTTACTTTTTGTGAACATGTGTTTGACATTGTTACAATTAACTTATCTTGCTTATCATTATGATTTGAAGAAACATGCCACCACATAGGAGGAACGTCCAAACCAATGTGGGAAGTTGTACTCTTATTACAGTAGCAACCATTGAACAACTAATGGCATAACGATTAACAGATGCCATCGCTCATCACAAGGCAAAACAAAGTCATTGGAGGATCGAAGATGATTGGAGGGAACTAAAGTGGCTCACGAGGTATCATAATACCTGGCATAACTAAAGACTCGAGATAAACGGGTCATTGCTAGTGTTTATTTGTTATAAATCTGATTAAACCTACCATACAAGATCTTACGCCTATGCCAAAGGATGCTTTTGTAAAGATTTTCTAAATTGAAAACACTTAACTTCCGTGGTAATGAAGGATTTGTTGGATTGGTCCACTGGATTGAGAAGATAAAGTCAGTTCAACAAATCATAAGTGTGTCGAGGAAAACAAGACGAAATTTTCCACTTGTACTTTTAAGGGTCAAGCACTCACCTAGTGTAATACTTATTAGATCACATGGGATGAGTTGAAATAGTTGTTGGCTAATGAGTATTTCCTCTGGAATACACTACAGAAACTCGAGGTAGAATTCTAGAACCATACCATGAAAAGCAAAGGTGTGACAAGTTATACCACTTAATTTCATGAACTTGTCCAGTTATGTTCGAACATAGCTACTCTAGAATGCAAGCAGGATAAAAGATTGTTGAGAAATAGAAAGGATGAAGCTACCTGAAAATTAAGTGCTGATAGTATCTACTGATGAAGTCAAAGTACTAAAGAGAAGTCTACGTACTGAATACTTCATCTGATGACTTATCTACCGAACTACTATGAACCAGCACTCTACCTATCCATAGAGTATTTGAGGATGTGTTGATTCACCACTTTTATAGATGAAGATATCAGTGCTAAAGAGTAATGGTGATACCATGGCACTGCAACTACCGATATCTTGTTGTGCTAATTTTTGTCTAGTTTGGACATTGTATTATAGCCAATTACATTACGCATTTGTGTTATGTCATGATAAGTAGATTAATGTCTATTACATGCCCTTCATCGTAAACCTAGAATAGATGGTCAAGATGTGTTCTAGTGTTTAGCTTTCATAGTATAAATACCCTACTTTTGTATAGTTATGAGGTTAGCTTTTTTTCCTACTTGTATTCTTGTTATTGCATTATGTAATCAGTGAATTTATATCAAGTGAATACTTAGATAGAATTCCTCAGTGTTATTTCATTCAAGTATTTCTATTTGTGTGTTTGTTAGTAAGTAGTTAATAGAGATTCCACATCTATTATCTGCTAATCTATAGAAAATCTTGTTCAACCGATCCAACAGAGGTACATTTAGAGCCTTGCACCCCAAATCTAAAGCATGGTGACTTCATCTAAGCAAGTCACCACCCAAGAAGCTGTCAGGAGAGCTAATGACCTGGCTGATCAGGTAGTGCATCAAGGTGTGTTAATAAAGAAGAAAATAGTGGAAATAAGTTATAACAACAAAAGGAAGTGAGACAACAAGCACGGTAGGAACGCTACACATCGAGTTTAGAATAATCAGGAAGTGGTCAAGGCTTTTACTGCTGGCCTATTTGAGAAGAAAGCTAAGGGCGGGTAAGCTGGAAAGTTTCCTAAATGTAACAAATGTAACATTCATTACCTAGGTGCATGTGGAGATTCCATGTGTCAAGAGTGCAAGTGTTTTGGTCATGCAACTAAAGACTACCGAAAGGTCAACCCTGCCTCCAAAATAGGAAACAATTGGGGATGCTTTGAATGTGGCATCCCTGGGCACTTCCGCAAGGATTGCCCAAACCTGAAGCTAACTAATTAAAACAATACACACGACCGAGCATTTATGATTGGAACTTGAGAAGCCTGACAGGACCCAAACATTGCCACTGGTACGTTCCTCGTAAACAGTCACTATGCTTCTATTTTATTCGATACGGGTGCCAATAGAAGTTTTGTGTCTAGCGAGTTTAGTCCACTACTCGATATTGAACCAAGATATTTGGTTTGTAAGTATACAATAGAGATAGCCGATGGTAAAATAATCATAACTGACAAGATAATATAAGGGTGCATTTTGAATTTGGTTGATCACTTGTTTGACATAGATTTGCTACTTGTACCTCTTGGAAGCTTTGACGTCATTATTGGGTGCTGTCGAAGAATCAAGCATAAAACATCGTCATGATACGATTGTTCGCATTCCACTTCTAAATAGGGAGATGATTTTGATTCAAGGAGAAAGATACAAAACACACTAAGAATCATCATGTGTATGAAGGCTCAAGAGTATATATGGAATGGGTATCACGCAATCTTAGCACATGTGGGGGAGAAGTAAACATAACATAATAGAATCGAGAACATACCTTACATTTGAGGCTACTTAGAAATCTTTCCTAAGGACTTTCCCGGACTTCCACCTCTAAGAAAAGTTGAGTTTTGAATATATCTTATGCCTAGAGCTTCTCTTGTAGCTCGATCACCATATTGATTAGCATCGTTAGAGATGCAAGAGTGCAAGTTACAAGAGTTATCAGGAAAAGGATTCATAAGATTGATTTTCTCACCTTGGAGAGCTCTGGTCTTGTTTGTCAAGAAAAAGGAGGATCCTTCCGAATGTGCATTGACCATCAGAAGTTAAACAAGCTTACTATCAAGAACCGGCATCCATTTTCACAAATCGACGACTTGTTCGACCAGCTTTAAGGATCTAGCTATTACTCAAAATTGACTAACGTTAGAGATATCATCGATTACTAATTCAAGAGGAAGATGTTCCTAAGACCGCATTTCGAACCCATTGCTGTCACTACAAATTTATTGTTATGCCGTTTGGGTTATCCAATGCACCATCCGCTGTATTCATGGACCTCACGAATAGAGTGTGCAATATATGGATAAATTCGTGATTATCTTTATCGATGACATCTTGATATACTCACAAAACAAGGATGAACACAAACAATATATAAAACTAATATTGAAACAACTCAAGAATGAGACATTGACGCCAAGTTCTCAAAAAGTGACTTCTAGATTTGAGAAGTGTAATTTCTCGAACATGTAGTTAAGGAGAAGGGCACATATGTTGATTCATTCAAGATAAAGGCCATTAAGAAATGAAAGACAACTAAACCCTAACCGACGTACGACAACTCCTAGGTTTGGCAAGTTATTACCGACGCTTTATGGAAAACTTCTTTGAAATAGGCCAACCGTTCCCGACCTTAACCTAAAAGGATAAGAAGTTTGACTGGAGTAACAAAAAAGGAGCATCATTTCAGTTGTTAAAACAGAACTTTGTTCTGCGCCAATCATGTCCCTACTAGAGGGAACTGTTGGATTTTGGTGTAACATTCAAGCCATTTTGAAAATCCGAACCGGAACCCATTTAGGTCGATGATGTAAACCGAATTCATTATTTAAATCATTTTATTTATTTTAGTATTTCAAATACAAAATTTATTTTACTCAATCAATAAAAATATATTTTTTATAAAAGAGTAAAATGCAATTTTTGTAAACTTTTTTTTGCCATTTCAGTCACTATAGTTTACCAAATGTTGCAATTTTCATCCCCTCCACTAACTCCGTTAAGATCTCAGTTAAATATGAGGGTATTTTAGTCCTTTTGAACACTCTAGTTATAATTAAAACAAATTAATCAACTAATCTTCAATTAAAACTAAGAAAAACATGAAGTGACTAGTGAGACCGGACGCTTCGATTTAAAAGGTTTGATTAACTCTAACTTATGTTGTTCGATTGAGGTTTGCTGTGAGATTTCAATTAATCTTCACATTTTGTTCTAACGTGTACCTTTATTCGATTGAGGGCTGCTGTAGAATTGAGTTCTGCTATTGTCACGCTTTGTTTGATTGAGGTATATTGTTGTCATGTTCGTATTGTCACGTTTATTTGAACGTGACAACAACAGATCTCAATTAAACAAAATGTGACAACAGTAGATCTCAATCCAACAACGGTGCACATTTGAACAAAACGTGAAAATCAATTGAAATCCCACAGCATACCTCAATCGAATAACATGAGTTAGAGTTAATCTAAACATTTTAATCGAGGCGCCCGATCTCACTTGTCGCTTCATATGTTTTTTTTAGTTTTGATTGAATATTAATTGATTAATTTATTATAATTAGATAATTAGGGTGTTACAAAAGACTAAAATACCCTCATATTTAACTAAGATCTTAACGAAGTTAGTGGAGTGGATGAAAATGACAACATTTGTCAAACTACAGTGACTGAAATGGCAAAAAAAAGTTTTTGGATTGAAATGTCAAATTCAACAAAACGTCAGGGATGAAAATTGTATTTTACTCTTTATTATTAAATTATCATTTAATCATTTATATTTATGACTCAAATACAATCATTATGGTATTTTTTTAATTTGATTTAATTTCGTAAGTCATAAAATAAATTTTTAGATGTTATTTGTTAATCAGGAGATTTTTTTATAAATATCAAATTAAATAATTCAATTTTAATGTTTTATATAATCTATATCGTTTACAAAGTTTTTATGTATTGATTTATTTTGAAAATTAAGATTTATAAGTTCAGGGTGTAATAGTAATTTTTAAAACTTGTTTTAAAGTATTTTTACACAAAAAACCACTTCAAACATCAGGGACTAAACTATAAATTTATTTAAACCCAAACCACCCCTCCCATCGGTTAATCCCATCTCAACTGGTCCTTAACCGCCGCGACATTGATTGGAACCCATAACCATTTCCAATTTTGTTTTATTGAGCTGCTTTCATTGTTCAATCACACGCATTCGAAACAAAAACCTCCATTCAAATTTGAAGTTATTTCAACTTGAAATTAATCGCAATATCCAAATCAGTCTATACGAAACACAATTCTGATCATTTCTAATTCAAAGATATCGATAATTGAAACTTTAACATTAATCATCAATTCGAATCAATAACTTACAAATCGTACATTGAACTCATTCGATTCGAAACAGTTACAACTTAGCATATTTAATCAAGGCTAAACATCCCATTTGATCCATTTTAACTCTTAGTAGTATCAATTTCACATAAAATACACACATACATCGAATTCCATTGTCGTCCTTAGTCGCAACATGTTCTTCTCCTATTATTATCAAATTACACTTCAATTCAAGTAATTAACCATTCACACACACTCGAACTAGTATGTTAACCAAAAGCCCTATAGTTATTTTGGTTAACAATTTCATTCTCATGTTCAATCGAATCAATGCAAAATCTAGGGTTTATACCGAATTTGGGGTTTTCTTTAAACTATGTTTGATATTTTCTGGTAGGAATTAAATTGGAATTGGGCCACTAGCCCACCGGTTTATACTCTCATCAACTCTAGAACAGACCGCGGTTTGAACCAGGCCTCCCCATATATTTTTAAAACTTAAATTTTATCATTTTCAAATTACAGAAAAATTATATTATGATATTAATATAATTTTTTTGTTGATTAAATTTATTCTAGAAATTATTTTTTAATTTTTTTGAAAATTTTAAACAATATAACCCTCCCATTTCTTTATTTTCAAATGTTTTAATAGTATAGAGCCATTACAAAAATTATTTAAATGTTTTTTTAAAACTTTATAAAATGATTCTAAATAAAATCTAAATTATTTCAAATCATTTTACAAGTCATTTAAATAATTAATTATTTCATTAATTATTTTGACCAAGTTATTAAATAAGTAATTATTAGTAATTATTTTTCACATTTAATATTCAGATTTTATATATAGTTATACTCAATAATTCTGTTTCACTATTTTCAATTTCAATTATATAAATATTATGTTCTATTCTTATCTAATTAAGATACATTGTTGGTTACATTATTTTTTAAAACTATTTATTAAAACCCAAATCCCAATTAAAACCCTAATTAATCTTGTCATAAATCATTATATTGTTTTTAAATAAAGACATTATTCCTTAGGTTAACCCGTGAGGAATCTTGGCGTCTAATCTAACAATATTATTATTCAAACACCAAGTGAGTTTTTATAGCGTAACTTTATGTGTTTAATTATTTCTGGGAATCATGTGATTCATATTCAATCTTTGTCGTTCATTGTCTTTTTATTTTAAAATTCAATTTAAAACATGCTATGTTATTACTTGTAATTCTGTATACATAGTTAGATAAACTAGATGAGACACAATCTTTAATTCAAGCAACCAGGGTAACAATGATAGATCTATTGGATTGATAAACTAAAGGTGGGCAAAAAAACCGATTTGAAAACCGATTTGTGAAAAAAACCAAAACCGGTTTGGGTTCCAAACCGGTCCTAAACCGACCCGGTACGGTGATTTATAATCGATATCAGGTAGTCGTAGGGTCAAACCGGTTTTGAACCGGTTCCTAAACCAGTTCACCCAAACCGGTTTTTAAAAACTAGCCATTACATAATGGCTATATAGCCATTTTTTTGGCTGTTGGGGGGCTTTTTTGACCATTTTTTAGTGTTGTTTTTATTATTATACTCCCAATAGGTTAGTATATATATATATTGGATTTTTTGGTTGAACTACAACAACTTAAAATGTTCTTTATTCTCAAAAATCTAAAAAACGCTCAATACATTCGTGCTCTTAAAAAAAACTCTCAAATGGCTTCATCAAGTGCTCAATCATCTGTTGGTTGTGATGCGTCTTCAAGCAACATGGTGGTTGCAATTCTTCCTACGAATAGGAACCCCGAAATATGCTGCAATTACGATTTATGTCAAATGGCTAGCGGTTGGAACAAAGCTCGTTGTAAGTTTTGCCATAAGTTTTTCAAATAAGATGCAAACATAAGCTTGAAAAACCACATTGCACGTAAATACTGTAAGGAGTTGAAAGGTGAACCGTCTCAATGTCAAGTATCGATGACAAACGAAAGAAATGTTTGGGCCTATAACGTTGATGTGGTTCGGGAGCAAATGTCGCATTTTGTAATTCAAGAAAGGTTGCCATTTAAACATTTCGACAACAAATGTTTGACTCGACTCATTAAACAAACTCTCCAACCACGTTACACCAATATAAGTCGTGCTACTCTTCTAATAGATTGTTTAAAAATGTGGAAAAAAGCTAAAAATGAATTAATATCTTATTTTGAAAATTTACAAACCGGTGTTAACTTAACTAGTGATGTTTGGTCGACTCCTCACGTTCACCAGACTCGTACATTTGTGTCACCGCCCATTGTGTTAAACCCGATTCATGGCAAATGATGAAACGTACGATTGCGTTTAAATTGTTTGATTATCCTCACACCGGTGAAAACATTTTTTTATCTTATTGATAAAATTATTAAAACGTATAAATTAGAAAACAAAATTTTTTCTATATCTTTTGACAATGCGACAAGTAACACGCTTGCGATAGAACATCTAAAATTAAAATATATAACAATTTGTGTGGGTGTGTTTTTTCATAGTTGATGTGTTGCGCACATCATAAACTTAGTCGTTCAAGACGGTTTAAAAATGATTGAACCAACAAAAGATGGTTTCAAAAGAATTTTACGTGATATTTTTAGCAATAACCAAAGATATAGTAGGTATCATAAGTTTTGTAAAGACGCAAAGGCCAAATGTTTAGGTGCGAATTGCGACGTACCTACAAGATGGAATTCCACTTATAACATGTTTCAAAAGGCTATTGAACAAAAAGAAAGTTTAATAGCCTTTCATAATAGTTTGGTGAGTCGTGGAAATGCAAATACTTACCATCTATCTGGTTGGACTGTTATTGAAGAAATAAGCAAAATGCTTCAAGTTTTTAAAAACTCAACTACTTGTCTTTCTAGAGTTTATTATCCAACTAGTCCATTAGTACTTCACCAAATTTATTTAATAACTTCAAAATTAAATGAGTTGTCATTTAGGGGTAGACCTTATTTGGATATGATACCCCCAATGAAAGAAAAACTTAAAAAGTATTTTAAAGAAATGCCTTCGGTTTTTACCTGTGACGTTGCCTTAAACCCTTGCTTAAATACGTCGGGGGTTAAAACTTTACTTGATAAAATTACTTCTAATGTTGATTTATAAGAAGAAAACCCATTTTATGGTCAAAGTTTAAAAACTACTTTTAACGAACATTTATCAAAAAAGTTTGATGTTTATTTAGTAAAATATGGTGAAACATCAAACATCCATGACTCATTGAGGCATGCGGCATATGCCGAAAGTTCAAATGTGTTGGACCCTGAAAGGATCATACATGCCAATTCAAGAGGTGGTTGAAGGTTGTTCTGGTTGGTAGAATCTGCACAAGTCCAAGATGTAATGCGGGTGAAGAAAAATAGAAGAAAAAGAATAAGTGTCGGGTGTCCGCATTAGTTAATGCGGATGAGCAAGAACAAATACTGCCAAGTATTTGTTCATCCGCATTTACTAATGCGGATAAGCATAACCAAATGCGGCTAAGTATTTGGTCATCCGCATTAGTTAATGCTGATGACATACTAAATGTGGATTCACAACTGAAGAAATGCTGATGAAGATCAACACATCCGCATTAACTAATGCAGATGTTATTTACAAATGCTGATCAACATTTTGTACTTAGACTAGTATTCTGATGTCTACTTGTCAGGGTAGTATACACTAAATGTAAGGTGACAAAGTTAATCAAAAGCTTCTGTCTTGTGCTGCAAACCCTAGCACACTTTGTATCTTGTTTACCAATATCAATATACAAAGCACTTATTAGTATTTTCAGCATTAAATGTTCTTTGATTCTGTATTTCCGCTACATAATCATTGACTCAATCATCATATTCAATCCTAGTTGAGTCACATCAACTCAGATTCACATCTCGGACCTGATAAACTAGTATCAGAGCCTCGGCTCTTGAATTCGTCTCAAAATCAGCACAGATCTTGAACGAAAATCGATTGAACTATTGATTGAGTTGTTTATTAGCATGTTTCAGACTTCTAATAAACATTCTTACTGGAAATACTTGGAGCTTTATCAACCGTTGATGATCTTCTGATCAACAAACTCAAGAAAACTATTTGATTGTTGATTCTCAACAAAATTAGACAAAAACCACTCATAATCACTAAAACATTGATCAAAAATCAACCTAAAATCAACTTTACTGCTACTGCTATCACTGAATCTTGACAAGAAACTCTTGACTTTGGACTGTTTGACCTACTGGACATAAAAATCAACTTAACCAATATTCAAACCACCTAAAATCAAGTTTATTCTAATGGATTCTGTTAACTTTTCTGAACATGGTCATGCATCTAAACATCCAATGCTTAAACATAAGTCTGAGTTTAAACAGTGGAAAATAAGGTTTAAAAACTACGTTACAGGTGTGGATCCCAATTACAGGATATCCATTTCCAAAGGACCCTACATTCTTGTGTCTCTCAATGTTGATCAAGCTGCTCAGTACAGAACTGCTAGAATTCCAATTGAGGATCCTAATCTAAATCTTAATGATGAGGAATATAAGAAAATCAACATAGATCTCAAAGCATACTCCATTTTAACTCAGGCGTTGAAAATGGATGTTCTCAAAGAACTAGAAAAGTATGGGACAGCCAAAGGTGTCTAGGATGCACTGCAGATTATGTGTGAAGGAAGTAGTGAGGTGACAGAAATAAACAAAGACAAATTGGTGAACCAATATGAAACCTTTCATCATACCAAGGGTGAATCAATCTCCAAGCAGCTACATCGATTTGTACAGTTGGTGAATGATCTAGAAATCATGGGGTAACATATAAAGAGAAGGAGATGAACAAGAAGATGCTGCACAGTCTACCAGAAAACTAGAAGCACAATGTTACAATGCTGAAGAACACTCTTGAGTTGGAAAGCACCAGCTTAGACATCATGATTGCTAAGATTGAAGCTCTTGAGTTAGATGAGAGGAACATAAATCTTAGTGGACCTCAAATCATTAAGGCATATAAGTTTCCATCAGAAACACATTCTGTTGAAAATGTATTTGTGACAGAAGAAGATGATTTCCTATCTTCTAAAGATCAAGCAAGAACAACTGGATTCATTGCTTCTTCACAAAAAAACAAGCAATCATCTTCAAAACCATCTACTGCAACACCCGACTACATGCCTAGTGATCAAAGATCTGAAGAGCAAAAGGCAACTTACAATGCCTTTGTTGCTAGTTTTGAGGCATATCTGGGAGGAAGACTTACTTCAGCACATCTGATTCAGGAAGATTTGGAACAAATGGACTTGTAATGGCAGATGGACATGATTGCAATGAGAGCCAAAAAATCCTTTCGAAAAGGGAAGAAGCTGAGTCTGAATGAGAACACAAAACATGGATATGACAAATCCAAGGTAAAGTGCTTTAATTGTGGTGTGACTGGCCATTTCTCTAGAGAATGTAATGCTCCTAGAAGAAGTAGCAACAATTACCAAAGAACTTCACATGGTCAGCCATCATCTCAATCCAATTCAAGCTTTCAATCAAGCAATCCCCATCAGTATCAATATCAAAATTAGCATCAACAAACTCATCACAATCAACCAAAACTTACACATCAAGCTTAGGGAAGCAACCACCTAACCTCTAATGCACTTGTCATCGGATAAGATGGAGTGTGTGACTGGAGCCTATATGCAGAGGAAGTCAAGCCTCACTTCTAAAATCATGCTCTCATGGCTCACATTAATGATTGTCCAACTCTAATGCCATCTGAGGTAAAATCCAATCTCTATAGTGACAAATGTATTCAAGAAGTACAGAGATATAGAGAACATAATCAAAAGTTGGCTCTTAAAATCAAAGAAGAAAAGGTCAAATCTGAAATGTTGAAACATGAGATGAAAAGTTTTGAAATTAAAATCAAATCACTTCTTTCAGATATTGAAAAACTCCATGGTGAAAAGTACACTCTAGCAGCTGAGAATGAGAAGTTAACTGAATTATTAACAAAAACCAATGCTAAGCAATCAGTTACAGAAGTGAAACTTGAAAAGTTTTAATTCTCTTCTGCTAAGCTGCAAGAGTTACTTGACTCATAGAAAGAGCCAAAGGATATGACTGGGATAGGATACAATTCTTGTCCACCTCTATACAATGAAAACTATACGGTTATGCCTGAGGCACTCACTCATTATGATTCAACTGAACCTAAAGTTATTGAAACTAAAACAATTGTTTCTCAAATAACCAATCCTTAAAACAAACCAAGTATGTATATTGAAACCAATAAGGATAAAACCAAGTTGGGTCACCCAATTAAAATCAAAGAGTGCTCATACAAACCTTTAGTTGTCAAGAAACCAAACAGCCCAGTCAAAGCCATTATGCCATTTGTAAAATTCATCCCTGAAAATCTCAAGGTGGTGAAGAATGCTGAAGTATTAGTGAAATCCTCTACTGAAAGCAGATCTGATAGTGAGATTAAATCTCCTAAAAATTCAAGCAAATCAGAAAAGGTTTTACTAAAATCCAAAACAACTCAATAGCATCTCCATCATCCAAAGGAAAATCTCCCATGGTTCAAAAATCAAAAGTAAAAACTAAACGAATCTCATCAACAAAGTCAAAACAGGGGGTTGGTTTTGATATTTTCAATAAAAAGGATGTAGACCAATTTGAAAAGGAGTTAAGCAAGGGAAAAAGGAAGCAAAAGCAGTCTCCAAAGACCAAGCAAAGTAGAATTATAAAACAATCTACAGAAACTAAGAAGGCTGAATTTGCTTTTTCATTTAACACAAAATCTGAGGCTAATCTAAAATTTGTTAAATCAAATGAAGCTTCAACATCAAAATCAAAAGACAAACAAATGTACTATGATATTTGTAACATGTCTAATCACAACACATATGAGTGTTATTTTAATCAATATTGCTCCATCTGTGACATAAACAATCATTCTACTAAAAACTGCTATTTCAACAAGTATTGTTCTGTATATGATCTGACAAATCACAATACATCTGATTGTTTCTTTAAACACAAAGGCTTGAGAATCCCACAAAACAAGCCTATTTCACCAATTTCAACTGACAAGGTCAAACACAGAAGTCTATCACATATTAAACAAACACGGGTTTCAAATTCTGATGATGACTTTTATGATCAATGGAAGTCAAAGGGTGTCAAAAGAAATCTCAATCATAATATGAAACAATCATTTGGTTCTCACCCAAAAATTAAAACAAAAATGATTTCTGAAAATCAAAAACATGCCCAATTTCTACATAGAAACCAGGATGAAAGATTTGACTACTCTTCAGACAACTCTGTTGAAATTGATGAAATAAAAACAAAAAGGACTTCATTGAAATTCTTCAAAGCATCAACCTCTAAATCACAACCTAGAGGCAAGTATCAAAAGGTTACAGTAATGGATAGAAACGGGCAACCCAAGACCATCATGGCTTGGGTTTCATATTCTTACTAGTTCTTTTATGCTTGTAGGGTCATCTATATAGGTCCAATAACTTATAGTATATGGATAGTGGATGCTCCTGACACATGACTGGAGATAGTTCCCTCCTTCATGACTTCAAGCATATAAAAGGAACTACTGTAGCGTTTGATGGGAACTCACAAGGTGGCAGAAGTACTAGGGAAGGATCTGTAACAAATGGACTACTGAGCTTTGACAAAGTGAACTACTGCGAGCAACTGAATTTCAATCTCCTTAGCGTGTCTTGGATCTGTGACAAGAAATATTCCACTGATTTTACAGACACTTATTGCTACATTTTGAAACCAGGATTTCAAATTCCTGAAGAATGGGTTGTCTTGAAGACTCCGAGAAAGAATAATACCTATGTTTTAAACCTTAATTCTGCTCAACCAATAGAAGAAACATGTCTTTTGTCTAAAGCATCATTTAATGAGTCACAACTTTGGCATAGACGTTTGGGACACACAAATTTCAAAAACATGAATAGATTGGTAAAAGGAAATCATGTAATTGGTTTACCTCAAAAGGAATTACATTTTATTGACCACTGTTCTGCATGTCTAAAAAAAAACAACATAAATCTTCCCATAAGCCAAAGCTTGTGAACACAATCAATACTCCATTGAAGTTACTTCATATGGATCTCTTTGGACCAACTCATGTCATGAGTATTGGTAAGAAACAGTATTGTTTGGTGATCATTGATGACTTTTCACGATTCACATGGGTCTTCTTCCTACTTTATAAAAATGAAGTGTCCCAAATAATAAAAGATTTTATCACCAAAATTGAAAATCAACTTTATCAAAAGGTAAAATCAATTAGAAGTGATAATGGGACAGAGTTTAAAAATAAAAGTCTAAGTTCATTTATACTAAAAGGCATTGGTCATCAATTCAGTGCAACCAGAACTCCTCAACAAAATGGGGTAGCTGAAAGGAGAAACAGAACACTAATTGAAGCAGCAAGAACAATGCTAGCAGATGCTAAGCTACCAATTACCTTTTGGGCTAAAGCAGTCAACATATCATGTTTTGTGCAAAATCAAACTTTTATTACTAAAGAAAACAATAGAGCACCTTATGAACTTCTTTTTCATAGAAAACCATTCATTAGATTTTTCAAGTCATTTGGTTGTCCTGTCTCAATATTAAACACCTGAGATCATTTAGGAAAGTTTGTTCCTAAGTCTGATGAGGGATTCTTTGTAGGTTATTCCTCTGTCTCTAAGGCTTTCAGAGTGTTTAATCCTAGATTAAACATTATTGATGAATCAACAAATGTTCAACTCAATGAGCACTCCTTTCCTAAGTCAATTAATGGTCCTGATTGGTTGTTTGATATTGACTCTTTTACAAGATCTTTTGATCAGTTTCACCTGTTAAATGCAGGTAAACTACAATCAGTTGTATCTTCTGGAATAGTAGAGAGAAGGGATGACTTTCCAATGATTCTTTCATCTTCTGCAAATCAACCTGATGAAGAAGTTCCATTGCAAGCTGATTCGGTTAGACAAGAAGTACAAAATCGGAGTGTCTCAACTAAGGCTGGTCCTAGTACACTGCCCACTCCTTCGGTAGAACCGTCTACTAAAGATAGAAATCCAAAACTAGTTACTGTGCCAGTTGAAACTGAAGTGAATGCAAATGATAAAAGTATTCAAAGTGCTGCTGATGCTGATGTTGAAGCTGAAGCTGATGAAAGTCACAACCTGAAGGTGCCTCTCGCCAAGATGATCTAAATGTCTCCAATCTTGATGTATCAAATACTGGTGACACAATTCCAACTACCAGGATACATAAGAATCATGTAGTGTGAAGCATCATTGGTGAATTAGATGAGCGAGTGATAAGAAGCAAGTCAAGTATTGCAAAC
Source organism: Flaveria sonorensis (assembly GCA_025506505.1). Classification (NCBI taxonomy): domain Eukaryota; kingdom Viridiplantae; phylum Streptophyta; class Magnoliopsida; order Asterales; family Asteraceae; genus Flaveria; species Flaveria sonorensis. The sequence continues at coordinate 39,672,540 of CM046435.1, read as the reverse complement.
ATTTGTTTGTTTTCTTGCTTTCTGTGTCAAACAGTACCCAAGAATATGAAAGAGGTTCTTCAAGACAACAGCTGGATCGAGGCAATGCAGGAAGAATTGCTCTAGTTTTAGAAACAAGAAGTATGGCAGCTGGTAGACCTTCCCGAAGGACAATACCCTATTGGTACCAGATGGTTATATAGAAATAAGACTGATGATAGGGGCATTGTTATCAGAAACAAGGCAGTTGCACAAGGATACACCAAAGAAGAAGGAATAGACTATGATGATATGTTTACACCTGCTGCCCGATTAGAAGCCATAAGACTTTTTCTTGCATACTCTAGATCTATGAAATTCACTGTGTATCAAATGGATGTAAAATGTACATTTCTTTATGGTAAAATCTCTAAAGAAGTCTATGTGACTCAACCACCAGGCTTTGAGGACCCGGATTTCCCTCACAGGATGTACAAGCTTGAAAAAGCTTTGTATGGCCTACATCAAGCCCTACAAAAGCGGTACGAGACTCGATCATCTTTCCTTCTTGCACACAGGTATAAGAGAGGAAAGACTGATCAGACTTTGTTTAGAAAAAGAAAAGAACATGAAATACTGCTAGTCCAGATCTACATGGATAATATCATTTTTAGATCAATGAACAAGCAACTTTGTAAGGATTTTGAAGACCTTATGCACTCCAAGTTCCAGATGAGTGAAATAGGGGAGCTTACATTCTTCTTAGGATTACAAGTACAGCAGACAGCAGATGGAATCTTCATCAATCAATCAAAATAAGTGTAATCCATGTTGAAGAAATTTCATTTTACAGACTGTCAATCTATCAGAACTCCTGTGGGTACAAAAATGAAGATTGGTCCAGACTCAGATGGCAAATCAGTGAATTAGACTCACTATCGATCAATGATAGGGTCACTCATGTATCTAACAGCAAGCAGACCTGACATAATGTTTGGTGTATGTGTTTTTGCCAGATATCAAGAAGATCCCACCTGCTGGATGGTTCACCTTAGTATCTTATTAAAACTTGTCACATGCCACAAATGACCCCATAGGATCTCAGTGTGGTATCCTTCCCGTTCATCAAGGAAGGCACTGGGTGTGGGGGATTCCCCAAGTAGATTTACCCATATAAAACAAGCGGTTCATACAAGAATTAATGATCGCGATAAAAGTAAAAGCAGGTTCTAACATTTCCATAACATATAGCAGCATATTATAGCACATAAAATTTCAGTTTAAACAGAGCATGCTTCACCCCAAAAACAGTAGTAAAAAGGGACACTAGAACTCACCTTAGAGCTTCAAGTAACGGGTTCTTCGTGTACCGGGAAAGTTTCAAGTTTAGCACCCTACCAACAATATTAAGTGTTAAGACACTAATTCTAAGGTCATACGAGGTAGATAATAATGTGTTAAGGGGTTAAATGTTCAACTAGTTTAGATTTGCCAAGGCTTGCATTAGAAAGTTTCCTTTTATAGTAAGTCATGGTTTCTTATGGATAATTATAGGTTTTTACACTATTAGGTCATTGATACCAGTTAAATTAAGTTACCAAGTGATTACATGTTCATAGGGTCGTTTTATAGAGTTTTGGCAGAATTTACAGTTTAGCCCCTCAAGTTTTAGAATTTACAATTTCTACCCTAAAGTTTGCTTCTTTACATTTAATGGAATTTTTGAAAAAATAACAGATTTTTGAGTTAAATAATACATCTTAATCAAGTTAAACTTCCAATTTTTAGAACTTTAGAATTTAGTTGGTAAACATGTGTTTTTACGTTACCGGTTACGGTGAAACCGGGGGTTTTTAACGGTTAAGTATTAAACCTTATAATTTTATGTCTTAAAATTTGAAGTATTATATTAAGGACTTTTAATAAGTTTTTAGAATCTGTTAAGAATGTATTCTTTAGCCCTTTTTGTTGAAAGTCTCGTTTTTAAGTTCGACCCGTTAAAGCGTGTTTTTACCCGAAACCGATCGCTTGAAATCATGTTTGACCAATTTTTCACCATCTTTAAGTATTAAAGTTATAATCTTACTGAAATAACAAGTTTCCCATAGATTTTAGTTTTATTCTTGTATTTCCATGAATTTCTTCCAAAAATCATCCGGTTAAGGTCCGTTTTTAACTAAAAATTTCATTTAAATTGTTCTTAGACCTATTTAACCACAAATTCGACCAATTTCACTTGTTTAACATTTTTATAGCCTGGAATTATTTTTAACATGGTTATACCCTATGTCCTCATATTTTCAAGTCAATTTACCACCTTTTCGGGTCCCCGAATAAGTCCAAAATGCCTATAATCCCTACTATTTTAATTTTTCAGCTTTTGACAACATTTAATATGCCCAATAACATCCAAAACCTACTAAAAATCAGTTCTAATACACGTATCTAACACGTAACCATAATATAAGCTTGTATTTGGGAGATTTTTACCATTTTAGCCCTTTACACATGTGTAAAACATATTAGTTGTACCCATTCACCACCAAATCATTTTGTAACTTTCAAAACAGGTTGTTAGGAGGTTTAAAAACCATTTTTAAGAATATCCCAAGCTTTGGTTACGGAGGGTTACAAAACATAAAATTCATGGGTGTCAAAGTCACCCAAAAGGGGGTTTTCTAGGTGTAACTTGTGTTCCACCCGTAGCATGACCAATATTTCATGTGAGATACCTCTAGTGAAGTTAAAAGCTCCTCAGGAATGAGATTATAGCAGTGGAATTCTGTTAGAACAAAGAAAGTAAGGGTTTTAGTGGATAGAAGAAAGAATAACACATGACATAGTTTGTTTCGGGTAGGATGAAGCTTACTCTGTATGGTTCACGATTTGGAGAGTGTGTTGGGTGATAGAACAGTCTGTAAGTCTTCGAACAAGGGCTGGAAGAGTTGAGTTTGATGAAACCGTGTGTCAAAGGCTCACAAGATAGCACCCTCTTGCTAGTATGAAGCTTGACCGATGATGTTTGATGCTTGAACTTCGACTAGGGGCTGAAATGAAGCTGGAACCATGGGTGTGTGTGTGTTTTAGCTAGAGAGAATTCGAGAGAAGAGGGAAGAGAGTGAGAGGTGAGAAATGAGGGTGGGTTCAAGTGTTGCATGTAATAGGAGTGGAGGGGAATGGTGGCAAGTTTGGGTGGTGTATAAGAGAAGAGATTGGTGGAGAGGGGGGGTGAAGGGGTGGCCGATCTTGTAGCTTTGTGGGGTGTAATTAGTTTTAAATTTTAAATGAAAATTTGTTATTGTGTAGTATTATTTTGTAGTGTAGTATTTTAAGTGGGTAATTTTTATTAGTTGTTTAAGTATTAAGTATGTATATGTATATGTTAAACCGTGAATTGTGTGTGCATGCACACATATTTAATTGTTTCAATTAAGATTCAATTTTCAAATGGACTAATTGACTTTCCCAGAACACGAAGTTATTCTATGCTAAGGCTAGATCTGACAAATTCATGCAAAATGGCACATGAAATAACAAAAATGACAATAATAGCAATAGTAATAATAACACTGATAGTAATAGTAATAGTGATATTGCATTAATATTAATTGTATGGATAATGATGAGGGAGGGGTTAAAGGTTAGGGTTATGACCTGGAGGTCGGTTGTTACATTCTCCCACCGTTTAGGAAATTTCGTCCTGAAATTTTAGCTTCGATAAGTTTCGGAACGGGTGGGTCTGAAGAGATGTGGATAATTCTTTCTCATCTCGTCTTCTCGCTCCCAAGTGAATTCAGGTCCTCGCCTAGAATTCCATCTTACCTTGACCTTGGGTATGCGACTTCACCTGAGTTTCTTGACCAGCCGGTCAGTAATCTCTACAGGCTCTTCCATGAAGTTCAACTTGTCATTAATCCTTGCTTCCTTCAGGGGTAACTCCATGGCTTTGTCTACCATGCACTTCTTCAAATTTGACACATGGAAGGTGTCATGTATGTAGCCTAGCTCTTGCGGTAGCTTTAATTGATACGCCACGGGGCCAATTCTAGCTAGTATCTCAAATGGTCCTATATATCTCGGGCTTAGCTTTCCTTTTCTTCCAAACCTCATAGTCCCCTTCCATGGTGCTACTTTTAGCATTACCCTGTCACCCACTTGAAACTCTAAAGGTTTTCGCCTTCTGTCAGCATATTTCTTCTGACGGTCTCTGGCCGCTCTTAAATGCTCCTTAATTTTAAATATCTTGTCGGTGGTCTCCATCACAATGTCTAGTCCCATTACTTGACTATCCCCGATCTCATTCCAACTCAACGGTGATCGGCATTTCCTGCCATATAGGGCATCATAGGGAGCTGCTTTTATACTTGCGTGATAACTATTGTTGTAGGAGAACTCTACTAGAGGAAGATGGTTATCCCAGTTCCCTCCAAAGTCAATCACGCAAGCCCTTAGCATATCTTCCAAGGTTTGGATGGTTCTTTCACTCTGACCGTCAGTTTGTAGGTGGTAAGCAGTGCTTAAATCCAGACGGGTTCCTAAAGCCCGCTGGAGTGACTTCCAGAAACGAGAAGTGAAACGACTATCATGGTCGGAGATGATTGATAGTGGCACCCCATGCCTGGTCACTATCTCGTCGATGTACAGTTGGGCCAGCTTCGTCAGGTCGTTGTCCTCTCGAATCGGCAAGAAGTGAGAATATTTAGTTAACCGGTCAACTATTACCCAGATGGCGTCATGTCCTCTGAAAGTTCTGGGTAGTTTTGTAACAAAATCCATTGTGACGTTATCCCATTTCCATTCTGGAATGTCAGGCTATTGTAACGTCCCTGACAGTTTTTGATTTTCAGCCTTCACCATGGCGCACGTTAAACACTTCCCAACGTATATGGCGACTGATTTGTTAATTCCAGGCCACCAGAAAAGTGCCTTTAGATCTTGGTACATTTTGTCACTTCCGGGGTGAATCGAGTACCTAGATTTATGGGCTTCGTATAGGATCACCTCTCTAATTCCCCCGTACTTTGGTACCCATGTTCTTCCTTCATATTTATATATACCATCGTTGCTCAATTCTAACCATTTCTCCATTCCTGTTAACAACTCCCCTGCTAAATTATCTTCCTTTAACGCTTCACCTTGTGCTTCTTTTAGTCTTGCAACAAGGTCAGTATACACACTCATCCTTAAGGCACGGACACGAAGGGGTTTTTCTCTTTCTTTCCTGCTCAAGGCATCCGCCACTACATTGGCCTTGCCGGGATGATAGCGGATTTCGCATTCGTAATCATTCAATAGCTCAACCCATCTTCTCTGACTCATGTTTAGCACTTTCTGATCAAGAATGTGTTGCAAACTTCTATGGTCAGTGTAAATAATGCACTTCGTGCCATAGAGGTAATGCCTCCACATTTTGAGTGCAAATACCACGGCACCCAATTCTAGATCATGCGTTGTGTAGTTCTTCTCATGATCGTTCAGCAGTCTGGATGCATAAGCAATTACCTTGTTACGCTGCATTAGCACGCATCCCAGTCCCTGACGTGAGGCGTCGCAATAGACCACGGAATCTTCAACTCCTTCTGGGAGGGCGAGGATAGGTGCACTACATAGTTTCTCCTTGAGTGTTTTGAATGCTTCGTTCTGCTCTTGTTCTTACTCAAAAGCTGTATTCTTCTTGGTCAAGGCAGTTAACGGTTGTACAATACGCGAGAAGTCCTTGATAAACCTTCTATAGTATCCGGCCAATCCAAGGAATTGCCTTATCTCGGTAGGAGTTTCTGGAATTCTCCAATTCTTAATGGCCTCTATCTTTGAAGGATCCACTTGAATTCCGTCTTCATTTATGACATGCCCTAGGAATTGGATTTCCCGCATCCAAAATTCGCATTTGGAGAACTTGGCATATAGTTGCTCATTCTTGAGCAACTCGAGAATCAGCCTAAGGTGCTTCTCATGCTCTTCCTTTCCACGGGAGTAGATCAGGATGTCGTCGATAAATACAATCATAAATTTGTCTAGATATGGGCTGCACACTCGATTCATAAGATCCATAAATGCCGCTGGTGCATTAGTCAGTCCAAAGGGCATAACAAGGTACTCATAATGTCCATATCTAGTTCTAAAGGCTGTTTTGGGTATGTCTTCCTCTCTTATCTTCAGTTGATGGTACCCTGACCTTAAGTCTATTTTGGAGAAGTAGCTTGCCCCCTGCAGTTGATCGAATAGGTCATCGATTCTCGGAAGAGGGTAACGATTCTTTATTGTCAGTTTGTTTAGTTCCCGGTAATCAATACACATACGTAGGGTCCCATCCTTCTTTTTCACGAATAGCACCGGGCACCCCATGGAGACACACTCGGTTGTATAAACCCCTTGTCGAGTAGCTCTTGGATTTGTAGCATTAGTTCTTTCATCTCAGGAGGGGCAAGTCGGTACAGTGCTTTGGCTACCGGTGCAGCACCAGGCAATAGGTCTATTTGGAATTCAACCTGACGGGTCGGAGGGAGTCCCGGTAGGTCTTCGGGAAATACCTCCGGATATTCCGAAACCACTGGTATATCCTCAATCTTCTTTTCCTCTTTGGCTTTTATCACGTAAACTATGAAAGCTGGGCATCCCTTCATGAGACTCTTGGTTGCCTTCAAATGGGATATCATAGGATATAACGTGTTACATCTTTCACCATGAACAACTAACACCTTCCCGTCGTTCAATGGTATCCTAAGTAGGCGCTCATCACACACGATTTCGACTCTATTCTTAGCCAGCCAATCCATGCCAACAACCACATCGAATCCTCCTAGCTTAATAGGCATCAGGTTTATCTTAAATGTACTACCTTCTAGGTTCATTAAGCAATCCTGGATGACTTCATTAGTTTCTAAGATGTTACCGTTAGCTAATTCTACGGTAAACGTATCAGTCAGGACGCATGCACTCAAGTCAATCAAAGGCCTAAAAGCACTAGAGACAAAACTAGCAGTTGCTCCAGTATCAAATAGAACGGTAGCAGGATGATTATTTATAAGGAACGTACCATTGACCACATCAGGTTCCTTACGAGCACCGTCTGGATCCATCACGAATGCTCGTCTCTTGGGCTTATTATGTCTGGCGTCCTTATCTCTCCCCAGCTTTGGACACTTATTCCTCATGTGTCTTGGATCTCCACACTCATAGCATTGTTTACCTGGCACATACGTATAATCCTTAATCAGATGACCCGGTCATTTGCATCAGAAGCAGGGCATCGAGTTGCAGTCCCCTTGATGATGCAGTTTACACTTGTTGCAGAATGGGCTTGTTCCCGAGTATAGCTTCCGAGTCCTTCCACCCTGGTCTTCGCACCTCATACCTTCAAAACTCTTCTTGTTTGACCCACTGCTACTACCAATTGCCTTCTTCCCCTCAAACCATTTTCTCTTCTCACCCATCGGCTTCCTCCTTTCCTCTATCCTGTTTTGTTCAGTCCATCCAGCCCTGACTAGATCATCGGTCAAACTACTGGTGAAGTCGAGCGCAGCTTGCAGGGTTGGGGGCCTAAAGGATCGAACCATACCCCTGACTCTAGGATGTAGTCCCCAGATGAAACGTGCTACGCCCTTGGATTCCGGTGTCACCAGATGTGGCACCAGTCGAGCCAGGGCTAAGAAGCGGTTGATGTACTTGGTGTAGTTAGGGCCTTTCATTTCCAGGCTCAGAAATTCGGACTCCAGTTTCTCCAGTTGATTGATGGGGCAGTGTTTGTTGGTTATCAATTCCCTGAATTCGGTCCAACTTATTTGGTTAGCAGCGTTTCTTCCCCAGGGTTGAGTAACAGTCTTCCACCATTCCAGTGCTGATCCGTTGAGTGACTGGGAAGCATACCTCACCATGTGTTCCATCTTACATTCGCTGATATCTAGGACGGCTTCCATTTCGTCAATCCATCGGTACGTCTCAATCGCACCCTCGGTACCATAGAAATCCTTCGGGTTGCACGCCATGAAGGTCTTGTAGGAGCATCCATTCCTTAGTGCTTCAACTTCCTCATTGTTGCCCTCATTGCTCCCAGATCCACCATTACCACTGGGGTTGTTCCGGTCCGCATTAATTTGGGCGATGATGGTCGGGATGGCATTAGCAATTTGTTGTGCTATGAGGTTGGCAATTCTCTCATCGTTCCCCTGATTGACATTCTCTCCACGGGAAGCTCCTGGTGGAGTAAGGGGTTGGTTGCCGGTTGGTCTAGCTTCCTCATGACGACCACTCGTAGCTCCTGATCTTCCAATATGGGTTCCTTGTCTGGTCGGCATTCTGGTAGCATCACATATAAATTTGTTTAGCATCTCATAAATTTTTGGTTTCAACAGCCCATGCATCACTTATCCTAATATACCACGTTCTAACAGGAGAGTGTGTAATATACGCACCACTAAATACCTTTAATATGTTCCATTAAATTAATTTTAAGGCAGTTCAACCCAAAAAGAATGCAAGACAAAATTCCTACACATGACATATCACATTGCAATTCAATACAAATTACCCTGCAGAATCAACACCATAAGAATAGTTTCATAGATAGATAGGGTTAATAGTATCAGCGAAATAGAAATGCATCAGAGTTAAAATCTTACAATTTGGAAGGTGCCATCACCCCCATAATACATAATAATAATAGTGTCTGATAATAATAAAATTGTTTCCTTCAACTGTCTAAGAGACAGATAATCCCACATCTCCCCCCTACTCTCACATCCATTTCTTCTTCAGCCACTAGCCACCCTGAGTTCTTCTTCCTTCTCTCTTGCTCCAACCGCTGGACTCCCTGTGACGCCATCATGGCCTGAAATTGGGCGGACTGGGAGGTCCGAGTGGCGTGCTGGAGTGTCAGCTCGTGACGACGGACGGTCTTCAGAATCTCATCCAATGCAGCATCAGAAGGTCCTACGTCGCTTGCCCAACGGCTAGACTGGGAGTACCGGTCACCAGCTAGCACACTAGGGCCATCATACACGCTGTGCCTCGGTGGCATCCAGTTCTCATCACGTGGATGGTGTCGGAGCGGGTCAATCATCGGTGGTGTAGGTGTCGATGTCCTAACAGGTGGTGGAGGAGGAGGTGGCATCCTAAAGGAGACTGAGGGTCCTGGCCTAGTACTCTTGCGTGGGCGGGTGATAACACGTGCACCCCTATTCCCGATAGGTGGGATAGGTGAGCGTGCAGGAGCTGCGACATGCGGTGACTGGGAGCGCTCCGGCTCCTGGAGGGAGATGTCAAGGAAGAGTCCTCCGATGGCTCAGTGTCATCAGACGTAACAGATATCCAGCCCGGGTGTCTGCATCTTCTCAAGTATTCTTCGTACTCCGTCAGCGGCTTCGCCCTCTTAGGGCTCCCAGCTGGTGCAGTACCGTCAGTCGGGTACGCAGGTGCCTTCCCCTTGTCAGCCATAGCGTCGATGTCCTGTAAGAAATATCATGAGTAATTTGGTTTCTCATAGCTCATGATTGCAATAATAATAGTACTTATAGTAGTAGTGATGGAAATAGTATCAGATATCCCAACAGTATCAAATACCAGAGCTATCAGTTATCAATGGTATCATCAATCCTTAGTTTCTTCAAATAATTAACAAATAAAGTAGTTTCATTTTAAGAAACCCTTAAACTACTCAAAGAAAATTTTAAGAATTATAACATTCAAAGAAAAGTCCAATTATTGCCTAACGATCCATGCTGGAATTTACGCGTCCGGTAAGTTCATGATTACGTTGATCATGTGTAATCATCAATTTACCCAACCCGATCATCCCAACACTTTCCATGAGGACGGTCCTAAGGTATCAGGGTTGTAGCCTAGGGTCTACTATGGTATTCCCACTTCTCTACAACCTTTGGCTCTGATACCAATCTGTCACACCCCGGGCCCAGGTAGGGTGGGACGTCACAGACTAGTAACAATATATGGCAGCGGAAACAAACCATCATAAGAGAACAAAAGGAGAGAACATCACATGGCATTACAGTTTAAAGAAATACCGGGCTAGATGTGGGTCTAACCACCCATACGAGTATAAGTTTTCAACAATACAAATTGTTCCCAACCAAAATAAATAGAAATAAGTCCAAATTGTTTGAAAATCAAAACAAGCCAATGCCATGGTCACGGTGCTAGTCAAGTCTTCTACACAGCTAGACTCCCTTCAAGGATTACCTGAAACATGCTCAAAAGAAATTTGTGTCAACTAAAAAGTTGGTGAATTCAAGTGCTTAAAGTTCAAAACAAAAGGATTCAAAAGAATCCACATTTGATTTAAAAGTCATAGATCATAGTATCATAGTTGTGGGGATCACAATCAACCCTGCACTCAGTCCCGGCTAGCCTCTTCTAAAGTTATGTTACACCGGCTAATCCCGAGGGAAGAACTGAGCCTCATATGGTGGACCATACCTGCTGGATGGTTCACCTTAGTATCTTATTAAAACTTGTCACATGCCACAAACGACCCCACAGATCTCAGTGTGGTACCCTTCCCGTTCATCAAGGAAGGCACTGTGTGTGGGGGATTCCCCAAGTAGATCTACCCATATAAAACAAGCGGTTCATACAATAATTAATGATCGTGATAAAAGTAAATGTAGGTTCTAACATTTACACAACATATAGCAGCATATTATAGCACATAAAAGTTCAGTTTAAACAGAGCATGCTTCACCCCAAAAACAGTAGTAAAAAGGGGACACTAGAACTCACCTTAGAGAGCTTCAAGTAACGGGTTCTTCGTGTACCGGGAAAGTTTCAAGTTTAGCACCCTACCAAAAAGATTAAGTGTTAAGCCACTAATTCTAAGGTCATATGAGGTAGATAATAATGTGTTAAGGGGTTAAATGTTCAACTAGTTTAGATTTGCCAAGGCTTGCATTAGAAAGTTTCCTTTTATAGTAAGTCATGGTTTCTTATGGATAATTATAGGTTTTTACACTATTAGGTCATTGATACCATTTAAATTAAGTTACCAAGTGATTACATGTTCATAGGGTCGTTTTATAGTGTTTTGGCAGAATTTACAGTTTAGCCCCTCAAGTTTTAGAATTTACAATTTCTACCCTAAAGTTTGCTTCTTTACATTTAATGGCCTTTTTGAAAAAATAACAGATTGTTGAGTTTAATAATACATCTTAATCAAGTTAAACTTCCAATTTTTAGAACTTTAGAATTTAGTTGGTAAACATGTGTTTTTACGTTACCGGTTACGGTGAAACCGGGGGTTTTTAACGGTTAAGTATTAAACCTTATAATTTTATGTCTTAAAATTTGAATTATTATATTAAGGAATTTTAATAAGTTTTTATAATCTGTTAAGAATGTATTCTTAAGCCCTTTTTGTTGAAAGTCTCGTTTTTAAGTTCGACCAGTTAAAGCGCGTTTTTACCCGAAACCGATCGCTCGAAATCATGTTTGACCAAATTTTCACCATCTTTAAGTCTTAAAGTTCTAATCTTACTGAAATAACATGTTTCCCATAGATTTTAGGTTTATTCTTGTATTTCCATGAATTTCTTCCAAAAATCACCTGGTTAAGGCTCGTTTTTAACTAAAAATTTCATTTAAATTGTTCTTAGACCCATTTAACCACAAATTCGACTAATTTCACTTTTTTAACCTTTTTAGAGCCTGGAATTTGTTTTAACATGGTTATACCCTATGTCCTCATATTTTCAAGTCAATTTACCACCTTTTCGGGTCCCCGAATAAGTCCAAAATGCCTATAATCCCTACTATTTTAATTTTTCAGCTTTTGACAACATTTAATATGCCCAATAACATCCAACACCTACTAAAAATCAGTTCTAATACACGGATCTAACATGTAACCATAATATAAGCTTGTATTTGGGAGATTTTTACCATTTTAGCCCTTTACACATGTGTAAAACATATTAGTTGTACCCATTCACCACCAAATCGTTTTGTAACATTAAAAAAAGGTTATTAGGAGGTTTAAAAACCATTTTTAAGAAAATCCCAAGCTTTGGTTACGGAGGGTTACAAAACATAAAATTCATGGGTGTCAAAGTCACCCAAAATGGGGTTTTCTAGGTGTAACTTGTGTTCCACCCATAGCATGACCAATATTTCATGTGAGATACCTCTAGTGAAGTTAAAAGCTCCTCAGGAATGAGATTATAGCAGTGGACTTCTGTTAGAACAAAGAAAGTAAGGGTTTTAGTGGATAGAAGAAAGAATAACACATGACATAGTTTGTTTCGGGTAGGATGAAGCTTACTCTTGTATGGTTCACGATTTGGAGAGTGTGTAGGGTGACAAAACAGTCTGGAAGTCTTCGAACAAGGGCTGGAAGAGTTGAGTTTGATGAAACCGTGTGTCAAAGGCTCACAAGATAGCACCCTCTTGCTAGTATGAAGCTTGACCGATGATGTTTGATGCTTGAACTTCGACTAGGGGCTGAAATGAAGCTGGAACCGTGGGTGTGTGTGTGTTTCAGCTAGAGAGAATTCGAGAGAAGAGGGAAGAGAGTGAGAGGGGGGGTGAAGGGGCGGCCGATCTTGGAGCTTTTTGGGGTGTAATTAGTTTTAAATTTTAAATGAAAATTTGTTATTGTGTAGTATTATTTTGTAGTGTAGTATTTTAAGTGGGTACTTTTTATTAGTTGTTTAAGTATTAAGTATGTATATGGATATGTTAAACCGTGAATTGTGTGTGCATGCACACATATTTAATTGTTTCAATTAAGATTCAATTTTTAAATGGACTAATTGACTTTCCCGGAACACGAAGTTATTCTATGCTAAGGCTAGATCTGACAAATTCATGCAAAATGGCACATGAAATAACAAAAATGACAATAATAGCAATAGTAATAATAACACTGATAGTAATAGTAATAGTGATATTGCATTAATATTAATTGTATGGATAATGATGCGGGAGGGGTTAAAGGTTATGGTTATGACCTGGAGGTCGGTTGTTACAGAAACAGTGACTATAGGGGATGAAACTTCAATTGGAAGTCCATATCTGGAGGTTGTCAATTTCTTGGTCCTAGACTGGTCTCCTGGCAGTGCAAGAAGCAGACAAAGATGTTTGTTTCCACAACAGAAGCTGAGTACATAACAGCATCAGCTTGTTGATCTCAAGTTCTCTGGATTCAAAACCAGATGCTTGATTATGGTTATAACTTCTTGCACACACCAATTCACATTGACAACACAGCAGCCATGTTCATAACAAACAATCCAGTTCAGCACTCAAAAACCAAACACATTGAAATTAGATATCACTTTTTGAGAGAGTGTGCTGAAAAGGGGTTAATCAAGTTGATACAGGTTCACACGACTAATGAATTAGCTTATTTGTTCACTAAGGCATTTGTCCCTAGTCGGTTTGAATTCTTAGTTCAATAAATTGGCATGATTAACCTTGAGTAAAAAATCAAAATTTGAAAAAACATTCAAATATTATAAAAATATAAAAAGAAGTTATTTTTGTTGAAGTATTTAAAATATACTCAAAATAGGAAATGATATAATTACAGTGATTATATCATTCACTGTGCTTATTTCAAAATCTTGAAAGACTGACATGACTTATCTGATATGCGGGTAGGCTCAGCTTGGAAAAGAAGATACATGCTGTGATGAACTAAAGAACATATTCAACTGTGAAGCCATCATCTCATGTATGAGTAAGTATTAGCTTATCAAAGTGTGTGTGTGTAGTAACCTTAACACACCAGGTAATGATGCCTTATGAATCTCATTCACCCACATCAGTTTCTCCTTTGTTTTGCTATGCAAAGACCTGGTGAAACAGACACAAAGTACTAATGTCATGATCCAAAAAGATTCCCAATGTGGAACACATCCGAAATGGATGAATTAATAAAATCAAAAAAATCCCAAAGAGGATCACCATCCAAAGTGAAGTGCAAAAAAGAATCTCAATACGGATCAAATAATTATAAGGATCAAAGTAAAAGAATCCCAATGTGTATCCCCCTTACCCAAAACCAAATGAGATATCATAATTTAAATGACCTGGTCATGTAAGTTGTGAAAAAGTTCTACGATGCATTTCATGCGAGTGGTTGATCTTGCCATGCAATTGAGTGTGAGGTACATGTTGAATATTTAATCTACTCAAAACATGATAAAGATCACAAGCATTAAAATATTAACCAAGCATGAGTTTAAGAGGACAAACATACCTACAATCAATATCTTCAAGATTATGTCTGTTTTACTAACAATTGCATGCACTTGTGAAAGCTAAGATTGATATGATCCCAAGTAAGGTATACTTCCTCTTCATGTATAGATAAGAAAATCAAAAAAAAATTACAAAAATATTTTCTTTTCAAAATTTTAAAATCTTTAAAGTTTTTATCCCATATGGATGTAAACTTTAGGGGGAGTAGTTAAAACTTAATGAAAATACTCACAAAAACATGAAAAATTTGCAAAATCTCAAAAATATGTTAATTACTTTGTACAGTTGTAGCTTTTCTTGAAAAATATAAAATTAGAAAATTGTTTTGGAAGCACAAAAGTCCAAGATCAGTCAAATATGAGAGATTTGTTTCACACCGGGTGCACAATTCAAACCAAGCAACAATTGACAATCCATGCAATAGTCAAAACTTCATAAAATTCAAAGCAACAGACAAATCTTCATACAAGTCAAAGCATCAGTACAAAAATTAGTCAAAACCATCCACAACAAAAACATTAACTTTTGACAAGTTCAAAATTCAATACGGGTAAGAGTATTGGTTAATGCGGGTGAAGGTAACCCAAGCATTTAACCAATGCGGGTAATAGTTTGGTACAAGAAAAACCAAATCGAAACTAATGCAGATAAGTAAGTTATCCGTATTTGTTTCCAAACAAATGCGTATAACAAAGTATCATGGCAGAAAATTTATGCGGACAAAATTTGTTCATCCGCATTTACTTAATGCAGAGGACATGATCAATGCAGGTAAATTTGTTGTGAATTTGTATCAAAATAAATCATTAAAACATGTGCTTTCACTCTTCTGTCATTTTGTGCTCGACTCTTAGTCAATGCGGATAGAATTTATGAAATGCGGACAAATGGATTTCATCCGCATTTGTTACAGTTTATGCAGACAAATGAATTGTTCATCCGTATTTGTTACAGTTTATATGGACAAATGAATTGTTCATCCACATTTGTTACAGTTTATGCGGACAACTAAATTGTTCATCCACATTTGCTGTAGCAAGTTCTGATGTAAATGCGGACAAGTCCAAACGTTCTTCCACATTTAGTACTGAGTAAATGCTGACAGATTTATGCTTCCACATTTTTCTTAGTACTCAAATGCATATAAGTCCAAGCATCCGCATTTTTGCTACAGTACAAAAATTAAAACATCCGCATTTCTGCATTCACTTGCAAAATTTGAGAAATTCATTAAAATGACTATTTAAACAGATCAATCAGCTTCATTTAATACTTTTCAAATTTGAGTGAACCAAAGTGAGACGAGCGTTGTTCAACTGTTCATCATCAAATATTCAAATCATCATAAACCTTGCTTGTGATTGTTCATTCAGCCTCATTTCATCTGTATTTCGATTCTTAGCACAAGTAGTTCGAAACAAGGTGATTCTAGATGGATTTGCGAACTTTGAATACTGTCAGACCCTCAAATTCCACATACGGGGTTTTACCGCGAGGCTTGTGAACAAACCAGGATCTCATTCATTAGTTACTCAGAACGACTCTATATGCAACATTTAAACAAATCAGTGTTTAAAACTTTAAAATATTTGTGGAAGTGTTTTGTAAATAACCCAAACACAAGGTACTAAAAGTAAACTGCGCAAAACACGCGCCCAAACCAAAATACGTAAGTAAATGCTAAATTAAAAGTAAACAATGTTTGAACAAAGCATGCTTAACACGTGCGTGCTCCTAAGGGAAGCTGCTAGAAACGACCTGAGAAAAGCATACTAAAAGTGTCAACACGATGGTTGGTGAGTTCAAGAGTTTGTAATCCCATCATAAGCAGTAGCGTTAGTAAAAATATATAAACAAGTGCATTGAAATAGATAGCTAGTCTAATTTCAATAGTAAAAAACAATAGTGATTTCACGATCGAAGCTGACTATGTTTGTCTGTTTGGCTCCCGCCATGACATACCAGGTCGTGAGGCTGTTAGTCGTTTAGGACAATATTGCACCCATTGACTTCAGGTTACCCGGGTGGGGCTTGTCAGACCCAGTAGTACTACCCAAGATTTCCCGCTAGATTCCTTAATTAACGATCCGAAAGTGTAAGGAATTTCTATGGTATAACCTACTATGTCTTACCAAACACATGTTATATCAGTAAAGCATTTTAAAACAAGTATGCTTTCTCCCCCAAAAAGAGAAGTAGTAAAAGTGGGGCATTGAACTCACCTGGTGCGCAAATGAATGATTGTAAAAGCTAATGATGAGTGGAAAGACAACCCTTCAAAGGTTACCTAGAACACACAAGTACATAAGTACGTGTACACAGAAAACTTAATAACCCTAAATGCTTAATAACCACATTGACCTAAGGTTTTGGAAAACAAGACTCATTTGACCAAGTTGGCCCGTTTGACCCGTTGGTGACATGTCAAGTTAAATTCTTGTTTAATCAAGTATAGCAATCCATCATACATGGTTATCACACAAGTTATTCACGTATGCCACATTACAAACTCTTAAGTGCTATAAAGCTCATCATACATCATCCATTATCATGTATATTCCATAAGAGTCTAAATTTCCAAAGTTGTGCATCAAGCATTCATACATCCCAAATAACACAATCTACCACCATAGACATCATCAACAAACATTCTAACATGATCATAACATCTTAAACATGCTCAATTAACAATATCCAATGATCTACATAAATAAAGTTTCACTTTAGGGAAAGTAACACCCAAAATCAATCTAACACCCAATTCATTTATAAATTTATCAACATCATGCCTAATCAAGTCCATAACTATCATCTAGACATGACCAACATCATCAAATCATCATAATTCACAAGCCTTATATCCAAAAGTTTCTACTTATAGCAAGGTATGAACAACCACTAGATTTCATGATTTTTCTTGCACGTTACAAGGTAAAATTCTCAAATAATATTTAAATTCACAAATCACGTAACTACAAATTAATAATCAACATTATTAATCAAGTTATTATCAGATAATCATTTTTAATTATTATTAAGTCACTAATGTTCAACGACAACTAGTGTGTGCTCACGACACGTATATGCAAGACCTAACGGAACTAACGGAGTTTGGTAACAGAAAATTACCGGATGTCACAAATACCGAACCTGTAATGAGCATAGAACCCTAGGTTTAGAACAATCAAAATTAACCATGCACAATGGATTTCAAAGACATTTTCGAGTTCAACGAAACAGATTTCAATTCTTACAACAAGTAACAATTGATTCAGAAACCCTAGGTTAACCAGAATCTGAGGGATTGAGAGACATGATCAGATTCATCTCAACAACAAGAATAGCACATGAAATCACTATTAGACCCATCATCTATGAGAACTTCATCAGATCTTTTTGGGGAACAGCTGAAGTGTGAAGTAGATGGTGTGAGGACCATATCAGGAAGGATAAATGATGATCACACTCTAGTTATCTCTGAACAAACTGTGAGACAGTGTCTATAGTTTGGGGAAGATGACAACTCTCCCCAAGAACTAGAAGAAGATGACATTCTTACCTTCTTTGCCAACATTGGTTATGAAGGTGGATTTGAAGGAAAACAGATTGTCAAAGGAATAGTTGACTTACAGTGGAGATTCCTGATTCATCTATTCCATCATTGTCTGTCAAAATGGAAGACTAGTTAGAATGACATCCCTATTGGTACATCATCAGCTATTTGTGCCTTGTGTACTAACAGACAATTCAACATGTCTGCCTATGTGTTCAATGGCCTACTATCAAACATTCAGGAAGGAAGAAGGCATATGTTCTAGATGTATCCGAGATTTATTCAATGCTTCATCAATGAAGCATTTTTTGATCTTGTCCCAGAAGGCCCTGTGATGGACACTCCTTACTATAATGCCAAATCATACAAGTACATTAAGAAAAGAGATCCAAGGAACTTTTATAATGGAACCTTCTTTCCTTTACTTCCATGGATGCTACAACAGATCAATCCAGATGAAGTTCATGAAGAAAAAGCTGAGGAAGTTGTTCCTGATGTTGAGGAACAAGCTCATGATGATGTTCCTTCTGATGTACATGAGATTATGGAAAAACAACCGACTACTCATGTTCAACAAACTATTGAAGAGCATGCTGAAGAAGCAAAAGAAGAACCGAGGCAAGTGTCACCATAGGTTGATGTAGGTGGTGATCTTTACACTATTCCTTTAGTTCAAGATGTTGATATCCCATCACCATTCAGAGTATCACCTGTTCATTCTCCCTAATTATCTCCTATCCACTCTCATCATGTATCTCCTATTTATTCTTCACCAGAAGATGCTGCTGCATCTTTGATGAGCAGGATCCTCATTTAGGTTTTAAAATGCATATGAGACAAGTACACTCAGAGGCCGGTCCTTCAGAAAGCTTTGCAGAATCTGAAGTCAACGAACCTGATGCTAAGGATGAAATGATCTCTGTGCTATTACTGAAAGTAGCAAGAATGGAGAAACTTTTGGATAGAAGATCTGGCATCATAAGAGCTAGACTCCTTGAACTTGATGAAAAAAAGAAAGAACTAAAAGAAAAATATCAATCTGATAATGAAGAAAATGATAAAGAGATAAATAGACTTAAGGCAGCCTTAGAACAAGCCAAACAAGAAATCAATGGACACTTGGATGCTGCAAACATCCAAACTGTTGCCATGGAAGAACAAGAGGATCTTATTGATGTCCAAACTAATATAATCTCTGATCTCCATAGATAGATTAAAGATCTAACAAAGAGAGTGTCTAAACTTGAGATATTGATTAATATAAAAGAAGAATTTGCAAAAGAAAAGGATGAGAAGGGTGATGATGATCTACATAGGTTGGACTCACTTTAGTTAATAGGTTTATTTTGTTATGTAATAGGTTAATTATTAGTTTTCTATTGTAATTTGTTTTTCTTATGTATTTTTGTATTCCAGCGAAACTACGGGCGAAATTATAGTTTCGCCCAAAGTCAGCTGCTTCTGATCACCCGGCGAATCTATAGTTCACTGCCGGGTGAATCTAGTAGTTAGACATGCAGTTTCGCTAGTCAGCGAAACTGCCAGCGAATCTAAGTTACTTATATATTGTATGTTTTCTATCTTTGTAGGTAACCTTTTGCAAAACCCTAATATAGAAGATTGTTGTTGCAATTGTGTGTGTGGCTGGAAGTTCATTTTCAACATCATTGAGCCTTTGTTATTGTTTATTATTGTTTAGATTCAATCTAATTCATTATGTTATTGAGTGTGTAAGTGTGTCTTCGGTGGGAAATCATTTTCAAGCATCAAGTGCACTGTTGAATCGATCAAAAGGACCAACAATTTGGTATCAGAACCTTTGTGCTCTTGATTGATTGAGTTTTTGGGTATTTTCAAACAATTCACTGTTACATTCATTTTCGATCTGATTTGCATGTTTTGGACATGGAAATTGATTGAGGATTGCTTGATTTTTGTGAGGGAAGCTTTAGAAATCATCAGATCTTAAATTCATTGAGATTTGGATGAATTTCAGTTGATTTCGTGCTGAAAAAGCTGTCCAGATACGTCGGCTGAATTTACAGATCTTCCAGCGAAACTATACAGTTTCGCCGGGAGAAACTAGGGATCATTCAGTGAAATTACATAGTTCTTGGTTCTATGTCTGATTTCTTTGTCCTAGAGAATGTACATGCGTTGAACGAAAGTTCATTGTGTTTGTGTGCCAAACCCAGCGAAATTGCTGCCAAATTGTTCTCTGAAAGAAAGTTCAACTAGTTTCGGGCGAAACTATCAAGCGAAACTAGCATCTGTGTCCCATTGCTGGGCGAAACTGTTGCTGAAATTACCAGCGAAATTAGGAGAGAAATTACCAACGAACTTGCCAGCGAAATTAGTGAAAATTCAGCGAATTTGTCAGTGAATTTAGTGAAATTTCAGCGAAATTAGCTTATGATCATTTCAAAAAAAAAAAGTCGGTTTCATTCTTTTGCAGCCATGAAAGATGAAAATATATCTGATGTTGTTGATCGATTTTTGATGGTGGCAAACAGCCTTAAGAAGTATGATGACCAGCTGAGAAACCATGAACAAGTCACAAAACTTTTGGACTCTCTTCCTCCACAGTGGAGTCCATAAGTTAGGTTTTTAAAACACGAAAGAAATTTTGCTGACTACAAAATCATGGAAGTTATCAACAAGTTGAAGTCATTTGATTTGGATATGAAAAGAAAAGAGTATAGTCAATTCATGTATGGTGGTGTATCTTCAAGTGTTGAGATCAAAGAAATTAAAGAAGAAGTCAATCATTTTTCAAGTCTTCCATATTATGCTATTAAAATTTTATCATTTTCACATGCATTGCATGGGAAATTGCACATTCAGATAAACACGGGTTTATTTGTATTGTTGAAATGATCTAACAAGAATTATGTAGAATGTGTTTGTAATTGTGTTACAGATTCTTGCTGCAATTGATGGCCGATCATCAACTGAGAAAAGTACCATACCAGAGAACCTGTTCCTCAAGTTTGCAAAGGATACCAAGCTAGGATTCCTTCTCCTACATCTTCTGAAGCACTTAAGAATAAAGAGTTGGAGATGTTGATCCTGATCATTCTCATGATTCACACAAAAGGAAGGAGTATTCAAAAAGGGGGAGCCTATAAGATGAAAGATTGTCGGTACCAGATCATCAATCTAGGGGAGATTGAAGATAATTATATAGTTGACTTCTCGGAGCTGAAATTAAAACAAGACGTTGATAATGATAGACTAAGGGGGAGTATTGTTGGGTCTAAAAAAGGATAGTCTATATTATCAACACAGACAAAGTCAACAAAGGTCAACATCATTGTCAAAGTCATCGGAAAAGACAAACATACCCGTACGAGATGAAGAATCAAGACGAGACGTTGAAGATATATTCGACTAGGATTTTATTGTTAATAAATATATTTTGTGTCAACAAAATATATTTATTTATGTTTAAGTCATTTTTATGTTTTATATATAATTTCTCTAACTGTCTAATTCTAGGGGCTTAATATGTCATTAGTGCATATTATCACTATATATAGATTAGTGACAATTAGGTTGGGAGTTGAGGAAGAGCCATTGATTGAGGATCTTTTCACATTTGTAATATCTTTAGCAATCAATTCAGATCAAACAAGGGTTTATTGAGTGTTCTTAAGGTGTTCATCATTGTTCATCAATATTTTATTGTGTTTGATCTATATTTTACACAAATATCATTGATATTTGTGTTTTCAATGGGATTTGTTTGTGCTTATTAATCAATCGTACTGCTATATCAATCAAGAGGACCAACAATAGTTTAGTTTTTAATTTGCTTGTTTCAAATTCAGCAAGTGCTACACGTTCAGTTAAAGCATTTATTTCAACGTTTCTTTCCAAAAGATTTCTTTTTAAATGCTCATTTTCTTTTAATGCTTCATTCAATTAACAAAATATTTAGACTCATTTGTTTTAATTTCCTTATTAATTTGTTTCAATTCCTTTTCATTATATAATAACAGTCTGTTTGCCTTATAAACCCCAAATAAACAAATTTTGCAAGGAGGAGAGCACATGTCTTGAATTACCTCATAAGGGAGACCCATAACTACCTTTTCAGCAGCCAGGGCCTAGTCACACTGATAAACCCGAGTGTTCTTCTTGTCTTCTTCATCCTCCATTACTTTCCTGCTATTCTTCTCAGCCTCACTATCCTCTTTCAATTCTTCTTTTGACTCACTTGTCTTCTTTTCATAATCTTCACCAACAGTCACATTCTTTTCAACTTCAACACCAGATTTCTTATATCCACCCTCTTCAACTTCAGCTTTCTTAACCTTTTTCTCTTCAACCTGAACCCTTTGCTCGTTACTTTCACCAATGACCTCTTATGTCTCACTCTTGAACTCTCTAAAAGGGTCAAAGTCATCAATAGAATCCATATCGCTATTCACTAACTCAGCCACTAGTGTATGATTGATTTCTTCTTCAGTTTCTTTAATCTCAGCGCTCCAATCAAAGTTTGAGATAAGAGCTATTTCCTTCTTTGACTTGACTTCTTCCTTGTTAGTGATTGGGATTACTTTAGAAGTTCCTGAAGTTCCTAGTTCGGTAATGATAGGATTTGGACATTCTCTTTTAAAGTGCCCCAGCTGTTTGCAATTGAAGCATCTTAATTTCAAGTTATCAAAACCAAGCTTAGAATTCTGATTCTGATTTTCAAAGCTCCTTCTACCAGTTCATTCCATGAATCTTCTTGCACGTAGTGTAAGCATGGCCATTTGCCATTGGATGTCTATTTCTTCTAAGTCATATGGATCGACTTGATACATGTCTTCAACTGTCATTCGTTTTCCCTTTAACTCCCCAGCAACTAAAGCCTCATAACTGTGCACAAACATCCCAAATAATGCCATAGTATCTGATGGAATCTTAGCAGTGACAGATGACTTTGAGCTTGAACCAACACCTGTAGACCCTCCACTGGACATATTTGAAGCAACAAATCCTATGGAACCACCATAAGCTGAACCATACATAGACGAGTTTGTAGCGGATGACGTTAATGCAGCATTTTGTGGATATACAGTGGCTGGCATCATGGATTGATTGTATTCTCTCCTCTTTAAATCCAAATCAAAGGATTTTAGTTTGTTGATTACATCCATAAGTTTGTAATCAGCAAAGTTTCTTTCCTGCTTCAACATCCTAACTTGCGGGCTCCATTGAGGTGGGAGTGAGTCCAAGAGTTTAGAAACTTGTTCATGATTACCCAACTGCTCATCATATTTCTTTAAGGTGCTTGAGATGGACAAAAATCAATTTGTTATGTCAGTAAGGCTCTCGTTTTTGTGTCCCACAAATGAATTAAACTCCTTTTCAGCTTGAGCTTTCCTGTCTTTCCTCAGCTCCTCATTTCCATCATAGAATTCACACAAGGAGTCATACAGAGATTTTGCATTCTTGTGTTCAGCAAAGCGGCTATAGATATCTTGTGATAAGCAGAGAGTTAAAGCTCCAAAAGCTTTCTGATCATGATCAATTAGCTTAAGATCTCTTTCAGTGAAGGTAGATGGGTCGGTGTTTGGTGAAGTAACTTGACCGACAGTGATAGTTGGAGTGTGAGGAGCATTTACAATTGATTCCCATTGATTATGATCAGTGTAGTAAAAGAAGGCTTTCAAACATCTTTTCCAGTCCTCAAAGTTATCACCATTTATAAGTCTTGGTGGCCTATTAGGAGCAACACTCTCTAAGTCAGATATGGTGATATTGGTGGATGTCATTTTCTAAAAGGAGATAGTTTCGCTACCAAGAGGTAGTTTCGCTGGTAACTTCGCTTGTAGAATCACTACTAGATTCGCTGGCAAACACACAGCAGTTTCACCTGAACCAATGATTCAAAACTCTAGTTTCGGCAATAGGTTCGCTGAGACTAGTTGAACTTTCATTCTAAAATAACTTCGCCAGCACTTTCGCTTGTTTTGACAAGCAATAAGTTGAACTTTCATTCAAAAGTAAGCTACTTTCGCTGATAATAACAACTGAACCGAAAATCACCAAATCCTTAGATTCGCTGGTAAATTCGCTGGACGAATTGTAAATTCGCCAGATGAATCTGAAAAGCCTTTTCAGAATAGAATCAACCCAATCTCATCCAAAACACAACAAATTTGAAATCTGATGATTACAATAGCTTCACACATTCAAACCGCATAATCCTCAATCAATTTCCATAACAAAAACACCCAAATCAGCAGTCAAAATCGATTGAACCGCATAATCCTCATAATCCTCAATCAATTTCCATAACTATTGTTGGTCCTCTCGATTGATATAACAGTGCAATTGATTAATAAACACAAACAAATCCTACTGAAAACACAAATATCAATTATATTTGTGTAAAATATAGATCAAACACAATAAAATATTGATGAACAATGATGAACACCTTAAGAACACTCAATAAACCCTTGTTGATCTGAATTGATTGCTAAAGATATTACAAATGTGAAAAGACCCTCAATCAATGGCTCTTCCTCAACTCCCAACCTAATTGTCACTAATCTATATATAGTGACAATATGCACTAATGACATATTAAGCCCCTAGAATTAGACAATTAGAGAAATTACATATAAAACATAAAAATGACTTAAACATAAATAAATATATTTTGTTGACACAAAATATATTTATTAACAATAAACTCCCAGTCAAATATATCTTCAACGTCTCGTCTTGGTTCTTCGTCTCGAACACGTCTGTTTGTCTTTTCCGATGACTTTGACAGTGATGTTGACCTTTGTTTACTTTGACTGTGTTGATAATATAGACTATCTTTTTTCAGACCCAACAGGTGATGATGAGAATGATAAAGACAAAGACGATGCGCCTGAAAAGGAAAAAGAATCAAAAGAAGATGAAGATGTCTCTGGTGAGAGCAGTGATGATGATGATGACTCTACACCTTCAAAGAGACAAAAAAATGACTGAAACTGTTCAGCAAACACAACAAAGTAAGGTTAGGGAGAAAGAAGAAAAATTAGCTATGGTTGTCTATTCTGATCCATCTTCTGAAGAAAGAATTGATGAGGGATCTGAGATGAAAGAGCTTATTAAAGACTTAGACATGTATTCTTTTGGAGAGTTTATTATTGATGAAGACTTTTTGGATTTTATCAGAGAACTCAGAGCTCCAGTTGACCCAATACTTGTAATTCCCCCTAACCCTGTGCCATTAGAAGAAGAATTAAGCTTACAGCTTGTTCCTGCAGTCACCTTGACTGATGAACAAAAGGAACTTGTCATGAAGCTATGTGAAGAGTTTAGAGCAAAGGAAGTTGCTGAAAAGCAAAAAGAAGATGCTGAACAACTTGAAAAAGAAAGGAAGGAAAAGGAAGTCGAAGCCTCTGTACCCTCATCCTCTGGTCCTCGTTTGCATACATACTCCTGGAAGAGGAAGTACTTATCTAAGAAGGCCAATGGCAAAAGGCTTGTGGTAGGAGAGGAACCGGCTCACAAGAAGCAAAAAGTATCCAAGAAGCCTTGCTGCTCTTGGTCAGTTTCTAAAGGAGCATAAGAAGGCTAAGAAACAATTGAAAAATGAACTTGAGGTAATTGTCCTGGAAGAAGGAGAGATAGAGGGAGGATATGATGAAAGCATCCTCGATGACCCTTTGATCAGGGACAGTCTCACAAAGGCCGAGTCATTTGTTGAGGAGATGGTTGAGAAGGCACAAACTGATGATCTGATGGTTAAAGCCATGTTCTTGATTAATCACGGTTATGATGTTGATGAAGTGTTTGGAATGACCTATGAGGGAATGGTAGAGGAAATGAACAAAATGCATAAACTTCTAGATCCTACCTTTGTGACTGAGTATGAAAAGAAGAGAAATGAGAAAGAAACAAAGCTGAAAAAGCATGATAAACCAGTCAGATCCCCAATCTATTTCACTCCAACCCAACCTCAAAAGACCTAAGTGCCTCAATCCCAATATCCTTATCCCTACAGCATGACAGAGAGGGAAATGAAGGACTATCTATCAGTCCAAGGCTTCACTAGAAGAAAACTAGGTAACATGAAGACAAATTCCCTTCGGACTGCAATCCTCAAGATAATCAAGGAAACGAAAGAAAGATTGAAGACAATAGAAGAAGAGGTTGTAGGGAGGAAGCCGAGAATAAGAATTCAACTCAAGATATCCAACTCACTACCAAAGATCATGATGTCTTGGCACCCATGCTTCACAAAAACCCTGAATCATTTATTGAACCCTCTCAATTGGAGTTAAGTGAAGAATTAACCACTTTAGAGATGATTAGGGGTGTGTCTGCTTGGATGTGAAGATCATTGCTTGGAACTATGACAGTGATTGGAATATGTTCATGGTGAAAAGGATCTTAGGGCTAGTTCAGTTCTTCATCTAGTATACTGCTCTAGTGAACTCCCTGTAGATACATGATTTGAAAGAATTAGCTGAGCTGGAATTAATCAATCATAATGCTATTTACAGAGGATATGAGTTTGAAGATATATTGAAGATGTTCAAGAAAACAAACAACTTCAAGTCTCTAAAGGCAATATGCATAAGAAAAGATAAATCTTTCAACAATCCTCTGGAAAGGAAGAAGAAGAAATGAACTGAAGAGTTGGTATTTCCAGAATCGAATGTAAAACCAGCTGAATCTCTAAAAAGAAAGATGGTTGCTGGATCCCACAAGTCCAAACCAATCTCTAATGTATTCTATGATGAGAAGACATATGAGTTGGTAATTGAAAGAAAATAGGGAGGAAAAGAAGGTTCTGAGATAAGGCTATTTAGTGGATATGAGGTAAGACTCCTAGATGAATCCTATATCCACTATATATTCATAAGACACTTCAGAGAAATAGATAACAAGCTGGGAGAAGCTAATATGTATTTCTTTTTAAAATGCATCAAGATACTGAAGATAGCCTATGACAGAATAAATAAAAAGAAAGAACAAAGAAAAAGAGAAAGAGTTACTCTTTAGCTGGGAAACATTATTAAGCTGGAAGTAGATGCTGATGGTTCATTGCTAATTCATAGAGATGGGTTGTCCACTGTATCTCTATGGGAACCCATATCTCTTAGACAGATGCCTATTGAGGCAATTCACTCCATGAGTCAAATGAAGATCCATGTTCTTAGCAGAGACAAGAGGAATGATGCCGAAGACTTCTCTAATATAATCAAAGCAATACTGGATCCTTCATTGGCTCAACCACAACAGTCTCCTGAATCTGAACCAGCACCAGCTCCATCAATAGTCCAAGTTCCTGAGAAGCAAGCATTTTAATAGAAGAACCACCAAAATCTTCATAACCTTTTCCACCCTTAAACCTTGAAGTACATAGGCTATATAATCCTTAGGGGGAGTATTATTGGACCCTGAAAGGATCATACATGCCAATTCAAGAGGTGTTTGAAGGTTGTTCTGGTTGGTACAATCTGTACAAGTCCAAGATGTAATACGGGTGAAGAAAAATAGAAGAAAAAGAACAAGTGTCGGCTGTCCGTATTAGTCAATGCGAATGAGCAAGAACAAATACTACCAAGTATTTGTTCATCCACATTTACTAATGCAGATAAGCATAACCAAATGCGGCTAAGTATTTGGTCATCCACATTAATTAATGCTGATGACATACTTAATGCGGATTCATAACTGAGGAAATATTGATGAAGAACAACACATCTACATTAACTAATGCGGATGTTTATTACAAATGCTGATCAACATTTTGTACTTAGACTAGTATCCTGATGTCTAGTTATCAAGGTAGTTTAGTCATTTTGTCAGGTATTGTATCAGCCTATAAATAGAATAGTATACACTAAATGTAAGGTGACGAAGTTAATCAGAAGCTTCTATCTTGTGCTGCAAACCCTAGCCCACTTTGTATCTTGTTTACCAATATCAATATACAAAGCATTTATTAGTATTTTTAGAATTAAATACTCTTTGATTATGTATTTCCGATACATAATCATTGACTCAATCATCATATTCGATCCTAGTTAAGTCACATCAACTCAGATTCACATCTCGGACCCTGTTAAAATGATTCAATGTTTGCTTTATATAATACTTTAAGAGATGAATATAATAAACTTTAACATGGTAACACTCCAAGTATTGAACTCGGGAGGTATGGTGGAACGAACTTTTTATCCATCATGACTGCAGGACTGGTAAAGGGGGTCAATGCAACATTTTCACAGTTGTTAGGAGAGTGGATCAAATAGGGAATTGACTTTTGATGAAACACAGAACATAAGTAAAGAATAGACAAGAACAAGAACAAGAACAAGAACAAGAACA
This sequence comes from Flaveria sonorensis, assembly GCA_025506505.1. Classification (NCBI taxonomy): domain Eukaryota; kingdom Viridiplantae; phylum Streptophyta; class Magnoliopsida; order Asterales; family Asteraceae; genus Flaveria; species Flaveria sonorensis. Next base: position 39,644,483 of record CM046435.1, on the reverse strand, counting down.
AGATAATATGGTTTTCAAGAATGTTGTATTGTTCTCAAGTTCTTACCGGTGTTACAAAGCTTACATTCTCAAGTTACAAGTACTTGAGATACTTTATACTACATCATACAGCCGGCCATACTTTGAAGGCCAGCTGGAAACACTAATCTCAACAACAAGATCAATGTAGAGTCAAAACGCAGATTGCCTTTTGACTAGTGACTATGACATGCCATAGCTCACACCTAATATATTACAAAAGGATAAAATACATATGTAAGAAATTATAGACATAAGACCTTAATCTACAATTTGACAAAAGTAAGCACTTTTCACCAACTCATATAAATTTGTGAGTCTTTAAAGGTGGTAGTGAAAAGTAGTTCAGCTTTTGTCAAAAGGTGATTCTAAAAAAATATGTCTTCTCTATCTTCGGAAGAAATCAGTATTTGGCTTTGAAAGACTTTGTCTTTGAAGCTTCAGAATACTTCATCTTTGGCTTTGGAAGATTTGGTTTTTTGGCTTTGGAAGATTTGATATTTAGTATAATTCATTGAGTTATATCAAATCTTTCAAAGTAATTTTCTTGTACTTCACATATGTATGTTGAGAGCTGTTTGGTTGCATCAACCTCTAAGTGTGATCCTTACAAACTCCCCTAGGCTGATGCTACCAAAACTGAAGAAGAAGTTTAAAGGTTGATCTTTATCTGTTGATAGTCCTCATCAGAATCAAGACCATTCCCTTCATCATCAGTTAGTCAGGATTCCTCAGACTTTTAAAGTACCTCCTTATATCATATAGATCATGTAAAGAAGGTCAAGTATGTTTTGCCAGAAGTACACATCTTGACTCCATTGATCTCTAGTGACAGACCATCTATCTGGGTTAGTAGCAAAAGCCCAAGACAAATGGGTCTTTCAGTAGCAAGAGGCTCTACAATGAGTGAACTTTGTTAAGAAGCCTCTTCTTGATCACCCTTAGGATGTTTTGACCCATCCTGAGGTGCAGAGGTGGATGCCTTGGACTTCTTCTTCTTCTTCTTGACCCTTCTGACGGCCATCCGCTTCCTCTTTCTATACTTTAACTGAGAAGGCTGGCCTTGAGTACTAGATGGTTCTTGTTTGTCCTTTTCAGTTGGGTCTTTTTCCTTCACAGATTCAGAATGAGAGGGATCAGGACCTTACTGTGGTTAGAAGATGAAACTGGTTATGATGTAGCACTAGGTCCTGGTTGAGTTGTCTCTTATGGTTCTACCTTGACCTCAGCTTTAGGTGCAGCCTAACTTTATGGAGAATGCAAGTCAATCAACTCACCTCTCTTGATCTTTTGGTTGATCACTCTAGTGTGCTCATCCATGGTGGATAGAGACATTGGACCAAGTCTCCTTTCAGAGAACCCATACAGCTTTAAGAAGCTCACCATCTTCTGTCTGTCAGCAGACTTCTTCTGATTTGCTTTGATGGTGGCTCTTGACTTTGCAACCTCTTCCCTTATCTTCCTTTTAGAAACTTTTTGCTCTTTTAGCACTTCTTGCTCAAGCTGCTTGAGGTATTCAAATTCAATGTACTCATAAGATAGGGGAACCAAGTTTGCTATCAGATAAAGGCCTGTGGCACTTAGGTAGGTTATCATGTTTTGTCTATCTTGTTCCCTACCTACCTGAGTTTCTTGCTTAGTAGCCATAACATCTGCCTCATGGCTTTCTTGAACAAGGGAGAGGGTAGAAACTTTGTAGAGTCTTTTTCTTCTCCTTTTTTCTTCTCCTTTCTTCTTAGATTTTAAGGAGCAGTTTTGCATCCTCTGCTCCCCTCCTCTCCTTTGACACTTCCATGTTAGCCAGTTCATTTAGTTCATCCAAGGTAAGAGAGATTAGTTCATCAACATTGTAGTTCCTGGACCACAGATAGTTTAGCCTGGCTGCCCTCAACTCAAATTCTTGAGTGCATGGCCTGGGGGTAGCCCTGATAGTAGCTTCCATCTAGGGTTCCCACTTGAACTCTTTCCCCTTGGCTTCCTCTTCCTTTCTCTCTTCTCCTCCTCAATCTCCTTAGAGGTCATTTTTCTCTTCCTTTTATTAGTCGCTGGCCTATATGACTTAGGGTGCAGAGAGCTTTGGCCTTCATTACATGGTGTTGCACTTAAGCTCAGGCCAGAGAGAGGCTATGAGACACCTTCACTATCTAGAGCCTCACTGAGGGTAATGGGTGTTGAAGAATTTCATGTCTCAAGGTTCACAGGTCCAAGTACTCCCATCATCTTTATCAAAATAATCATGGGGGATAAGAGAATAGGACCAAGGTCTTCTTCCTCACCACTAGCTTGGGTTTCATGCTGCTTAATTTCCCCTATACCATGACAGCTTCAAGAGAAGTGCCAATGGGCTGGGTTACCATGGTTGAGGTCTTAATTATGTAATCACTTGCAAAAGTGAGAGCCTCTTCCATATGGGCCTTCTGAACATGTTCAGGGAGGTCCACCTCAGTTTGGGTTGGATGATGTGGGCTAGATACGGGTGAGTTAGGAGCACTTATCTCATCTTGAGTCGGGGTGGAGAAGAGAGACTTATGGTACTCACTAAATCTCATATCCTCATCATTATAGAATTAGAGGTCGGGGATGGGTTGGTTTAGGTCTAACGGCTGGGGATGGTAGCCTTCCCCTGAAGGTTGATCACTTGAGTTTTGAGACAAAGAGTGAAGGCTTAAGGCTGGGGTAATGAGCTTATTAGGCTGAGCATGAGGAACCTCAGCACTAATCAAAGGAATGATGGGAGTGGTCTGCTCCTCAGGAGAAGTGAAAGCTCTTGTTTCCACTTCCTCCTGCATTGGGTAGACTAAGAAGGGGTTCATTTGGATTTTCTGATGTAGGTGATGGTGATTCGTGGTTGTGTGGGTAGTGCAGATGTAGAAGGTGTGGGTTCAACATTGGCTGGTGCTACCAAGTTGTCACCTTGAGCAATGAGCTCTAATATTTTTAGGACTAGGGTTGTTTCTAACCCTAAGAAGCCAACAGTGGACTTTCATATTATTTTAAAGATGTCGGGCTTTATCTGTCCTAATTTAAGAGTATTACCTATTTCTTTTAACTGTGAGCCCAGTTCACAGTTAAGAATGTTTTGAATATATCTAGAGAACATATAATACTCTAAGTATTCCAAATTAGCAAGCAAGTTTGTGTAGACAAACTAGGAGTACTTAAACTTGACCCCTTGAACCATCCCATTGACTATGTAAGATAAGTCCCCAGGAATTTGGTCCAAACCTTCATGTTTGTTGGATATAGAGTGAATTACCTCATGGAGGAGGTACTTCCATTGAGAGGAAACCTTACCCTTCTTGAAGATTCTGACTGAGTAGTCCCCTTCATAGCCCATCTACCAGAATGAGTTGTTTACAGCAGATTTGAGGAAGGACAACTCGCCTTCTGCATCATCCAGCCTCAGATGAGAGTTGATGGTAGCTAGAGTGATGAAAATTATCCTCCCCTGCACTGTGGCAGACAGTGCCTTCTCACCATCCAAGATGACCTCTTGGCAGGTCCTCCAGAACTCTAGGAGTTGATCTTCATATAATGAAAGGTCTATTGTGTGGGCGGTGAGGTAGTTTGAAAGAGATAAGAAGCAACAAACATCTAAGAAACCTAGATTTTTCTCAGATGATAATAGAGCAACTTGATTATATTGCGTGTAAATGCATGGAAAAATCTGGTTGGTTTTAGGGATCAGGATTGGCCATTTTGAGTAGCTTTTAAGTGAAGAAAGCTGAGAACAAAGTCGGTTTGGGCGTGAATTTAGGGTTTGAACTTTTGCTGATGAAGAGGAAGGTGAAAGAGGGGGAACCGTTGTACGAATATATATATATATACGTTTATGTATATACGTATGTATATATACGTATATATATATACGTATGTATATATACGTATATATACGTATATATATACGTATATATATATACGTATATATATATATACGTATATATACATACCTATATATACATACGTATATATATACGTATATATACGTATATATACATACGTATATATATATACATATATATACGTATATATACATACGTATATATATATACGTATATATACGTATATATACGTATATATATGTATGTATGGATATGTACGTATATATATACATGTACATATATATACATACATACATACATACATATATATATATATATATATATATATATATATATGGTAAGGATTTGAGACAAAGTTAATGCAAAATGATAAACATTGAAATCCAGATGTCGGTCCCACCTCTAAAAAAGTGCCCAAAATGGTAGTTTTCTTGGAAGTCTAAAATCTTCCAAAGGTAATTTGTCTTTGGAAGATTTGAGAAAACTTCCGAAGAAATTTGACTTTGGAAGATATTCTTTAGCTTTACAAGAATTGCTTAGGAAGAAAAATACTTAGTGTATTTTTACTTCTTAGACAAATTTTGCTTCGGAAGATATCAAATATTAGAAATTTTATTCAAAGAGAAAATAAAGCTTCCAAGACTTAATTGTTTTCAAAAGAAAATAGTCCTTCAACACATATAAGTACTGTAACACCCGAAAATTTAGTAAGAAAAGAATAAAGACAAAAAGGAGAAGTTGCATAAGTGGAGGGGCTAAAGTGTACAAAGGACAAAACATTATTATTTTATGTTTAAAGTGGGCATGGCCGCCCACTACACTGCTTCACCAACCTGTTTCGACTGCTTGAGAGAAGAAAAGCAGAATTTCCATCGGTTCTAGAGAGAAGAAGAAGAAGAATCGGCTTGAAGGTGAGTTTTTGTGTGTTTTGTTCGGTTTCAGCTGAGTTTTCAGCTTCAGGACCGATTCTTATGTGTTCTTTTGTGTTCGGTTTTGTATTTTGGTGTGTTTAGGCATTTGAACTCTTTGTGCCCTCGAGTTTGGTGGAGTTTTGCTTGAAGGCTGCAATAGGTAAGTTCTAGATCCCCGGTTTTTATGTTTTATACTTGTTTTAGGGCTGAAAATGCATGTAACTAACTTTTTATTCTTTTCAGCATGTTTTAGCCATATGTTATGCCTCTGTTTATGCGAGTGGGTGTATGATTGTGTATGTTTTGTTAATGTTTTAGGTTTATATGCTTGTCTTAGGTATTTGGTATGTTAGATTTGGGTTAGGATCATGTTAAAACGATGATTGGGTCTAAAAAGTAGTGTAAGTTTGAATTTACAACTGTCCATGCACCTAATATAGTGCCCATACGCCTGGGAAGTTGTTCATGCGCCTAGAAATTTTGCCCATAAGCCTAATATAGTGCCCATGCGCCTGGGAAGTTATTCATGCACCTAGAATTTTTCCCATAAGCCTAAGTGTTTCCCAAGCGCCCAAACAGTACCTCATGCACCCACTGCTCATGCGCTTAAGTGAGGCTCATGCGCCCAAGCAGTGTTCATGCACCTAAGTTTCCTCATGCGCCTAAGCCTTTCCCATGCGCCCAACATAGTGCTCATGCGCCTAATACCTTAGAAAATTTTCAGAAATTTTGGGAAATAGAAATTTTAAGACTAAGCCCCAGTATGTTTTGGTGGTTATGTTTGTTGGTGTTATGTATGTTTGTGGCTTGTTTTTATGTTCCATATTACGTATTTTTACGTGAACTTACGTGGTGTGCTTATGCTAGTATACGTAAAGTATTATCTTAATGAAGTGAATGATTAATGATAATGAAAAGTGGAACATAATAAATGAATGAAAGTCTTGCAAGCAAATGAAAGAAGGTTCACAGCTATTGGGTTGTCAGCTCAACTGTGTGCAGTTTAGCTAACCCGAAGGATGCACACAGGGTCAATCCTAGAGATTGACGGGACCCTTGTTGCTTGCCCCAGGAACTGGAGTCAGCTTCGTGCATAATGTTCGGGGTCTATTTATAGGCCCTAGGCCCAGTACCAGCTTCGTGCACAATGTTCGGGGTATTGCATATTGGTTCGGAAGAAAGTGAAAGATAATGATAAAGTATGAACTGAATGAGAAGAATGATAAAAGATAATAATGAATATTAACTTGTTGTATGTATGATGCGTGAACACGTATGAAAGTAATGGATTTTATGAAAAGGATGTATTTTAAGATAATGATATTTTTATATATTAACAAGGGACTTTAATTTTAAAACTAGAACTCACTCAGCAACACTGACTTTTATGCATTTTTAGTTGGCTGGTAACTTGTTGCTAGGGATGGCACGTGGGTGAGGCTACTTGGCGTGCAAATACTGGCATCCTTTCGTGCATGATGATATTGTTGTTTTGTAATACAACTGAATGATTCTTTTTGTAACTTTTAAAATACAATGATGTATTATTTAGCAACATCAAATATTAATGCATGAATGGTTTTTGATAACTTAATCCGTTGTGATGGTTTTATGAAATGTATTTATTTTATATGAAAAATGATGTGATTGTCCAACTGTGAGGTCTCCGGGATCGGGGGTCTTACAAGTTGGTATCAGAGCCAAAGTTTAAGAGTAATGGGTAAATATTTTCAAAATCTAACCTTAAACTGAGAATGGGGCAAAATGAATGGATGCCAGCCCAAGTATCTACGTGCCATCAGGTAATTCGTTTTCTTAAATGTTAACTGGTATTATATGCGTGTGTTATTTGATTTATGTGCTCTTTGTAGATTTGGATAATGGTGTAGTCAAGATAGGCAATGCTTAGGGGATGAAGAGTAAAGTAAGTGGCTAATCACAACTGGCCACTATAATTAGGGACTTACTATACTTGACATAATCTGAGCTATTGCCTTGAATGACCGTGTTGGTGTTTGAATCTTATAGTGTTTAGAGGATGGTGGGTGGTAGATCTTCGAAGGATTCTCGAGGAGGTGTGCAGGGTGGTCGTGGTGCTAGGCCACGTGTCACCAGGAACCAGGCTAAGGCTGCTGAGACGGCTCCTGCAGAGCCCGAGCTTCATCACCAGGAAGGCGGTGATGAGAGTGCTAACTTGAGAGCCTCTGTGAAGGAGGCAGTTGTGGAGGAAGTTCATCAGGTCATGCAAACGATCCTGTCGTCTGTGGTGACCGAGGTTATTCATGCTATGAGGGAGGATGAAAAAAAAGAGAAGGAGGAGAGGAGGAGGACCGTTGGGAGAGGTTCAGGTGAAGGGGAGCAACCAGAGACTGAGATGGTTGTCTCTAGTGATGATGATGAGGAGGAAGCGGTGCAGGAGACCGCCAAGGGGTGTAGCTACGAGGCATTCCAGAGATGCAAGCCCCTAACTTTTGATGGGAATGGTAATGCTGCTGCTGCTCACCAATGGGTGAGGGAGATGGAGGCGATGCTCGATATCAATGAGTGCCGAGAGGACCAAAAGGTGATATTTGCTACCCACTCATTTGTGGACTCGGCCTCATGCTGGTGGGACAATATTGTCCAGGCCGAGGGTAGTGGGGTTGTTGGAAGGATGAGGTGGAGTGAACTGAAAAAGATGGTGATCGAGAAGTTTTGTCCTTACAGGGAGCTCGACAAGATTGAGAGAGAGTTCCTACAGCTGGAGGCGGGAACTATGACACACCAGTAATACACGACTAAGTTTAACGAGATGGCAAGGCTGGTGCCAGACCAGGTTACGCCATTGTCGAGAAAGATTAAGTGGTACATACAGGGTTTGCAGGAAGGGAGGCCATTAACCGAAAGGAGAAGAGATTACGGAACAAAGTGGTTCCACTGGTGTAAGTACAGTGGAGGCACAGGAAGGGATCTGAGTCTACGTGGGAGACTGAGAAGGAGATGAGACAACATTACCCACGATAGTTTGAAGAGTCTATAAGGGGGGTGGACTTGTAACACCCAAAAATTTATTAAGAAAAGAATAAAGACAAAAAGTGGAGGGGCTAAAGTGTACAAAGGAAAAAACATTATTATTTTTTGTTTAAAGTGAGCATGCCCGCCCACTACGCTGCATCACCAACCTGTTTAGACTGCTAGAGAGAAGAAAATCAGAATTTCCATCGGTTCTAGAGAGATAAAGAAGAAGAATCGGCTTGAAGGTGAGTTTTTGTGTGTTTAGTTCGGTTTCAGCTGAGTTTTCAGCTTTGGGGCCGATTCTTATGTGGTCTTTCATGTTCGGTTTCGTGTTTTAGTGTGTTTAGGCATTTGAACTCTTTGTGCCCTCGAGTTTGGTGGAGTTTTGCTTGAAGGCTGCAATAGGTGAGTTCTAGATCCCCGGTTTTTATGTTTTATACTTGTTTTGGGGCTGAAAATGCATGTAACTAACTTTTTATTCTTTTCAGCATGTTTTAGCTGTATGTTATGCCTCTGTTTATGCGAGTGGGTGTATGATTGTGTATGTTTTGTTAATGTTTTAGGTTTATATGCTTGTCTTAGGTGTTTGGTATGTTAGATTTGGGTTAGGATCATGTTAAAACGATGATTGGGTCTGAAAAGTAGTGTAAGTTTGAATTTACAACTTTCCATGCACCTAATATAGTGCCCATGCGCCTGGGAAGTTGTTCATGCGCCTAGAAATTTTGCCCATAAGCCTAATATAGTGGCCATGCACATGGGAAGTTGTTCATGCGCCTAGAAATTTTTCCCATAAGCCTAAGTGTTACCCATGTGCCCGAACAGTACCTCATACGCCCACTGCTCATACGCCTAAGTGAGGCTCATGCGCCCAAGTAGTGTTCATGCGCCTAAGTTTCCTCATGCGCCTAAGTCTTTCCCGTGTGCCGAAGTGTCGTGCGCCTGCATAGTACTCATGCGCCCAACATAGTTCTCATGCGCCCAACATAGTTCTCATGCGCCCAACATAGTGCTCATGCGCCTAATGCCTCAGGAAATTTTCTAAAATTTTGGGAAATAGAAATTTTAAGACTAAACCCTGGTATGTTTTGGTGGTTATGTTTTTTGGTGTTATGTATGTTTGTGGCTTGTTTTTATGTTACATATTACATGTTATTACGTGACTTTACGTGGTGTGCTTATGCTCGTATACGTAAAGTATTATCTTAATAAAGCGAAAGATTAATGATAATGAAAAGTTGAACATAATGAATGAATGAAAGTCTTGCAAGTAAATGAAAGGAGGTTCACAGCCATTGGGTTGTCAGCTCAACTGTGTGCGGTTTAGCTAACCCGAAGGATGCACATAGGATCAATCCTAGAGATTAACAGGACCCTTGTTACTTGCCCCAGGTACTGGAGTCAGCTTCGTGCATAATGTTTGGGGTCTATTTATTGGCCCTAGGCTTAGTACCAGCTTTGTGCACAATGTTCGGGGTATTGCACATTGGTTCGGAAGAAAGTGAAAGATAATAATGAAAGTATGAACTGAATGAGAAGAATGATGAAAGATAATAATGAATATTATCTTGTTGAATGTATGATGCTTGAACACATACGGAAGTAATGGATTTTATGAAAAAGATGTATTTTAAGAAAATGATATTTTTATATATTAACAAGGGACTTTAATTTTAAAACTAGAACTCACTCAACAACACTGACTTTTATGCATTTTCAGTTAGCAGGTAACTTGTTGCTGGGGATGGCACGCGGGTTAGGCTACTTGGCGGGCAAAGACTGGCAACCTTTCGTGCATGATGATATTGTTGTTTTGTAATACAACTGAATGATTCTTTTTGTAAGTTTTAAAATACAATGATGTATTATTTAGCAACATCAAATATTAATGCATGAATGGTTTTTGATAACTTAATCCACTGTGATGTTTTATTAAATGTATTTATTTTATATGAAAAATGCTGTGATTGTCCAACTGTGAGGTCTCCGGGAGCGGGGGTCTTACAAGTACTTAGTGACAGATTTAAGCTTCATAAGATATATCAGAATTTCTTCCAAAGATAAATTTATCAAAAGTAGTTATTTGTTTTGAAGACATGATTTTCTTCCGAAGACAACTTGATGTCTTCCAAAAGAAAACATATCTAAATTTCTCAAAATTCTAAGGAATATCATTTTGAAAAGTTTCTTCCAAAATAAACTGGGCTTATATAAGTGATGATATACACAACTTAAGACACACATATTTGAAAAAAAATCTTGAATTTAGTTTAAGAAAATCTATTCAAAGTTAATCACCCAATAGCTGATATAAGATACTTAAATCTCTTTTCATCAAAAGCTTTTGTGAACAAATCAACATATTGTTCATTTGTGTTAACTTTGACTAGTTTTATCAATCCTTTTTTAAAATTATCTCTGATCAGATAGTACCTGATGTTGATGTGCTTTGTCTTTGAGTGTTGCACAGGATTTGATAGGATCAAAATGGATCGATCTGTGATGATATCGTGATACAATTCAATCAAAACAAACACAAGTAATCAAATCTAAGCAAACATATCACAATAAATACAGTTTCATTGATCGAATGCATAGAGAGTACAAGTGTAGAAAGAAAACAGTTACAATTCTTTCTTAGGTCTTCTAAGATGTATCTCACTCTCCTATACATACCTTATCTATGCTATTTATACTATCAATACAAAAGGAACAAATATTTACAAAATAGTCCCTATACTATGACAAAAACTATACAAGACACATAAAGACTAAATGTTAATCTTTAAGAAGCATCTACAATACTCCCCCTAAGATTGACATTGTCTTCGGTCTTCAAAAATCAATCTTCAGTCTTCAGATCTTTGTCTTCAATCTTTTCTTCAGTCTTTGTCTACTCTTTTGTCTTCAGTCTCCATGCTTTATCTCTAGTCTTCAGTCTTCATAAATCAAAGAAGTCTTCAGGCTCTTCTTTAATCTTGAATACTGGCTTCTCTTTATAGTTCTTGTTCTCTTAAGGCTTTAGTAATAGCTGATTTTGAACTTGCTAGATAAGATGCCTTGCTCCGGTTTAGTTTCATTTGGTTTGATCTCCATCTTGTTCATCACTTCCAAAGTTTCCTTCGATAAACCTGCAATATCAATGTTAGCATAAAGTTCAATTGGGTTTGGGTTATCTTTGCAATGAATTTCTAAAACCCCTTTGCTTGATATCTTTATGAAGCCAATATCTTTGATATCTTTCTTCACAATATTAGCATATGCTAATGCTTTCCTCAATGATATCCTCTCCATTGCTGCATTCATCACCTTAATGATCGCCACAAAATACTTCATGTCATTTTTTGCTATTTCTGGAATAACTTTTTCAAACTTCTGAATAGATAAGAATGAGATGTAACTAGGATGCAATAGTTTTAGCTCGAAAACACCAAACAAAGAAATCATATCACGATCCCAATCATTCAAATCTCTAACTAACTTCAGCTCAAATGTGTCAGCGTTGTAAAACCATCTCAAAATTTTTTTTGATTGTTGAGATCCATCAATGACTTTCAATCCAGGATTTGTGACTTTTTCAAAATATTTGTCACTGAAAGCTTCCAAAAACTTTTCTTCACCAACATCTTTATCAACTCCTTTTCTCTTCTTCTTTAATGTTTGAAAATACTCCTTATCTTCCTGATCACACCTAGTTTGTAAAAATAAACTCATTCGAGTTATTCCTTTGTTCAACAATTGCACAAAGTTTTCTCCACGCTTAGATTTAGATGGATTAATCAATGGCAATTTATTCAACTCTTTGAGATCTTGAACATGAAGTTTTATGATACTTGAGAAAAAATGATAAACGTCACATATTGCATTAACTCGTTTAATCAAGAATGCATCAAAAATCTCATCATATTTCCATGCGACGATCTTCACTTCTTTTGTAGTATCAGGAACAATCATAGCATTGAGTAGTTCTGAAATAGATTGCCCATTCTGCAATACATTGCGAACTAGATCTCCTGCTGAACGTGCCTTGTTCCACAGTTGCTTTTGTTCCATAGAGACTTGATAACCTTGCCTTTCAGTCTCTGGAAACATTCTGATAAGCTCCTTCCTTTGTTCATACACTGTGCTCTTCATAGCCATAGACTAAATTTCTTGAGGTTTCAGAATCCTCATTCTTTTTGTGATCTCAAGATACTGAGGATTATCAGTATCAAGCACAATCATTCTATTAGACTACTTTTCTGTTTCTTGAAAGCTCCTTACCAAATTTCTTAATGATTCGGCTAGTAACCTCTTGAGCTTCTTCCATGGATAGTTTCTTGATTGAAACCATGTCCTTAATGCAGTAACATTCATATCATTTGGATTTGGATGATGTAATTCAGACGTAGTCAGTTCTTCAATATTAATGTTCTCCTGTAATGGATTCCACTCCCCGTGTTCCACTATGATCTCATCCGGATCAATTGGTGCACTTGATTCAGTAGCTATGCACTTCTTAAACTCTTCATTTATTTGAGATACAATCAACCCATCTAAAATTACTCTGTTATACTTCATCTTGACCAGATAATTATACCTTTCTTCAATATCCATAGGTATATCATCATGACTTACATCAATTGGTGAATAATGTTCATCAACATTAGCTTCTGCTAAATCTTCATCATCGAATACTTCATTATACCATTCATCAACATATTCAGCTTCAATATCTTCAAGAGCTCCAATGGTTTCATGAATATCATACTCTTCATCTTCTTCTCTAGCAGGTTCATCAACAATCTTTTTCACTTTGGATGATGATTCAGGTAGAACTGAAACATCAATATCATCTATTTTCCTTTTTCCTTTATCCACTTCAGAAACTTTCTCAACTTCTATCGGATTAATTTCTAAAATTATCATCAAATCTAGAGACGGAGACTTTTGTGTTTCTTTCATTTTTTCTAATTCTTCTTTCAATAAATCATAGCTCTCTTTCAACTTCTTGAATTGTTCTTCCATGATATCATAGTCTTTCATCATTACTTCAAATGTTTTCACATTTTCTTCTTTGCTTTTTATCAACTCTTCAATCACTTCATCTTTCTTTTTCAATTCTTCTTGTAATTTCTCATTAACTTCTTTCAAACCTTCAATCACTTTTAATTGCTTCAAATTTTCTTCTTTCAACTCATCAATAATCTGCTGAAAATTAACTTCTTCTGTTACATTAACTTCTTGTTGAGGTTCATTCACAAATTCATTATGAATTGCAGTTTCAACAACTACAAAGTCTTGAATATTCTCATTAAACTCAAACTGTTCATTAATATCTACCATCTCTTCAATCATACTCACTATCTCATCAACAGTTTGACTATCACCAACAATTTCTTCACTTTGATTAACTTTAGTATCATCATCATGAATTTCTTTAGTAACTTGGTCAATTTCTTGTACATTTTCATCAATTTCTTCATGAATTTCCTCAGTAGTTGTCTCAGTTTCATCTACATCATCATGTCTTTCTTCATGAGCTTCTTCAGTAACTTGCTCAGCTACTTGTATATCATCATGAACTATTTCCATCACATCATCATCATAACCACCATCATCATCATTATCATCTTCAGATGAACTTGAACTCTCTTCATCATCATCATTATCATCATTTTCATCATCATCATCATCAGAATGCTCTTGAGGCAATTCTTCAATGAGATCATTTGGATCTATAGGATCTTCTTCAGTTAAGTGGTAGTGATCAATATTCATGTCAACTTCATCATTAGCCACATTCCTTATATAATCAAACAAAGGAATGTTCTAAGCACCAGTGACCATAGCAAGTCTCTTATAAGAAATCTCAGACATATGCTCTAGCATCAAAGTTTCACCACTCACTCCATCTACACGTATATCTGGATACTCTTCATTTATAATCATCTGTAGAAATCTAGGATACATCAGGTACTTGTTCCTAGTTCCTTTTTCCAAATTAAAGATAAAACCATTTAGAATCCACTTAGACATGTTAAATCTCCGATTTGTTGCAAGTGCTACGATAGGAGATGCTATGTCTACTGGGAAAGAGTTCCATCCAGCTCTCCTTTTAAACATACAGTGTTGAAAGATATAGCATAACAGCTTCCAGTGGTTATGAACTCTTGCTCTAAAGAATTGTTTCTTTGGAAATTGATCAGGGTGACCCATTTCCATCAATGTCTCTCTACATTCATTAAAAGACAATTCAGATAAATCATCAGGATCATTTGGTCCTAATCTTAGAGCTTCTCTTATAGAATCTTCAGATACTTTAATCATTCTGAGGTTTGTAATGAATCCCCTCACCACTTTCCTACCTTCATCATTAACCTCAACAGATGCAGTGTTCCAGAACTTCTTGATTAGTCTTGCATAGATGATTGGCTGATAACACATGGCATAAACATATTTAGTTCTTAACAGGAATCTAATCATCTCTTCATAGCTAACAACCTCTTGTAGTTCTTCATTTAGTAAAGCTGCCACATTATGCTTTGGCTCAAATTTTAATACATTCATCTGCAAAATTAAAACAAGAAATTTAGAAACTTGAATATTATTAATTAAAATGAATTGAAAGTTTATAGAAATTTAAGATTTAGTATGTTTTAAACATTTTGACTAACTTGCACTTAAAATTTTCTAAGTGTTTAAGTGATCTTGTTCAAGAAAAATTTCATTCAAGTTAGTATGAAAATGATTTAGAACATATTAATTCAATGAATTCTTTTCAAAAATAGATTAAAACATTATTTTATTACTAGTTTTCATTTTTTTTTTTAAATTCAAAATTTTGACTTTTCATCTTCAACAGTTGACATGTGAAGAATCATCAAAGATTCAAGTTTGATGAAAAATAGATTTTAATGCATCAATGAGATCGAAACTATGTATTCATTAACATTTCATCATCAATTTCAGTCCTTATATCCATTTCATTCACAATCTTAACAGATTCATTAGACTAGGGTTCATGCGCCCGAATAAGTCCGATACGCCCAAATCAATCAACCTGTTAAACTGAAATTTTTATAATTTTGATCATCAACTTACATTTAGAATTGGATAATACAACTACAGAATGCAAGACAAGATCAGAAATCAATTGAAATGAGTGAATCAATGGCATATCGAGTGTCTGGGTTTTGAGTGTTCAGGGGTTTTTGAGAATGAAATGTCTGAAATCACGAAGTGTTGCTTTTATACTGAGTGAAATTTTTTAGGCGCATGAGCACTGTTTGTGCGCATGAGATGGATTTTAACACTAAGTATTTAGGCGCATGAGCACTGTTTGTGCGCATGAGCTTAGACGCATGAGAACTGTTCAGACGCATAAGCACTGTTTTAGGCGCTTTTGAACTGTTCAGGCGCATGGACTTAGCTGAAACGCCCAACACTTGGTTATTTTCACTTGATATGCCTAATTCTTGAAAGTCCGGGTACTGTGCAGGCGTATGAGAATGTTGAAACGCCCAACACTTAACCACATTTTTTCATACTTATAACAACTGTTTAGACGCATGGCAACTGTTTAGACGCATGAGGTTGTCTGAAACGTCCAACACTTGTACAAATCTTGAAAAATCGCCATGCTCCTAATCCTGGACTTATGAACACTGTTTAGGTGCATGAGATGACTTTCATGTGTCTAACACTTGTAATTTTCAGATCTTCCACATGTACACTGTTTAGACATATTAGCACTGTTCACATACTAATATTAAAACAATTTATCAAATTTTGAATTTAATTAGTCAAATTTTGAGTTTCATCCAAAATTTACACAATAGGCCCTCAATTTTGAACTTTTTGCATTTCAAATTTTTATTTTTTATTTTGAATTTTGAATTTTTATTTTTTATATTTTGACCTTTTTATTTTTATTTATTTTTCAAAAATAATTTCCCATCATTTTAGTCACTAATTGTTTTAACAAATAGACTCATATTATACTGTTACAAGAACCTTTTCCACTTTAAAATGTTTTCAGGTTCATTTTTACATTATGTCAAACACACACATGCTTGAACATTTTAGCTTCATCATTTCCATCCAAAACATTAAATTTTGCTTTTTCATATCTTGAAATTTGAAAATCAATTTTCTTAGACACTTTTCCTTTTAACTCTTTTTTTTACTCCCCCTAAACTTTTAAGTTCTACAAAACTTAGAAGTTTCTTGAATTTATTACATGAAGATCACACTAATCATTGTTAATATGCCTGCACACAGAAAACATGCAAAAATCAAAATTAAGGCAGAATAAAAATCTAATATTTACAAATGAATCAATGTCTGCAGTGAGATCATATTAGTTAAGATCAGCACATTAAACTAAAAAATTGATGGATAGTCATAGACAGTGAATAAATCCTAATCAAGTGTGTTCTAGGTCAGCATTTCTACAGCAAAGGAGACACGAGATCTAAGGATAGAAAATGAGCGCATTTAGCAAGATATTCAGCACACTTACTTTTTCAATTCTTGGATTCTTTAAGTTACAATTAGATATGACATTATGCAGTCACGCTTAGACTTAGAAAGGTTAATTCTCATAAAGATATGCAAGAAGTCACTGTTCTCAACTTGTTAACCTGACATATACTATAACCAGATTTCAATTGGTGTTTGTGCACACTGGCATCTTGTTGCATCAGTGAGAATATCCAGGTCTGTAATCACTTACAACAAAGGATATCTCATCACTTCAGGTCTATGATGACTCAAAACAGAGAAGTGTTAGATGCCTTAAATAATTAGAGCTCAATGGTTATTCATATCACCATCAGGTGTGAGATTATGTTTTAACAAGCAATCAATTTAAGAAATCAAAACTACTCATTAGTGCTAAGATAGACATACATGAATGAATGAGTGATTTAGTTTAATCACAAGAATTTACTTTTTCAGACTAATTGCAAGAACTTACTTGCACATCATATCTGATCATGTCAGACTTTAGTCGCAACTGATCAAACTAATGTATCTATCATTTCTCACATATTGCAATGATAGATTCATCCTAAATAATGAATTAATAAGAAAGACTCTATTTTTGTAGTTTTTGTTTTATATTTTTATCTTTTGATTTTTCAGTTTTCTATTTTTGTATTTGATTTTCCTTTTTCTAAGAAACATGCACACACAAAATACAATCAGGCAATTAACTTTGACAGGTTCTCTAGCTGTGTCCTTTTCAGATAAGGGAGGGTTCTGATCATATTTAGACTCAATTAACTGAAACACTCAAAAACCAGTTTTTAGATGTGGTTAATAAGAACAATTGACTCTACCAAATACTCAAACCGTCCTGGTAGGAAGGCTTTAGTAAAAAGGTCAGCCAACTATTTTTCAATAGCAATTTGAATCATAATGATTAAACCTTTTTCAGAGTTATCTCTGAGAAAATGATATCGAATCTCGATATATTTTGTTTTTGAATGTTGGACAGGATTAGCTGTAATAAACATAGCAGCAATGTTATCAATGTAAATTGGAGTTCTGAGAAAGTTGAACCCGTAATCTATCAATTGGTTTTGTAACCAAAGGATTTGAAAACATCCTATTGAAGAAGCTATGTACTCAGCTTCTGCGGTTGAGACAGAGACGTTTGTTTGTTTTTTGCATTGCCATGAGACTAATCTGGGTCCTAAAAACTGACAACCACTCGTAGTAGATTTTCTATCTTGACAACATACTCCATAATCACTATCAGTATACCCATATAACTCAAAGTTTCCTTCATAAGGATACCATAACCCTAATGCCAGTTTTCCTTTGAGATACCTGAATAAGCGTTTGACAGCAATTAAGTAAGATTCCTTCAGGTCTGATTGATACCTGGCACAGTCACAAACAACATACATTATGTCAGGTCTAGATGTAGTAAGATACATCAATGAACCAATCATAGATCTGTATAAAGTTTGATCTACAGATTTTCCTTTAGGATCAGGATCAATCTTGGTGTTTACGTTAGTTGGAGTTCTGATGGACTGACAATCTTGCAGCTTAAATTTCTTCAAGGGCTTGTCGACAAACTTCTCTTGGTTAATGAATATACCATCTACAGATTGCTTAACTTGAAGTCCAATAAAGAAATTTATTTCTCCCATAGAACTCATTTGAAATCGAGACTTCATTGTTTCTTCGAATTCATTGCACAATTTTGGACTTGTAGAACCAAATATGATATCATCGACATACACTTGTACACATAAAAGATCATCAGCATCCTTCTTGATAAACAGAGTCGGATCGATTTTCCTTCTCGTGTATCCATGTTGGATTAAGTGTTATGACAATGTCTCATACCAGATTCTAGGGGCTTGATGTAGACGGTATAAAGCTTTGCTAAGCTTGTACACACGATGTGGATATTGTGAATCTTCAAAACCTGGAGGTTGCTTTACATACACATCATCGGTGATCGGTCCATACAAGAATATACCTTTTACGTCCATTTGATACACTTTGAATTTCATGAATGATGCATAAGCCAGGAAGACACGAATTGATTCAAGTCTTGCAACTGGGGCAAATACTTCATCATAATCTATTCCTCCTCTTGAGTATATCCTTGTGCAATGAGTGTCGCTTTATTTCTAATAACTACACCTCTATCATCAGTTTTGTTTCTGAACAACCATTTTTTGCCTATGGAATTTTCTCCTTCAGGTAAATCCACCAGATTCCACACTTTTTGTTTGCGAAACTGCAATAATTCTTCTTGCATAGCCTCAATCCAACTATTGTCATTTAACGCTTCAGTAACATTTTTAGGAATTTGAGAAAGAAAACACGAGTATAAACAAACATTTGCTTGTTCTGTTTCACACCTCGTAGTTCTCACATTCAATGGACCAATAATCTGAGATGTTGGATGGTTCCTGTGGATACAAGATGTTGGAATTCCATTTCCTTGAACATGAACATCCAGATTGGTATGATTCAAGTTGGAAAGCTTATGCAATAGGCTTGAAGAATGTGGATTGAAATTGGGAACTTAAGTCGGTGAGTTGATAAAGTAATCAAGATTACTAGAATCAACTACATCACCAGAAATAGATGACGTTCCTGACTCAGGTTGTACAATTCCTATACCATCATTAGGAATTGGTAGTTAAACATCTTGATTTTCTGAAACGAAATGGTCATTATCTTGATGAGAATGATCATCATTATTAGACTGGATTATAGAATCTCTGACAAAAGAAAAGAAGGGATAATCTGGACTTGAGTCGTCTACATCTTCAGAATCTGAATCATCACTGAAAGAATCGAGATCTCCTTGAGGTTTCATCTTACCTGTAGAATCAAGCAAGTTAGATTGATCAAACAAGTTAGATTGAAAAGAGTTTGACGAAGAATCTAAATCAAATAACCAAGCTGGACCATTTGACACTGATGGAAAAGAGTTTTCAAGGAATTTAACGTTGAATGTTTCAAGTATAACATTTGTCCTAGAGTTATAAACTCGATAGGCTTTTGAAACAGATGAATATCCAACAAAAAATCCATCATCATATTTTGCATCAAATTTTCCGAGCTGGTCACTTGAATTTAAAATCATAACTGGACAACCAAAAGATTTAAGAAAATCTATGTTTGGTTTCCTGCCAAACATCAACTCATATGGAGTTTTCAGTTTGTCTTTCACAATTAAAGTACAATTCTGTACAAAACACGTAGTAGATATTGCTTCATCCCAGAAAGTAATAGGAATTTTTGCATCTGCTAACATGGATCGTGCAGCCTCAATCAAAGTTCTATTCTTCCTTTTAGCAACTCCATTTTGTTGTAGAGTTCTGGGAGCACTGAACTCACGAGCAATTCCTATTTCTACACAGAACATGTCAATATTAGCATTTTTAAATTCGGTACCATTATCACTTCTTATTATTTTTAGTTTTTGTTCAAGTTGATTTTCTACTTTATTTAATAATTCAGCCGTTTCAGATTTAGCATTCAAAAAGAAAACCCATGAAAATCTTGTAAAGTCATCAATGATAACTAAATAATATGATTTTCTTCCAATACTCTTCATGTTGGTTGGTCCAAAAAGATCCATATGCAACTTCTGAAGAGTTTGGAATTTGAGTTTATCTGCTTGGGCTTATAAGACGCTCTGTGTTGTTTCCCTTTTAAACATGCTGAGCATTGATCAGTAGTGGCAAACTTCTTTGATGGATGGCCGATAACATGATTTCCTGCTACAATCTTATTCATATTCTTGAAGTTGGAATGCCCGAGACGTCTATGCCAAAGCTGACTTTCATCATTTGAAGCTTGAGCAATGAGGCAAGTTGTTTCTGTAGATGGATCAACTTGAGACATATCCAGCTTGTATACATCTCGATCCCTAATAGCTTTAACAACCACGCAATCTTTGCTAATCTGGAAACCTGGCTTCAAAATATAGCAAAAAGAATCATCAAAAAGGACAGAATAGGATTTATCACAAATTTGGGATACGCTTAACAAGTTAAAGTTCAACTGAGAACAAAAGTTGACTTTATCTAAGCTTATTATCTCGTTGGATACTGTTCCTTCTCCTGTTATTTTTCTTCTGCATCACCACAAAAGGCGACATGCGTACCATCCTTTAACTTAAAATATTGTAATAAGGCATGATTGTCTGTCATGTGCCGGCTACACCCACTATCCACATACCATGTGTTGATTGGTCTTCTCGGGCGTACCTGCAAAACAAAGAAATTAAGTTGAGTTATTTACCCAAGCCAGATGGTCTTGGGTTTTTCAAACTTATCAACAATTGTAAATTGTTTAAAATGAAGTTTGTTTACATCAGGCTTATTTTTAATGAATTTCCCAATTCTGTTATTATTCACAAATTTTTTATTATTTGGAAAATTCATACTTTTTGAATGATCAATTTTTGAAAAACTTTTATTTTCAAAATTTTTATTATTCATTCTTACAGACCTTGAAATGAATTGATCTTTAACATATTATTTTGGTCTCACCGGATCATTCTTTTTGAAAAATCTCAATCCTAAGGAAGGTTGGTTTGTTAATCTTTGAAACCCAACATTTTTATTTCTTTTATATTGAGGATTAACATAACCTTTGCTCACTGGTGAAGTAGCAGATCCTTTTCTTGATGAACTCTTTCGAAAGTAACAATTTTTAGTATTATGAGTCCGTTCATCACAGTATGTACAGTACTTATTAAAATAGCACTCTGATGTTGAGTGATTTCTCATGTCGCATATGTGACAATACTTGTTGAAAAAGCATTTAGCAGTGTTGTGATCGTACATGACACATATTTCGCAGTACCTCTGTGGAGTTTTAAACAATTGTTTATTGACTTTTGATGTTGACGCAACATTTGTTCCTTGTTTAGGTTTAGGCGTCAAAAAGTTATTCTTTTTTTTTTGATTTGACAAATTTTGTTTTTGATTTGACATATCTTTCTTTTGCATATTTTGTTTTGTCTTTTGAACATGAACTTCATTCTTTGTTTTCTTAGATACAAATCGTTTAACGACAGCGGAAGACTTAGAATCTGAACTTGTTTTCAGATCAGAGGTTGATTTGTTCTTTGGAGTTTGCTTAACATCTTGAATTGAATTCATGTTTAACATACCAGCAGACACAAATTTTATTGGTTTAAATTTATTTGTTTGATTTGTTGTCTGCGTCTGATTTTCTTTAATTTGATCATTTTAAGCTTTATTCATTTTTCTTCTTCTTCTCTGGTTCCTTAGTTTTATGGAACTTGATTTTACTTGAGATTGAACATCTTCAGTGGAAGATTCTTTTTCATTTTCTTTCTTTTTCTGGTCCTTTTTCCATTTAATAAATTCAGGATTATTTAGACCATATGAGTTAGAATCTTCTGATGTTACTTCTTCTTGTTTAGCTTTATCTTTGGTTTTGGAGTTTTGGTTATCATTTTTAGTAATTACTTCCTCCAAGACAGATTCTTTTGGAACAAAAATTTTCTTGCTTTTTGGTCTTGGTTCATAAGATTTGACTTTAACCGGATGACCATTTTTGATCTTTTCTGTATCCTTTTCTTCAAAAATTTCTACATTAGCTTTCTCTTCTTCATTATCATAAATCTTGTTCTTGTTTTGGAAAGCTTTGAGTTTTGCCTTATTCTCAGGAGAGTGATCGTGTGTATTAAAGTTTTCTGGCAAAGTGTTAGTTATAGATTCAGGCATTGGTTCGTGAGTGAAACCTAATCCTGCTTTTTGTATATCTTTTCTTTAACTTACCAGTTGTTCCACGATTGTTTTGGAGCTTTTGACTTTAGCAAGATCAACTTGAGTAGCAGCATGTGCTATTTTCTCTTGTTCTAAGTTCTTGGTCATTTCTTCAAGTTGTTTTGAAACTATTTCTAGTTCTTTCAAAGTTTTGTTCCATGAAGTTTGTAAAGAAATGATCTTTTCATCTGACACTTTGTGATCATTTTTGATTTTATGATGTATCAATTCCTCTTGCTTTAGTTTTTCACAAATTTTATATGAGTAATTTCTATAGTATTCAACGTGTTCAAAGCAAGATTTTGTGCATAGTTTTTCTCTTAGTTCTGATGGTATTTCAGGATATTTAGGAGGAGAGGACTCAGAGTTAAACTTTTCAACCTTTGGTTGATCAAACTGTGCCATCAATGCAACTTCTTCTGAATCCTCTTTAGGATCTGACTTGTCACTCCAGTCATATTCTTCTTCTTCATTCTCAGAATCATATTTAGCCTTTGGATCATTGTCGTCTGACCAATCTTCTCCTTGAACTTCTGCAATAAGGGATAAATTGGATGTTAGATCAGTAGTAAATTGCTCAGCATAAGCACTCCAATCATATCCATCTTTAATATTGACAATTAGAGCTTTCTTATGCTCTTCAGATGACTTAGATTCATCTTTCAGTTTAGGCATTGGTAAGCTTTGGTATGGTTTCTGGAATGTCTTCTGAGATGATTGTTGAAATTTTTGATTGCTTGAACTTGATTGGCCATTCCCTCCTTTATTTCTAGGAGATTTGCATTCTCTTGAAAAGTGGCCATAACTATTACAGTTGAAACACCTTGACTTAGACTTGTCAAATCCAACAGTCTTGTTAGCACTTGGCTTGTAGTTCCTATTGACATAAGAGTGTTTCTGAGTCCTCTATGCAATCATCACCATTTGCCAATTCAGATCCATTTCCTCCACGTCATCTGGGTCCATTTATAATAAGTCCTACAAAACAAAATCTAATTGAGTTAAATGACTACCTTGATAAGCTTGAAAACTAGCCATAAAAGCAGTAAATGCAGATTTGGACTCTTCATCCTGTAATAGGATGTTTATGACATCTTTAACTTTGCTAGATTTAGCAGAGTTAACAGATGGAGTCTCAGTTTGAGGTTTAGAACTTTGAGGCATAGGAGGAGACTGAGGTTGAGACTGAGATGTATAAGCAGGTGCACTTGTATAAGAAGAATCAGTAAAGAACCCTGCTCCTATAAACAGATCACCCTCTTCTTCAGGTAAACTCTCATTTTTACCCATAAATGCATTTTCCACAGTACTTGCTGGAGATGCAACATATTTGTACTGAGACATTGAAGCTGCTTTGTCATTATCCCTTGAGCTTTCATCAATTTCAACAGACTCAATTTTGGCTATCAACAGATCAAGATCCATAGGAAATTTCTCAGTATGCTTTAACAGTGTAAGTGTTTGCTTCCATGAAGATGGAGGAGCATTGAGAAGCCTAAAGTTTAGATCTTTTAGATCATTTTTTATGCCAGCTGTTGAAATCTCAGTTGTGAGTTGCACAAACCTATTCATCATTTGGTTTATGGTTTCACCAGATAAGTGCTCAGATAGTTCTAATTGTCTCTTCAATTTCTGCTTTTTGAGATCTTGAATTTCTTTACCTCCTTCACAAATTATCTTTAAGGCTTTATACATGGTATAACTCATTTGATATCCATCTAGTCTTGTTAGGACTTCAAGAGGTAGTCCTTTACACATCAGAGAATATGCTTTTATATCATTTTTTAACTTTCTTTAAATCATCACCCTGCAATCCATCTTCAGGGTATGGTTCTGGAGAGTCTTTAGTGTAGTCAAATCCACCATCAGGACCATCTGAAGTGACAGGAATGTGAGGTCCTCTTTCTATTGATTTCCATAGATCAATATCAATAGAATTAAGGCGATGTTTCAGTCTAAGTGACCAATTCTTAAAATCAGCTCTGTTCTTCAGTTTAGGAACTTTGTTCTTCAGTTTAGGAACTCTGTTCTCTTAGTCTTCTGATTTCACCATTTTTAATTTTGTATTTTAGAAAAAGATTTGTTTTTTTTGTTTTTAAGTTTTTGACAATGAATTGAAAATATGTTTGGATTTTTAAGTTTTTGAAAAATTTCTGAAAAATTTGTAAGTGTTGATGTTGATGCGCCTTAACAGTGATGAAGCGCTCAAACAGTTGTGAAACTTCCTTTGACTTTGACTTTGAAACGCCTAAGGGATTTCCTTAGAAAAATTCTGAAACGCCCAAACTTGTAAAGCGCCTGAATAGTTGTGAAACGCCAAAACAGTTGTCAGACGTCTGGGTGTCAAAACGCCCAAACAGTTCAAACAATGCCCTAACAGTTGTAATGCGCCTAGAATTCCTTGGTTTCTGAAAAGATCTAAAGTGTCCACACAGCTGTAATACTCCTTCACAGTGGGAAAATGCCTAAACCAAAAATGCCTTAAAAGTTGAAAAGCACCTAAACAGTTTTCAAGCGCCTAACACTTAGGCAATTTTTAGTAGTGTTTTGACCTAATGCGCCAACTTCAACAGATTCAAACGAACTCAGATCTTCTGAAATCCTTCAAAACTTGATGAATTGACCTAAAATCCTCCAATTAGGTAGGAGTTTGATCAATTAACAATCCTCTAACTTCAATTTCTTCAAATAACAACAACAAATCGATTTTCGGCTTGAAAATCAGTTCGACTGTAAAGAACAAGTTCGAACACTGATTTTAACAAATTCACTGATTTTTGAACGAAATTGAGCTGCAATTGTGATTCAGTTCATGTTTATGATGATGAAAAGCAACTGAAATCAACAATTATTTGATTGAATCGCTTATCAATGACAGATTCAAGTGATTTTAAGAGTTCTACAGTTTGAAGAACTTCAATCACTGAACTAATAACTCTGATACCATTTGATAGGATCAAAATGGATCGATCTGTGATGATATCATGATACAATTCAATCAAAACAAACACAAGTAATCAAATCTAAGCAAACATATCACAAAAAATCATAGTTTCATTGATAGAATGCATAGAGAGTACAAGTGTAGAAAGAAAATAGTTACAATTCGGTCTTAGGTCTTCTAAGATGTATCTCACTCTCCTACACATACCTTATCTTTGCTATTTATACTATCAATACAAAAGGAACAAATATTTACAAAATAGTCCCTATACTATGACAAAAACTATACAAGACACATAAAGACAAAATGTTAATCTTTAAGAAGCATCTATAGGATTCTCTATAATAAAGATTGCACTATTGTTGTCTATGTGGATGGGAGTCTCTTTGAAGTTGAATCCATAGTCTAGCATTTGATTCTGAATCCAAATCACTTGAGCACATTAGCTTGCAGCAGCAATGTATTCAGCTTTAGCAGTTGATGCCGACACATAGGATTGTTTCGTGTATTGCCATGAGACTATCCTTCCACCAAGGAATTGACATACCCAAGATGTAGACTTTGCAGTCATGTTGTAGCCATCGTAGTCACTATCTGTATAGGCATACAGATTAAATTCAGAATTCTTTGGATACGAAAGGCCTAATTTAGAAGCACCTTTGAGATAACTGAGAATCCTTTTGACAACAACCAAGTGTGACATCTTTGGGTTGGCTTGATATCTTGCACAAATACATGTAGCAAACATGATATCAGGCCTGCTGGCTGTGAGGTACATAAGAGACCCGATCATAGCCTTATAAAGATGTTCATCAACACACTCCCCCTCAAGATCATGTCCTAGGGAGTGACTATGGGTGTCTTAGCAACCTTATACTCAGTCAGATGAAATCTGGTAAGTATGTCTTGCACATACTTTGACTGTTTTATGAAGATGCCATTGTCAACCTACTTCACTTGAATTCCTAGAAAGTAATTGAGTTCCCCTATGGCACTTATTTCAAATCTATTCTTCATCAGCTTCTTAAAGTCTTTCCAGAACTTCAAATTGGTTGACCCAAAGATGATGTCATCTACATAAACTTGAACCAGCATCAAGTCATTTCTTGTTCCTTTAATGAAGAGAGTTCCATCAATAGTATCCCTCTTATATCCATGTTGATAGAGATACTATGATAGTGTCGCATACCACTTTCTTAGAGCCTGATGTAGCCTATAGAGAGCTTTTTCAAGCTTGCAGACATAATCAGGATGATCTAAATCAGCAAAGACAGGTGGTTGTTTGACATACACTTCCTCATCAATCACCATATATAAGAAGGCACACTTGACATCAAGTTGGTAGACCTTGAAATATTTGGATGCAGCAAAAGCAAGCAATATCCTAATAGCTTCAAGTCTTGCTACAGGAGTAAAAACATCTGTGTAGTCAATCCTCTCTTATTGTATGTACCCTTGAACAACTAGTATTACCTTATTCCTGTTGACAAGTCCTCTATTGTGGAAATTCGATAATCGTAGGATCGAATATTGCAATCGTATTGTTGCCGTTTATCAGATCTGTGATGCGGAATCTCACAGACCTGTTGATGATTTCAAGTGAAGATCCTTTGCAAGATTTAATGTATGATGATGAATGAAAGATGAAAAATTCAAGAACACATATTCATAAAAATTTTATTCATTCATATGGTTGATAATGCTAGCAGATTACAAAGAGAGTTTGTAAAAGAATTCTCTCTCACACACACTCAACCTTATTGTTTCTCTCACTAGACTAATTATCTCTTATTTGTTTTGTTAGTGCTTACAATGCTTAGCAATGCTTAGAGTATAAAATGACTATACTTAGTCTATTTATACACTTTACATAAATGAACAAAATTACATTTAAGCCCTATCGATTACACAAATATTGTTCAAAGTCTGATAAATTCTCTGTTGTTGATGCATAACTGCCGGGTGCTGACGTCATTCGGGACAACCGCTGATGTTGACTGTTGACTGTTGACTTTGACCACGGTTGACCAAGTTTGACTTTGGTCAATTTTTTTCGTTTTGATCATATTTTCAGCATAGCTTCACCGTATCGGTTTTGGTAATCATCATGAGATTTGGCACTTAGGTTTTGGTAAGTATCATCTTTAAATAGTCCAACAATACTCCCCCTAAGATGATGCTACCAAAACCTCATGATTATTAAAACCTTGGATGTTGATTGATATGCAGTCCTGGAGTGCAGTCTTCTCCCCCTTTTTGATATCATCTTCTTAGTAGCTTCAGAAAAAAGCATTAAGAAAAAGACTTTGTTTTGGCATATACAGACTTTGTTTCGGCACTTGATGGATGTTTCATTAGCTTGATCTTCTAGTCTCGTTTTGAAGACTTGAAAATACACCTATTTGCAAACACTGTGGATTGCACAGGTAGCAATATCAGCAGCCTTATCTCAACTTCAAAAGTGAAGGAGAAGCATCAGACATTCTTCAGACTTGATATATACTCTCCCTCAACAAAAACTTTGAAGGGTAAGGAACTTTTGTGTATGAGACACCAAGAGGAGGATTCTTAGTTCTCAGCAACTGGCAGGAGATCTTTGAAAGAAGCAGGAGTGTTCACTTAACATCTTGAACTGAATGAGAAACTCAGGCATGTTGTGCAATTTATCACCTGCAGAAGTCTAAATCCTCTCGGTAGAGGTATTGCATGGAAGTTTCACTCCTAAATCAATAACACATGTAAATCTACCGAAACTAAGAAAAATACTAAAAAATGACAAATCTTTTTGGAATTTTAGTTTTTTTTTTAAATTATGATATTTACAAGCATGAATTTTTACTGCAATGAGATCATACTAATTCAAACTCCTCTACATCTAAGAATTTAAAGTTGGAATAGACACAGACAAAGAACAAAGTTGATTGTAAGTATGTTTGTCCACTTAAACCTATGCAAGGATCTATTTTCAACACTTTGTGATATTTATCATGTTTAGGTTTGATTAGATATGCTAACAGAGTACCCCACACTCAGAAATATGAAAGAATAACCCTCCTCATGAAATGCAAGGTGGCACTTTATCACAACTTGAACCAGGCTACTTAGAGTATAAATTCTCAAGATATGATCCACTTTGGGATTCTTTTACACTTCACTTTGTAAGTTGATCCTCATTGAGATCTTTTAGCTTTGATCCACATTGGGGTTCTTTTCTTTGCCTTTTTGGCATGCATCAACACTTTTAGTGCAAGGTCAACTAGGTCTGTGCTCAGCATAACAGAAATTGTCCTTATGTTTACTCCAGGTCTGTATTTACATACAACAAAGGAGAAACAGATGCTTTTATCAATGAAAAATTTATATACCATTTTCTTATGGTGGGTTTAGGTAACCACACAAGCAAACACTTGGAAAATCATTGCTTACCAATACCCAAAGATGGTTTTGGTCCACAATGCATATTGATTTTGTTCATCACAAATAATTGAATCCAAGCTGAGCCTAGTGACATATCAAACAGAGTCTTATCAGTCTTTATTGATCTGAAATATAGATGCAGAAAATTCTAGATATGTGTACTATCATTTCTCATGTAAAAGAAGGAAGATTCAAAAATAATTACATAATAGTAATATATATTTTTTGGACTTTTCTTGATTTTCTAATTTCTTTTTAAGATTTTTGGTTTTTAGAAAATAAAGAAATGGCATATGTGTTATCAAATCAATAGAGATCATCAACAGTTAGTCCATGTAGCAATGTAATCAGACTAAGCAGATGGAATGAAACATCGATTGTTTCTTGCATTGCCATCATAGTTTCTATGAATGATTGATGTCCTGCATTGAATCATGGTTAATTTCTGCTCTATTTGGCTCAGTTGCATCATAAATATTATTGATGTCCTTCATTGAATCATGGTTAATTTCTGCTCTATTTGGCTCAGTTGTATCATAAACATCATGAGCAGGAAGAACGTTCCTGTCATGGGAAGGGATCAGCCACTGCTAACTTTTCTTCGGTTGGCAGGCCTCCATAACTATCCCTAACACACTAGCAAATTAGTTAGATATTTCAACCCAGGCCATTACTATCCTGAGCTGTCTATTAGCATCTTTATATATGACTTGCTGGTATGTGTATGATTTTGCTTTATCTGATGATGTATCAGATTCACCTACTAAAATTATTTTCTTTCTCCAACATTGTTTTGATTTTGAACCAACTGACTCAACTTTCTTTTGTTTAACAAAAGGAGTTTGTTTGACTTTTGAAAATCTTTTGGTTGGTTTAGAAAATTTATTTTTCTTTTGAAAGTTTTGTGGAGGTGTAGCAAAGGATCTTTGTCCTTGATCATGTTTGTTTCTTCTGGGCATGTGATCATATTCATCATAAGAATTATAATCATGATTATAATACTTTAATGGATGTGATCTTTTATGATAGCCATTATTCCAAGTATTATTCCTATATCTGTCATACTTATGTTGAGTGTATGACCTAGGATAATGTCTTGGTGCCCAATAATAATGAATATCATAATGTTTAAAATCAGACCCATGCGGATGTGATCAAGGATAAGAGTAGCTATGACGTCTGTTGTAGTACTCATGCTCCGATCTCGGTGAGTAAGACTCTGATGGATGATAAGATCTTTGACCTCTTCTGTGTTATGATATTAGAGAGTTGTTGTATGAACACTCTAAAGTGGTATGATTCTCCATGTCATAATTCAAGCAGTAAGAAGTAGGTTGGATCTTCTTCCCTTAGGCTTGGATGATGAAGTTGGATTTGATTGGAACTTCATAGCCTTTTGTCTTGGTTGTTTTTGTTGCTTTCTCTTGTGAGGACATATATATGTATCACTCTTGGTGTTTTTACACTCAGACGTGTTGTGTGAATCTAAATTCCATGTCTTGTAGAGAATTGGCTGTTATTTTGGAGTTTCTAATGTAGCTTTTGAGGTTGATGGTTGGCTTGGATCAGGTGTAGAAGACTTGGTCTGATTTTTCTTCTTTCTTTTAGATTTGGTTTTCTTTCTCTTGACCTGGTCTTTGATTTCTTGTACCTCAGGCTTCTGCTTGTTCTTTAACTCCATCTTAATCTTTGCCTGTAGTTCGGCCTTTGTTAATTTTAGTTCAAGAAATCCAGCTGGTTTGAGTTTCTCATAGAGAACCATAGCCTTTTGTTTGTTGTCAGACTTTGCTGCTTTGGATTTCTATGCCTGTGTTTGTTTTGGATTGATTTCTTCAATGACATGGTTAATATATGTCAATGTTGCTTTGTTTGGTTGGTTGGTTTCTTCATCACTGTCATCACTTGCAGGATCTCCATCTTGATCATCACAGGAATGAAAGGTTTTATTCTGTGGTGATTCAGGTTTGAGGTACAGCTTTGATGCTGTTTTAAGAGAAGTGATTTGAGTGATAGTGGATGGTTTGTCTGTTGGAGGATGATCATGCATATTTGAATCTTCTTTAACTGGACTTGTCATTAAAGTTGGCATTTCTATGTAGTTATCATTGTAAGGAGGAGGAACAACATGGTATGTAGTTCCAGTACTCTTCTTCTGATCTCTTAGTGCATCAAGTAGTTCTTCCAACTTGCTAGCAGTCAGCTTTAAATTCTCAAGTTCAACTTTTGCTGATGCATGATCTGCTTTTGTCTTTGTTAGAGACTCAGTGAGGCTTGTAACTTGAGCTTGAAGACTAAATCTTTCTCCAAGAAGTTTGTCTACATCCTTCAGCAAAGAATTGATTATATCTTCAAAGGCTTTATGTTGTATCTTTAATTCTGCATTTGTAGCCTTTTTTGTATTGATTGCTTGATTTAGACGCTTAATGTAATGTTGCAAGTTATTGATTGTTTTGGCTGTACTTGCTTCTGATATTTTGGCTTCAACTTCAGCCTTTGTGTTTGTTAACTTCACAGAGAGTTCAGTTGCGTGAGCATTCAGCTTGTGGTTTTCTTTAAGCAAGTTATCAACTTCTTTCTCTAGTGAACTGACGTGATTAGCAGAAGTTTGTAGTTCCTCTGCATGTGAAGCTCTTTCCTCCTTAATCATGTATGCTAGATTGTTGCAATATTTCCGATATGCTTGTACTTCATCTATGCATGCTAATGAGCATAGATTGATCTTCCTGTCTTCAGGAGTTTCAGGCAATAGAGGAATGTTTGTGTTGTTGTTGTTTGTGGCTTTTGCAAGCTTGGCAGTTAACTCTTCAAGTTTGATTTCTTGTTGAACCATTTTGTCTTGCAACTGGTTCATCACTTGAGCTAAACTGGTGGTTTGTTGATTCAATATCTTGATTTTTGTTTGATCATTTCTTTGAGATTGTTCCATCTCTGACCTGCATTTGATCAAATCATTAGACAATGTATTATTTAAGTTTGCAAGATCACACAAATGTAAATGCATCCGTTCTTTCTCAATGTGACTGATGTACAACTGAATATTTGTCTTGTCAAATAATGAATTGTTGTTATTGTTTGATATGCCGCTGTTGTTTGATTGGTTGCAGCTTTTGTTTGATTTGCTGCTGTTGTTTGGTTGGTTGCAACAGCTTAGTTTGCTTTGTTTGAATTCTTGAAACCTCTTTCTACCTGTAGCAAGAAAGATAGCTCGGTTTCTTGAAACACGAATGTTAGTGAATGATGTTAAATTTTCCATTTTGTTTAAAAACAAAAATTATTTAACAATTTTTTTTGTTTAACAAAAAAATGATTTAACAATTGTTTTTGTTTAACAATTTTCTACCTGCAACTCAATATGTAGTTTTTCTGCCAACACATCCGATGTGGACAAAAAGAATTGTGTGTATGGATGAATCTATGTTTGCTGTGGACTTGATTCAAGGATGGTGTCTGCTATGTTGTGTGTATGTGATGATTACTAGTCCGCTGTGGGTACTACGGATTAAGTTGTGTGTTCAACGTTCGCTGTAGACGTGGGTGTTTGTTTCAATGTCTGCTGTGAGATTTCTTACTTGTCCTCTGTGAATGTGTTTACTTGTCCGTTGTGGGTGTTTACTGTCTGTTGTGGACCTGGTGTTTATTCCAATGTCCATTGTGGATAGATGTAGTGGAGTGTGTCCGCTGTGGACGTGATGATTCAACGTCCGCTGTGGATTTTCTTAAGCGTCCGCTGAAGACTTTTTTAAGCGTCTGCTGTGGACTTTCTTAAGCGTCTGCTGTGGACTTTCTTAAGCATCCACTATGGATATTTTTCTTAAGCATCCGCTGTGAATGTGTAAAGTTCGCTGTGAACAGTTGGGTTCGCTGTGGACAGTTGTGTCCGCTGTGAACAGTTGTGAATCAGCTGTGGATGAGTTTATTCATTAGGTGTGTAAACTTGGACAAAATTAGATGTTTGAATGATTGTTGAATGATTATTGAAAGATTGGATGATGAACAACCGAATCAAAATCCAGATTAAATCATGAATTTGGCTGAATTTTGAGATTTCAAAACAGTTTGACTTTGAAAAAGTCAAACTTCTTGTTCTTGAATGAACAAACTTTTGATTCTTGGATTTCTGATGGAATTTGATAAAACCAAATGTTATAATAGCTATAGATAAGTGATTCTAAGCTACAATAACAATTAATTTCATATAATAATCACCTAAACTTAGATTTAGATAATGAACACATGAAGAACACAATGAAGAACAAAAACCCAGATATGAGAATCAATGTTCAAAAATGGATGATTTGGATGTTGAAAATGATAAATGAACCTTAGATTTGATGTTTTTTGTAAGCTAAAACCACTATTAATTTCATCTAAACAACATCAGATTCATGATTTTTGATGATTTTTTCCCAAGAACAGTGAACTTTTCTCAAGAACACAAAATTTTCAAAAATCTTCAAATTCAAGAGTTGTGGATGTTCAATTGATATGAAACTTTGCAGATGTGTTAGTTATCACAAACTAAAGCTATTAGAAGCTTAAATTTGATCAAATAACAACAAAATTAAAATTTCATGTTCATGAGCATTTGAAGACTTGAAGAACAAGTTTGCTTAAATCTTCAAATTAATGGCTCAAATGAACTTCAATTGATGTGAAAACTTGTAGATCTTCACGAAATAACAAATCTAAGCTAATGGTAGCTTGATTTCATCAAAAAATAACAATAATTTGCAGATCAAACTTATGGTTCAAATTTTTGAAAAATTTGAAGAACAAGGAGCCAAGGCTCTGATACCAACTGTGGAAATTCGATACTGATGGATCGAATATTGGAATCATATTATTGCCATTTATCAGATCTGTGATGTGGAATCTCACAAACCCATTGATGATTTCAAGTGAAGATCCATACACGATTTATTGTATGATGATGAATGAATGATGAACAATCAAGAACACATATTCATAAAAATTTCATTCATTCATATGGATGATGATGCTAGGAGATTACAAAAGGAGTTTGTAAGAGAACTCTCTCTCTCACACGCACTCAACCTGATTGTTTCTCTCACTGGACTAATTCTCTCTTGTTTGTTTTGTTAGTGCTTACAATGCTTAGCAATGCTTAGAGTATAAAATGACTACACTTAGTCTATTTATACTCTTTACATAAATGAACAAAATTACATTTAAGCCCTATTGATTACACAAATATTATTCTAAGTCTGATAATTCTTTGTTGCTGATGCGTGACTGCCGGGTGCTGACGTCATTCGGGACGACCGCTGATGTTGACTGTTGACTGTTGACTTTGACCATGGTTGACCAAGTTTGACTTTGGTCAATTTTCTTCGTTTTGATCATATTTTCATCATAGCTTCACCGTGTCGGTTTTGGTAATCATCATGAGATTTGGCACTTAGGTTTTGATAAGTATCATCTTTAAATAGTCTAACATCTATCATCTTTCTTATTCCTAAATACCCACTTGGTACCTATAGTGGTCTTCCCTTGAGGAAGAGAACATAGTTTCCAAACCTTTTGTCTCTTGAATAAAAGAAGCTCCTGCTGTATTACTTTAACCCAACTTCCATCCTTCAGAGCCTCATCAATCTTCTTAGGCTCAATCTGGGACAAGAAACAAGAGTGAAGACAAACATTTTTGTCATGAGTTTGTCCTCTTGTTCTCACCCCTGTCTTAATATTTCCAATGATGTTTGTGGTGGGATGTGACTTGTGGATTCTTAGTTAAGGAATCACAACAAGTTGGTTGGACAGATCTAAATTGGAGAAATTCAGGTATGGTGATTGAATGTCATCCACCATATCAACACACTTATCAAGAGAAGCTTGATCCAATGAGTGTGTGACATTATTGATGTTGTCTTCTATGGAGTGGTTATCAACATCAAGAAATTCTTAATCACTATCACCACCTCCATCTCCTCCTATATTGAAAAATCCTTCATTTGAGTTCTGTGCCTCTGTGTTGGAATTTAAAGGCATCTCAGATGTATCAGCTAAAGAGTTTGTCATGGTTATACTGACAGGATTACCAACTGCAAGGTTTGTTACCATTGGAGCTGAAGTAGTTTGATCACTTGGTCTAATCAGCTCAAAACTTAGATTCAAATCTCCTGTTGATAAGCTATATGTAGATCCTGAAACATCTTCATAAGATATGTTAAAACAGTTGGTAACTAAATCAAGATCAAAGAGCCAATCAGGACCCGAACCTTTCACACTAGGTGTGTTCTCATTGAAGGTCATATTGGCTGACTGCTCAACTACTCTAGTTCTGAGATTGTATACTCTATAAGCCTTAGCTTGGAAATAGTATCCAATAAAGTGTCCATCATCTGATTTCTCAGCAAATTTGGCTATCTGATATTTGGTATTCAAGATGGTACATGGACATCCAAATGATTTGAGAAAACCAATGAAGGGTCTCCTTTTATGGCACAGTTCATAAGGAGTCTTACCATGAGTCTTGACTACTGAAACTCTGTTTTGCACATAGCAGGCAGTGTTGACTGCCTCTGCCCAGAAGGTGATGGACAGTTTAGAGTCAGACAGCATGGTTCTTGAAGCTTCAATAAGTGTCCTGTTTCTCCTCTCAGCAACACCATTTTGCTGAGGAGTCTTGGGAGCACTGTATTGTCTTGTAGTACCTTTCTCATCTTAAAATGTATCAAGGATTTGGTTTTTGATTCAGTTCCTTGATCACATCTTATGATTTTGACCTTGTGATCACATTTATTCTCAATTTTTAGAATGATGCTCTTTAAGATCTCAGGGGTCTCATCCTTAGTTCTAAGGAAGAAGACCCAAATGTATCTTGTGAAGTCATCTGTGATCACCAATCAATATGAGGTCCTTCCTAGACTCATTACAGTGGTGGGCCAAAGAGATCCATATGTATAAGTGTAGGGGAGTAGTGATGGAGTTCCTTTCCTTTGGCTTGCGAGACACTTTATGTTGCTTCCCTTTCAAACATGCAACACAATGGTCATCACTTGTAAACTCTTTCTTTGGCACTCTAGTTACCAATCATTCTTAATTAATTTATTCATATTCTTAAAGTTTACATGGCATATTATTTTATGCTAGAGGAAAGACTCATCACTATTGCCTTTAGATAGAAAGCAAGAAACTTCTCCTGATGGGGATATTTTCTGCAAATCCTTCTTGTACATGTTCCCTTTCATGGGGCTCTGAGCAGGATATGCTCTTGAGGAATGACCACCCCTGGCTTAAGAATAATGCATTGATGCATGGTAAAGAGCTTGTTATGTCTCTGATCACAAAATTGGGATACACTCAAGAGGTTCACCATCTCAATGTTGAGCTTACCATTTATGACCCTGCCCCTTCTAGTTATGTAACCACCTGATTCTCCTCCAAAAGCAAATGGCCCTCCTTAACATAATTTACCTTCTCAATTCTTTCAAAATTCTGAAGCAAAGAGCCATTACCTATCATGTGCCTGGAACACCTACTATCAATGATCCATACATTTCCTTTGGTCTTTATCTGTTCCTGCACATAAAGAGATAGTTACATTTTGAAACCCAAGTCTCATTGGTCTTGGGCTTGTCAAAGTGAACCGAAGATAATGCAACAGTAATCGATCCTATATGCATGCTCTGAGGATCATTTGCTATTGTTGATAAAGAACTTTCAGTCATATGGCCTTCCTTCATCTTCCACGCTATCTTTGGAAGACTAGACTTGGCCCTTAATACTTTGGAAGTTTTGATGAATTCAGAAATTTTGGAGACTGGACCTTTGAAAGTTTTTACATCCACTATAGCAGACTTCAGTACTTCGAAAGCATTCCTTTCTTCTGAGACCAAATTTTCTTTCAAAGGTAAGTTTTCACTTATCTTCTTCTTCACTTTGGAGCTTCCAAAGGGAAGATATTTTCTTTTTGAACTATCTTCTTCTTCTTCTCAGAAGTTTTCTTCTTGGTCATATGGATAGTACTTTTGGGATTGTAGATGCAATCCTTAGCAAAGTGAGTAGCACTACCATACATAATGCATTTAGAAAACTAAGCTTGATCTCTTTCCACTTCCTTCTTTATCTTCATTGATGATACAGTCGGCTTCTCAGGGTGAGGCTTGCTCTTGGAACTGGATGGTACAGTGGTGCACAATTTATCAGTCTTCTTTTCTTGACCAGGATGATTTGGACATGAACTGGGACTCCTAGTACAAGAGTCCATGGTTGAGTCGGTAGTCTTCACCACTGTCACACCCCAACCTTAACGGCGGAAACGTTGAGATGTGAGGGCTAAGATTGTTCATACCACACAACGCTAATTTAAAATGACAATATTATTAAAAATAAATATTCATTACATACATTTAAGAAATAGAGCAAGTTCAAACATCCAACAATACATAAGAAATTCAAAGTCACAAAATGATCAATGTCTCTTATTTTAGTCTAGGTCCAATCCTAGATGTATGTAAGTCTTCAAGGCATGCTAAACAGTATCATTTCCTAAAACATGTTAAAAATAAAAGGTCAATATAATGTTAGTGAGTTTTCCATAGTTTTCACACATAAATATATATAAAAGATGGCAATCCATGTCATAGGTTATTGAATAAAGTAACTAGGGATGGATGAACAAATGTAACAATCAAACCATGACAGATTACATGATTACAAGATTACAAGATTAAACGATTAGATAAGTGTACTTGGTTTAACACCAAGTAAGCTTGTCAGGCCCATAGATCGATGACGTCGCCAGGCTAGCAATAGGTAATGATTATATATATTATAGTCATCACATGGTAATTACAAGAGTTCAACTAACCATGACAAATAAGAAGAATTGCCCAAGTGTTTACAAGATTCAAATGAGTTTACAAGTGTATTTATCATAAGGTTAACATGTTTCACCCCAAAGTGTGAAAATATATAAAAGGGGTATGGAAAAACTCATCTGGATATTAAGAATGTCAACTAAGAAGGTCTTGTATATAATGCCGAGGATACGTTAACGTTCACCCTAAATGGACAACGTGTTAAGTTAATCATGGTGATTATAGTGTTAAATTTATAAACCATTTAACCCATGATTTTTTTATTATTAAATAGGTACAATTTGTTATTATTTTGGTATTTAAATGATAAGAATTTTAGTGATTAACACTATTAATATAAATTAAATCTTTATTATCAAATGAACATTATTTACTCTTTAAATAAAATAATAACTTGAAGGTTTAAGTGATTAAAATAATTTTATTAATTACAATAAGTGTACATTTTTAATTATGTACATGTATATTTATTTTCTTAAATATTATAAATAAATGTGTAACAATAAAGAATTTATTTAATAGGAATTATTGCAAATTTAGTGGAAATTCATTAAAATTTAAGATTAATAATAAATTGTATTTTGTACAATTTTTATAACTTTTGAACTAAAAGAAATGATAATTTCTTAATTAAATTTTTAAGAAATTAAAAGAAAAACGATTTTGTTTATTTTCCGGAAAAAAATGATTTTATATGATTATTGATAATATTTAAATATTTTTCTGAAACTTAAATTTTTATTAAAAGCCTTTAAAAAAAAAGGTGGCAGGTGCCCGGGGTCGAACCCGGGACCTCCTGCCCAACAACCAATGACTTGAACCGGTTGGGCTAAGCCCGGTTTTGTGTTATGAATAGAAAACAAAATTTAAAAGTCTTTTTCAGAAAATCCCCAAATTGGGTTCAGGAACCCTAATCTTGAAATTGACCAAATTGAATATCAAATCGTTGTTTAAACTCAAATTAATCATGGGACTTTTGTTTCCCATGTAAATCGAGTTGTTCATGTAATCAATTTACCTGATTCGAAGGTGAACAAGTTGAAATAGATTAGAACAAGGTCGCGACTGGGCTAGCTTTAATTTGAGTGGAAATGTTGATTGTAATCAAATCCACAGTAGCAGAAGCTTCTAATGTTGATCAAGATCGAAAGCCCTCTGTCAATTTTAGTTTTAGATGCTCAAAATTCGGAGTTCGATTAGGTTGTAGTTCCGATGGTTTCACGGTGGTAAATTGGGTGTTTGAATGTCTTTCAGACGAAATTGGGAGTGTGTGAAGCTTCGTATTACTCATATGATGATTAATCCTTATTGTAATCACATGATTAGTTCCGTTTCATGTTGATTAATCTTGTTGTTTTTAATGGGTTTTCGGTTTCAATTGCATAGTTTGAAAACCGACGATTAATGTGTGATTGAAGTTGCTATAATGTTCGAAATGGTTGTACGATTGTAATGAGGTGGTTTATTGGGGTTTTAATCGAGGAAGAAACACGGTTGGGTGTTGGCCGGAACTTGGCCGGACTTTTGGCCGGAAGATTAGGCCGACGGGGGAAATGGTTTGGGTTTAAAGAAAAATTACGTTTTGGTCCCCTGCAGTTTATGTTTTACCACTTAAATCCAAAGTTTGTGTTTTTGAAACAAATTACAGTTTAGTCCTTGAGGTGTTTGAATTTTGTTATTTCATGCGAGAAATTATTTACAAGTTTTCTAATAACAATAAAAATAATAAGACTTAGGTTATTATTATTTAATTTCAAGTTTATCACTTAGTATGCTTATTATTATTATTAGTATTATTATTATTATTTTTTTAATGTTATAATTGTTGTTATTATTATTGTCAATATTAATTATCCAAACATTTAATTACATCAAGAATTTACGAACGAATCCTTGTAATTGCATTAATAACAATCAAGTCCTTTACAAGAGATAACGACGATTAACACACGTTAAATAAAAATACGAGAGGTCACAGTCTCCCCAACTTTAAGGAATTTCGTCCCGAAATTAAAGACAAGACTAAACAAAAAGATGAGGGTATTTCTTTCTCATATGCTCCTCGCGTTCCCAAGTGAACTCAGCTCCACGTTTGTTTTCCCAATGGACTTTGACGATCGGTGTAGTAGATGTACGGGTCTTCTTCAACGTTCGATCCACGATCTCGACAGGTTTTTCAACGAAGTGCAACGACTCGTCAATTTGGATTTCCTCCAAAGGAACATGCAAATTTTCATCAGCCAGGCATTTCCTCAGGTTTGAGACATGGAAGACAGGATGAACCCCGCTAAGTTCGGAAGGTAGTTCCAGTTTGTAAGCCACTTTTCCAATTCTTTTCAGAATCTTGAAAGGTCCTACAAAACGTGGGGCTAACTTACCCTTCTTCCCAAAGCGAACAACACCCTTCCATGGAGAGACCTTAAGAAGAACCATGTCGCCGACTTGAAATTCCAATGGTTTGCGTCTTTTATCGGCATAACTCTTTTGACAACTTCTAGCCACCTCCAGGTTATTTCAAATTTTGGAGACATTGTCGGTCGTTTCTTGAATAAGTTCAGGACCAGTAGTGAAATTCTCACCAATGTCAGTCCAACAGATAGGAGAACGATATTCACGACCATATAAAGCCTCGAATGGTGCCATCTTGATACTTGAGTGATAACTAATGTTATACGAAAATTCCGCTAACGGCAGATGCGTATCCCAGTCATCACCAAAATCAAGGACACAAAGATGCAGCAAGTCCTCAAGGGTTTGGATTGTTCACTCGGTTTTACCATCCGTTTGAGGATGGTAAGCCGTGCTCAAATCCAGTTGGGTGCCCAAAAGTTGTTGCATCAAAGACCAGAAATACGAAGTAAAACGGGTATCACGATCAGAGATAATATGCAACGGCACACCATGACGACTCACAATTTCATCGATGTAGATACGAGCCAATCTTGAAACCTTGTAAGTGTCTCGTATTGGTATAAAATATGCCGTTTTGGTCAAACGGTCAACAATCATCCATATACTATCATGGCCATGAGAGGTTTGTGGTAACTTGGTTATGAAATCCATGGATATATGTTCCCATTTCCACATTCAGATTTCAGGTTGTTCAAGTAAACCACTAGGCCGTTGATGTTCGGCTTTGACTCTTGCATATGTGAGGCACTTGGAAACATAAGACGCGATATCTTTCTTCATTCCCGGCCACCAATATTGGCCACGCAGATCCATGTACATTTTATCAGACCCGGGATGAATAGAATATCGGGTTTGATGAGCTTCGTTCATAATGAAGTGACAGAGATTATCGCGATTCGGGATCCAGAGTCAGTTCAAGAAATACCACATGCCATTCGGTTTTTTCTCCAGTTGTGACCGAACGTTAAACGCCAGACCGTCATCTTTCCTATCCTCGGTTAACGCCACTTGTTGAGCCTTACGGATGCAAACCTCGAGATCACTATCAATCCTTATGTTTTGAAGCATGATAGTGGCCTCGTTAACATCCACATGAATCTCGGTGTCAAACTCCCCCAACGTGTCAAACCATTGTCTTCGATCTCGGATTTCTTGAAGCGAGACAGTCTTGTTGTGGATCTTACGACTCAGCGCGTCGGCTACAACATTCGCCTTTCCAGGATGATAGCGAATGTCGCAGTCGTAGTCGCTAATCAGTTCAACCCAACGCCTTTGTCTCATGTTGAGATCCTTTTGATTAAACACGTGTTGGAGACTCTTGTGGTCGGTGTAGACTATACATTGCATCCCGTAGAGGTAATGCCGCCAGATCTTCAAAGCAAATACCATAGCACCAAGTTCGAGATCATGAGTTGTGTAGTTCACTTCATGAACCTTCAATTGCCTTGACACGTAAGCTATGACTTTGCCTCGTTGCATGAGAACACAACCAAGGCCTTGACTAGACGCTTCACAATATGCGGTGAAGTCATCGTTTCCATCGGGGAGAGTTAAGATAGGAGCATTACACAGTTTGTGTTTCAAAGTCTCGAACGCAACTTCTTGTTCGGGTCCCCACTCAAAAAGTCTATTCTTTTGAGTTAGCGTCGTAAGCGGTTTCGCAATCTTTGAAAACTTTGCAATGAACCTACGGTAATAACCCGTTAAACCCAGAAAAGAACGAACCTCGATTGGGGTCGTGGGAACACACCAATTCTTCACGGCTTCTATATTTGCAGGGTCAACGTGAATTCCTTGGCTATTCACCACGTGCCCTAAGAATTGGACTTCTTCGAGCCAGAATTCGCACTTGGAGAACTTGGCATATAATTGTTCCTTCTTCAAAAGATCGAGGACTTGACGTAGATACGACTCATGATCGGACCTTGTTTTGGAATAAATAAGAATGTCATCAATAAATACGATCACGAATTTATCCAAATACTGTTTACATACTTGATTCATGAGATCCATGAAGACAGTAGGTGCATTAGTCAAGCCAAAAGGCATAACCATGAACTCATAATATCCATATCGAGTACGAAATGCGGTCTTTGGAATGTCGTTGTTGTGAACATGTAATTGATGATATCCAGAACGTAGATCGGTCTTTGAGAATTGTGTAGCTCCTTGAAGTTGATCGAAGAGATCATCAATTCGAGGAAGAGGATATCGGTTCTTGACGGTGAGTTTGTTGAGTTCCCGGTAGTCGATGCACATACGGAAAGAACCATATTTCTTTTTCACAAACAGCACGGGTGCACCCCATGGTGAAGAGCTAGGTCGAATGAAACCCTTATCGGTCAACTCTTGCAGTTGACTAGCTAGTTCTTGCATTTCAGATGGTGCAAGACGATAAGGCGACTTAGCCAAGGGATTTGCACCAGGAATTAGGTCGATTTTGAACTCAACTTCTCGCACGGGAGGTAACCCACTAAGATCCTCGGGAAAATCCCGCACGATAGGTATATCCTTCAGTTCTTTACCCTTGGCTTTCGTGTTGACTACGTATGCCAAAAAAGCTACGTAGTTTTTACTTAAGCACTTTCGGGCCTTGATACAAGACATGAGTTTAAGTCTTTGGGATGATCTTTCCCCAAAGACCTTTAAGGTATCGCCCGATGGTAAAGGAATGCGGATGCACTTCTCGAAGCATATAATTTCCACGTGTTGCTTGGCTAACCAATCCATGCCGATAATGATGTCGAAACTCCCCAGTTGCATTGGAATAAGGTCGATGAGAAAATCGTGCTCGTTAAGAGGTGTAATCGCGTATCACGACACCGACTTCGATAGACTTGCCATCAGCTACTTCGACCGTAAAAGATCTCTCTAAATTAGAACACGACTTGGAAAGAATAGGCTCGAACTCTAAAGAGACGAAACTCTTATCCGCACCCGAATC
Organism: Flaveria sonorensis; assembly: GCA_025506505.1. NCBI lineage: Eukaryota > Viridiplantae > Streptophyta > Magnoliopsida > Asterales > Asteraceae > Flaveria > Flaveria sonorensis. The sequence continues at coordinate 39,601,897 of CM046435.1, read as the reverse complement.
AAACAGTACAGAAGCATAACGACTATTTACAAGATACATACCTGCTCAAATAATAACCTATTATTGGCATAATGAACGCAGGTAGGGATTTTACAAGACAAAAGAACGATTAAAAGAAATTAATGACGTACCATTCACCACGTCGTTGTTGGCTTGAGCTTGGTTGGCATTGATGTTGAAGGCCCTTCCACGAGCCGGTGGCACAGTTCTCGCATTGCGAGGACATTGTGGTCGGAAATGTCCAGGTTCGCCATAGTTATAGCAGGCTCGATTAGTCACCAACGCAGCATTGTTCGGAGCACGAAGGCATGTAGCCACCAGATGCCCATACTTCCCGCACAACGAGCAAACTCGACAAGGAGTGTTACTCGCGTGATAGTACTTGCAAGTATTGCACATCGGGTGCGGCCCAGTATAAGCCCTTGCCACGGGGGCTTGATTTGCAACGACAGCTTGCCTTTGAGGGTCATTTGGTGCTGTCACCGCGTAATTACGAGCCGGTGTGAACTTGCGCTTCTTGTCTTTGAAAGAGGACTCGGCCTTCACCTCCTTTGTAGCCTCGGGAGTCACCTTCATAGCAGTCTTGGCACCTTTTACCGTCAAAGTACCAGCTCTAATATGGTTTTTAGTAAGCTGGGAGGTGATATTAATCGCCTCCTCCAAAGTTATGGGCCTACTACCCACCACGACATCTTGAATTTGAGGTGGTACCCCCTTAATAAACTTCTCGATGTTGCGGGGCACGGTATTCACCATGTGAGGTAGGAGCATGCTCAACTCATGATGCCAGGTGGAATAAGCCAAGTGGTTGCCACTATCTTGATTGAGGTTCCAGAATTCTTCCTCCAGCTTTTGCAGTTCACTCCTTGGGCAGAGCTTTTGGATCATTATGTCCTTAAATTCTTCCCAAGACAACACCAAGGCAATTTCAGTATCTCGGTTCCTTTTCTCACTATTCCACCACGTGAGTGCCCGTTGTTGAAGGACACTTGCAGCATAACGGACCTTGAGTTCATCGGGACACTCGCTGATGATAAACGTATTTTCCATACTTTCGAACCACTCGAGATGTCCAGTGGCTCCTTCTTTTCCACTAAAGTTAGTGGGTTTGCACGAGTTGAAATGCTTGAATGTGCAGGTGCGGTTATTTCCACCTTGGTTGTTGCTATTTTCCCCTTGACCATTTTTGTCACCACCACCATTGTTTCCATTGGCGTTGTTGCTGTTGTTGGCCATTAGGGTACTGCTAAGTTCAGCAACCATCGTCGGAAGTACGGCAACCATTTACTGGGTGATCATTGAAGCAAGTTTACGGTCGAATGTAGCACGCTTTCCTTGGTGACGAGACATTCTATAAGATAGAAATAAAGAAAATATTAATATTCGGTAATAATCAGTTCAAAGAAAAGCAGGAATTTTAGATATTTTATATACAACCAGCATGGTTCCAATTGCTACCACATAGCTAATAGGAATATGGACACGTCGAGGTGACTTAATCTCGATTACCTAGAGGAAGATATGTATGTTGATAATAATTTAGAACTCATCCCAAAAATCCCCAGGTAAGCATAACAGGTCTCGCAATGAGATTTATACGAAATGCTTGCCTTAGCCCTAGGGCCTTTTGCCAGGAAATCCAGAATATAGGTATTTATGTGTCACACACTTCCCTAAGTCTATTAGAATTAAAACCTCGATGAGATTTTAAAGATTTAGACATATCGTCTAAGGAATTTTTCCACCCGATAAGGTGCGTAGATTTCCAAATGTAGTCGAGAATGAGATTTAGAAAGGATTAGACACGGTAGAACGTTAAGGCATAAGAAGAGGATTAGAAAGTTGGGGTTTACAAGGTTCAAGACATATTCCTAAGGAACTATTTCTAAATGTAAGCAAATAGCACATAAGGAATTAATCATGCATCATAATAGGCATATAAGCATACATACAAGATAATAGCAATTGTCATGAAAAGGGTCCCTAGTTTAACCATAGTCTAGGCCACCATTTCTAATAACCTAAAACCCTATAGTTATGGGCTCTGATACCAATCTGTCACACCCCAACCTTAACGGCGGAAACATCGAGATGTGAGGGTTAAGATTGTTCATGCCACACAACACTAATTTAAAATGACAATATTATTAAAAATCAATATTCATGACATACATTTAAGAAATAGAGAAAGTTCAAACATCCAACAATACATAAGAAATTCAAAGTCACAAAATGATCAATGTCTTTTATTTTAGTCTAGGTCCAATCCTAGATGTATGTAAGTCTTCAAAGCATGCTAAACAGTATCATTTAATGAAACATGTTAAAAATAAAAGGGCAACATAATGTTGGTGAGTTTTCCATAGTTTTCATACATAAATATATATAAAAGATGGCAATCCATGTCATAGGTTATTGAATAAAGTAACTAGGGATGGATGAACAAATGTAACAATCAAACCTTGACAGATTACAAGATTACAAGATTAAACGATTAGCTAAGTGTACTTGGTTTAACACCAAGTAGGCTTGTCAGGCCCATAGATCTATGACGTCGCCAGGCTAGCAATAGTTAATGATTGTATATATTATAGTCATCACATGGTAACTACAAGAGTTTAACTAACCACGACAAATAAGAAGAATTGCCCAAGTGTTTACAAGATTCAAATGAGTTTACAAGTGTATTTATCGTAAGGTTAACATGTTTCACCCCAAAGTGTGAAAATATATAAAAGAGGTATGGAAAAACTCACATGGATATTAAGAATGTCAACTAAGAAGGTCTTGTATATAATGCCGAGGATACGTTAACGTTCACCCTAAATGGACAACGTGTTAAGTTAATCATGGTGATTATAGTGTTGAATTTATAAACCATTTAACCCATGATTTTTTTATTATTAAATAGGTACAATTTGTTATTATTTTGGTATTTAAATGATAAGAATTTTAGTGATTAACACTATTAATATAAATTAAATCTTTATTATCAAATGAACATTATTTATTCTTTAATTAAAATAATAACTTGTAGGTTTAAGTGATTAAAATAATTTTATTAATTACCATAAGTGTACATTTTTAATTATGTACATGTATATTTATTTTCTTAAATATTATAAATAAATATGTAACAATAAAAAATTTATTTAATAGGAATTATTGCAAATTTAGTGGAAATTCATTAAAATTTAAGATTAATAATAAATTGTATTTTGTATAATTTTTATAATTTTTGAACTAAAAGAAATGATAATTTCTTAATTAAATTTTTAAGAAATTAAAAGAAAAACGATTTTGTTTATTTTCCGGAAAAAAATGATTTTATATGATTATTGATAATATTTAAATATTTTTTTGAAATTTAAATTTTTATTAAAAGCCTTTAAAAAAAAGGTGGCAGGTGCCCAGTGTCGAACCCGGGACCTCCTGCCCAACAACCAATGACTTGAACCGGTTGGGCTAAGCCCAGTTTTGTATAATGAATAGAAAACAAAATTTAAAAGTCTTTTTCAGAAAATCCCCAAATTGGGTTCTAGAACCCTAATCTTGAAATTGACCAAATTGAATATCAAATCGTTGTTTAAACTCAAATTAATCTTGGGGCTTTTGTTCCCCATGTAAAATGGAGTTGATTCATGTAATCAATTTACCTTATTCGAAGGTGAACAAGTTGAAATAGATTTGAACAAGGTCGCGACTGGGCTATCTCTAATTTGAGTGGAAATGTTGATTGTAATCAAATCCACAGTAGCAGAAGCTTCTAATGTTGATCAAGATCGAAAGCCCTCTGTCAATTTTAGTTTTAGATGCTCAAAAGTCAGAGTTCGATTAGGTTGTAGGTCCGATGGTTTCACGGTGGTAAATTGGGTGTTTGAATGTGTTTTAGACGAAATTAGGAGGGTGTGAAGCTTCGTATTACTCATATGATGATTAATCCTTGTTGTAATCACATGATTAGTTCCGTTTCATGTTGATTAATGTTGTTGTTTTTAATGGGTTTTCGGTTTCAATTGCATAGTTTGAAAACCGGCGATTAATGTGTGATTGAAGTTGCTATAATGTTCGAAACGGTTGTACGATTGTAATGAGGTGGTTTATTGGGGTTTTAATCGAGGAAAAAACATGGTTGGGTGTTGGCCGGAACTTGGTCGGAAGATGGGGCTGATGGGGAAATGGTTTGGGTTTAAAGAAAAATTACATTTTGGTCCCCTGCAGTTTATGTTTTACCACTTAAATCCAAAGTTTGTGTTTTTAAAACAAATTACAGTTTAGTCCTTGAGGTTTTTGAATTTTTTTACTCATGCCAGAAATTATTTACAAGTTTTCTAATAACAATAAAAATAATAAGACTTAGGTTATTATTATTTAATTTCAAGTTTAACACTTAGTATGCTTATTATTATTATTAGTATTATTATTATTATTATTTTAATGTTATAATTGTTGTTATTATTATTGTCAATATTAATTATCCAAACATTTAATTACATCAAGAATTTACGAACGATTCCTTGTAATTGCATTAATAACAATCAAGTCCTTTACAAGAGATAACGACGATTAACACACGTTAAATAAAAATACGAGAGGTCACAACCACTTCAAATCCAGCAGAGATAAAAACTTGTTTTTCCTTGGAGTTAAAAGTGTCCAAGATCTCTTGGGCTTTCTTTGATTTTCTTTTGGCTGCCCTTATTAGGTTCTTGCTTGCATGCTTGGTCATCCTTGGTTTCTTCTACTCTTCAAAAGAATAGCGACCCTTCTTAGGATAACCCTTATCACTCACTTCAGGTTCATCCTTCACTGTCTCCTCTACATCTTCATCCTTCTCTTGGATAGGATTAATAGGAGGCAGCTCATCTTGACAAGTTTTACACCATGGAGATTTTACAGATAATAGTGTGTGTGGAGGAGCTATCTCACTTGACCCTAGTCTCTGCCTGTTCTGATAACAAATCTTTTCATGCAAGGATGAGAATATTATGTTCTTAAAGGTTCCTCTTCAAGAACACATTTTTCTGCCTTGGCTTTGCTGATCACAAGCTCAGGCCGACATTTAGTTAACTTGGTAATGAGATCTTTAATTTGAGTTCTGTAGTTTGTATGCTCATGCTTAAGAGTTGAAATTGTTTTCTCTAAATCTTCTATTATAAGTTTATAGTCATTTTTAGCTCTTTTTAAATCATCTTTTAAAATATTCAAGGACTCAAGGTCAGATCTCACTTTTAAGTTGTAGGACCTATACATGTTAACTTTAGCAATGCATTCAGGATTATAAAGATGTTCTACTACCTTGGCTTCTTCATGATCAGTCATCAGTGCTTGGTTGGGAGAAACATCTTTTACCAGAAAGCTCCAGTCAAAGCCTCCTTCTTCAACAGCAACAACAGCATGTTATTTTGGTTGGCTTGGCTTCTCAGTTTTAGGAGCTACATGAGTGTAGTTTGGTATGGATTGTGCTTGGCCACCATTTGTCGTTGGTGCCTTGCACTCCCTAGCAAAATGTCCAATTTGATTACAATTGTAACACTTCACCTTGCTTTTATCCAAGCCAAATTTTCCACTAGCCACATTGCTTGGGAACTTCCTTCATGTTCTCTTGTAGAACTTCTTGGCTTTATGAGTGAGAAAAGCCATCTGGTGGACTATCTCCATATACTCCAAGTCATCTGGATGGATACAATCCAAGTCTTCTAGAGTGAAGAGAAACTTTCCACAGCTTTCATCAGCAAACACAAAGCCTTTAGTAGAGCTTGTCTCTTGGAATAGGCTTCCATGGATGTAGCTCTCCCTAGGTGTCTTAGGAAAGGTGATGAAAGGACCCTTTTATGAGTTGTCAGGGTAGCAGATAAGATGATGTTGTGGTTCTCTACTATCCCTTTCAACCATATGGAGGGATGAACTCTGTTGATTGCTAGAAAAGATGCTTGATGGATTTTGCATGTTCATCTCCATCTGGAAACCACTAATTATACCATACAACTCTGTGAGAGTAAGGGTAGAGAAGTTTTCAGTTCTCTTAATGGCCACACAGTAGTGAGGCCATTGTTTAGGAAGAGAGAACATGAACTTCCTCACAATGTCCCAATTCTCAAGCTGTACTCCAACATCCATGAGAGTATCCACAATCTCAACATAACTGAAGTATTGTTGAGTCATGGCTTCACCTGTCTTGTAGGTGAAGTTCTCAAACTACTGCTTCATGAGGTCTTTCTTGTTTTTCTTGGCTTCCTCAGACCCCTCATACATAAGCTTAAGTGCATCCTAGAGTTGCTTAGAAGTTTTGCACTTCTTAAAGCCTATATATATAGAGTTTTGAAGAGCAGTTTGGAGAGCAGTCATGGCTTTCTGAACTACATTAATTTTCTTTCAATCTTCCTCAGAATAGTCAGCCATTTCCTTTGGGATCATCCCACCTCCAGCAGTGTTAGAATAGGTGCTTGGGATGTGAGGTCCTTCAACAACAGATCTCCACATCCTGTTATCTTGAGACTTGATGAACCCTTTCATACGTTGGCACCAAGTATCAAAGTCATCAGGGCTCTGAGCAGGATATGCTCTTAAGGAATGACCACCCTTGGCTTGAGAACAATGCACTGATGCTCGGTAAAGAGCATGTTATGTATCTGATCACAAAATTGGGATAAACTCAAGAGGTTGTACCCAAGCTTCTTAACATAATGTACCTTCTCAATGTTGAGCTTACAATTTGTGACCCTGCCCCTTCTAGTTATGTAACCACCTGTTTCTCCTCCAAAAGCAACTGGCCCTCCTTAACATAATTTACCTTCTCAATTCTTTCAAAATTCTAAAGCAAAGAGTCATTGCCTATCATGTGCCTGGAACACCCACTATAAATGATCCATACATTTCCTTTGGTCTTTATCTGTTCCTGCACATAAAGGGATAGTTACATTTTGAAACCCAAGTCTCATTGGTCTTGGGCTTGTCAAAGTGAACCGAAGATAATGCAACAGTAATCGATCCTATATGCACGCTCTGAGGATCATTTGCTATTGTTGATAAAGAACTTTCAGTCATATGGCCTTCCTTCATCTTCCATGTCATCTTTAGAAGACTAGACTTGGCCCTTAACATTTTGTAAGTTTTGATGAATTCGGAAATTTTGGAGACTGGACCTTTGAAAGTTTTTGCATCCACTTCAGCAGACTTCAGTACTTCGAAAGCATTCCTTTCTTCCGAGACCAAATTTTCTTTCGAAGGTAAGTTTTCACTTATCTTCTTCTTCACTTTGGAGCTTCCAAAAGGAAGAGATTTTCCTTTCGAAACTATCTTCTTCTTCATCTTCTTCTTCTCAGAAGTTTTCTTCTTGGTCATATGGATAGTACTTTTGGGATTGTAGATGCAATCCTTAGCAAAGTGAGTAGGACTACCACACATGATGCATTTAGTTAGCATACTTCTAAGAGTCTTCTTTTAAGTAGAAAACTAAGCTTGATCTCTTTCCACTTTCTTTTTTATCTTCATTGATGATACAGTCGGCTTCTCAGGGTGAGGCTTGCAATTGGAACTGGATGGTACAGTGGTGCATAATTGATCAGTCTTCTTTTCTAGACCATGATGATTTGGAAATGAACTGGGACTCCTAGTACAGGAGTCCATGGTTGAGTCGGTAGTCTTCACCACCTCAAATCCAACAGAGATAAAACTTGTTTTTGCTTGGAGTTAAAAGTGTCCAAGATCTCTTGGGCTTTCTTTGATTTTCTTTTGGCTGCCCTTATTAGGTTCTTCCTTGCAGACTTGGTCATCCTTGGTTCCTTCTACTCTCCAGGAGAATAGCGACCCTTCTTAGGATAACCCTTATCACTTACTTCAGGTTCATCCTTCACTGTCTCCTCAATATCTTCATCCTTCTCTTGGATAGGATTAATAGGAGGCAGCTCATCTTGACAAGTTCCACACCTTGGAGATTTTACAGATAATAGTGTGTATGGAGGAGCTATCTCACTTGACCCTAGTCCCTGCCTGTTCTGATAACAAATCTTTGCATGCAAAGATGAGGATATTATATTCTTGAAGGTTTCCTCTTCAAGAACACATTTTTCTGCCTTGGCTTTGCAGATCACAAGCTCATGGTGGCATTTAGTTAACTTGGTAATGAGATCTTTAATTTAAGTTCTGTAGTTTGTATGCTCATGCTTAAGAGTTGAAATTGTTTTCTCTAAATCAGCTATTATAAGTTTGTAGTCATTTTAGCTCTTTTTAAATCAGCTTTTAAAATATTCAAGGACTCAAGGCCAGATCTCACTTTCAAGTTGTAGGACCTGTACATGTTAACTTTAGCAATGCATTCAGGATTATAAAGATGTTCTAATACCTTGGTTTCTTCATGATCAGTCATCAGTGCTTGGTTGGGAGAAACATCTTCTACCAGAAAGCTCCAGTCAAAGCCTTATTCTTCAACAGCAACAGCAGCATGTTATTTTGGTTGGCTTGGCTTCTCAGTTTTAGGAGCTGCATTAGTGTAGTTTGGTGTGGATTGTGCTTGGCCACCATTTGTCCTTGGTGCCTTGCACTCCCTAGCAAAATGTCCAATTTGATTGCAATTGTAACACTTCACCTTGCTTTTATCCAAACCAAATTTTCCACTTGCCACATTGCTTGGGAACTTCCTTCATGTTCTCTTGTAGAACTTCTTGGCTCTATGAGTGAGAAGAGCCATCTGCTGGACTATCTCCATATACTCCAAGTCATCTAGATGGATATAATCCAAGTCTTCTAGAGTTAAGAGAAACTTTCCATAGCTTTCATCAGCAGACACAAAGCCTTTAGCAGAGCTTGTCTCTTGGAATAGGCTTCCATGGATGTAGCTCTCCCTTGGTGTCTTAGGAAAGGTGATGAAAGGACCCTTTTGTGAGTTGTCAGGGTAGCAGATAAGATGATGTTGTGGTTCTCTACTATCCCTTTCAACCATATGGAGGGATGAACTTTGTTGATTGCTAGAAAAGATGCTTGATGGATTTTGCATGTTCATCTCCATCTGGTAACCACTAAGTATACCATACAACTCTGTGAGAGTAAGGGTAGAGAAGTTTTCAATTCTCTTAATGGCCACACAGTAGTGAGGCCATTGTTTAGGAAGAGAGAACATGAACTTCCTCACAATGTCCCAATTCTCAAGCTGTACTCCAACATCCATGAGAGTATCCACAATCTCAACATAATTGAAGTATTGTTGAGTCATGGCTTCACCTGTCTTGTAGGTGAAGTTCTCAAACTACTGCTTCATGAGGTCTTTCTTGTTTTTCTTGGCTTCCTCAGACCCCTCATACATAAGCTTAAGTGCATCCCAGAGCTGCTTAGCAGTTTTGCACTTCTTAAAGCCTATATATATAGTGTTTTGAAGAGCAGTTTGGAGAGCGGTCATGGCTTTCTGATCTATATTAATTTTTTTTCAATCATTCTCAGAATAGTCAGCTATTTCCTTTGGGATCATCCCACCTCCAGCAGTGTCAGAATAGGTGCTTGGGATGTGAGGTCCTTCAACAACAGATCTCCACATCCCGCTATCTTGAGACTTGATGAACCCTTTCATACGTTGGCACCAAGTATCAAAGTCATCAGGAGTGATCAGTGGAAACTTTGTCCTAGTACCGGTTTCCATATCAGCCTTTTAGATAGCTTCCATTTGAGTTGGTAAGTGTTTTGTGAAAGTGAAGAGATCTAAGATGGTAGAGATCTTACAATCAATAGCCTGAAATGCTTTGATACCAATTGTAGGACCGTTGAAGGGGGTCAATTCAATAGTTTCACATTTGTTAGGAGAGTGTTAAAACACTTCACAGATCAAATACGGAACCGGCTTATGATGAAACGAAGAACACAAGTAAAGAACAGAACAAGAACAAGAACAAGATAATATGGTTTTCAAGAATGATGTATATTGATCTAATGCTCTTACCAGTGTTACAAAGCTTCATTCTAAACTTACAAGTACTTGAGATACTCTATACTACATCCTACAGCTAGCCATACTTTGAAGGCTAGCTGGAAAACACTAATCTAGAAAACAAGATCAATATAGAGTTAAAAGGCATATTGCCTTTTGACTAGTGACTATGACATGCCATAGCTCACATCCTAATATATTATAAAAAGAATAAAAATACATAAGTAGGATGTTGTAGACATAAGACCTTAATCTACAGTTTGACAAAAGTAAGGACTTTTCACCAACTCATATAAGTTGGTGAGTCTTCAGAGGTGGTAGTGGAAAGTAGTTCAGCTTTTGTCAAAAGGTGATTCAGAAAAAGCATGTCTTCTCTGTGTTTGAAAAAAATCAGTCTTTGGCTTTAGAAGAATTTGTCTTTAAGGCTTCGAAAGACTTCATCTTTGGCTTCGGAAGATTTGGTCATTTGGCTTTGGAAGATTTGATACTTAGTATAATTCACTAAGTTATATCAAATCTTTTGAAGTAACTTCCTTGTACTTCACATGTGTATGCTGAGAGCTCTTTGGTTGCATCAGCCTCTAAGTATGATCCTTATAATGACTCCACCAGATTTTAAAAATTTTGACTTGTTGGCTTGGTGGAAAGATAGGGAAGATCAATTTTCCATCCTATCCATCAGGGCACGAGATTGACTAACCGTCCAAGCTTCCATGGTAGCTTCGGAATCTGCTTTTTCTGTTAGTGGTAGGATTATATCGATAAGACGAACTCGACTCACTCCTCAAGTGGTTGAAATGTCAATTTGCTTGAAGGATTATTTGGATGCCATGGAAAGAGTACAAGACAAATGCTCACTTGAAGGAGAATTGGAATATGAAGCAGAATTATACTAGGACGAGGTAGAGAATGGATTGACACCCGGAATGACCGATGATGAAGCAATATATGATGAGTACCTTCGTAATAGCTCGGCTTCGGGTGGCGAAGAATAAAGTATCCAAATATGAAACGAACGAACGGAGAACGACTAGGCTAAATGTTTAGTTTTTAAAAACAATTCTCTAAAGTTTTATGTCATTTGAGTTGTTTCTATGTTTTATATATTATATATTTCACTTTAATTTTAAATTGTATACTTTGTTTTCAAAAACAATTATGTAATGTTTCTAATTTTATGTTTTAATTTTTACAAATAAAAATATGTAAATGCATCTTATGATTATAAAAATAATTAATTGTTTATTTAATTTATCATCTCTCATAATTTTTATGATTTCCATATTTAATATTTTTAATTACTTTGTAACGATTATTAAAAAAAAATTAAACCCGAACCGGTTTGGACCAGAGCCGGTTTCCAAACCGCCCAAACCGGTTTTTACAGGTTTGAGATTTTCCAAATTCAAATCAGTTTAGAACCTGAACCGGTTTGAGGCCAAACCGGTTTTAACCACGGTTGACCAAACCGGTTCCGATTTGAACCCCAAACCGGTTTTCCAAAAAACCCGGTTTGTACACCTCTAAGATAAACCCATCCCATATGGTTATTCGAGTGGTAATGATAGATCTATTGCTTTAACAAACCCACCCCATATGAATATTTGAGTGGTGATTAGAACAAGAGTCAATCAACCAATCATAAGGCTCCGTCTGTGGACCGAGTCAATTCAATCATTTGGTTTGATTGTGTTTGGTTTGTTTTTTATGTTACACTATTACATTTATAAGTCTTGACATTGCCATGTGAATTTAATTATTTTCAATCAATTTAATCAATCTATATATGTATTCAAACCTCTGTTTACTCACCGGCAAATTCATTAGTTGACTCGTTACTTTGTCACATGATTTCAGCAATGCAGATTAGAGCACTTCTATATGCACATTTAGGGCTTGGACATAGTCAAAATTAAAGACAATTTCATTACGTTTACTTGAGTTTTTATATGATTATAATGTATTGCTTGATTAGTATTATTCAATAAAAATGACATTTAATATTATTTAAATGAAATTACTACCATGTGCTAGAGCAATTAATTCATATCCGTCCACCCCGATGATTCTGCCATCGGTTGGGGTGTGACATTTGGTATACTGTGATGCATCACACCAAGGACTCAGTTGTGTGTTGATGCAAAACGATAAGGTTAAACTTATTATGCATGAGAAAAACAATAGTACCCATAACTTTGAATTGGGAGCTGTCTTCTTTCAAGTTAGAATTTAGAGATACTAATTGTATGATACCAACTGTTCTATGTTCACTTACCACAAAAGCCTCCAACATATCTTTGATTAGAAGGAACTAAACATGAGACAACATAGATGGGTCAAGTTACTGACCGACTACGATTGCGAAGTTCGTTATCACCCTGGAAAGGCAAATGTTGTAGCAGTAGCCTTGAGTAAGAATGAGCAAACTAAGACTTCATGGGTGTGAGTGTTAGGAATGACAATTTACATGATTTATCCACTCAAATCCGTGATGCTCAGATGAAAGGACTTAAAGAATAGAATTTGAAAGACAAATATCTACTTAGTATGGACAAACAATTTGAGATATAATCTTATGAAGTTCGTTACTTCATGAATTGGATTTGGGTACCAAGTTTTGGAAACCTAAGTGATTTGGTGATGAATGAGTCACATAAATCCAAGTACTCCATTCACCGGGGATTTGATAAGATGTATCAAGATCTTAAAGAGCTATACTAGTGGCCTAACATGAGAGCTAATATAGCCACCAACATTAGAAAGTGCCTAGCATTTTCAAAGGTCAAGGCAGAATATTAAAAGTTCTTAGTATTACTACACCAACCAAAGATTTCACAATGCAAATGAGAATAGATTCCCATGGATTTCATCACAAAGCTGCCTGAAACATCCACAGGTTGTGACATGATACGGGTAATTATGGATCGACAAACTAAATCCATACATTCCTTACCGATTAAGGAAACTGATAAAATAAAAAGATTGACTAGGATTATCTCAAGGAGGTTTTCTAAGACATGGACTGCTAATCTCCATCTCAAATCAAGACAGTTGATTCACCTCTAGATTCTAGTTATCATTACAAAAAGCATTAGGTACAAGGTTAGATATGAATACCATGTATCACCCAAAAATGGATGGTCAGCGCGAAAGGACTATCCAGAGAGTCGAGACATGCTTATTTCTTGTGTGATAGAATTGGGAAACCATTGAGCTGAGTTTTCTTATAATAATAGTTATCACACTTGTATTAAAGCTGTACCGTTTGAAGTATCGTACGGACGAAAGTGTCGATCGCCACTATGTTGGGCTAAGGTAGGCGATAGCCAACTTACTAGTCTAGAAATTATACACAAGACAACAGAAATGATCGTTGAGATTCAGAACCAATTTAAAGCAGCGAGTGACCGTTATATGAGCTGCGATGATGTCAGACGTAAACCATTTGAATTCCCAGTTGGAGATAAAATTCTAATCAAAGTCTTGCCTTGAGAAGGAGATATTGGTATTAGAAAACATGATAAGCTAAACCCTAGGTACATTGTACCATTCGAAATATTAGCACGGGTTTGTCCCGTAGCTTACAAAGCTCAAGCTACCACATGAATTGAGTGGTGTTCATGACGCTTTTCACATGTTAAATCAGAATTAATGCTTATTAGACGAAACCTTAGTCATTCCACTTGATAAAATTCAAATCGATGACCAGCTTCATTTTGTCAAGAAACCTGTAGAGGGCATGGACCGGAAGGTAGAGAGAATGAAACAAAGTCGCATTCCTATAGTAAAGGTCTAGTGGAATTCTAGACAAGGCCATGAATTTACTTGGGAATGCAAGGATCAGATAATACTCGAGTATCCACACTTATATTAAACCCCAGCGGCTACGGATGACACTAAAGGATTTTCAAGTTGAAATTTTGTTTAACATGGGGAGTATGTGACACCCAGAAAGTTTAAGTCAATACCCGACCCAACTTAGTCATAATTACTCATATCATACATAAATTTTAGTTGAGTTTCATTTATTTGAAGTCATTTTAAGCAAAGTAAGTCCATGCATAACATTACATGCATCGGTGATATAGCGTAATAAACCGGCTTAGTCGCAGTACAACCGGCACACATGAATATTGGTGATTAAAATATACGTACTAATATATAATTTAAAGTTTTACAAAGTATTTTAAAACCCAAATTATATATGTGAGAATAGTCTAAATTTAATAGTAAACCTAAACGCGTAAATTAATACTTTACCTGAAATAATCTTTTTAACGTGACTACTAGACACGACTTACTATTAGCGAACCATTAATACTAAAGTACATGGTTATAAATATGCTATCATAATTTTGAAAGTATTTTAAAATTTTAAAAGTAAAAGTATTAAAATATGTAAAAATCTCTATACTACAACAAATATCACCCAAAACCCCAATACTATAAAAAAATGAAAACAACCCCCCCCCCCCCCCCCCTTTGGTCATCCCATATATCCCCCCTCTCCTTTATTTTTCACATAATCCTCATGGATTATGAGGTTTTCCATTTTGGTGAACCAAATTTATGGAAGGATTAAAGTGAAGTATCAACTTTACTCATCTAGTCTTTTCCCATGTCCCCCCCCCCCCCCCCCCTAATTTGAATGATGTTAGAGATCCAAAGACAAAAAAAAAAAAAAAAAAAAAAAAAAAAAAAAAAAGTAAAGTTTGAAAAATGTTAGTGGTTATTTTAGTAACAATCAACCCTTACACTTCAATACACAAACCACCATGTTCTTCATTTCTCCCTGCTTCAAAATCTCAGCCAACACACAAACACCACCATTCTATCATTTTTCAAACTTGTATCCTATAAATTTTATGTGTCTCAAGTGTCATTGATGAAGATCAATTGATTTTTGGAGTTTTCAAGCTTCCTACATCTTTTCGTCCGTCTTTTCTTGCTTGATTTAAGTGAGAATTTTTCTTTCTTTTTATTACATCTTTTATTTTATCATATATTTTCATCTAAAAGTTCATATGTAACTATCTTCATCCATTAAGTTATTTTTGTTGATAATGATGTTTTTACGAACAAATAGTTACAATAGTAATATTACACCCAAAACACACTAACATGAACAAAATAATACTTTCTTGCCTTAAAAAGTAAATATTCATGAGTTCATATTTGACTAGGTTACTAGTTGGTGAGTTTCAAAAGTCAAAAGATGTGTTAAAAACTCACGAAGCCTTTAAATGGATTAGATTATATGTATGGATTATAATAGCTTTTGTTTAAGTGTTATGATGAAAATGAGTGTAATGTTGCAAGCTATATTTATTTAGTAAGTTATTTTATGTTAAAAGATGGGTTATGGCAAGTTGAATAAGTTGACAAATAAGATTAAAAATCTAGACATGAGATAATAAATATAAAACATTAGATGTTATAACTTTAGGTAGTTTGTTAGCTTTAAGGATGGGTTGAAATGATTAGTAGGTGAGTAATATAACTAAATATATATTATGGGACTTGAATAAAATATAATTTATTAATAATTTGTTAGAGTAATATATATTTTATAGTAATCAATCATATATCACTAACGGGTGGTCAAGTCAAACGATTTATTACCATGTTGTATAGATGAAATAATTACATGCTCACATTACACGTAGGAGAAATTACTTAAAACATAAGTTGCCTTAATATTTCTAGGGCAAACTTAGGTCGTATTTCCCGAGCATTTTGGATACTTACATATTTTTGTACCTAATCACTGACCCAACAGGTGAGTTTCAAGACCTTATTTTTACTTGTTTTTCTTTATAGGAAATTATATGCAAATTTACTGTTTTCGGGAATACAAATACATGTCAATGATTTCACATATTATATAAGTGGTTAACTTATTTTATAAAGTCCCCTCTAATCGAACCATTATTTTTTTCTCAAAGCAAGGTAATCACTGATAATGCTATTAGGTTTGACTACCCCCACCCAAGATAATTACCCTAACTTTGACTGGTAGTCTAAACGGGACATTATTAGCTTGTTCACCCCTGTGCTTGTGGTAGGCATAGGTAAGGGAAATATATTATTTTTATAGTCTAGCTTTGGTTGTGATGCACTTATATAATATTGTAGCATTGTATGTATAACAATCAAATCAAATCAGACCATTTATTTTACTATTAAAACTGTAAACTCACTTACATTATTGTTGACCTATTTTTCTTGCATGTTTTCTCGAGTAATTGATAAACACATCAAGTCTAGTTACCATGGAACGCATCGCATAAAGAGCTCATGCTTTTTAGGACATTTATTTCCTCATATGTCGTGTTTAGAAAACAATTTATATTGCTACTACTACTTCTGCAATTTGACTCTAAAAACAATTATGTAACTTTTGATTTGATTCATTACGTATGGTTTTACAAAACCATGTATAGGTCGACAAGTAACTATGATTCTATGATAGTCGGGCGTGGCAGAAAACTACTGTAGTTAGGTTGGGACACAATAATACTATAAAATAGAACAATAGTCAATGTGAGGCTAGCTCACTTTATAGAGATTTTGACTCTTCGCGGGGAGGTCCTGGATTCAAACCTAAGCATTATCTAACTTGGAGTAATTTAGGAATAGTGGTAGCATGGATTTCTCGTTCAAAAAAGATATTGAAAAATAATTTCTTTCATTTTAAACCAAACCAGTAACAAAGTAAATTAGCTTAAATTCTAACGCTTTAAAAGTAATTTCTTTTGATGCCTAATTAAAAGCTCCTTAGGGTAAAAGAGAGTGGAGTTGGGAACCTATGGGACTAGTGAGGGGGTAGCATTAGGTAACCAAAAGCCTCTCCTTTTAGGTACCACACTAAACCCTTATCAAGTTCCTTGTCATCATCATCATCTCCATCCCTTATATTTTTAAAGGAAACCACAATAATCTCTCATATTGAGGGGTCACTATCCATCTCTCATGTCTATTATTTTATATTTTTTTATGAGTGGTTGTGAGAAGAAAGATGCAAAATATGACACCCTGTATTTTGTAGGTCAACGTCATGATCTCATAATTTATTTTAAATGCTAGTGGGTAATTAATGTTAATTACAAAACTCTAGGGGTCGGGTTGCAAATCAGAGAACTTGATGGGTTGCATGCAAAACTTGATTTAATTAAAAACCCTATACCAACCCTACGATCCCCACTTGTTCTCGGCAATGATCAAACCCTCCCCACCGAAACCTCCCTACGTCCGACTCCTCCCTCACGGCGGTTTTCCCCGGAGAATCTCTGACAGTCCATTCATGAGGGCCACCTACTCTAGGCGATTAACCCTATCTCAGCAGCTGCACCAGTGGATCAAAGCAACTCGGTACTGTTCTTCCCCGTTCTTTAAATGCTTTTGTTATGGTTTTGTGTTATCGGGTGCGTGATATGTTTGATTATATACGTGTGTTTGTATGTATAGGTTTAGATTTATGCATTTATCAGGGTGTCGTTGTATGTCGTGCGTGTGTGTATATGTTGATGTTTTCTGGTGTGTGGATTGTTGGTGTTGTTAATTGCATAGGTTAGGATGAGAGTTGTGGTGTATGTGTGCTGCAGATGTGTGGTGTGTGCGGGTGGTTGTGTGCATGCGTGTGTGTTCTTTGGGGTGTGTTAGGGTTGTTGAGTAGGCATGTTTCAATGTGTGATACCTCTCAGTTATGGGTCTCGATTATGGTGGTTTGGCAGTGGCATAGCCGTAGGTTGTGTTGGGGTGACCGCTTAGGGTTTCGAAGGGTGTGATGAAAGGTTTTGGTTTCGGGTGAATGGGTGCATGAAGGTGTATGTGTGTTTGGTTTGGGTGTGCTCGGTTGAGCTGGGAGATTCAAGTGATGCTGTGTGGGTGTATGGTGGCGTGACTTGAATCAGGTTTGAGATTGAGAGATTGGTCTTGGTTATGATCGGGGGCAGGGTGGTGTTTGGCGGTGGTGTTTCTTTCGGGTTTATGTTTGTGTGTGGGTGTGTGGTGTTGGGTTTGTGAAGGCTTTGGGCTAGGGCCCATGTTTAAGTTTTCTTGTTCATTAAGTTGTTAACCCTAATTAGTCTCTATATATATCCATGTCATGCATTTGTAATCTTTATACTGAGCAAATAAATAAAACCCTAGTTGCAGCCCGTGGACATAGGTCACATCGACCGAACCACGTTAAATTCTCGTGTTCTTATTGCTTTCGTGTGCATACGAGTCTTTTGTGTTTATTTTCGATGTGTAAAGATACCTAACAACTGGTATCAGAGCATCAGGCTCTTGAAGATTTAGTACGAAACACGCCACCGTGTACCTAGGGTTTCTGCCGTTGCCGCCGCCTAGGGTTGCCGCCGCCGCCATAATCGCCTAGGTTTCTGCCGTCGTCATCGCGCCACCTAGGGTTTCTGCCGTCGCCACCGTTGCCGCCTAGGGTTTCTACCGTCGCCGCCTTCACCTAAGGTTTTAGCGCCGCCGCCTAGGGTTTTGGTTGGAAGTACCGGATCTGGTTTGTTTATCCTTTTATTGACTGATTATCAACTGTTCAGCGTGCCTATTTCTTTTGGTTTTCTCTGTTTTGCTATTATGGCTGAAGACGGGAAGACTGTGATCGAAAAGTTCAATGGCACTGATTTTGGTTGGTGGAAAATGAAAATAGAATCATTACTGTGTCAAAAGGATTTGGATATGGTACTGGAAAAGAAACTCGAGAGGATGGAGAAAGCTAAAGAAACAGTTTGGAATTCCAAGGACAAGAAAGCTAGAGCAGTTATTATGTTATATTTGACGAAAAGCGTTGCTTTTAACATCATGAAAGAAACGACTGCAAGTGGTATAATGTTGGCTCTGTCAAATATGTATGAAAAGCCGTCTGCTGCTAACAAGGTGTTTTTGATGAGGGAACTGTTCATGACGAGAATGAAAGAGGGAAGCTCAGTCACCTCTCACATTAATGATCTGATGTCTTTTCTTACCAGATTAGAATCAGTGGGAATAAAATTCAATAATAAGACTCGAGCTCTGGTGTTGCTATCTTCACTGCCTGATAGTTGGTCCGGGACTGTAACTGCTGTTACAAATTCTATGGGGGCTAACGAAATGACATTTGAAAAGATCCGAGACATTGTGATAGGTGAAGTCACATGTCTGAAAAGTGAAAATGTTGAATCATCTTCTAAGATGTTACATGTTGGCAGAGGAAGGGAAAATAGCCGAGGCAGTGGGAGTCGGGGAAAGAGTTCAACTCGGACTCGGAAAAATGTGAGGTGTTGGAACTGCAATGAGGATGGACATGTTAAGAATCAATGTCCAAAAAAAGGTCTGAACACTACTGCTGAGGATGTCAATGATGGTGACGTGTTAATTCTTGAGGCTGAAAACAGTGTGGACTCTTGGATCATAGATTTTGGTTCTTCGTTTCACGTCGTACACAGGGGTGAAATGATGGTGAATCTGAAAATAGGCGATTTTAGGAAGGTACGTCTTGCTGATGGTAGAATGCTTGATGTAATGGGCATGGGTGATATTGTTTTGGTGACTCCATTGGGAACTACATGGAACCTAAAGAATGTCAAGGTGATTCCGGGTTTGAAGAAGAAATTAATTTCTGTTAGTAAAACTGGATGAACAAGGACTGGAAGTCAAGTTTGGTGGTGGTAAATGGAGGGTAATCAATGGGAACCGGGTGATTGCTCGTGGTGATAAGCATGGGTCATTGTACATGGTGGAGGTACCTGCTGAGGGATTGATCAACCCGGTTAAGCAAGTCAAAGTCTGGTTTGCT